>JAQFVV010012582.1:575231-1775231 GCA_028023455.1 Epiperipatus broadwayi
ATATGTACCAAATACATGTTAGCGTTTGTAAACAAATTATAGATATATAAAAACAAAAAAAGATCTTAATTATTGATAAAATTTAACTTAATAATAGTATTGATATAGGAATGAATAAAAATCCTTATTTAATGAAATTGAATATGAATTTAAAAAATTAGAATATGTGTTAATAATAGTAAATATAAAATGTTAATAATAAAAGTGAATTAAACTATATTAGTAATATTAGATTAAAATATAAAGACTTAGTTTTGAAAGGAGATAAATCTACTAGTATGGTTATAATTGAGAAAACTGAATATATAAAAAATGAAGTAATTTATTAAAAAGTAGTTATTTAAATTATAAAAAAGATAAGAGCATGCCAATTAATACTCAAGGTGTATCAAATTATTACTGAATTGGAAAATAAAAGGATATATTACAAAATAGAAATGTTTATGCTTAAAAGAATGGATATTATAGATGCTTCCAGCGAATTGCAGGATACCAAGGTTCATAAAGATGGTATACCCCTAAGACCAATTATTAGTTGTAGAGGCTACTTATTATGAGAATATTTCTAAATGGTATTAATAATTTTTAAAAAATATAGTAAAGTAAATAAAAATAATAAAGTATACAACTCAATGGATTTTATAGAAAAATTAAAATAATTTCTTGAAAAATACTAAATTTTAAAAATAGTTTATTTTGTTAAATTAGATATTATAAATATATATAATAATGTTAATCCTATATAGCTATTAATTATGCTTTAGAGTTATACATTAAAGATAAAGTAAAAAATTAAAAATAGATTCTTATTTATTACAATGATTTAATTGATTTAGTGTAAAAATTTGGTTTTAAATTTAAGATAGGTTTTAAGAACAGGTAAAGAGATTAAGTATGGGGAGTTACCTAAGTGGGTTTTGGCAAGATGAATAATGAATATTTTTTGAAAAGATTTTTGGATTTGGATGTTGGTCCTGTTCTTTTTGTAGATATGTTGATGACTATTTCCATGGTTTTTAAAGGAAATAGAAGAAAAGCAAACATTTTTTAAATTTACATTAACAAAAGAAAAAAATATTAAATTAACTATAAAAAGAGTGAGATAATAAAATTGAATATATGGATGTAAGAAATTAATAAAATATAGAAAATAATATAATAAGCATTAATACATCTGTTTTGAAGAAAAAAACATTTCATGGTCTGATTACTAACTGGTTTCAACCGACATTGATAAACATTGTAAAATGAATATTATAAAAAACAAAATTCGAAAGGAGCAATATTGATATGTTCTAGTGATTTATTATTGGAGAAAGAATTAGAATTGATAAAAAAGGAATGTTATTTAAATGAATATCCAAATAGATTATTAAAAATTTTTCAGATTATAATTTGAATTTAATTAAGAAAGAAGATTAAAGGGGGAAATAGAATTGATAATAAGTTAATAATATTAATAAAATATTACATAGGATTTAAGGGTATCAAAAATATTTTTTTATTAGAGATTAAAATATTTGTAAAAGTAATAATAATTAACATTAATTACTCCCAGTATATAAAAAAAAAAGAAAGAAAGATTTAAAAAGACTTGATTAATAGTTAGTGAAAAGAATGATATGCTTGAAGCTACGAAAGGTGTATATATGATAAAATGTTTAGACTGCTGGAATGTTGGGTAAAAAGTATTTCATATATTGGAAATACCAAAAGAGAATAAGTTAAAAACAAGATTAAAACAACATTTATTCTGATAAAAATCTGCAATTTTTTTCATAAGTCTAAATCTGGGTCACATTAATTACAAAATAGAACTTTTAGAAACAGTAATTAATTATAAAGAAAGATTTTAAAGGAAAATTTTTATATTAAGGAATTTAAACCATATATGAATAAAAAGCTAAAAAATTGATTTTTATAAAAAAATAAAAAGCTAGTCATATTATTTACAAAAAAAATAAATAAATAGAACTTTTAGAAACAATAGTTAATTATAAAGTAAGTTTTAAAAAAAAGAAAAACCCTTTTTCTAGTAGGGAATTTAAACAATATAAAGTCAAAGAAAAAAACTAATTGATTATTGTGGGTGATGGGACTAGTTTTTGAGATATTTTATCTAAATATAATTTAAACAGAGTGTTTTAAATAGAAGTTTAAATTACAGGACTGTTTTAAATGAGGAAGGTAATGTTCTAATGTTTTATATTAAATTTATGTTTTTGTACTTGAGAAGATTTAAATATATATGTAGATTTAATGATTGTATTATGTTTTATTTATTTGTTTTATTATTTTTTATATTTAGTGGACAAAAAAGACTATAAGGAAGTAAATAGTTAAACGTTTTTTGATATTAATTTCATATAGTCTCATAAAAAAAACAAGTTTTTAAAAAATTAGTTTGCAGTTTTCGTATTTTGATGAATATTATAATAAAAATAAACAGTAATTACGATGTCATAAAAGCTTTATTCAGTAAATACATCTTAATTGGGCATTTTGTTTTGGACCCTGCAATAAGAAAAGTCTAGGCAACCTCACTATGACTATATCCAAAAAGAAACCTGAAATGTTGCTCATGTGGTAAATGTTGATAATATAATAATTTTTGGAATATATTAACAGCATAATATACTTATTTACTTTCAATTCACCATACCCAATGGACAAACTTCCCATACTCTCTAGAAATATGGTACCCAAGTTGGGAATTCCTGCTTTAATTGTATTAAAACAATAATGTAGCTTACACCATGGAACATGCACTTTACAGATGGAATGCTATTTATAATGAATACTCTCCTTTTCAAACACAAGATAAAGTCTTTTTAAAAAATAGAATGGATCCACTCTATGTTTTTCATCCAAGCTATATGTATGGGCCAATCTGAAGTGTTTGGAACTGAAAGTGTGAAGATTTAATCACTTTAAATTATTTATCATATGATTTTTGTTAATAACGCTTGCAAAATTTTTACAATTTACAATATGTCACCTGGTGGCCACAGTATCCATAACCCAACACTACCACTTAAACATATGTAAATATTTTTATTTATGGTTCTGGTTGATTAGACACACACACTGCTTGATGACATTGTTGTTACACAAAAACTATAAAAAATGAACATTCCCAGGCCGTATTTTTTTTTGATTTTCTTTCTTTTTTCTTATAAAAAAAAATCAAACACAAGAATTTGTACTTTCTAAATATTTTTTTTATTACCTTCAACAAATTTGCAAAAATAAAAATCAAACACAGAATTTTTAGTTTTTCAATGTCTTTTTTATTAACATCAACAAATTTTCAACTTATTACGGTTTTTTTTTTTTTGGTTTCTTTTTTTTAAAAAATAAAATCAAGTAATATCAAACTTAGTCCGTTTTTTTTATTAACATCAAAAAATTTTCAATTTATTACGGTTGCTTTTTTTGGTTTCTTTTTTTTTTAAAAAAAAAGTAAAATCAATAAATGTAAAACTTAGTATCCTTTTTTTTTTTTTGTTTTCGCAACTTATTACTCTTTTTTTTGGTTCCGCCCTTTTTTTTTTTTTTTTGGAAAACAACATCAACAAATTTAAAAATTATTACACTTTTTTTTATTCCATTTTTTTTTTAAAAAAAATAACAGCAACAAATTTAAAACTTATTAGGCTATTTTTTATTGGTTCCACTTTTTTTAAAAAAAAAATTACATCAACAAATTTAAACCTTATCACGCTTTCTTTTTTTGCTATAAAGATTAACAAATTAAAAAACAAGCTGTTCATGGCTCCAATAATATATCAGACATATAGCTTGAATAAACCATATTCTGGACCCATCAAACCAAGTTAGCTTCTGTTATCGGTAAATGAGAGAATGGAACAATGTCTGGGTTTTCCTGCATCATGTTGTTGGTTTCGTTGAGTTTATGAAGAATACATTATTTGATGCATTACCTACTTCAAAATATGTTCAGACATATCCTTTGACAAGGTTTTGCACTTTAAAAGTTGATTACATAAGTGTGTAAACCCTACAATAATTATTGGTTGGTCAAATAATGTGATTTCAATATAAAAAAAATTCTTTACAATTAAGGATTATTATATAATTGAAAGATACACACCCTCACACAACACTGTAAATAAGTGTGAAGTGTGCAAAATCGCAAAAATAATTTGGTGCGATGTGACAACACGGCCTGTAATATGTAGTACAACAGAAGTGTTGTATACACCTAATGCACAGCCATGTATAAATGGTTTTTTGTGCTTTAGCACATAAATCACACCATAAAATATGGTAGACCGTGTAAATGGAATTTTTATGTGTTTTAGCACATAAATCACACCATCAAGTGGTGTGTGTGTCTAATCAACCAGAACCTTATTTATATAGCATGATGTTTTTATAAATTATAATAATAATGTAACTTACACCCCGACACATGCGTTTTAGTATCAATTTTAGAATTTATGCAGTTACCCCTATTTGCTGTTATCCATTTCAGATAAATTCTTCCAACTTTAAGTTTTCTGATGCAATACAAAAATGTTTTACAATTTGTTTCTATTATACTAAATTAATAACTTTCATTTATCACTAAAAAAGAATGCTTTACAATTTTTTTTAAATTTCATAAAACTTCCAACTTTACACATAGGAAACTACATCATAATAAAAAAGTGAAGAATAATATATATATGTACTTTGTATATAATTTGAAAAAATGTAATTAATAAGCATGATTGCATATGGTGTTCCAAGATAAAAAAAATGGCTGCAGTGATATCTTAAAATGTATTAAATTTATGAATTTTAATGTTTTTATTTTTTGTTTATAAACATGTTTTTAAATTTTTTTTGGAGATAGCACATAATTAAATATATACTGATACAGAGCATATCATGAGTTTTATTGTATATATATATATAATATAAAAAATAGAATTAATTATCTATATAGACATTTATTAATGTTTCATTCAGAGAACTGATTTTTATCAAAATGTACCGCTGAATTTCATGATAAAAACCAGTCCTTGTAATAAAATATTAAAAAAATAACTGTATAGATACGTAATTTTATTTTATTTATTGTTTATTTATATATTAATGATACATATAGACATTGATTCATCTCAACAGATATAAAATAATACAAAGTTTCCTTAACATTCTAATTAGGTTTATTTACTCATAATTTTATTGGAGATTAAAGTTTATTACTAAGGCAAGCATAAAATTCACAGATTTTCATTAGATTCATTAGATATTCACAGCCCAAGTCTTCATCTTTCAATTAAAAATGTTAGGCAGTGATGATTGTTCTATACATGCCCTTGCTCATCAAGGATCTATTGGATGGATGCAAATAGCTCTATTCTTGTCTGACATATCAATTTATCTACAGACCATGAACTCCACTGATAATTATAATTAATTATCTTTGTTTTGATTAGTTATTATTTTTTAAATTCTACTCTATGTGATTGGTTGGGCATTTCAATCTGAAAAATTTCCACCAATCACTACACTACATAGTCAAAATAAATAATAAAAGTGATGGTGATCATAATTATTTTAATGTAAACTCAATTTGTACTATGGATTCTATATCCCACAGTAGAGGTTAACAATTATCCATTCCCATGTTTTCAAGGCATCTCTATAATTCACTCCATCATAAGTTTTTCTATTTCTGAAAATTAAAGTAAATAATTTATTTTCCTTCCAATCCTCTTAAATTCAATCTGAATCTGCCCTCAAATCTCATTTTCTTCTATCAAAGTCCTAATCCTATCCATTAAAATTAATGTAAATTTAATTTATAAACTATTGGTGCTATTGCTTCTGATTGATAGTTAGTTAATAGACTTTTTTCTTTTTTTTATATAAGACTACTTTCATAGCCTTCCATTCAACTGGAATCTTATCATGTATATTTTCTCATCCTGACTATCATTTAAGCTGCCATAATGTTTGATCCTTATGATGTTTTTTATTAAAATCTATTTATTTTTATTCATTTGTACATCCATCATTCTATCAACCTTCTTATAAATTAAATTCTCTAAGGAATTATATTCACTTATCAACTGTCTTTCATCCCAAGTTTTTATTATAATTTCATCAAGTATTTTTTCCAAGTTCTTCCCTATCCCCACATTCTTTTGCCTCTGTATTTAATATTATAACACTTTTTCTTTGTTATTTCTCTTTTTCATATATCTTCAAAAATGTTCCCAACCCTTTCTTCTTCATTGTTAATTCCCTTCATTATATTCTTATTAAACTTACCACATTTTTCTCTTAAATTTGCTCTTAAACCACTAAACATGACATAATCGCCATCTCTTATGCTAGCACATAACTGTTATTAAACAGGCAAAACTCTCCATACAGTAGTGCCACCCTGTGCCAACCATATTTATGCACAAGCCTTCTGGCATCCATTGATTACTCTGGTTGGCACAGGATGGCACTACTGTATGGAGAGTTTTGCCTGTTTAAATTTGCTCTTTATTAAATCTCATTTAACTTTTATCTCCTAATTTCCCCAAATGTTTCTAAACAGTCTTTTTATAATTAATATATGCTTCATACTTTATTTTACACTTTCTTCCTCCATTTTTTCTTATTAATCCTGTTGCTTCTAAATAAAATTTTATTTGCAAATTTTCTAATCATATCCATCCACTCTTCATAACTTCTAAAATTATCCTTCATATTGTTTCCAAGATACAATTAAACCTACCCACTTTAATCCCATAATTTTTTACCTAACCATCCATATGAATCTTACTATACACTCCATTATTTAGCCTTTCAGGCACTTCAAATTCTACCAATATAAAATTATGATCATTACTATATCTTTTCCTTTCTCATCAAGCACTTTATTAATAGTACCTTTTTCACACAATAATGTTCCAGTCATATTCTCCACTCCATCAACTTCATTAAGAAGACCATTCATATCACAACTAGTATTTTATAATTATTCTTTCTAAACTCATACATACATATCTCATACATACATATAGATTTCCAAATATTTCCATTTTACATCCTCCTCATTTCAATATGAAATGTACTATACCATACACACATTCCTCTTTACGAATATATATTCTTTACAATTTGTTTCCAAATTATTCTCCTTAACAATAACTACTACATTCTGTCTTTACTAATTTTCATCACATCCATTTAGTCCCTTCCATTCATATTTCTAAAGCTGTGGTTCTTCATCCCTCAATTGTATCTCTACCATGCTTACAAATATAAGGTCTCTCCAATAAAAACCTCCAATTCACTCTACTTATTCATATTTGTAACTCCTTGCATATTTATACAACTAAGTTCTATTTCCAGGTATTTTTTTATAAAGAAAATATTTTAATAAAACAAATTAACTCCTTCTTTTTAAAACTTGTTTTTTATATGACTATAATCATGAAAAAAAAAAAAAAAATCCAATGTTTCGATTATTTTATATAGTCTTTTTCAAAGCACAATAATATATATATAACAAATAACACATATTCCAAAAAAATAAATAAATTACAAAATATATTCATAAACAACAATTTACCTTATCTCACTCCCCTTTTCCTATTACCAACAATCACAACTCAAAGTGAAACAATTTCCCTTTTTTTTAAAAAAAAAAAAATCTATATATATCCTTTAAAACATTTAATTAAAAACCTATTATTTTCTTTTCTGTTTATCTATTAACATCCTATTTAATTCTGGTTTTATTTCATTAATGTATACACTTTTTTTTATCATCCTCTCATTATATGACTTAATACATTTCAAAGGCTTTATAGTCATATAATAAAGGATGATAAAAGAAAGTGTATACATTAATGAAATAAAACCAGAATTAAATAGGATGTTAATAGATAAACAGAAAAGAAAATAATAGGTTTTTAATTAAATGTTTTAAAGGATATATATAGATTTTTTTTTTAAAAAAGGGAAATTGTTTCCCATTGAGTTGTGATTGTTGGTAA
The DNA here is from genome assembly GCA_028023455.1 of Epiperipatus broadwayi. Classification (NCBI taxonomy): domain Eukaryota; kingdom Metazoa; phylum Onychophora; class Udeonychophora; order Euonychophora; family Peripatidae; genus Epiperipatus; species Epiperipatus broadwayi. Next base: position 583,244 of record JAQFVV010012582.1, read on the forward strand.
TAGGAAAGGGGAGTGAGATAAAGTAAATTTTTGGTTATGAATATATTTTGTAATTTTTTATATTTTTTTATATTTTTTATTTTATTTATTATTATTATTATTTTTTTGGAATATCTGTTATTTGTTATATATATATATTTTATTTTAGTGTGCCTTGAAAAAGACTATATAAAATAGTCGAAACATTGGATTTTTTTTTCTCATGATTATAGTCATATAAAAAACAAGTTTTAAAAAGAAGGAGTTAATTTGTTTTATTTCTATTTTGGATGTTTAGAAAATATTTTGAAAAGAAGAATTCTGTACTTGATATATTAAATTATTAGAAAATATTTTTTGTTTTATATCCTACATTATTCAAACTTCACCCACATTTTTTATCTTACTCACATCTTAAATATAAACATTTTTTATCTTTTCACATCCACTTACAATGTCTTTATTATTACTATATATATCCCACACATCCTTCTTTATTTTAATGGATAAAAAAATTTATTGCAAATTATCTATCTAAAATTTTATCTCTTCTTTCTAATAAATGAAACCCATCCCTTTTAAATGAATCTCTATTTCTAATGAACAAATCCCACACATCTAAAATAAATAATGTCACTATTTTCACACAAACATTTTAGCCTCAAATTAAATTTAAGATCTTATTTAAATTTATCCCATAATCAAACTTACATAATAATCTCACATCCTTTATCTGTCAATTTTGATGAAATGACATGCACTGTGATTTCTCCCTTTTCTGAGTCAGAAATCTCTCAGCTACCATGCCCAGAGAAACCTATTAGCCACTTTACCTTCTCTTTCCATTTTAGATTAAACCTTATGCATACCTCCCTCTTTAGAATGTTTTTAGCAACAACTTTGAATATAAAGTTTATTTTTATAATTAATATTATAAAAATTTAAAAATGGAATTTTTATTACAAATTTCGTACATTATTTCTATTTTCATAATTTTAATTTGTATCCAAAATATATAAAATTTAACATCCATATTTATATTTTGTTTTTTATTCACAAATAAAACCGTATCATCATTGCTAAAGATATTATATAATTAAATACACTATTTAAAAATGTTTGTTTAATTACTAATTCTTACATATGTATGTGTGCATGATGCTCTGTGCATTTTTGGTACAGTCAGAAGAGCATCCAATTGGGGATTGGGAGGTTCCAGGAACAATTCTGTTGCTTGAACATCTCTAGCAGTAAAGCTGTTAGCATTTTTATCCTAGGCAGTTTGGCTCAGTGGGTAGAACGTTGGACTTGAGATCCCCAAATTGATTCTGGTATTCATATTTCTGACACTTGAATTTCTTATGAACTCTTAAGCAATAAAATCATTCATGCTATAAATATATAATACATTTATTTTTCTGTAGGAATGCACTTTTATTCTCTTTTACTAATTAAATAAATTATTTAATTAAATTTTAGATTTAGGATAAATAAAGTTTTTGTCTATGTAATTTTTTCAGAGTTCTAAAACAAGTAGCAACTTTCTCCATCATCCGATTAAAAAAAGATTTATCTGGTAAAAAGTCTGGTATTAAATGATTTTTTGGTTATTTTTGATTGCATGATTGTTTTACTTTTTAATGCATTTATGTGAATAAAAGCATTTCATCATCATCATCATTATTATTTCAACTTCTTTTTTGTAATTTTTTTTTTACTAATATTGCATGTTTTCTTTTTGTATATATTTTATGTGTGCTTTATACTGTTTGTCATTTGTTTTTGTTTTATATATATTTATATTTTTGGGTTACTGAATCATATACTTCTTTATTTGGCAACAAAATTCTATCACAGTTAAATTATATATATTTGGGGTACAAAGTAGACTATAGAAATATAAAAGTATATATAGAAGTATAAAATTTATAATCAAAATTATTAATGAATTTTCATAATATTAATTATAAAGGTAAATTTAATATTCAAAGTTGTTTATTAAAAAATCCCTGAGAGACAGTTATAGAGAAGATTTCAAATATAAAAAACAAATCATTAATATGTAAATGGAAAAAGATGCCTTTAAGAAATATTAAAAATAATGTAATTACTTTTAAATTTAGAATAATTTTGCATTAGGGAAGGTAAAAAACAATTTAAATTTTTTTAAAAAAAAATGACTGCATTAAATCTAAGTGTATTTTAAAGTAAAGAATACTTCATACTAAAATGATAATTATGTGATTATACAGATATACATGTGTGAATGCATATAAATATTAAATAGTTTTAGTTTCTTAATTTTATAAAAAATTATACATATATGTGTAAGTCTCTATCTTGTGTTTGAGTTTCATAGTATCCTCACTACTCAACATGGCATCATTGAGCTGTTGTAAGATTTGTACAGTGCATATATTAAAGATGGAAATGCTTTCCCTTTAAATATGTAATGTATATAATTAAAATGTAAATAATAATAAATATACAAAGTGAACCCAAAATAGGTGGACAGTAAATGATAACATTTATTTTGAGATTATACAATTATATTACATATACAAATCTTATTCTATCTACTGTCCACCTACTTTTCGTTCACCCTCTATATGTGTGTGTGTATAATAATCAATAAAGCAAGTCATATATAGCTTGACATTGCTTTATAAAAGGCTTGTATTTACAAAAATGCAATATAGAGAACATACCAATAGCTCAAGCATTCTAGCTCCTCACTGAGAGGTGAGCCATAAGCTCGAAACCAATTGGTCTGGGGATAGGAATATTCCGCATAGAGATTTTAAATATTTTCTCTTACTGCACTTATTAATAAGAGCTTGTATGAGCTATTGGTATGCTCTCCATATTGTATGTGAATATATAAAAATTAGATTGTATGCTTATGTAAAAAAACATATTACAAATGTCTTTATAGCTTTGAAAAAGAATGTCAGACAGTCAAAACTAGAAAATTACGAGCATGAATAAAACATTATAAAAAAGGTTCAGAAGGAGCATAATTTCTTAGAGATTTAATTTATATAAATAATGCAAAAAGAAGGCAAGAAGTGTTAAATATTTTGAAATTTTCAGTTTTAACACTTTATTAACTGTAATTAAATTTTTATATTTTTTTCAAAAACAATAAAAATATTACTTTTTTAATAAATAGTTACAATGCAATTAATAAAAAATATGGTACTCATCTTATAGCTAAAGACGCCATTCTATGGCGCGGTTTTCGTGCTAAAACACATAAAAATGCTGTTTCCGCGGCCGACACATTCGAACCCGCATTTTCTATAATACAACTTTTTTGTTAGTGCTACAGAATGCAGGCCAGTATGTCGCGTCGCAGTACAGCATGTATGTCGCTAAGCAGCAATTACATTTTCCGAATTCGCACAGTTTATAAAATAATTACGGCTTGATGAGAGTTTGTATCTGAATTGTATTGAAATGTTGTTTTCATTGGATTTTTTTTTTTTAAAAAACTATTGAAATGTTCAGATTTTTTAAAGCAATAATTATAAAACTTTTTACAACGTACTGTATTGAACTTTTATTTGTGTAAATGTTAAATATCTCTGTTTTTATTGAGTTGCAATTAGGTAACGTGTCAAGTAACATACTGATATTAACATTCCATGAACAAAGAAGATTCTACCATCTGTATATTTTTGAAGTAAAAAAGAGCGGTACGAAAAAAATATCCAGTAAGAAAAGTCCAAATATACAGGTTTTTTTTTTGTAAATTTAATAAAAAGCAAATATTATAAACATGTTTAATAAGTAAAGAAGACATTGGTATGTGTTTGTTGTTGTTTAAAAAAGTTTGAGTTTCTTTCTTCTGACCGAGTACGCTTACGATTTTGAATTTTTTTATTTTAGCATTACAAACAAACAGAACACTAACCCTAAAACTAACCCTAACCCTAAACTAACCCTAAAACTAACCCTAAATCTAACTGTAACAACTTTTACTGTTATTACGATTATTATTTTTTAGTTAAACAATAACAAAAAAAGTCGTAACACAAGTAAAAAAATATCCGATAGAAAATTGATAAAAAAAAAGCCGTATTACGATTAAAAAAATATACGATAGAAAAACACGAATCAAATTTTAATTTGGATTTTATTTTACATTTATTATTATCATTTAAATTGTATACGTTAATAAAAAATAATATTTATAAAAGACGATTTTGTTTTGTTTTTATTTTCCCATTACAAAAAAGCACAGAAAAATTATTAAAATCAACGGCCCATGAATGTTCATATTTTATAGTTTTAGCGTGAAAACGGCACCATCCAACAGGATCTTTATCTATAATACAAGCACCAAAAATATAGATGTGATGATTTCCAAATTGATATAATCTGAGAAAGTTTTATTATATTAAGGGATAGCGGTACTTACAATAACAACAATGGCAGCAGTAGGAGTGGAACAATAATGGTAAGAAATAGAGTAGTAGAAGTATATACAACATATACTCCTTCCACTTTTTTTCATCATCATTGAGTGACAGTTTGAGTTATAGTTCAATATTTTATTTTTAAACATCTTTAAAAACCATATTTCAACTTTGCAAATATATAAAAAAGAAATTAATAAAGCAAAATACATAATGAGTTTGATAATTACATCATAATTAGTAAAAAAACGAATTAACAAAATCTTGTTCATTTGTAAAACCCAAGCAAATTATTATTAAGTCATAACAATGGTATGAAATTTTGTTTTAAAGTTTAAAATCAATTTTATAATTATTAAAATATCAGAGAAAAGTTCCATGTTGTCGTCGTTGACAGAATGTTATGCGGGGTTTCTTTTTTACCATTACTATGAATTTCTTAATTTGTATTTTTAAAAATAAAACATATTTAAAAAATATATAAACATATAATCATGAAAATATTTCTTTTATAATAATTACTATATAAATATTTTGTAAAAAGAATCATAAATATTAAAATAAACTACAGAAAACATAATTTTTTTTCTCATTGGCAATAACAACAGAAAAGAAGTTTACTAGTTTGTTTACATGCCCAAGATCAAAGAATCGACCAATCAGGTGATGCTCTAACTTTTGTCAGCTCATGTGTAGTACTACTGACATCTTCAGATTTTTTTAAACTAATAAATCAATATTTATTTTAATTCCAATTTTTATCAATCAAATGAACACATTGGCAAAATAGTGCTAAATATAGCTGCATAGAGAGCGATTTAAAGCTAAAGAACAGTTGTACCATCACACTGTGCGATGTCAAACAGCTAAGAATTATTGAGATAATTTCAAACTCAAGTAATTGTTTATAGCATTAGTGACATCTTATAAATAACTTTTGAATAAAACCTAGTGTTTCACTCCTGATATTTATTTTCCTCAATTTTAACACGTTTTCAATTGCATTATTGATTAAATTAGTCAGTGCTCTGTCCCAGCTATTTTACCTTCACTTTCAGATATTTGCATTATAATTTTATATATAAATGTCAAATCACAATGCAATTAATTTTAATTCTTTTGAAAATGCTGCAAAAATGGATAGAATCAAGCAAGAATTCAATAATTAGATGATAAAAACCTTACCTTGCTTCAAAGGCTTTCTATCAGCTGTTCCAATGGTTGTTTTTAAAAGTGAATTTCGAGGACTGGCAGTGCGTGGTGGTGAAGCAACATCTGAACTTTTAATAGATGTTCGAGTATTTACAGGTTTATTTACAGCAATTTTAATTGCAGATCGAGAAGATTCTATAATAAAAATATTTTAATTTTAGATGTCTTTTGTATTTAAGAATCTATTTATTTATTAAAAATAATAGACTTATGTTTAGATCTATATATTTTTCAATTCTATTAGGATTATAATGATGATAAAAATAGTAAATAAACTATTAAATATTAACAGTATATATTAATATCATCATTTAGAAGTCCTATCAAGTACTTTCATAATCATTCTCAAGTGGTAAATATTCTAAATTTGCTGGAAGTAAATATCATCATATGATATTCATGAATATTAATATTTGTGCTTTATTTATTAATTGAAAACTTCCTCTCTCTCTCTCTATATATATATATATTATTGTTAAAAGGAGGTTGCCTTGACAACAATTACAAATTCTTGATTACTATTGATATTGGGATTATCTAAGTGTTGACTGGTTTTTAATGATTAAAGTACAACATTAAAAGTCCTATGTTTTGGGATATCACATAATGATATTTAAAGCAAATAAAAAAAAATTAGCAGTTAAGTGAGAATGATTATGAAATAATTGGAAGTATTTCTCAATTTTATAACTGTTATTATGAATATTTATTATTAATTCTTAATAGTTTTATTTACTATTATTATGATTAACAATCTATAACTGATATTTTTATTTGGTTTATATATGCATACATTGAAAAAAAGAGTTGAAAATGATATAAGAAAGTATAACTGTGAACTAACAAAGAAAGCTGTAGAAGAAAATAAAAGTCTCAAGAGTGTAAAACATTTTGGTATTGGTAGGAAATTTATATCTGCAATAAGAAAAAAAGATGGAAGTATTACTAAAAAGAGGGATGACATAGTGAAATGGGTAGAAGACTTCTATTGAGAATTATATAGTAATAAAGAACAAGTACCTCCTATATCTATTACATCTTCCAAATTGCCCAAAATTTTAAATGAAGAAGTAAGACATGCAATTAAATATATGAAAGGAAAGGCTCCAGGTAATGATGGAATTACAATTGATATATTAAAAAAAGCAGGCGAAAAAATAGAATTTTTTTTTTTTAGCAAAGTTATATACTAAATGTCTAAATGATAAAGATGTACCAGATGATTGGAAGAATGCAATATTAATATTTAAGACAAGTGATAAAGAAGATATTAGAAATTACAGACCTATCAGCCTTTTATCAGTTTTATATAAAAATTTTACTAAGATAATTACAACTCGTCTACAGAGAACATTGGATTTCCACCAACCAAGAGAACAAGCTGGATTTAAAAGTGGTTTTAGTACAGTAGATCATATCCAGGTATTGAGAGAAGTTATAGAAAGGACAAATAAATATGAGTTACCATTATGTTTTGGATTTGTAGATTATGAAAAGGCATTTGATTCTTATAAACATTTCTTCAGTGATTAAAGCATTGGATCATCAAGGTATAGACCCAGGATATTGTCATATTTTAAAGAATATTTATAAAAATGCAACAGCAACAATTAGATTACATAATGATACTAATGTTATATATAGAGTAAGTTAAAAACAAACTCTTATGAAGCTTCAAAAATACCCTCAACTTCAGACCGCGGTTTCTGCCTCTAGCGTCATCAGTGAGGTGCTAGGGAATAAAAATACTAGAACTAGTCCAGCATTTTATCAATGCCTAACTAATGAAAAGAAAATCTGAAACTTTCAGACATTTAAATGTCCAAAAATCCAGCTATCTAACTCAAATAGCAGTATGGGACTGAACTAAGTTCAGATACACCATATATTAATAGCTCTAGCAATATAAAATCGCCAAAGCATTAATAGCAAAAAACTAAAATTAAATTGATAAAAAATCAAGTCAGATGACCTAATTTTTTTTAATAAAGCTCCTATTTACAAATGTTATATATAGAGTAAGTTAAAAACAAACTCTTATGAAGCTTCAAAAATACCCTCAACTTCAGACCGCGGTTTCTGCCTCTAGCGTCATCAGTGAGGTGCTAGGGAATAAAAATACTAGAACTAGTCCAGCATTTTATCAATGCCTAACTATTGAGAAGAAAATCTGAAACTTTCAGACATTTAAATGTCCAAAAATCCAGCTATCTAACTCAAATAGCAGTATGGGACTGAACTAAGTTCAGATACACCATATATTAATAGCTCTAGCAATATAAAATCGCCAAAGCATTAATAGCAAAAAACTAAAATTAAATTGATAAAAAATCAAGTCAGATGACCTAATTTTAATAAAGCTCCTATTTACAAATGTTATATATAGAGTAAGTTAAAAACAAACTCTTATGAAGCTTCAAAAAGACCCTCAACCTCAGACCACGGTTTCTGCCTCTAGCGTCATCAGTGAGGTGCTAGGGAATAAAAATACTAGAACTAGTCCAGCATTTTATCAATGATACTAAATAAATCAATTATTTTATATTTTATACAGCGCGAAGTTTTATAAACTGTAATAGCTAAACAGCATTAAGCTGTTGCACATGCGCTTTGCAGATTTTAACTATAAATGACTGAATACAAACACTTCAAACACATGTCATTCTATCTTTTCCCAAAGACTTTATCATGTGTTTGAAGTGTTTGTATTCAGTCATTTATAGTTAAAATCTGCAAAGCGCATGTGCAACAGCTTAATGCTGTTTAGCTATTACAGTTTATAATGATACTAAGAAATTGACCTTGAGAAGGGTGTAAGACAAGGTGATTCAATATCTCCAAAACTTTTTACAGCAGTGCTGCTGCAAAGTATTTTGTGGATTAAAATGGGAAGCTAAAGGAGTGAAAGTAAATGGAAATTATTTTAAGTCATTTAGATTTTGCAGATGATGTAGTTGTTTTTGCAAATAATGCTTTAAAGCTGCAGGAAATGTTGCATGAGTTATCAAATGAAAGTAGGACTAAAGATAAATGTTAAAAAGACTAGAGTAATGTTTAATCGATTTTCTCAAAATATGAAAATAAAGATTGATTATGATGAGTTAGAAGAAGTTAACAGTTACAAATACCTTGGTCAGATTATTTATACATATAAAAACATAATGGATAAAATTAATCAAAGAATTAAACTTGGTTGGAGTGCTTTTGGTAGAAATAACTTGATACTAAAAGGAAATATGCCTATGTGTTTGAAAAGAAAGGTTTTTAATAAATGGTACCAGTTCTTACTTATGGATCTGAGACTTGTACACTTAATAGAACAGACCACTCAAAGAAGTATGAAGAGATGTATGTTGGGAGTAACAAGAAGAGATAGAAACCGCAATGTACGGGTAAAAGAACAAACAGGTGCTACTGACCTCATTGAAAAAAAATAAAAGATTGAAGTGGAGTTGGGCTAGACATATTGCTAGAAGAGATGATAATAAATGGACAATTAAAATCTTAAACTGGATTCCAAGAGATTGTAAAAGACCCAGAATGAGACCGCATGTTAGATGGATGGATGAAATAAGAAAGTGTGCAGGGGTGATGTGAAGAAGAGAAGCTAAAGATCAGAGAAGATGGATTGAACTTGGAAAGACCTTCATCCTGCAGTGGATTGATAATAGTTGATGATGATGACGTTGATTTGAGTCCCACACATATTTAATTGAAAAGTAATCTGCTGAGGCTGACAAATTTGTGCTATAAAGAATAAGAAGAAACGTCACATAAATAGTGTTTTTTAAACAAAAGTTAGTCATTTTAGTTTAAATTTATACTTTAAAGTGTTTTATTTTGAATAAGTAATTTATTTAAATCTCTATGCAAAATAATAATTATTTAAACTTTAATCGTAAAAAAAAAAACAATGTTCAAATTATTTAGTTATTTAACAAAAAAAATATAAATAAATCTGTACATATAAAACAAAGATGTTTTTAATTAATATAATAAAAGTTAATTATTGTTGTTTATTTCATATCAAATTTTATCAGTAATAGAATTCAAAAACCAAAAAAAATTTTTTTTCCAACAACAATTTTGTTTATTTTATATAACTTGAAACAAAAGTGTGGGACATCCATAAATTAATTAATTCAATCGTTAGTTTTAAAAATAGTGGTGAGATAATTCATGTATGGACATCCCACACTTTTTATTTCAACCAAAATTGCGATTGAAGAAAATGTTTGATTTTTTAGTACAGTACTCATAAAATATATATATATTATAATTTATATATATTTTTTACTTTTCACTTCTCAAATATTTTGCAACTGACTTTTTGTAACATTCAAATTTAAAAACAGAGTTTTGAAATAAAATCCATATGTAAGATAAATCGTTTACAATATTTTTGTGTTTATGAAGGCAGTGCTTTTAAAAAAGCAAATTTGAGTTAAACAATCAAGAGAAATTAAGATTTCACTCTTCATTTCTTTTTTTTTTTCCATTTCAATTAATTTTAATGCTTTTTATATGAATTAATCATGAAATTCAATGAAAGCGGGTTTTTTAAAAATATACCATCATCTACGCGTATGACTAATAACTTATAGAACTGATTTCAATGCGGTTTGAAATCGATCCTTAACACATGCACAAAATTAGAAGAAAATTCATTTAATAAAAGTATATTTAAAAATAAGTCACAAGATTTGATCCAATAAACAATTTCAAAACTAAATAAAAGCACTTTTAAAAAAAGAATTAAAGAACAAATTTTCTCATTTAAAAATTGTTTTCCCCTTAATCCAATATTATAAATTTTGCCTTTTTTTTGTAAAAACTTAAAAAAAATCTATACTAAATTTTATAATTAGATTATCAGCATTTTTATTAAGTAAAGAAATATTTTTTAAAATCTTGACTTACTGAGACAAACCTGCCTAGACAGATTAACTATAATTCAAGAGCTCACAGACTCAAGAAAAGAGTTAATGCAGTGGTAAAACTCTTTATACAGTAGCGCCACTCAAAGCAATCCATAGTAATCAATGGATGCAAAAAGGGTGCACAAAATCCTTATCTAGTGCCTTTTTCAGACTAGTTTCCAGCTTGTGTTTTCATCAGTGAGGACCTTTGAATTTGAGAGCACAGTACCTAGATCTTAGGATCTAATGCAACCCTCCAGAAGCCACCTTTTACAATTTTAGTTAACTATAAAGCTAGGAATCCAAAACGGAAAACACAGTAATGTTTTCAATTCAAACTCATTTGCTTGTATTGTCAAATAGATCTGAACTCAGTTTAGCATCTATACATTTTGGTGTCTTTGGTTCTTTAATAACCACATTCCCCATAAACCTATTATGCAGGATTGGTGTTAAACCACTAAACATCACATGATGCTTACACAAGCTGTTAATATTATTGTGTTTTCATTTTGGACTCATAGCATTACAGTTAACTAAAAAGATAAAAGGGGACTGCTGGAAGATTGCATTAGATCCTAAAGTATAGGTGCAGTGCTCTTAGATCCTCACTATTGATAAAAGCCACAAGCTAGAAACTAGTCTGGGATATTGGATGAGTAGGCACTAGATAAGGATTTTATGCACAATTCTTCTTGCATCCATTGATTATTATGGCTTGCACTGAGTAGTGCTACAGGTTAAATAGTTTGTCTCTGTGTTAACAACTAGGGTAAGCCTAAAGAACAGCGTTCATATGAAAAAGAGAGTTGTTGATCATAGAACTTACATCAGTTAAAACTTATAACTGTAAGAAAGTGCATGCTGACACCTTTAAGGATGACCAACAATTTCATTACCCATTGCTAAAAATCTGTAAGTGATCACTGCTTTCCAGGAATTTGAACTTATAGCTAACTTATGTAGATCAAGAAACTGTTAGCCATCAAGAAAATCAGTCACCAGTGAAGTTCTTCACATATAAAGCAGATGACTGTTTTAGGATTATTATTAGATATAAATGCACACACTGAGGAAGAAAAATATTATTGCCGGCTAGAAGTATAACCAAAAAGCAGTTATTCAGTCATGTAGATCCTCATACAGAGAGAAGCCAATTTTTATTACGAATGAAAAACAGTATAAGCAACAGACCTATGATGTATAGAATTTTTTAAACTTTATAATCGAATAAAATAATCCAGAATAAAAGGAAAAATAAATTTTCTTTACCTGAGTTAAACTGAAGAATTATTTTTGGAAGAACTCCAAGATCTGCAGAAGTTGCTTTTTAAAGCACTGATGGTTTTTTAAGATAATGTAATGCTGGAAGAGAAACGGAAAACTTTGATCTTAATCGTAGTCTAGGGAGATAAGAAGTTTATTCGTAGTGGAAAAAAACTATACAGTATATATCTTTTAAAAAAAGATTTGTAAATTTATTATTCTAGGTTAAAATTAAAAGATTTGTAAATTTAGAGACTCGTTTAATAAATAAAAAGAATAACTGAATTTATTGCTCAGGAGGTCATAAGCACTGGAATTGCCCCAAGGGCCTTCCTTAGATTCCATCACCGCTTGAACCACAGGGGAACTTGTTTCATTAGTTTTATTTTAATTCCTTTTTTTTTTTTTTAAAGTTAAAATATTTGAAAGACAGTTTTGGTAGATTTTAAAACTCAGTTGAAATTCTATTCTTAATTATACAAAATCAAAGATGTGTTAAATTCTTGCTGGATACTTAAAATCATGGCAAATAATTGAACAATTTTATATTTATTAAAATAATTCAGAGCCTAAAATTTTATAGATTCAATTTAAAAAGAAGAAGAAGAAGTTTATATTCAATTTAAAGAATTCAATTTTTTTTATATTGTGTTGCATATCTCATTTAAGTTTAATCATTTTAAAAGGAATTGAGAAATCGAATTAACCTTGTTAGATGTAATATGTTGGACTATTTCCATCATTTATGAGTGAATGTTCAATGTATAGAAAATTTTAAACTTTATTTAGACTTTTCAAATACAAACAACTTGTTAGTAATAACACACAAATAGACAATACCGGTTAGTAATTACACAACGTTTCGAGTAGTATTATTCTCCACTCTTCTTCAGTTGTTGCTGGCCTAGTCTGAGGATATTGGATGAGTAGGCATTAGACAGGGATTTTATGCACAAGCTTTCTGGCATTTCATTGATTACTCTGGTTGGCACAGGGTGGCACTACTGTATGGAGAGTTTTGCTTTGTTTAAGTCTTTATAATCAAGATAGCTGTAATAAGCTCTGGGTTACATTATTAATAACCTTTCTTGGAAGTTTTGCATGGTAATTTCACTATCTGATAAAATTTGATAGGATATTAATAAGAGCTTTCATTTTGATTCGATGAAGATATTGGTAAATAACGTATTATAGTTAAGAGTAATCAATCTGTAGTCATGTTTTAAAATACTAATCCAAGATAAGAAATATTTTTTGTCTTAAACTAATTTTTGATCTTTTATAATTATTATGAGTTAGGCAATACACACACACAAACATATAAATGGAAATGCTTTACAAAAACGTCATTAACTTAAAGAATATATTTTTACAATAATGTTAATAACAAATAGGGGTTAACAATATTAATAATAATTTAAATTAAGTGTTGCATTTTAAATAATTTAATCTAAAAACAATAAATTTTGTGAAGGCAACATATAAAAATATAAGGGTTTGCTTTAAATTATTACCACTCAAAATGCAAATGGCTAGAGGGCAGAAATACAAAATCCCTAAAGGTCAAATGACCAAAAGGTCAACTGCTTGAAAAGTCGATTTATCAAAAAGTTTTTCTATTAGAATAAATAATAACATAATAAACAAAAATAATAGCTTATCTTATTAAAAATACACTTTTATTATTGCAATAAAAAATTATGGATGCTTTTTAATAACATTAAATAGCAATAATTAAATTTTATTTTTGACTTTATTGATACGTATTGCATAGTTGTTTTCTTAATATAATTTATTGTGTACTTTCATATTTTCAGCCATAAAAAATACCACCCAAGAGAATAAAACAAGTTTATTTTTATCTGTAATCAATGAAAAGCTTTTCTGTTATCAATGAAAAAAACAACAACTTACTTTTCTTACTTAAAACATTTTTTTTTTTTTAAACTGGGGGGCTTCTATCGACAACTTACTAATAATATGAAAAATTACCAATTTATATTTTGGATATCAATGATATACACTGCATAGCATTTTATTTTTTTAAAAAACAATGTATAAATTTGTTCTTATGTGTTTTAACAACTTTAGTCTGTAAGAAGGTTTTTTTTATTAAAGAAAAAACAAGATTTTTTGTTATTTAAAAACACTTGACGTGGTCATTTTTACTCCTATTCTGTTAATAAATATCGTGCTTTATTTTTAATAGAACTTAATTATTTATTGTTAGGAAAACTACTTGTGGATTATGGAAGCAATTGCTTATCTGCTGCTTATTGATATGTATCATCATCATCAACCATTATCAATCTACTGCAGGATGAAGGGCTCTCCAAGTTCAATCCATCTTCCCTGATCTTTAGCTTCTCTTCTCCACATCATCCCTGCACACTGCCTTATTTCATCCATCCACCTCACATGTGGTCTCTTTCTGGGTCTTTTACAATCTCTTGGCATCCCGTTTAAGATTTCAATTGTCCATCTATTATCATCTCTTCTAGTAATATGTCCAGCCCAACTCCAGTCTTAATTTTTTCAATGAGGTCAGTAACACCTCTTTGTTCTCTTACCCACATAGTGCATTTTTGATCTATTCTTGTTATTCCCAACATGCATCTCTCCATACTAATTTGAGTGGTCTGAAGTCTCTGTATTGTTCTTCTATTAAGTATCCAAATCTCAGATCCATAAGTAAGAACTGAATTAAAACACATTTACTAAAAACCTTCCTTTTCAAACACATAGGCATATTTCCTTTTGGTATCAAGTTATTTCTACCAAAAGCAGTCTAACCAAGTTTAATTCTATAATTAATTTCATTCATTATGTTTCCATCTGTATTAATAATCTGACCAAGGTATTTGTAGCTGTTAACTTCTTCTAACTCATCATAATCAATCTTTATTTTCATATTTTGAGAAAATCGATTAAACATTACTCTAGTCTTTTTAACATTTATCTTTAGTCCTACTTTCATTTGATAACTCCTGCAACATTTCCTGCAGCTCTAAAGCATTATTTGCAAAACAACTTCATCATCTGCAAAATCTAAATGACTTAAATAATCTCCATTTATTTTCACTCCTTTAGCTTCCCATTTTAATCTACAAAATACTTCTTGCAGCACTGCTGTAAATAGTTTTGGAGATATGGAATCACCCTGCTTTACACTCTTCTCAGTGTTGACTTTCCCAGAATCATTATGTAATCTAATTATTGCTGTTGCATTTTTATAAATATTCTTTAAAATATGACAATATCCTGGATCGATACCTTGATGATCCAATGCTTTAATCACTGAAGAAATGTTTATAGAATCAAATGCCTTTTCATAATCTACAAATCCAAAACATAATGGCAATCATATTCATTAGTCCTTTCTATAACATCTCTCAATATCTGGATATGATCTACTGTACTAAAATCACTTTTAAATCCAGCTTGTTCTCTTGGTTAGTGGAAATCCAATGTTCTCTGTAAACGAATTGTAATTATCTTGTTAAAATTTTTGTATAAAACTGATAAACGGCTGACGCGTCTGTAATTCTAATATCTTCTTTATCACCCTTTTAAATATTAATATTAATACTGCATTCTTCCAATCATCTGTTACATCTTTCTCATTTAGACATTTGATATATAACTTTGCTAAAAAAAAATTTTATTTCTTCACCTGCTTCTTTTAATATATCAATTATAATTCCATCATTACCTGGAGCCTTTCCTTTCTGCATAAATTTAATTGCATGTCTCACTTCTTCATTTAAAATTCTGGACAATTCGGAAGATGTAATAGATATAGAAAGTACTTGTTCTTTATTACTATATAATTCTTGATAGAAGCTGTCTACCCATTTCATGATATCATCTCTCTTTTTAGTAATAATTCCATCTTTTTCTCTTATTGCAAATATAAATTTCCTACCAATACCAAAATGTTGCTTTACACTCTTGAAACTTTTATATTCTTCTACAGCTTTCCTTGCTAGTTCACAGTTATACATTCTTATATCATTTTCAACTCTTCGTACCATTTTATAAAATTCCAAAATATTCAATCCATTTTAATGCACCATTTTTGTATATCTTCATATTCGTTCTTTTCTTCATAAATTCTCTAGTCTCAGTAGAAATTTTATTGGTCAATTGCTGCTTTTTCTACCAGTTATCTTTGTTGCAGTTTTTAAATGTGTATCAGTTATTTTCTTATTAATTTCATTCAAATCTGAATCGTGCAGAAAGGAGTTTGCTATTAACTGAAAGAAAACCCTTTGATTCCTCTTGGAGGCCTTAAAGGAACCGAGCAGTGCAAATTCCCAATGTCTACTCCATATGTTCTTGTCATTGCAGCTGTTATTACTATGTGATTATTCATATAGTATACGAACATGGATGGGCTGCTCACCAACATGGTGAGTTTATTGGCTTTTTACCTCTGAGTTTAAGATCAAGTAACACCGTGGTCTTTCTTCTCAGTTGCCTGATAAGGTAGAATGAATGTATGTGTAAATGATAAATATTTTTCCAGTAGATATATATACAATCATGACAGATGAAAATAAATCATGGCTCTTATTCCCAGGAAGCTGTAAAGTCACCAACCAAGGCAGCAGTTGGTGGCTGAAGGTAGAGAGTACTAAGAATCACCTGATTGTGGACCCAGGCTGCCGTTTGATGATGATTTTTTATTTAGGTACTTACAACTGCAGATCATGTTCAAGTAAAGGAAGATTGCAAGAATTAGAAAAACTGGCTTGTATTAAATGGGACATTATTGGACTTTGTGAAGTTAGAAGAAAAGGTGAAGAGACAATTGATTTAAAAAGCGGACATATACTCTAATATAAAGGCACAAATATTGGAAATACAAGTGGAGTAGGATTCATTATAAATAAAAAGTGGAAGAACAACATTGTGGAGATTGATGATCTATCGGACAGAGTGGCAAGATTAATTAAACAACTTAATAGCAGATACCAAAAAATCAAATAATTCAGGTTTATGCCCCAACAAATTCTCATTAGTTATAAAGTAATAGAAGATTTTTATATGGATGTACAAAAGGCTTTTTATCAAAGTAAACAACATTTTAATATTGTTTTGGAAGACTTTAATGCTAGAATTGGTGAACAAATGAAAGATGAAAGTGCTGTAGGTAATTTTGGTTATAGTAATAGAAATGAAAGAGGATATCGACTTGTGGAGTTTGCAGGAAAAGAAAAACTTTTTTATTATGAATTCTTTTTTTGAGAAAAATGTTAAAAGGAAATGGACATGGAAGCATCCAAATGAAGGTACAGCAGAATTGGATTATATTTTCTTTTCATGTGTCAAATGCGTTAACCGGGAAGGGAGTCCAGGCCAACTGCTTGGAAGGCAGCTATGCTAACCACTAGGTCACCACCAATGCTTGATAATTGGATTATATTTTGACTAAAAGAAAATACATATTTCAAGATTGTAATGTTGTTAATAAATTTAACACAGGAAGTAATCATCGATTAGTAAGATGTAAGATACATGTTAATGCAAAACTAGAGAGACAAAAATTATTAAGAAAAACAATATTTACAGTTGATATTCTTAATCTTCAGAAACATTCTAATGAATTTAAATTAGAACTTACAAATTGGTTTCAAATATTAGTAGATTTTAAACATGATTCAGATTTGAATGAAATTGATATATATAATATTTTTATTTACAAACGCTTTTATTTAATTTGACGAAAAATGCGCTAAAAACCAAAAAAAAAAATTTTTGGTTGTCGTCGAATAGCTACTATATCCCACTCGATGGTGCAGTTTTCACGCTTAAACTATAAAATATGATCATTCCCAGGCTGTTAATTATAATCATTTTGATGTGTTTTTGTAATGCAAAAATAAAAACAAAATAAAATAGTCTTTTTCAAATATTATTTAATTTTAAATATTATTTTTTATTAACATATAGAAATTAAATGATAATAATAAATGTAAAATAAAATAAACAAATTACAATTTGATTCGTTTTTT
The DNA here is from genome assembly GCA_028023455.1 of Epiperipatus broadwayi. NCBI lineage: Eukaryota > Metazoa > Onychophora > Udeonychophora > Euonychophora > Peripatidae > Epiperipatus > Epiperipatus broadwayi. The sequence continues at coordinate 601,058 of JAQFVV010012582.1, forward strand.
TTAGTTTGCTTTTTATTAGAAAAATCAATTTTCTATCGGAGATTTTTTTTACTGGGGTTACGGCTTTTTTTGTTGTTGTTTACCGCTAGTTTTTATTTCAAATAGAATGACAACTAAAAGTAAAACTTGTTACGGTTAGGTTTAGGGTTAGTTTTAGGGTTAGGTTTAGGGTTAGTTTTAGGGTTATTTTTCTGTTGTTTGTAATGCTAAAATAAAAAATATCAAAATAGTATTTTTGTAAACATTTTTTTACTAACATCTATAAAATAAATGATAACAATAAACATAAACTATATTCAACAAATTATAACAGTAGTCGGAGAAAAGAAACTAAAACTTTTTTAAACAACAACAAATATATATATAAAATGTTTATAATATATGCTTTTTATGACATTTAAAAAAATGGTGTACAATTGTACTTTTCTTACTGGATATTTTTGGGTTAACGCTCTTTTTTATTTCAAAAATATACAGATGGTATAATCTTCTTTGTCTCATGGAATGTTATGAACAGTTTGTTACTTGACTTGTTACCTACTTCCGACTCACTTTATACGTATATCTCATCAACATTTAGTACTTAAAACTTCAATACACTACATTATAAAAAGTCTGTTAATTATTACTTTACAAAATTGGAACATTTCAATACTTTAAAATAAAAAAAAATCAAATGAAAACAACATTTCCATGCAATTAAAAAAAACACACCCTCTCCCCAAGCTGTAACCATTTTATAAACTGTGCGATATTCGGAAAATGTATTTGCTGTGTAAAACATACATGCTGTACTGCGATGCGACATAACGGCCTGCAATCTGTAGCACAACAAAAAAGTTGTATTATAGAAAATGCAGATTCAAACATGTCGGCCGCAGAAACAGCATTTTTATGTGTTTTAATGCAAAAACAGCGCCATCCAGTGGGATATAGGGCTCTTCGACGAATACCTATTTTTTTTTTCAATTATAATCTGGTTATTTTGAATCTAATGTCCTAGCTCATTACTAAAGAGAGCCATAGCTCAAAAACGTTCTAGAATGGGGACAATCCAATGTTTCTCTTGTGGCATTTATCATCTATAAAAAAAGTTTGCTTAGAATTATTAGCATACTTTTTATTTATTATATATATGTAGTCACATAATAACAGCCCAAGCTTATCTAAACTATGAATCTTCATTCTCAAAGCAACCTCTATAAGTAAATGACAGATTTCATTTTTCACTTTGGTTTATGATCTTAATATTGACAAAGAGAGCTGATACAGGATTTTAACAGATTAAGATTTTTATATTTCTAGAATTGTAAATACTCCATTAAACAACAGATATATCCTATATTGAAAGCAGATTAATAAATAGTCATTTTAAAAACTTTCAAACCTGATTTTTCATAAGGGTTAGGTGATTTTATAAATGCAATCACATGGTAACAGCCCAAGCTTATCGAAATTATGAATTTTAATCTCTTATCAAGACAATCTCTATTAATAAGATCTTAATATTGTAACATTCATGGTGGGGGCCTTCTATTATGCACTATAGAGAGCATGTTAATCAAACTATGAAAAAGAAGAATCTTCTGTTTTTAGATATCTCAAGAACATAGTTATATTTCCTGATTAACTGACCTAATAATTTCTTGCAGTTCGAATTGCCGACAGAGTTAGTTTTAATTTATTTATGAGGGCACCAGAGTTTATACTCTCACTAATGTTCATCGAACAGATTTGCAGTAAATAACTATATTTCATATATTTTTTAAAAATGTGCTTTCTTGTCATTTCAATATTTTATAAGAAATTTCTCCAGTGCTCATAGATTAAAATGAACATGTTGGCATATGTAATTTTACATTTCTTAAAATAATCTTTTGTAATAGTAAAATTTAAGAAACTAAAATTAATAACATACAATAAAAAGTTGATATTAAAGGTAAATATTTTATTAATACAATTTAAAATATTTAAATAATAAATTATTAACAAACTGGAAAGAACATAGAATCACCCATCCAGATAGTTAGATTAAATAATTAAAACAATTTAACAATGTTCCCATCTTTTATAAGTTTCTTCTAGAAAGCTATAATTGGTAGTTCCTTGAATAATACAGCGAATGACTCTATCAGTAGTATATTATAAGCTTATAAGTTAGGTTAGTTTGAAAACATTTAATTAGTCAAAAATTAGGGTATGAATTATAGTAGCTTACTGGTAAATTTTGCGAATTTATGTAAATGGTAGCATACATGTATTTCTTGGGTTGAAAGAGCTTATGGTAAGTTAACTTTGATTTCTGCTGGCAGTTTTACATTCCTGGTCTGTAATAAGGCTGGACTCATAAACTTTTTAGAGTGGCCTCTTTATGATGAAAAGTGTCCACAAACACTCAAATTTCCCCTTTGCATGACAAATTAGTTCAGCATAGAGTGGTCCTGGATACTCTGCGATTTAGGACCCCTTGTTTGGAGCTATTTTCTTCTTTTTATAGTCTAGACTAGTTTTCAGATTTCTGTGCATATGTCCTTATCTTTTGTTTTATCATAAGGCAAGTGTGGTAATCTTGTACAATTATTATTATTTTTTAGTTACAAAATCTCTTTTTTATAAAATATTTCCACCATCTTTAATTAGCATTATGTCTTTCTTTTACTTATATGGATAAACAATCTGTATGCACTTACATTCTTTCCAATTTTAACTTTAATTAAATTAAATAGATAATCAATACAAATAACTTTCATTGCACACATATCAAAAAACAAATTCTACTAACTAAAAAAAACAACTAAACTGCATCTTTTGAACGATCTTTAAATTTTACTTTTTTAGCTTTTTCAAATATTACCAAATACCAGTATAGTTGTACCATATGTATGTAAGTGATACCATATAGATAAAGACAGTTGGCATAGTGTAATGTGCTTGTATATGTGCACAGTACATAATGTATGACAGTGTTACAATGTTTGGGAAAACACCAGAAATATGGATAGATATTGTTAATAAATAAAACACTCTGATAAGAAAGTGTTAATTGAGCTAATTCTTGGATTCAGATTTAAAAGAAGAATCATTATAGTTAAAAGCTATTATTGTTAGATGTTTCTCTACTTTATACATGCATAAAATAATAGCCCAAAAGCAGTCATCTATATGTAAACTGTATATATTATTATTACCAACTAAATAGGTAAAAGGTGGCTGCAGGAAGGTTGTCAGATTCTTAGATTTAGTTGCAGTGCTCTCAGATAAAGCCACAAGGTAGAAAGTAATCTGAAAATATTGGATGAATAGACACTAGATGGGGATTTTATGCACAAACCTTCTTGCATCTATTGATTACTAAGGTTTGCACTGAGTGTCATTTCTGTTTGGAGAGTTTGCTATTGCTATATATTAATATTGTCACATTAACAAATAAACAAATATTTTTATACCACCATAATTATTAGCAGTCATTCCAACTTCAGATGAAATAACAAAGATAAAAAGACAAAGAATAGAAATGTAGAACACAAAAAAATGGAAATCACTACTGCCATTTATAAGTGAAGTATAAAAATAGAGTTGCAAAGTATATAATGCCATTGCCAGTTTAATTGCAAAGAAATGAGTAACGCTATAAGAAACTTAAAAAGTATTAAAGTAAAAAATTGAAGACAGTAAGTTGAAAAACAATGAAGCAGAATGAAAGAAAAAAAATAATTATTAATTGTTAGTAATAATAATTGAAAAATTCCTTCCTCTCATCTTGCAACAGAACTACGAGTACCAGAATTGATCCTGAGACCTCCCAGTCCCAAGCCGGATGCTCTTTCAACTGCATCAAACTATGCAAGAATAAGTTCTAATAAAAATACTCATGAAAAGTAATAAATAAAAAAAATATATAATAATAAAAATTATATTCATTAGTGACATTCTGGAAACAATGTTAAAAAATCATCTATATCATTGAAATTGGTTTTACATTTTTTAAAAAGATCCTTTCCAAAAACAAATATCTCTTACATGTTCAATTTTCAGTCTAAATCCCAAGAAAACATCTAGTTCATCATTGCGATCACATATTGTGATCTTGAATTTTCAAATTTGCAACATCCAGTTTCAGTTTAAAACTGCTGGAAATCTATGCAGTCTGCACATGCACTTTTGACATCTTCATTTCCATCTTTTTTTCTAGTTTCAGAAAATGTTTCATTTTTTTATAATAAAAATTAAAAATTTTATGAAAATTTTTGTAATCAAATAAATTGAATTTTTTTGCCTTTCACTGGTTTTTTTTTTCATTTTTAATGGAATTGGATTTACCCTGAAATTTACATCGGAAAAAATGCAAGATTTTACCAATCTTCTCAGTCTGTGTAATGATGAAAGTTATTGTGAGAAGCTTTCCACTGGTAAGTATTTAATTTTATGTATTTTTTTAATTATTATTTGAATTTATATTTGATAACAAAATATATGAAAAAATTATCATTCAAACTAACATATTTGCTGATCAAAAAATAGCTCGTGATTGTGTAAATTTATATCGTGAATTATCTGTACTTTTTGGCATAGTAGTGGGCTTTTGTTTCAGATGTGCAGTATATGAATTAGATGATATCTGGAGTTCTGGTATGAGACAAAGACAAACATATTTTGCAAATATTATGATCAGATTTAAATTTTTTTTCTATAATGTTTTGTCTGCATTTTAATAATAATAAAAATATGCCAAATGATAAAGTAAAGACAGAAAATAAACTTAGGCTGATTATAGACCATTGCAATGTAAATTTCAAAGCTGCATATCAAATACAAAGAAAGGTGGTAGTTGATGAAGCTATTACTAAATTTACTAGTCATAGTAGCATGAAGCAATATGAGCCCTCAAAACCTATAAAGGCAGGATAAATACACTGACTCTAAACCACTAACTTATGTACTTCAAGTTTCACTTTTTATTTTGTTTTATTATTTTATTTTGTATATAGTGACTATTTTAGTAGTAATTTTTAATAAATTACAAACCATATTGAAGTTCTTTATTATAATATTCAAATTATACTAATTATTGATCAATATTAACTACTTGTTATTAGGGATGTTATATTCATTGCAAAAAACCTGTATGGAAAAACATTTTACTAGGAAAAATGAAAGGTACTAATATCTTTATTCTACGAAGTGTTCTAGTGATGGATTACCTTAGGTAAGTGTTATTATATATCAATTTATTAGAAATTTAATGATGACTGCAACTAATCTATAAACAAAAGTATAATTTTAAAATGTATGCATGAGAATTTGGAATTTATGAAATAATATAAAAATAATTATTAGAAATATTAACTTTTATTCTTTTTTTTATTACTTTGAATATCAATGGCTATTTTTTTTCAGCTTAATGTTTCAAACAATATATATTATGTCATTTTTGAATAATACAAACTTAAGTTATGATAAAATTTGTGGTTTAACATAATTTTTTAAATATTCAATATAACTTCTTCACCAGAAAAAATGTTTAAGTAATCATATTCTTCTACAATAATAGACTAAAACATAATCCTATGCTGTGTTCTTTAGGAGTAATCTTGAATGCAGCCTAACATATTTTTCTCATCTACTACAAAGCAATCTAATTTTTAGGAACCATCTTATTGATGAAATATTCTTAACAGTAGCTTCCTTTATGCTAAAACATTCTACTCCTGAATATTATGCTCCTATCTGATAAAAAATTGCACATAATAAACTTTCATATGGATGCAATTAAATATTATCAGGGAAAACATGAGTGGCGTATTCAACTCCACTTCCTTGTAATAGATTCCCATCCTTTTCTTCACCAGATATCTGAAAACAAGTAGCCTGATAGAAAGATCTTAAGGTGAATGAACTGATCACTAATTCAAGATTGTTTCATCAACACATCTCAAATCCTAACTAACATTTTTAATCAACTGAAGAATTATAGCAATTTCATATTCAACAATAAAAACAGCTGGATTTTACTTTCCTAGACAACTATGAAGGAATTCAAAACTGTTCTTAAATTCTGCAATTATCTGCATTAGAAATAAATAGTTTCTGACCTATGGAGTTTGTACAAACTATGAAGTATATACATAATTACTGTTCAGTCTATGCATACAGAAGCAGATGTGAAGGACTCAAAAAAACTAGTAAATCCATCTCCTGCATAGAATTTTTCTATGCATTTCTTTATAATGTTTATAGTTAACTGTTAAAAAATAACCCATTCATATATTAAATAAAATAAATAAATGTCTCATTTTATATAAAATTTTAACAATTACTAACCTGTTTTAATAGATGATTTCACATTCATCAACACATTACGTTTATTATTTTGCTGAACCAGTGATTTTGCAATTGGTTCACGAGTCACACTTTTGGCATCTATAAAAAAACATCAAATTCAGTATTCATAAATTTTTGACTTTTGTTGTATTTGCACACATTATAGATTAACATTCATATATTTCATACTCTGGCTGACACACATGCCCACACACATATGTAACATTGAAATTATAATTAATTTTTTTCTGTGTATTAATATAAACAAAACCTTCATCTATGATGTAACTAAGCAACCATCAATCAAAACACACAGTCAAGTTAAACAATCTAGCTTCAGCAATTGTCCCATTTACATTTAACTAAGAGATCCATTTGATTTTTTTAATTAACAGAACTCTGTATTTAAAATCAGTTTAGATAAAAAAAAAATTGTTATATAAACTGATTTAGAAATACTTTGCCCAATCCAATTTTCTCTCACAATTTTTGATTTTCATTCAACTGAAAAACAAACAAACAACAAGCCGATTTATAAATGTTTTTCCAACCAATAATCTTTGCAGTGTTTTAACCTTCCTGCACTACAACAGTTCCTCTGTTCGCTTAGATGACAGTTTTTGTAATTCTTCATCTTTTCAAAAACCATATATCAGAATTCAATAAATTGATAATTGATTTGGCAGAAATAAACATTTACTAATGAAACAAATTCTAAAAATTTACATTTGAACTTTTCAAATACTAAAACAATGAATTCATATTGAGCATAAAGGACACTTTCAGCAAAGTGACTTCAGAAAATGAAAAAAATCTTTTTTAACTGAAATTTGTTTTTAAAACACAAACAAATAAATGTTAATCTTTGATAAATCTATCAAATCCTGCTTTAAAATATTAAAACTGCTTTATAGTTTGTAGAATAGTTCAAAAGATACAGTGCTTGAAATAATGGATTAGTGATGGAGTGATCAGAATTTCTTTGTTAATATTATGCTAGAAGTTACAACCTTCCATTTTTAAAATAAAAATGTAACTGTGTGTTTTTAATAATATTACATAATTATTGTGTAAAAATAATCATGAATCTTAATCAACTTCACAAATTAATTATTCCAAAAATTTTCTTGATATAATCTGGAAAATGACATCAAAATGGATTAGAAAGAACAAAATCATCACAGATATTGAGGCAGGACTAAAATATTTTGATGTTTTTGCTATTCAGTTATATTGGCTTCTAGTAATTTTTTTAATTAAAAAAAAACAACAATATTATATGAGTTTGCTATTTAAAAAAAAATTAGCAAAATATCTCAATAGATGGCTGTGCAGGTGCTATTTAAATGAACATATTTACAACGATTTCTCTGGATTTCTCTGACTGAAGGACTTTATGTCAAAATGTGAGAAAATTAATTCTCATTCAACAGAAAGATAAAAAACTGGGGAGGAGGGTAAATGATTTAGAGAAAATATATTCTTTCTCATCTCATCATTTTTTAGGCAACAGAGATTGTAGTCAAAAGAATTGCACCTAGAGATCACATTTGTCGAAGATATATTCCTAAATAGTACATGCTGAAAGATAAACAAAAAAAAATTCCAGTAAAAGTTATTTGTATCTGAAATGTGAAAAAATTTTTTTAAAGCTGCAACAAAATACATGATTTTTTACTTAGTTTTAGTTACAATCTAGAAATTATTAAACAAACAAGTATAAAAATGTAAAGGTCATGATCAAAAGAACTACAACAGCAATTGCATGTATATGAGAGATATAATTATTGCAAGTATGTGCCGAAACAAAACAAAAAATTTAAAATACTGCCAATTTTCCTTGTTATATAATACATTATTTTTTATTTATTTTGTTACAATCTAGAAATTATTTTCACATCTACACCAACAATGACTTTGGCAGCACACGTACTTATGAAACAGATGAATTGATGACTTAAACCAGCACTGCCCCCTTTGGATTTTGAGGCCCTGGGCACAATTATGGAGGGGGGGGGGCTAATAAATAAAAAAGTGAATAAATAAATAAAATTTTTAATACAAGAAAAGAACATATACAACATTTATTCTTATCTAAATAGTAATACTTAACTTATAATCCATTAACATTAATTCTCTTTTTTCATATTAAATTCCATTATTATTAAACCAATGCTCATACAATCATTTCTTGACAGTTAACAGTTTCGATTGCCCCTGCAATCTTCCTCAGAACTTTAATCCTCTTTAATCTTTTCCTTCCACTTTCCTTCCTCACAAACAAAATTAATATAACTTTATTTTCCTTGTTTTAATTTCTGAAATTTAATTATTATCTCACTTAAATTTAAGTCTGTGAATAATTTATTTTCTATGGAAAGCAACGTTAAGTTGGATAGTCTTTCCTGTGCAGTTATGAATCTTAAATAGTTTTTTATTATGTTAAGCTTTGACAAATTATGTTCGGACTCAGGAGTGGTTGTAGGAATTCTCAATAAAATTTTTAATATCTATGTGTGTGTAAGATACATAAGCATAAGATACATATTGTATTGTCAATTAAAATAAGGTAACTCAGTGCGGGATCTCACTATTAACTGACCTTAGGAACACTACTAGCTTACACCTTATCATTTACAAAGGCACAGCTATTCATAATCAAAAAAAAGTTGATTTGATCACTTGATCAACTGTGACCTCCAGAAAGTTTAATATTAATCTATTGTATCCTGACTTAGAAAAATCCTAATATTCATTCAGTTCTAAGATAAAATATTTTTTATTATATAAGCTAGTTTAGAAATAATTATCACAAACCAACAATTTTCTCATTTAACAAAAGAAATTGTAGATGATTTAGAAATGTTTTTCAAATTAATAATTTTTTCAGGATGTTTTAACTCTCATTTGGAGTGAAGGGGCAAGCTGATTTCTCTAAGATTTAATTCTTATTCAGTAGAAAGATAAAAAAAAAAATAGTTAGAAAAGAATTAAAACTAATTAAAATAAGATGTGTTATATCAATTAGGCTTATTAATTTTCAGGTATTAATTGTTTTAAAATGTTTTTCCTTTAATTAAAATATTTCATTGCAGGACAAAAAAGCCTTCCAAACTGTCTTCATAAAGGAGCAGTAAAGAAGAAACATTACTATATGGTTCATAGAGTTCTAGACATTAAAAATATATTTCTACATTTAAATTTTTTCCCATGTTTTTATCCTAACTCTATTTAGGGCTACTTGGAGATGAATCAACTCATGTCCCATCTTCATTAACAAATTTTAAAACCAACTACTAATCCTTCAGCTTTAGTCATAATTTCACCTTTTTACTCCATTTTTGAACTTTTCTAAAGAGGCTTTTTGAGGTCTTCAGTAGACAAAGTTGTTGAAAATACTTCTATCAATTCTAAATCCATGTGTATTCATCAAATCTATTTTCCCTCATTTATCTAGTTGATAAGTAAAATGACACTCAGGTGCTCTGCCTATATAAAATCAGCCTATTTCACTGAAATGTATGTATATTAAAATTATGTGAAGAAATAAAAATAATGTTAAAAAAAAATAAAGTAATAGAGAAAATCAAATATTAATTAAATAAAATATTTAATCGAAATATTGTAACAGGAACTAATTACATGAAGGAAAATCAGATAATGGAGAAATCAGCTAACTACTAATTGAAGTTACAGTAAAGATTGAACTGATAAAACTCTCCACCTGAATCTTCCAGAAAACAAAAAGGTATAAAAAAACTGAAACAGAAAGAAAAGTGCTTTTTCTTTCATCTTTGTTGTTCAAGTCAATGGGAATTCCCACCGGGGAGAAGCAGTGTAAAAAAAAACAGCAGGGGATATCTTATTATCCAAGATCTGGCCTCCTGAAGATAACAAGGTTAAAACAGATCACTCTGATCTTATTATGATTTTAAAATACCTTAAGGGCCTGCAGGATTAAAAACTTTAATCATGGCAAAGGTAATGTATTCGCCTGTTTGTCATTTAATTATTATGTATGTATTAAGTGAAAGAGACATATTCCAAAGTAGTGGAGCAGGGATTTATGTAATTGAGAAAGGGTATGAACTCATATGAATATTATTTATTGGTATATTTATAGATCTTATTATTCTTATATATTGTAACTTGTGGGTTTCATTCCCTTTGTATTCTAAAAAAAATTTAGTTACTAAAATAATTTGTTATTCTTAGCTGTTAGTTCAAACAAATTTAAAGAGAAAACTAGTAGGGGTAGTTAAAGTTTTAAAAAAATGTCATTTTTGGACAAACATCTATCGGCAAGTTTGATGTGAAAAATGCTGCAGAATGGCAACTGTATGTGGTTCAGATCAAAAACTTTTTTAATCTAAGAGGAATTGAAAAGTTGCAGCACTTTTATGCTTTCCAGGTAAAAAAGTTATAAACATCATGAATAAGATTTATGACTCCCCCCCACCCTCGTCATTGATAGGGTATAATATGAGGAATTAATAAAAAAACTAAATGAATATTTCAATCCTTGTCCAACCCGCCACATAGCTTGTTTAATGTTAAGAAATAGGAAAACAGTTTAAGGGGGAATTTCTGCACTTAGAGAGCTAGCAAAGGATTGTGGGTATGGGGATAGTTTGCGGAATTACTTTTAGATCAGTTACTTTGGAACACGTCTGATGACAGACTGAGACAACAATTGTTAGCTCACCCTGATTTAACATATCAAAGTACCATATGGAAAGACATAACTTACAAACAAATAATAGAGCAGATTCATGTTCTTAAATCTAAATCTGAAGACAGTTTTAATACTCAAGTTTTCAAAATAGGGGGGAAATGTACAAATCTATGCAAACCCAAAGAAAAAAGGAAAAAATTTTGTGCTTCTACTGTGGAAAAATGTATCATAGAGTAAAAGAGTGTAGGTGGAGGCAGGAAATATCTTTTAAATACAGTTTTAAGAGGCATATGTATGTAAAAAATTTGGCAATGAAGAGAACCAAGAGAAAAATGGTGATTCAAAAAAGTAGGGAAGATAAACCCTTGAATAAGTACACAGTAAAAAATACAGAAGTTGAAGGCTCACAATAATTCAAGATGGAAATTTGCAGCATAGAAATGAAAATAGAAATTGATAATAGCTCAGGTATATCAATAGAGGCAGATGAAAAGACTATCACCAGGTGACACTAGTATAAAACTAGAAAAAGTAAATGTTAAAGCCCAAGATGTAAGTGGAAATGCATTTAAGTTACTGGGGTAAATACATGTACTGACACAAAAAATAATTAAGATGCCATTATAGTACAAGATAAAATCAGCCCTATAATAGGTAGGAAATGATCTAGTGCAATAGAATTTCAGGTTAGCATAGTTTAAAAAAATTTCCCTTCTAATAAGAAATAAATAAAAAAAATACCCAGATCTATTTAGCGAAGAGCTCAGTGAAAAGGCAACAAGCCCAGTAGAGGTTGATGTAGTAGAAAAAACATGTCCAATTATTTGCAAATACTAGGCATATTGACACCTATGAAAATGGTAGACTGGGCTATGTCTATACGAATATGCAGTGACTATAGGGTAACAGTTAATAAGTATTTAAATAAGGGGACATATCTTGTACTGAATGTAAAAGATATTGGTGAACTGCTGAAAAATTAATACTTAATACTCCTATGGGCTTATTTAAGAGTAATAGGCTTCCATTCAGGATTTCAACAGTCTCAAATATATTTCAGGCAAAAATTGATGCATTACTGCAAGGTTTCAAAGACATCATATCTTATTTTGATGACATACTAATAACAGTGGACTTGAAAGAGACACTACGTCAAAAACTGTTATAAGTTTATGCATAAAATTTCAAAAATTCAGAGTAAAAATTAAATGCTCAAAAAAGTATGTGAAGAATTAAGGAATTGATTTTTCTAGGATGTAAAATCTTCAGCAAAGGTAAACATGCATCACCCAAAAAAGTAAAAGCCATTGAAAAGAAAAAACCAAAAGAATGTTAAGAAACTTTTCTAGGTTTAATAAATTACTTGGAACCGTTCTTACAAAATAAGACCTTTTTTGCTGAAAACTCCCTTTCTGAATTATTGAAAAAGAATCCAAAGTGGCAGTGGCTAAAAAGCCATGATAATGCTTTTTTTATGTATTAAACTCTGCTGTTATTGGACAAATTATTAGTTCATTTTGACAATAATTGTGAAGTAAGATTAACTACAGATGCTTCAGAATCTGGTGTGGGACTGTACAGTGTGACCCATGTTATAATGGCGAATGCTTCTAGGACCCTTTCCAAAGCTGAGAGAAACTATAGCCAGATTGATAAAGAGGCTTTAGCTATCATATTTGGTTATAAAAAATTTCACCAATACATATTTGGCAGATCTTTTCAAATGGTAACTGATCATAAGCCGTTATTAGGTATACTGTCAAGTGACAGGCTAGTTCCTGACCATCTGAGTCCACGAATGCCATGATGGAGAAATATATTGGTATCACATGACTATTAGTTGGTCTATAAGAAAGGAAAAAAAATTCACCATGTGGATGTGTTGTCCAGAATTCTGGACAAAGAGGAACCCCAGATAAATGAAATTGAAATTGAATAGTAATACAGCCTCTTGGACAAACCTGAAAAAAGGATATGGGTCAATGGGGGACAGGGTACTTATACCAAGTGAGGGTAAAAACAGAGTCTTAAAACTATTAAATAAAGGCCATCCAGGAGTAGTGCGTGCAAAAGCTTTAGTGTGCAGCTACATCTGGTGGCCAACAATAACTATAGATACAGAAAATTACATTATTCAGCTTGCCAATCCAAAAGGAGCACAAAACCCAAGAAATATATACCGTGGCCTAAAGCAGATGATAAACTGTGGTAGAGACTACACATGAATCATGCTGGTCCTATTAATGGAAAAATACTATTAGTAGTCATTGACTCGTATATTCTAAATGGGCAGAGTACTGCATTATTAAAAATACTAGTGCAAGGGAACCAATACAATGTTAAAATACTATTTTTTCATGACAGGGATTACCGGAAATAATTGTTTCAGATAATGGTATAGCTTTATTGCTCAAGAGATAGAGGATTATTTTATAAATAAAGGAATCGAATACATCTGTGCACCCCCCTAAATTGAACAACTTAGGAGAAAAGGCCATTCAAATAAATTTAAAAAAGCTTTAAGAAAATTACTAATAACAACATGCAAGAAGTTTTATACAACACAATGCTTCATCAATATTTCACATTGTCAACAGTTAAAAAATAAATTTTCGACAAAGTTGCTGATGGACAGGAAATTGCGTATTAAACTTGCATCTCCAAGATGGATAAATAATCCCACTAAGATGGTGAAGACAACACTTTTCAAATAGATGAAGAAATTTGGATACATGATGTGTTCAAAAAGAAATGGATCAAAAAAATAATAACCTGTAAATTATTTAGAAAAATATTTAACCATTCGAATACAACATTTGAAAGGAATATCGGAGGCATATAAACCATGTCCAGATAATAAAAAGTCAGCAAAACTGAGTGGAAAACAAGAAAGAATAAATCCAGAATTTGGATTTTGAAATTCAAGAGAATCTAAAGCCTCACTTAGAATGTAAAAAAGCTGAACTAGAAACCAAGATAGAATCTAGGAAAAGGCAAAGATCACCCAGATCCCAACGTATAAAATGTAAGCCAAAAAAATTAAAGGATTATGCTTAAACCATACTAATCTATTTTCTGGAGTAAGTGGAGGTTTAGTGAAATGTATGTATATTAAAACTATGTGAAGAGATAAAAATAATATTAAAAAGAAATAAAGTAATAGAGAAAATCAAATATTAGTTAAATAAAATATTTAATTGAAATATAGAAACTATTATGGAAAGTAAAAAGTAAAATCAGATATCAGAGAAAAATCAATTAGTATCAGCTAACTATTAATTGAAATTACAATAAAGATTGAACTGATAAAACTCTCCACCTGGATTCTCGTGAACTATATTACTACTCCAGAAAACAAAAGAATACAAAAAAGAATAAAAAGTTGGGAACCAAAAAAGGAGTGCTTTTTTTCCATCTTCATCATTTTGGATCAACTAGGATTCCCACCAGGTAGCAGTGGAAAAAACCAGTGGGAGATATCTTATTAACCAGGATCTCGGTTTCTGAAGATACCCAAGCAGATTAGAGTTAAAATAGATTGCCTCGATCTTATTATGATTTTAAAATGCTTAAAGGCCTGCAGGATTAAAGACTTTAATCATAGCAAAGATCATATATTGCCTTCTGTTTGTATTTAATTATTGATATGTATTAAGTGAAAGAGACATATTTCAAAGCAATGGAATGGGGATTTATGTAACTGAGAAGATTGTGAACTCATATGAATATTATATCTTGGTATATTTATATATCATATTATTCTTATATATTGTAACTTGTAATAAAGTGCATGAAGAAATTGATCCACTATGGGTTTTATTTCCTTTGTATTCTAAAGAAAATTAATTTCTAAAATAATGTGTTATTCTTACTCAGGGATTGTTTTAATAATAACTTCTAACTTTGCATGGAATGTTAAGAAAATCATTAATCTATTATGGTCAACTGAATCAAGAGCCTTTTTGTAATCAATAAAACATTTAAATTTCTTTATGACCCTTTGAATTGTCCAACATGTACTAGTAATGATGTCATCAATTCCTTGATCTTTCCTGAAAACTAGCTTATACATCAGTTTTCTAATTTGCACTGAATGATTTTCAAAACAATTTTCTATCGTTGAAAGTTTTTGATATAGGTTATTTCAACAAAAATGTCTCAACAAATTCTTTTATATATCATTCCTCCTTTGTTTGATGTTTATACTTTGCTATTGGCATTGTTTTATCAAACCTACTCATATCTGAAACTTGCTGTTCTCCAAATCATCTTTACAAATAGCACATTTTCAATATCTTTGGAAATATTGTTTTAAGATCACTTCTTGATTTTTCTAGCTACTCTTTGGAATTTCTTATCCAGTTTTCTTATAGGATGCTTCTTTTTAATTTCAGGTTTTATTTGCAACTACTGCTGTAACTTCTAATAAATGCATTTTGTTTTTTTTTATTCATTTAATCTTACTCAAATTTTTCTCATATTCTACTCCAATTATTTATTTGTTTTATTGATTGCAAAATCAATATATGATGTTATATCTGAAAGCAATATATATGTTCTCCAGATTAAATCTAGATCAGTGGATGAGCTTGTTAAGCATGAAATTACTTCTTATTTTCATTTGAAATTTACAAGAGTATAATTCATTACCTTTTCCATAATATATCCTTATCATGTTATTATTAAGACTGACATCTTCCATTCCTTGGGATATCCATAGGTGAAGAGTAATGCTTTTGGGTGCTTAAAAAATTGCACTGAAAATATTAATTTATCACTGAATTTGCAAAACTTCTCTTACCTCATTTCTGTTTCCTGTTTCATTTTGACCAATGAATTTCCATCTTTTCCTTTTCCAATTTTGTCATTTCATAAACCAAACACTAAAAATATACCTTGCCTACAACTTTTTCAACTCTGTCAACACCCGAGTGTCAAATATTAAAAGTTCTTATTTACTTACTAAGGCATAAACTTTAAATATGGTAATAGTGGTCTATAAAACTAAACTGACATCAAGTGATTTTCAAAGAATTATTTCCAATGTCATTTCAACATTCTTTCCAAAAATGTAAGTCACACCACTTCTTAAGACAAGAGAATCTCTCCATTATAACATCATATAGCATAAGTTTGAGTAATAAGTATTACCAGATGCATATAAAATCCATATCCTTAGTATTTAAATCCCTATCTTCAGATCAATTTCTGGCTTTTGTCTTTTCTTAATAAGGCTTGAGATTCAGCAATGGAAGAAGTGTCCAGGAACTTTTACCCATCATACTAAAAACTTGAAATTCAAGTAAGCCTAAGGTTTTAAACCCAAGATTGAAAAATTATAGAGATCTGAATACAATTCAGTAATTATATACTTTAATAACAACAATTATTCATTAATAATAATCACCAAACTCCCCAGCTTAAATAATATGACAAATTCTCCACTGTAGTGCCATCTAGTGCGAGTTTAAGTAATTAGTGACTACTAGATGCATATAAATTCTTATCCTTAGCATTTAAATCCTCGTCATCAAATTAGTCTTTGGTTTATGCCTTTGGTACTGGAGTAAAGAACTGCATTTGTCTTGGCATAGTTTTAGTCATTTTATTTTTATCATAAAAATCATATCTTCTTAGTTATTCTCAGTCTCAACAACAATCAGGATGTTCTGATTAAAATCTTCTTGCCCAGTCCACCTTATTTCAATAACTTTTTCTTTGTGTTTAAAATTTAAACAAAACGTAATCATAAAGCCAGCAGACCATTTCTTTTGTAACATGTTAAGCACTTTCAGACCTGAGAGCAATTTCATCAAAACATTTTTATCATTTTGTTCTGGCTTGTTATTCATAAGTTTCTTGACCATCATCTCATCTTGCTGCTAAATGATACAGATAATAGACAAAAAAAAAAAAACAATAGGAAGTAAACAAAACAAAAAGAATGCAAGATAAAAAAATAAGGTAATAAAAATAAAACAAAATATATAATCCCTTTGTATGAAGATTGTCAGAAAAGGTAACCATCAGTATAGATTTTAGTACAAGGTGAGCAATTAATAGATAAAAAATTTCTTGCACATTCAACATCTTGAATTTGCTAACTCAAAACTAGTTATGAGCCCACAATATTATAACCATGAATAAATTTAGGAAGATGGCAAATTTACTGACTGTTATTAAGACAGCTGGTGTAGAGATGAATGCAAGAGTTTGATATGATAAAAATAGCAGTAGATACAATACAATAAGCATCATCTTGGTCCAGAATTAAAAGAATGTTGCAAAAATCACTCATAACAGATTATTGGTGGTTAAACGGAATGGTAACACAAAGTAAGACATCAACTAACAATGAATACAATGAGAACAAAAAAGAATCAATTAGCAATCATAGTGATAAAAAGAAAAAAAAAGTAATTGAAAAAATAATAATAATAATAATGGAGAAGTGAAAATTTGTGGTAAAATAAAAAAGATAACAAAATTGTATAAATGTAATAATAAATTGTTACATTTTGAATGACAAGAGTCAACCTAACCCCAGCCACAATTTTGCCACTATCCACTCTAGATAAATACAGCAATGATTATCACTAATCACTTGTTCAACTACAGATGGTCTCTAGCCCAAATATAAACTGTAAACCTGTTAAAGATTAATATGTCTGCCATTTTTTTTTACAATTTAAATACACACACATGGAGTTAGTCCCATGTGTAATATCTATATAAAACAACCTCCACACCAGCACACATTCTTTTCAAATCATATGAATAAAGATACAATAAAAGACAAATGATCCTCAAGATGCATTTCATGTTAAACCATCACTCTTCAGTTGGCCCAAGTCACCATCTCTCATATATATATTTATTAGTAATGAATAATATACAGTATATATAAAGTCACTGTGTACTAAAAAGCCAAAAAGTAATTGTTTTCTTTAATGACAACTTGAGTTTTTATATTTAACACAAAATAAGTCTAGGTATCCAGAAATTAATTAATTCAATCACTTATAAAAATTAGAGATTGAATTAATTACTCCATATTTTCTAATTAAATATAAAAATCCAATTGTGAAAATTATTTTTTGCATTTTTAGTGTACAGTAAATAAAAGGATTTATTATAAAATATTTTTTATATATATTATTTTTAACTTTTTCATATTAAATATTTTTTGAAATTATTCCTATTTAAAATGAAGACAAATATTTTAAAGGAAATTCATGGTGCAAAAAACATCAATTCCAATATTATTTTGTTTATGAAAGAAGTGTTTTTTAAAAAAGAAATTTTACAATCAAGAAAAAATAAAATCACAATTATTTTAAAAAAAGCAATTGAAATATATTTGTTTTTATTTCTATTTTACTTTTTGATGAAACTTTTTTTGAAAATAAAAGGATTTAAACAATATACCACTTTCTTGAGTGCATCACTGAACCAACATCAAGATGCTTGAAACATCCTGAAATATTCCATTGTTATTAATTTCTAATATATGTACAAAATTTGAAGGAAATTCATTTGATAGAAATATGTTAAAATTCAATTACAAAATGTATCCTAAACAAACAAACAGAGTTTCTAGATTAAATAAAAGAAGGAAAGAAAGCAGAATGATAAAAATGAATCCATAGATGTTTAGACATTAAGAACAAAAATCAAATGAAAATATATACTATGGTTCCCTTGCCAACATTAGAAGTGGGAAAGGGATTTAAATTTTCATATCCACCGGTCTATATTATTTTAATAAGAATTGGGATTTAATTAAATAGTATTTTTATTTAATTATAAATGCAAACAAATAAATATAGTTTAGTAAATAAATTATATATACTTTACATGATAATTTAAAAAAAATACTCATAAATTAAGTGAAGTGAAAAGTTTCTATTTTGTATTAAAGTCACCCCCCCCCCCCATTTTTTTACATCTAAATAGAAAATACATGTATAAATCAGCTAAACTATTTGTAACATTTTATGTTTTTAAAATAAATATTTAGTGAAAAAAAAATAGGATAACTAATCTATAAACTTGTATTTATTATAATCATTAATATTATTTTTTTTTACTATATGAAAAAAATGCAGAATATATTAAAATTAAACTATGCAAACCTAAAAGCTAAACTAGTTACCAGCTTCAGAATCATAAATTTTCAATAGTAGAGATTCTAATGAACTGGAAATTTAGTTAGAATTATAGGATAGTAGGTTAGTATAAATTTAAAAATAAAAAAGTGATCATGTGATGTTTAATACAAATTTGTTTTGCGCTTGAGAAATCTGCTTTGATAGGGAAATGATTGTTTGAGATGGATTTTTAATTTTGGCTAGTTCTATTAATTTTAAATTTGATATAACTTGTATAGGTTCTGATATATACAAACAAATGTCTAAATAAATATTGAATTAAACATATTTACAATGTTATAAAAAAGAAAATAATTAATTTTTTACATGAATGTTAGATAATATTCTAGAGAAAATTGTTACCAAAATGTTAATTTTGATGCTAATTTTACATTTTAAAGGGGGTGCTTCTGGTGCATTTTGCACAACATAAAAACTACAACCAGTGATTGTAGTAACAAACAATCTTTACTTTTATTTTTTATTGGAATAAATTTATATTGCTAAAAGTTTAATTGTTGTTTTTTTTTAACTAAATAAAATTATAACCCGCCCTTTTTGTACTACAGAAATTAATTAATAAAGTTTGTTAGAAGATCCCATGCACATATTATTTTACAAGATTGCAAGATTAGAAAGATATTGCTGGACTACAGCAGGTCTAATATGTAAGTATCCTCTGTTTATTTTAAAATTAATAAATATTTAAAAATTTTCAGTAGCATAGAGAATGCTTTAAAGACATGGGAGATGAGAGAATAAAAAGTTTATCATTTAATTATTCTTAGTATGGCAAAATTGTTAATTCAAGGCTGTGATGCCAGTAGTAGAATTGCAAATCCTGGAACTGAAGGTCAATGGATTATGATGTAGTTCTGTTATTTCCAGCACTCAAAACTTCCTAAGAACTCAAAACTATTTAATTTTTTTAAATTTTACTTTTATTAATCAAGATATTAATTCCAAGTAGAATTAACAATAGTATTAAAAGCACATGTATATCATAAAAGAATATTTTCTTAGGACAATGGTAAAAATAGAATAAATAAAATAACATCATAATATATATAAAAATCTCAATTGCATGAATAAAAAGGTTAAGAGTACATTCAAAGATTATAAAAGAAATAAAAAAGCCTTGGATTAACAGTGAGATGACTAATACAATGATAGAGACAAATATAAATACTGATAAATGCATAAAGACATGCAGAGTTTAGTAATGAATTGAGATTTGAAAAAAATAAAAATAATAAAGTTAGGAAGTGTGATTGTACAAAAAATTAAATGGGAAAGAGAGTTTTGATTTGATATATATAGTACAATAAATCAGATCAAATGGAAGAAGCAAGAAGGTACAATATTAAATTATTAATAATGAAGGAAAATGTATGGAAAAGATACAAAGAATGTGTGATTTACATGATAATGGTAACAATTCCTCACCTAAGTTAAATTAAAAAACAAATTCTGATAGTACATCAAGAATAAAATTGTGGTGCATAAATAAAAACATTGAATGCTTACATTTTTTTCTCAACTATATGTTGTAAATTGGCATGGGAAAATAATAATATCATGTCTATAATCATCAGATTCAAACATTAAAGATTGAATCCAACAAGTGAAAGAAAGTAAGACAAAGGAAAAAACCATTCAGCTCTATGAATCAAATGTTATCTCACAATTTTATATTTGCACTGATTTTCATCTGGTTTAACATGGCACAAAATGTGGAAAAGTCTAATTGAATATTCAGCTGGAATTTTTATAACTACAGTTTTATTTTTTTATTTTAAATAATAAACTTTATTAAACAAACCTCTAAATATATACAGGAAATATCTACCAATTAGTTTTGATTCACTTTATCCATTACCATAAATTTACTGATCTTTTCTGAAAAACACCACAATGCAAGTCTATAAGTCTCTCATTGTTATAAAGTTAATATAATTTTCCTTATTAAATCCTAGAGTTATACCATACAACTCATACCTTTATTCTCTCTTGAGAAATCCTTTATTTTACTACTTTACATACTTTATCTCATTCTCTATTTGTGTGTCTATTTTTACTCCCACATTTCACAAGTGGTCATACCAGTCCCTCTCCATATTCTTTCCATAACCTTCTTAGGCCAGTATTTCAAACACCAACCAAAATAGTTGTCCCAATCATTGTCAAGTTTCTTCAACCAATTAATTTTTTTATTATCAAATATTAAAAAACACCGGATTGTCCATATAGTTTTCAATGTATGTATTATCACTATTGCATTATGTGGTTTGAATTTTATTACATTTTGCTTCAGTTTTATGTGGCTTTAAAATATAATCCAAAATTTCCAATTACTTTATTTTTGGCAGCTTCATTGTTAATGTTTGCTGCTGTTAAACTTTCTCAGGATAAATACAATTTTGAGACACATCCTAATATACTTTCACTGAATATTAAGCACCACAATAATGTCTGTTGCATTTTCACAACATACAGTATAAGCATTTAATTACAGCAGTATTTATTTTTCTATGGCATAATACAGAGATCATTTTCCAAATTAAACAAAAACACAAAGATATATAAGTTTGATTGGCTTAAATAAGCCATTGTATGACACCACCAAATTAGCAATGCAAGTCTTTAATTACAAATTAATGTAGAAAGCATGGATAATCCACTAAAAATGTGCTTAAATATTAAACTAAGCTTCCCACTTTTATTTCATACTACAAACCAAAACTAAACTGTTAGAAATTAACATCTGAAAACATTCATTTAATTCAGACAAAAGAAAAAAAATCCTTCATCACCCAAGATATTGCAGAGAAAAAAAAAACAAAACAAATTTAATTAATATGTTATTATATATTTCCATCATATAGGTTTTTTGTTAATTTTTAAAAAAAAAAAAATCAAACTTTATTTAAATTATTCATCCACGTTTACCTATTACTAAGAATACCTAGGTTAGTATATAATGTTTTGAGAGGTATTCTTCTCCTCTCTTCTTTAAAGAATGATCGTTTTAGCATGGAAATCAAATTGAAAATCTATTGATTTTTAAGATGATGATTTAATTATCTTAAAATAAATATTCACAAATCTAAAGATTAGCAGTTCAATTCCCATGCTAGTATTATGATTGGCCAGGCTGGAAACACCAGAAAAGGGGGAAATAATACCAACTGAAATGTTTTATATAGTAACTTGAGTATTAATACTAACAGTCAAATTTATTTGAAAAGTTTCAATAATGCTTGAATTTTTCTAAAAATATTTAACACAGAGATGCAATGTACTGTGACTTCACCTTTTTCACTCAGGAATCTCTCAGCCACTATGCCCAGAGAAACCTGTTAACCAACCTTCCCTTTCCTTTCCATTTCCTACCCTAAGTTTTTCCCATATTTTTCACTCTCCTGCTGCTTTCCATTTCCATAACATAAACTTTGTCAACTCTATGGCCTTTATATTTAAATCCCCCTTATCTTTCTCCAGACCCAGCATAAAAACCAAGAACCCACTTTCTGTATAATCACTTTGTTTATATTTATTCTTCCATAACTTCATTATTTGCACCTTTTCTACTTGCAGGCATTTATATTCAATTAACAGATGCCTAGTATTTTCTCTGTCTTCCTTATATAACTTGCAGACTAACTCATCCATATTTTTCCATTTATGTGTATATTCCCTTGTTGTTAAAGATCCTGTTGAGCCTTAAACAATAAACTACTTTCCTTGCTATTATCATAAATTAACTTGCACCCAATATTCTGTTTACTTCTACATATTTAAACTCTTTTTACTCTCCATACTAGTCCTCCATCTTCTCCAACTCCCTATTTTTTATTAATGCATCTATTCTTCTATCCCATTCCTTGCCACTATAACACTCAACAATTCTTCTAACATAATCATCCCACCTTTTGTATAAATATACTGATATAAAATTCTTTATTCAAATCTTCTGCATACAGTACTATCTTTATCATTCATCTTGTTGCCTGTCTTTTATTTATAACCAAATTAAATATTATTTTCTTATTATCCATAAATTGCAATTTACTGAACATTCTCATTTTGCTTTTTGCATCTCTCAGGATTAAAACTTGACCATCCCATTTATCCTTGAATTGTCTCCTTTGCTGTCCACACATCTGCATTTAATGCATGCCTTCTTACTTTTCTTTGTACTTTTCATAAGTAATCTAACATATCTTTACTAATACATAACACTGCTACTGTCACTCCCATACAATTCTAGCTACACCACATTTATTTATATGAAAACACTGTTAATTTCTTCATCAGTCCTTTTCTTATCAATTTTTCCTCCATTCATCCAAGCAATTTCTCGATTACTTAAGATGATTCCCAAATAGTTATACCTATTCACCACATTTAACTTTATATCCCCCAATAAAAATTATCTCATCTCTTTCCTCAGTATTTACCATTATTTTTTATTTTTCTTCACCAAATTTAATCCCCATTTCTTTACCCACTCTTATGCATGTCTTCAGCATAACTTCCATATCTCCCCTACTTTCTGTGCACAAGAAGAAATATCAGTAAATAAAAGACCTGATAATATATATACTATCTCTTGCCACCTATTAATGGTATCTCTACCTCTTCCTAGTCTTTCTATTGCTCTCTCCATTTCTCTCAAATATAACAAAAAAACAAAATAGATGACATAGGCATCCTTGCCTTGGTCCCACCCCATTTTTAACTTTAACTGATTCTATATTTTCTAATTGATATGAATAGTAATTATTTTCATACAATCTCTTAATAAGATCTACTAAAGCTCCGTTCATTCCTAAATTTACTAAACTTACAGATAATCTATTTTTATTTACTCTATTATATGTCTTCAATCTATCTATAAAAACCATATATAAGTGTCTACTTCATATCTACAAGTTGTGTAACTACAAATAAACTATCTCCTATATGCCTATCCAATCAAAAACCTCCTTGCATTTCTCCCACTATATTATTTTCTTCCATCCATTTTGCGATCCTTTGAGCCACCATATATGCGAAAACTTTATATAACACTGACATTATCACTATCAGTCTATAATTGTTTAATTTTGTATGATCCTTACCCTTTCCTTTAAATAGTAACCTTACACTTGTATTATTCCAGTTATCTGGAAATTATCTCTTTGTGCCATCTTATTAAAATATGATAATACATTTAATTTTGCCCTACTTTCTAAATTCATCATCATCTCTGTTGCCCTCAATCTAAACCTCTTGCCTTTCCACTTTTCAATTTCTTCCCTGCCTCATTCATTTTCTGTAAACCTAATATTTCTATTACAATATGTTTTCATGTTTGTTATCACTCTGTCCTTCACATCTAACATCTTTTCTATATGGATTACATACTTATTTAAGATTGTCTCTAATTCTTCTCTAGAGCTACACTCTATTTCCTCATCATCTAGTAATACTATTTCTCTCTCCCCTACATTCCTTCTTTTAATGTCTTTCCAAATTTTTTTATTTCCATCTCTTCCACTTTTATTAATATTCTCCACCAATTTACTATTTAATTTTATTCTCTCTATATAATTATCTACTTTAGACAACTTTTAAAAAAAATACTTTTCCCATTTAACAGTAACATCTTTTTCATTTTCATTTTTAATAACATATTTATATTCATTGCATGCTTTCCCACTCTCTTTTACACTTTTACTAACTCTCACTTTTCTATTACTTTCATTCTTCTAAATATTCTCACATAAAACCCTATTTACCCCTTTTTCTATTTTACCACATTAGTCCTTATATTCATCCCCAATAAACTCTTCCATGATTTATTCTACTTTTATTTTATGTTCTTCTAACTTATTGTTATCATTCATTCTCCATCCACATCTTTCACTATCTTTTCTACTTTTATTACTACTTTTCATCACATTACTAAACATTTCTATTATAAAAAAAATTATGATCACTATTACATACTTTCTTCATTTCAAACACTTTAATTTTTTCATACTTTATTCATTTCCTCTTTCTCTACTAATATATAATCTATTGTGTGAAATATATTATTTTTAGACTATATGTATTGTCCTTTATAAATATTTGATAAATATCCAAGGCTTAAATTGACTCTCTAACAAATATTCTTCAAAAGCTGTCCACTCTTGTTACCTATGTTATCAATTTCTTCAATATGCCCATTCACATCCCCTATAGCCATTATTTTCTTCACCTTTTGTTTGAAATTCTATATATCCTTAACTAGGCACTTATATGTGCTACTGTTCCACTCCATTATAGTTTAACTACCTCCAGTGACTATATACACTACAACCACCGTTCATTCTTCTCTTCCTAACCTTATCTCAAACCACAAATGTTCATGACACTTGTCATTATTTAAATATGTTTTTGACAAAACTCCTATACTACCACTCTTTTTTTCTTTTTCTTTTCTATTTATATCCTGCCATATGTCTTCCAGTATAGGTTCTTCTTCTCCTCTTATATGTGTTTTGATTACTGCTAATACCTCAAGCTCTTCATTTTTAACTGCTTTGTTGAATTTTAGCCACTTTTCTGGTCTCTTACCACTTTGCATATTCAAGTATCCAATTTTAACAATTTCTTCTTTCCTATTTACTCTTTTATAAATTCTTTTGACTCTTTTTTCCCATTACATTTGTAAGTAACTTGCTTATCATTAATTTTACAGACCCATTCCCTATCCACATCTACATTTATATCCAAATCAGCTACCCTTTGTTTATTTCTTACATCCTGTCCATTCTTCTTTTTTTTTTTTTTTTGATAATACTGCAATGTAAAGTCCTATCCCCCTTTTCTTTATAAATCAAATTCCCTAATACTTCAATTCTTTGTTTTGCTAAGTGCAATCCATCTTTACTATATAACTCCCTCTTACTAATAAAAAGATCCATATATCCATAACATAACATCATTTCTCTCACATATTTTTTTCAATCTCTCATTTACAGAACATACCCTATCTAACATATACCTATTGTCAAATCTTGATAATAATCCAACTATTCCTACTCTCCTTTTAATTTTACTGAAATTACTAATCAATTATATGTACTCATCCATTACTCTCTGCGATGGTTCTGACAAATTATTTGTTCTTACCATAACATACACATCTCTACTCCCTTGTTTCTTTACTTTATCTATAACATCCCTAATTCAAGCTCCAGGTAAACATATTCTTACATACCTGTCTCTATTTTCCCTTGCAATTACATCTCCACATCCTCTAATTAGTGAATCTCCTATCAATACTGTCTCCTAGTTTACTTTCCCTAATTCATCCATAACATTCTCTTCCACTTTCTGGACTTCCTTATCTACTTCATTCTCATCATTTCTATTCATTAATTCCTTAATCTGCTCACACTTCATCTCTAATGATTTTAATTTTGCTTCTATATCCTTTACCTCTTCCTCTGTCTTACTTATTCTTTGGCTACTTATTTTGTCATTCATATCACTTATCACTTTACTAAAAACATACTCTATTATATCTTCCCTAAGTACATTTTGCTCCATTTCTCCTTTCTCTTTAAAATATCTACACTTAGAAACCATTTTTTCACCTCTTTAATCACATTTATACACAGTCTACATAACCATACAACTGTTACATTCTTCTTAGTTTTATTTAAGCATTTCTAATGATAAACCTCATCACATATGGTACACTCTACCACAGTATGCCCAATTCCTTTCTGACCATTATATATACGCTGTGGGATACAAATTCAATCCATATTCCATATTTTACCAAGTCCCCTATTATATATTTAACTTTATGCCTTCTCTACTACTTTACAGACCCCTTTATACAAAAGGAGAAAAACTTTTCTTTCTTTCAATGGCAATCGATAAACAAGTGTTTCCCAACCTTATATCTCAAAACGTTATCTTCTTTCTCAAATAAATCACTCTCTTGAATTAAAAAATTATTTAGTAGCAACTAATCTTACATACAACTTAGCTTTAAAGCCTCCTTGCAATAACACACATACAACAAAATTTATTTTTTTATATTTAAAATGGAATAACAAAGCACTTTCCAAACATTATCAATATTATTCCAGATCTTTCCAAATCCAATTAGATCTAACTCCCTTTATCCCAAATTTTCTTTCCACCTCCATACAGTAAGCAAACAATTTTTGTAGCAATAAAATTCTACAGATGATAATCAAAAAAATATATGTAAACATTAACTTATCTTGTGGAACAAATCAGCCACGTCAGCACAGCAAGGCAGTCAAACAAAACTCCATACAGTAGTGCCACTCAGTGCAAGCCAGAATAATCAATGGATGAAGGAAGGTTTTTGCATAAAATCCCTATCTAGTAACTTCCTATATCCACTGATTATTCTGGCTTGCAAAGAGTGGTGCTACTGTATGGAGAGTTTTGTCTGTGTTAACAACTTATGTAAGCAAAAAGAATAATAATCACGTAATGTTCAGTGGTTTAAAAATATTTAACTATTAAAAACCTAGATGATGGAAATAATCCAATATATAAACTTAATAAAATACCATCATCACAAATTTCAAATAAACACAATTAGATGAATATTTATTAATCATTTTTTATTAGACCAGAAATTATTACATTTCTTTTAATATTAGAAGTTGATTATTTATTTAAATGGCTGTTTTTATATTTATATTCACAACTCTTTACTTATCATGTATAATTATCTTCTTTTTATTAAATTCTTTTACTTATCTTAAAAATTCTGTTTGTTTGGCTAAAATCTTTTAACTGATTTTCAACATACTTCCATTGTATACATGTTAGGTATCGATTGTTCAGCCATTTGTCTAACAATGCACAGTAATTGATAGTTTTTAAAAATTCATTGAATTTCATGATTAATTCAGTAAAGTAAGGATGGGATTGTCATTTTTCTAGATTGTTAAACTAAAATTCGCTTTTTTAAAAATACTATCTTCATTATTGATTAATGTGCACAAATTTCATTTCAAATATTGGAGATATGGCGACCCTGTTTAGATTTTCAGCTTTTAAATTTGAATACAAAAAGTATGCTGCAAAATATCTGAATATTAAAAAACAAAAAATAATATAAGGGGTGTGACAATTTAATTCCAGAATGCACCTTCATGTGGTAGTAGCTACAATCACCTTCAAAGTAGTCCCTTGTACTTATATATACTGATTAAAATAGCATTCTCATTTCTGGAAGCACATCTGGAACTCATTTTCAGGAATACAGTTGAGCAGCTGTCCCACATTCTTCTGGATATCAGATATAGTAGAAAATCTTCGTTCTTTCAGCACAGTTTTTAATTTTAGAAAAAAACAAAAATCATAGGGAGCTAAGTCAGATGAGTTATGTAATTGATTTTTTGTCCAAAAAGGCTCTCACAATGAGTACACTATGACCCACTTTTACGCCAAAGCACACTCACAGATATTTATTATCTTCTCAATTGCTAACTAACAATTAGCTCTATCAGCTTAAAATTTACAGACATTAGCTTAAATATGTTTAAACATGAATGTTCAATACTTGCGTAATTTCGATACAATTAGTCCATGGGTAACACTATACAGCCATCCCAGGAATTAAAATGTCATATGTCGTATAAATTATATATATATAAAACATTTATTTAATTTGATCAGAGATGCACTAAAAAACCAAAAAAAAAAAAAAATTATCTTCAACCACAATTTTGGGTATGTGTAACTTGAAATAAAAGCATGGAACATCCATAAAATTTCCATGTTTTTATTTCATGTTACATATAACAATCAGAATTGTGGTTGAAGACAAAATACATATTTTGATTTTTAATGTATTACTGATCAAACTAAATAAAAGTTTTTTATAAAATAACTTTATATATATATATTATTGTATTAAGTTTCTATTCATGGGATCTTGCTAATCCAGTTGAAAATTTTCCACACAAAAGATAATTTATATCATATTGATTTTTTCTTATATAACTATATGCTTTCCAAATCCCATTTTGTTTAAGCTAATCATTATCAAATATCATTTCAATACCTAAAAAAGAAGTGCTAAGTATTATTTCTTATTTTATCTACAACTTATTTCTAAAATTTATTATTGCGAAGATGAACTTTTTTCTGTATTTTTAATATTTTGTGATTATTTTGCTACATCTTAGATAGATCTAATTGAAATAAGTTGTTAAATTATTACACTATCATCTTCAACATCATTCACCTTATCCATCAATTCATCAGTGGCCAATTCTCCAAACAGTTCTTTTCTTCAATATCGTCAATCCTATTCATTACTACTTCTACCATTCATTGATTACTCTGGCTTGCACTGAATGGCAATCCATATAGAGAGTTTTGCCTGTTTTAATAAGTTATGAGTAAGCATAAGAAATGGTGATCATGTGATGTTTATCAGTTATCATTTGTAATTTCTTACTAAACTGTATTAAGTTTGTCTTCTAAAATTGTCTCATCTAATTTACTTTTTTTTTCAAAGTGGATTTAAAACTTTTTTTTTATTATTTTAACTTCAAATCATCTTCCCCTTCATTCAACAATTTAATTTTTTCTTCGATATTTCTATATTTGAAATATTAATCATCTTATCTACATTGCTTAATTTCCATTAACTTGTTAGGGGCTTTTTTTTTTCATTTATTTCTTTTGAGATAAATATTTTATTTATTTCCTTTTGCTCCTAGTTTTTCTGAATTATTTTACATTCATTAGCATTTCCTCTTTCTGATACATACTCTTAATTTGCATACATTATTTTAAAATTATAATTTTTCTTCTCAATATTTAAAACTATTTCCCCATGTTTACCAGTAAAAGAATTTTTGAATACATTGATAATTTCCAGTTTTTTAATTCGATTCATTATTTATTTTCCTCCTACAATTTTTTATTTTACTCCCATCAAATGTGACCTCCATCGGGTTCTCTAATAAATATAAGATAATAAAGTGAAAATATAAATAATATACGAGCTAGATTTATTCAATCTGCAATATTTTTGAAATATTTAACGGTTTCTGCAACCGAAATAATCAAATGCAGAGATTTTCTAGTATGTGACATCGGAGCAGGGCCTGGGGCAAGACTCACTTCCTCTAAAATATTTAAATTATTTTTATTTACGCATGTATTGTGTTACTATGTGTTTAAAGCTTTAATTAATTATTGAACTAATGATTACGCATAATAAATAATATAGAATGAATAATTAATCTTTTTCTCTTTTTAAATTATGTAATTTAAATTTATTTTGATTTTTAACTGATCTTATTTATCATGTAAGAAAAAAGTATGGCATGAACTTTGAAATGGATGCCCGTTTGGACGCTTAAACTGTTCAGTTAATCCAAAAAAACAACATTTCTTTAGAAATGAAATCTAGCTTGCTTAGTTTATAAATCCTAAACAATGCTATCCTATTAGAGCTTAATCTTTTACAAACAGCTGACAGAGAAGAAACTATGTAAATGTAATCTATTTTCATCACAAAGTTTTTTTTGTGGAAAATTTTTGATTTATTTTGCTCGGGAAAACCCCGCTGATATTTCTTCAAGGCTTTGTTAAATGATTCAACTCAAAAAAAAGAAGGTTTTTTTTATATACGTTAAACATCAGTCAACAATTCCGTACCCAAGGCAACTAGCGGGGTCGTAATGTCTAGCAACCACTAGCAGGACCGCCATTTTGATTAAAAAAACTTTGCAGCGTCTTTGCCGTCCAATTTTAAAAACGGATTATTAATATATATAGCACTTCTAAAATGCAATATTCAATTAAACACATACACATATATTTGATAATTAAAACGCCAGCTTGTAGGCGCCTTCCATTATGTTTACAACCTGTATTCAGATATCGAATTCCATCGCTGATCCTGCGGACGGCCCACTCTTCTTTAGTAGCTTTGTAAATAATCTCAGAAACCAGCGAAGCTTTCAAATAATAAAGCTATTGTTATACTATCACGTGATTAACTTAGAATTTATATTAGTTAAAATGATTAGAAATTTTTTTAAAAAGCTTACCTTGTTTAGTGTTGGGTTCAGCAAGCGTTGCAGACTTGCTTTCCTTCATGGATGACCTATTAGAATCCACACTTCCTTGACTTGGAGATTTTTCTCTGGGAGTCTTTTTTTCCAGTAAGCGATCTGCGAAAGGTAAAAGATAACTTGAATGAGGGAGTTGGAACTAGAGTGGTCGAGCTGCCGCTGCATGTTTAAGCAAATTAGCATCTACTAAACATGGCAGCGCAACTATAAATAATGTTCCGAAGAGCAGTTTAATTCTAAGATTCATTGCCAAGTGGTACCGTAAATGCAAATTTGAATGAGTTTCCTGATGCTAATTATAATTCCGCGGCAGCCTATCAGAAGGCGTCTAGCCATAGGCCAGAACAAGTTCTAACCACGCATCTTAACTAAGGAAAAACAAAACATTTTGATTAGATTGGTGTTTACATTTAATTAGAAAAGAATCCTTTTAAAAATTAAAAGGAAGAAAAGTTTCGGATCAAAGCTGCTACATTCTTTATTAATCAAACAAGAAACTTTGTGAACCGCTACGATGTAATTGTATAATATAATAAATAAAAATCGTGTCAGTATAAAATCCAGTTTATTAACTGAATATATAAAATAACAATAGTGATAATCAATACAAAACAGTTATTTTTACATAATGTAATTTATATTGTGAATGGCATTGTTTCATGCATTGAAGGTTAAATCGGTTTCAGTTCCATAGCTATATGAAGCTTTTCATAATATAGCAGAAAGCGATATACTATTAGAGTTCCTATATTTGTTCAGCCAGCTTGACATTATGAACATTAGTATCAACATCTTTTTTTTTTTTACATGGTCAATTGGTCAAGAACATTCGAATGACAGTTAGATCCCAAATCTGCTTTGCAGTCAACCAACATTTATTATTAATCTAAATGGCTCAGATAGCCAGCTACAGTTAGGTGTTTTAAAGATGCAGGTCATGGAAGTATATGACACAACTTTACAAATGCGTTGCTGAAATAAATTATATTAAGAAGATGTCCAGCAATGGCAAACTATCCAATGGTGATTAAATGCAAAGTTAATACGTCACATAGGTTCAATGCAATAACTAAAGAAGATTAAACTGCTAACCAATAATTCACATGTAAAACAAGTGGTCATTTGACATGTTATATAAATACAGCATTTAAAACTTACAGTAGCAACATTTGTACAGCCTGATTTATTGATGTTGATACTGGAATATGAACACTATACCAATCAAACTGTTTAAACAAGGAGCATGGAGGGTAAATACAAAATGGTTTGAATATATAATTTTTATTCATGCTAATTAAAAAATTTGAGAGCATTCAATAAATTTTTGCATAATGCAAAGAATTCAAAATCTTTTCCACTCTTATTGCATGACTTATGTTAAATATTAAAAAAAAAAACATATAATCCTCCCAAATCACTTTCCACAATGTTTTATTTAATTTCCTATTACAATTTTGACTGCCTAAAAGTTGATTTCATAGCGCATAAATAAACTGACATTTGTCACAATGATTTATTTAATTTTCTTTTATACTTTTATGAGCTCTGAAGAAGACTATTGGGCAGTTGAAATTATTATAGGAAAATAAATAAAGTATTGTGGAAAGTGGAACAGGGGAAATATAGTTATTGATAGGAAGTTTGTTATGAGATTTGAAGAAGACTGTTAGGCAGTTGAAACTACATAGAAACTTAAATAAAGCACTGCAGAAAATGCATTAGAAGTGTGATTTTTTTAAGGATTGCAAAGAATCAGACATTTTTAAGATTTAACTTATAATCTTTAGTTTAGAAATTTTAATTTATAACTTTTATTGGAACTTTGATGTTTTAATAAGCATTTTGGGCTGTTTAGCATTTTTAATTTCAAGGTTTTTTTTTTATTACATTTCCATTTGTTAAGTGACCTGTGAGATAAAATGTATTTAAAATAAATAATAAAATTAATCATCTTAAGTCATTATCTTTCATGCATGTACTGAAAGACAGTAAACGTATCAAAATATTATTGCTAATAAGAAGAGAATGATCAATTATTAAAACATTAGAGGGTAGATTATTTTAAGAAATTATATTGTATAATCCAAGTTACTCTATTTGATTTAAGCACTTTTCACTAATAGAAATAATATCTAAAAGAAATGATTCAAGTAAATTTGAAGTAATGTCAGCTCAAATCTTTGTTCATGAAACAATTTTTATTGTGACTGCTATACTACATGAAAAAATTTCTCTACAGTATACATCTATTTTTCATCAACAGCCTTAGAACATTGCAAATTATCTATGCAAATATAACAGCTATATGACTTAAATTAGGATTATAATGATGACTGATTGGTGTGAAATCGTGAATATTTTTAATGTTATGATTGCATATTATATATTAACCTATTTCAATGTGACTGCAGAAAGGAGTTTGTTATTAACTGAAACGAGGCCCTTTGATTCCTTTTTGAGGCCTTAGAGGAACTGAGCAGGGCAAATTCCTAATGTCCACTCCAATACGTTCTTATCATTGCACTTGTTATTATTATGTGATTATTCATATATTATATGAACATGGTTGGACTACTCTCCAACACACATTAGCCAGCATGGTGAGTTTATTGGTTTTTTATTTCTGAGTTTAAGATCCAGACCATGGTCTTTGTTCTCAGTTGCCTGATAAGGCAGAATGAATGTTTGTGTAAATGATAAATATTTTCCCAATAGATATACACAATCATAACAGACAAAAATAAATCATGTCCCTTATACCCATAAGGCTATAAAATCACCAACCAAGGCACTGATTGATGGCCAAAGGCAGAGGGTGTTAAGAATCCCCTGATTGTCGACTCAGGCTGCCATTTAATGATGACAATTTTATTTAGGTACTTACAACTGCAGATCACTTTCAAGTGAAGAAAGATTGCAAGAATTAGAATAAGAACTGTCTTATATTAAATGGGACATTATTGGACTTTGTGAGACAATTCATTTAAAAAGTGGACATGTACTCTATTATAAAGGCACAAATATTGGAAATACAAGTGGAGTAGGATTCATTATAAATAAAAAATGGAAGAACAACATTGTGGAGACTGATGGTGTATCAGACAGAGTGTCAAGATTAGTTAGACAACTTAATAGCAGATACCAAATGCAGATAATTCAGATTTATGCCCCAACAAGTTCTCATAGTGATGAAGTAGTAGAAAATTTTTATATGGATGTACAAAAGGCTTTTGATTAGAGTAAACAACATTTTAAAATTGTTATGGCAGACTTTAATGCTAGAATTGGTAAACAAATGAAAGATGAAAGTGCTGTAGGTAATTTTGGTTATGGTAATAGAAATGAGAGAGGACATAGACTTGTGGAGTTTGCAGAAAAAGAAAAACTTTATTTTATGAAATCTTTTTTGAGAAAAAGGTTAAAAGGAAATGGACATGGAAGCATCCAAATGAAGGTACAGCAGAATTGGATTATATTTTGACTAACAGAAAATACATATTTCAAGATTGTAATGTTCTTAATAACTTTAACACAGGAAGTGATCATCGATTAGTAAGATACATGCTAATGCAAAACTAGAGAAACAAAAATTATTAAGGAAAGCAATATTTACAATTCATATTCCTAATCTTCAGAAACACTCTAATGAATTTAAATTAGAACTTACAAATCGGTTTCAAGTATTAGTAGATTTTAACATAATTCAGATTTGAATGAAATTAATATGAAAATAACTGATACACTTTTAAAAACTGCAACAAAGATAGATGGTAGAAAAAAGCAGCAATTGACCAGTAAAATTTCTACCAAGACTAGAGAATTTATGAAGAAAAGAAGGAATATGAAGTCAAAAATTATGCATTAAAAAGGATTGAATAACTTGAATTCTGTAAAATCATGTGGAAAAAAATTGAAAATGATAAAGGAAAGTACAACTGTGAATTAGCAAAAAAAGCTGTAGAAGATAATAAAAGTCTCAAAGAGTGTAAAACAACATTTTTGTATTGGTAGGAAATTTATATCTGCAATAATGAAAAAAGATGGAACTATTACTAAAATGAGAGATGACATCATGAAATGGATAAAAGACTTCTATCAAGAATTATATAGTAATAAAGAACAAGTTCCTCCTATATCTATTATATCTTCTGAATTGCCCAGAATTTTAAATGAAGAAGTGAAACATGCAATTAAATTTATGAAGAAATGAAACATTTCAGGTAATGATGGAATTATAATTAATATATTAAAAGAAACAGGTGAAGAAATATAATTTTTTTTTAGCAAAGTTATATACCAAATGTCTAAATGATAAAGATGTACCAGATAATTGGAAGAATGCAGTATTAATATTAATATTTAAAAAGATGATAAAGAAGATATTAGAAATTACAGACCTATTAGCCTTTTACAGTTTTATACAAAATTTTACCAAGATAATTACAACTTGTCTACAGAGAACATTGGATTTCCACCAACCAAGAGAACAAGCTGGATTTAAAAGTGGTTTTAGTGAAAGCGTGAGGATAGACTACTCACTTTAAATTACTGTTTACAATGTTTGAATGAATGACGTATTTAAGATTTGCCCATATATAAGCATTTGGATTGGAAAGAATAAGTGGATTCACTTTATTCTCTCTTAAGTACTATATCTTATGTTGGGAGTGAAAGTATTCATTCATTATTAACACTCTAAAAAGTGCATGCAACAATAGCTTGAAAAGGCTGATCTTTAATGTATTACAATTTATAAAGCATAGCGTTATAAAAATAAATACTTATTTACATACATTTAAGGTTCACTTGAAAGTGACATTTAGTAAATTCTAGATAATTTCGTCATCATTCATTCAGACATCGTAAACAGTAATTTAAAGTGAGTGGTCTATCTTCACGCTTTCACTTCCAGTACTTAAGATTTGCCCATATATAAGCATTTGGGTTAGAAAGAATAAGTGGATTCATTTTATTCTTTCTTAAATACTATATCTTGTGTTGGGAGTGAAAGTATTCATTTATTATTAACACTCGTAAAAAGCGCATGCACAATAGCTTGAAAAGGATGATCTTTAATGTATTACAATTTATAAAGCATAGTGCTATAAAAATAAATGCTTATTTACAGATCTAAGATACTGTAACATTTTAAAGAATATTTATAAAAATGCCACAGCAACAATTAAATTACATAATGATACTGGGCAAGTCAACATTGAGAAAAGTGTAAGACAAGGTGACTCCATATCTCCAAAACTTTTTACAGCAGGGCTGCAAGAAGTATTTTGGGGATTAAAATGGTAATATAAAGGAGTGAAAGTAAATGGAGATTGTTTAAGTCATTCAGATTTTGCAGACGATGAAGTTGTTTTTACAAATAATGCTTTAGAGCTGCAGGAAATGTTGCAGGAGTTATCAGATGAAAGTAGGAAAGTAGGACTAAAGTTAAATGTTAAAAAGACTAAAGTAATGTTCAATGGATTTTCTCAAAATATGAAAATAAAGATTGATTATGATAAGTTAGAAGAAGTTAACAGCTACAAATATCTTGGTCAGATTATTAATACAGATGGAAACATAATGGATGAAATTAATCATAGAATTAAACTTGGTTGGAATGCTTTTGGTAGAAACAACTTGATACTAAAAGGAAATAGGCCTATGTGTTTGGAAAAAAAAAAAGGTTTTTAATAAATGTGTTTTACCATTTCTTACGTATGGATCTGAGACTTGGACACTTAATAGAAGAGCAATACAGAGACTTCAGATCACTCAAAGAAGTATGGAGAGATGCATGTTAGGAGTAATAAGAAAAGATCAAAAATGCAATATATAGGTAAGAGAACAAACAGATGTTATTGATCTCATTGAAAAAATTAAAAGACTGAAGTGGAGTTGGAATGGACATATTGCTAGAAGAGATGATAATAGATGGACAATTGAAATCTTAAACTGGATTCCAAGAGACAATATGTGAGATGGATGGATGAAATAAGAAAGTGTGCAGAGGTGATGTGGAGAAAAGAAACGAAAGATCAGAAAAGATGGATTGAACTTGGAGAGACCTTCATCCTGCAAGATTGATAATGGTTGATGATGATGATGATATGTTAATCAAAATGGCAGAATCAGATATTCATATTATTTAAATCTTAATTTAGAAATCCAATATCAAAATATTTAATTACATATTATGATTGGATCTGACATCTCTTCAAATTTATTTCCAGAAAATTCAAGATGTGCTGATCTATTTATTCAAAGAGATAATTAAAAAAATACAATCAAAGAATACATTGAAACAAAATACAATAAGATAGAAATTGTAAAAATTGTTATCTCTAATAATTGTGAGATTATTGAAGGGTAGAATGAAATTTAATAAAAGGGAGTTGTCTAAATTTTCTCAAAGTCTGTTGTTTTCCCCTCATTCACAACTTCATCTAGAACAGAGGTGAAATTATTTCAAGTAGTAAAAAAATAATTTTCTTAGATATATGATGATAGACAAATGGATATTTTAATGTAGTAGTAGAGTGGCAGATACCAGAGATTAAAGTTCATGGATCCCAGCTCTGATCCATCACTTCCAATCTTGATCTTCATTATGAACTCTTGAGCAATAAACCATTCAGTTATTTTAAGGGGGTATTAGTTATTTTAGTTTAGATTTCAGAAGTATGGATAATATGTTTTTAGGGAGCCAATCATGCAACATGGACTAAGCATTATCTCCATACCCCTAGTTCAGTCAAAGCAGGAAATGAAATATTTACTTACTAAATCTTAAAACCATGTATATACACACACAAAAAAAAGTTATAGTGATTAGATTTATTATCCAAATTATTGAAAAATTATTCAAGTAAATGCCATAAAAATAAACTTATTAAAACTATCTACTGAAATGAATGCTTTTGGGATTACTAGTCGAGAAAAATAAAATAAATTAACTATTTCCTATTGTTTGCAGGTCATTATTAACTGTTACTATTACTAGCAGCCATTTCTAAATTAGACTGCCCATTTCATTCCTGAAAGGGGGGGGGGGGTAGAATAAAAGAAGGATTTTATAATGACTAAACCCCAGACACCATACATTTATCACATATAAGCCTTTAATCTGTTTGTCTGATATCTTATAATGCAGTTGTAACTGCTACAATGAATTTTTCTTTTGAAAGTTTCAATTTCTTGCTTGTTTATTACTGCTTTCTATCTTTCAGCCATATTTTTCCAGTGAAAATCAATATCACTCAATTTAGGAATGTGTTTTTGTCAAGTTCATCATAAAATACATTTCTTAGAAAATCTGCTATTCCTAATCCATTCTGTATGTCCACAATAATAAAGAGATGTCTTATATACAACAATA
This sequence comes from Epiperipatus broadwayi, assembly GCA_028023455.1. Lineage (NCBI taxonomy): Eukaryota > Metazoa > Onychophora > Udeonychophora > Euonychophora > Peripatidae > Epiperipatus > Epiperipatus broadwayi. The sequence continues at coordinate 639,704 of JAQFVV010012582.1, forward strand.
AACTCAAAACTATTATATAAGTCATACCAATTAATCATGATTTTATTTTCAAAATCATATGGGGTATTCATAAGTGCCATTTTTCTGGTGCCTTTATAATATGAGGGAATACACAAGAATAATTGGAATTTTTTTAATACAGAATTGTATATTTATTTTTACATGTTATAAATTAAATCACTGTTAAAATACTATCCATATAGTACAACCAGTCTAATAAGTTTTGCATATTTCAAAATAGTCCAATAAAAGGAAGTTGCATGGATCAAGATCAAGTGAATATAGCTAATGGAGAGTCTGAGTCATGTTGTTTTTAATTTAAAAATGTACCACACTCAAGACTTTCAGTGTCGATGCATTGTCATGGGAAAGCTAGCATTCCCACTTCAACACAAATTGGAACATTTTCATTTTACCACATCACACAACCTTTTCAGAACTTGTAGATAAAATATCTAATTATTATGAATGAATTCTGAGTAAACAATTCTATTTGTGTTCAAAAAAATATCAATATTGTCTTGATAATGGACTTCATGTACCATGCTTTTTGGGGACATGGTGAATTTGACACTTCCATTAAACTACTCCTAAACTTGTGATTTCCCCAGAATAGCTTTCTTGTAAGCTATTTGATGCATTATAACTTTTCCCCTGCCATTTTCCTGGACAGAATTTCACATTGTTCCATTACAAAAATCGACACTTAACAAAAATATTACTATGCTGCAATAAGACTTTTTTCAATAACAATGGTTGGAATACTGGTGCAGAGGGGTTCCCATAAAAGGCATTTAGAAGCAGAAAGCATGTACTGTAATGTACTTATCTTCCAAAGAATCATTCCAGTTATTTTTGGTTACCCCTCATATGTTGGTAAAGGAACCATGTTTCACTTCTATACAATATATTTGGCAGGATAATAGCCCTATAGAGAATTAGCTCATGTAGTTATTTCACTATGATTAAATGCATGTCAGGGTCAGTGTTGCAGCATAATTATTAATTATAAGCCTATTTATGGAATAACTAAGTCTGAAAATACGTTTGGACTTAGTTGTTCCACGAATAGGTTTATATTATTTGTGTAACATAATAAGATATAATTTATTAAATCAACAATTATATTACAATAATTAATAAACTATTTTATACAATTCACATCTCTCTTTTACCTTTATTCTTTCTGCCAGACTGTGGGCTTGCAGTATTGTCATAAAGATCCACATCATCTTCTGCTTTATTCAAAGTTTCACAAGAATCATTTACATTGGATAAAATCATTTTGGAATTCAACGATTTCAGAATTTCATTTTTATCATCTAAGCAGTTAGTTATTTCCTTTTTCATTGCTGTCAAATTTGTATTAATCTTACTCTTTACTTCACTTTTTTTTGCTTTATATTTTTCTTTAGCTAAACTTGCTTCGATCTTAGAGGTGACATCATCCCATCGACTTTTTTTTAACTGTCTAGGCTTTTTAGTATCAATGTCACTTTCCTCATCTTTAGTTCCTGACTTGCAAGAAGTTGCTTCAATCATTGCTTTGATTTTAGACATGACATTTTTTTTTGGCATTTGCCTTTTTTCTTTTTTAGGACTGTCTACTTTCTCAATTTCTTTTTCTTTTTTATCAATTATTTTAGGAGGGGTTCTCCAAGGTCTCTCAGGTGAAGGTTTTCTCACTTTTATAGGATCTGACTTAACTTCACATTTTTTATTTTTAGTTTGTTTTTTATTATGTGTTTCTTTAGATTTTTTAAGTTCATCTTTTTTTATTTGCTTACTCTCTACTATTTCTATCTTGGTTTCTTCTGGAATGGATTGTTGAAGAGATTCATTATTTTCTTCTGTTTTTTCTTTTTCTATTTCTTCTCTGTTTGGAATATTTGATATGATTTCTGCTTCTTCTAAATGACTTTCTGCATAATAAAGTTTACCATCAATAACTCGAGCATTTCGACTTTTTGTTGGTTCAAGGGTGGAAGTTTCACTTCCAATATCAGAATCACTTTCTGTTAGATATTTTGGCAAGCATTCATCTGGAGAATTACTATTTGGAAGGTCTATTTCATTTTGAGTATCTTGAAAACCAGTATCACCACTTGACATGGTAACCAATGACAGAGGTCTTTCTTTATCAGAGACAGTATCATTTGTTAATACTGTAGAAACACTTTCATCACACAAACTGTTTTTATCATCCTCTTTGATTTCATTTTCTGTAATTTGATTTGCAATATCTAAAATATCTTCATCAATTATATTTCTTTCTTCTTTTTCCAGTGGAATATCTTTGCTTGATTCAATGAATTCATTATTTTCATTATATAAATTTAGCTGCTCATAATTTTCCTCTTTACCCATTAAATCGATTCTATCAGATGGCTCTAACTGATCCAAAATTTCTATGCGGTTTTTATAAAAATTTGTATATCTTTCAAGTTCTTTGTCGGATATTAATTCTTCAGAGCTTCCACCCATTGCTTGTTCTTCTAGCTGCCTAAAACTCTCATCTTCATTTTGATTGATATAAGCATTTGGTGGAAGAAGATCTGGAATACTTCTAGGAAAGGGTATAGTAAAATCTTTAGTTTGTCTCACTGAAATATCTTCATCAGAAGTGAATGGTATAGTAACATCATAGGAACTTGGAATAGCTGACCTTTCTACATATTTTTTATCAAAAATTCTGTTTCTTTCATTCATTCCCTGAGAATAGTCTTTGGTCATCTTTGGGAGCCGACTTACTTGTGGACACTCTTGGGACTCTTTGTAACCTTTTATTTTGGGGATTTTTAATTTTGACTGCCTTATCATAAACTCTTCTTCTGGGGATTTAAATTCACCCTTTGATGACTTTATATCAAGAGGACAATAATCTCTAGTTGCATGGGGTGAGAAAGGTGAGCTGTGAGTTTGTTGTTTGGCCAACTCAACTTTAAATACTGGAGCAAAAATACCATAATTTTCTTTGCAGAAAAAATACCGTACACCTTCTACACAGCCATTGTTTTTTCCAATAGATTCCAAAAGTTCAATTCCGCACCACACTCCATCAGCAAATTTTGTGTAACCAAAGTAGCGCAGAATTCCATATTTAGCTCCGCTAATGCAAACCTGCTGCCCAATTTTATCATGCCAATTTGGTAAAGTATCATCAGTTACGATAGGTTCTGGAGCAGATACAGGACGATAGCTTTTAGGTGCAGGAAGAAAGGATCGGCGCTTCATTTTTTAGAGTGAGTGTTCTAAAAACATTTAAAAAAAAAGATTATACATATATAATAACAGTAAAGTTAAATTCGGGGGATATTTAATTTTAAAAAAAAACAGACCCAGTATTCCTTCAACACATAAGACTTATATTTTAAATATTAGATAGTTTAAAGTGATTTATTATGGCTTAAATGCTGTATTTAATTTTAACACTTACTTAAATGCACATTACTGTTTTATGTCATGCTTTTTTTTGTTACACATTTCATATTATTTCATTATCTTGTATAATTTATGTATGGTGGAGAGGCAGATATTGGAGATAAAAGACTATGGGTTGTGAACCCTCTATTACTTCAACTACTTAAATTTTTTATGAGGTTATAAGCAATATACAATTTGATTATTATTATTACTTTATTTTTCAATATGTGTGGGCCACTTGTTTGTAAGATTAAAACACAGAGCAATCAGAGAAATATTTTATTCATTATATTGGTACATACGCTATGGTATACAAAATAGATTTTTTTCCCTTTATAGTAGATGATGATTGCCATATCTGAATGTATTAGGAAAGTGAGCAGTATTAATGCATCTACATGTAGTAATTATAGAGGATTTGAATACAGACTTTTAAGCTCCCTTCAGTTATCCATTTTAACTCATACACATGACCACACACATGTGAAACAGATGAATGACCTGCAATGTACATATTTTGTGCTGAACCAGCCTTCATCGGTTGGTCCACATCATCATTACCCACACATATATATAATCAGAGCTTAGTTTATATTAAGATAGCAAATCATGAACTATGTATATTGGAAATCATTTATCTTTCTCACATGTCTGTGGTCATGAGTATTGGTTGTGCGAGATAGAATGGATAGCTGATGGAAGCTTGAAAGTCTGTGTTCAAATCCCCTATAATTACATCTAACCTCCAAGTGTACAAAAAAAATACATTCAAATATTACATGTAGTAAATAATTAAATTAGAACACTACCTTACGTAAGATAACATATTAAAATAAATGTTATTCTATTTGTACTTGTAAGAAATATAGAGAATATATATATATATATATATATATTGTATAGAGAATATATATATATATATATATAATTGTGCTAGACTTATAAAACTATAAAGAATGTAAAACATGCATGAATTACTAGGCAATAAAGGGTATTGTTTAATAATTATTAGATTATTATTACAGGAATTTGTAATTATTGAAATTCAGAAAAAAGGAATCTTATATTTAATAAAGGAATGTCAAGCAGCTTGATAGTGGCAATGAGATATAAACCCCAAGCATGGAAGTGCCAAAGCAGGACTAGGGAAAATGATATAGGTTAGAATCTTAATCTATGCCCAATGACTTTTGTTATTGGGATACCCGTAAATAATGCATATAATGCTTATTAAGGATATGAGTTAACTTACCTCACATTTCAACCTCACTCACTCTTGGTAAAAATGGGTTTGGTGCTACTCGAACTCACTCAACTAGGAGAATTGAGTAGGTCTGCTTGCATCTATTTGGTTTATGCCTATATATAAGTGATCTCAATTTTTTTTTGCTACATTTTATGTGCTATACAATGTGACTTGGTCCATAAAAAAAATTATCAAATTACCAGAAGCTATTATTTGACAAACCAATAATGTGCAATTAATTAACTATTGGAACTTAAAGTTTCTACAATAAAATAACATTAAAGCCCATAAGATGAAGACATGTGTTGAAAGCATGCTAGGCTGTTTATAAATACTATCATAAATTTAAATTTGTTATTCAATTATATATTTTTGTTTACAGCATTATAAACATTTCTGGATAGATAAAACTGTTAATGTTGTAAAACTGAATTCCAGTTTATCTTTATTTGTGAATACATCTATATTGTAACTTTGCCTTTCTTATTGCATTTCCAAACCATATGATATTAATATTATTTATATTCTTTATTACTTTTTACAACCCACTGTTGACAATTTCGTTTGCCCCAGCAATCTTCTTCAGAATTTCCATTTATATTGCTGGGGCAATCAAATCCATCAATAGTAGGTTGTAAAAAGTAACAAAGAACATAAATAATATTAATATTATATCTACTGTAATAGTATACATATGTCATTACATCATTTTAAAATGAAAATATAAAAAAGATCTAAAAATAAAATTGATATATATATAATTCAAATAATAGAGATATAAAATGCACAGATGGTAGTGATAAATTATTTAAAGTTAAAAGAATGCAATAAAGAAAGTTAAAAATCCAAAAACAAGATTTGATTTTAAGATAAAAGAACAATAAAAGTTGTTAATGTATTTTAAAGTTATTTTTAAACTAGCAGGATGGAAATGATTTTTGTATTAAAATTAATCATATAAAGCAAACAGGTCCTTGGGGCATTTAAATGATTGCAAGTCAAATAAGAGATAAAAAATTAAAAGATTATGGTGTTTCCCACTTAGGAATAAACTGGCCAATGAAGATACAAATAAACATACAGTCCAGAAAGGAAAGTCATGGCCAATAAGATCGTTGCAACATCAGGAGCAATCGATCTGAAAATTTGGTGATAAGGGATGCATAATACTATAAAAATAAAAAAAATAATTATTGATGGATTATTGATTGAGTGGTGATGACTGATTAAAAATATTTCATAGCTGTAGACCCATATATGTAGGGGGCTCACAATAGATTTTGTTTCCTTATTTACGCCAACTGATGCAACCTCCTGAATGACATTTCCTGAGTAAATGGCAGGCAGCAGTTTTATCTCCAAGGGAAAAAGTCTATAAAAATGTGATAGCTAGCATGGATTTCAATAAACCTGTTGCAATCTAGAGGATTCATCAAGATAAAAAAGTATAAAACTTTTGAATGCAATATGAACTTTTAAATAGTTAATTTAAACAAACTTTCAATTAGTAAACCTAAGCATAATTTCTAAATAAATTTTTATCTGATAAGCAAAAGAAAAAATTATTTATTAATATTTTTTATGTATAATGTGTTTACTATAAATCATTTCCATCTTTGTTAAACTATATTACTAAATTTAAAGTTAGAGTGTAGATAGCTACATAGATTTGTTAAGATTAGATTAGATTATGTGGGATTAATTTTGGGCTATTTATTTCATAGTTAAATCAATGCTGGTGGAGAGATATATGGGTATTTTATGTCAATGTAATCTGGGAAGGTGCATTAGATTCTCATTACCTTGTGCCGCATTAGCATACAGGCATAGTACCCAACTGAATGTATGGCCAAAAGAGGGAAGCCATCGTGTTGTTATTGGTTGTAGAGATATTTCATACATTATTTGATTTCTTACACTCTATGGATAGGGACTATAAGTCTGCAAGGACCGCTTTCTCTCCATATGGAGCATTTCTTTCAGTATATTTATGTATGATTCCTTCTCCAGACAGATGCACATTCCTGTATTGGACAAAGTTCACTTTTTTAATAATATGCTACAGATGCCCATTCCTGTCAGCATGATTTTTTATGCTAACAACTTCATTTTGCATTGGTCATGTCGGTATATCAGTAAGTTAGCGTTGATTTAACTATGAACTTTTAGCCTGAGGATAAATGATTTGCTCTACAAATGTATTTTCTATGTAGTCTATTTGCACTTAACACAATATGAAAATATTAAATTATATAAAATCTCATCAATCTGTGCATATTAAGATAAATATCAGGATTTAAATCTATCTAATAGTGTTAAATAAAGAATCTAATTCTCAAATCTGTTTTAATATGTCATGTGTGTAATAAATGTTAGTCTTATAAGTATTGGCAGTGACTTATTATTTTATCTTTATTAACAATATTTCGAAATGGATAATTAAAAATAAGTATGAAATGTTATATTATAAAACTCAGCTTCTCCATAAGCTAGTGACTAGGGCTATTGGTCAAATAAAAGTTGAACCATATCCATACATATCTGCCTACTTTATAAATTTTCTAGGTTCTAATCGCCTAGCGTCACCCTAGTATGGCAGATAGGGAAAGAATCTCTGCCTGACCATTATACTATATTGTACTGGTAAAAAAATACATACTAATACTTTAACCAACCCTATGCAGTGGTAATATCTTAGTAATTCAGATTTGAACCCTAACCAATAATATATATAATAAATATAAAATATTCAAGGATTCCCAAGCATATATCTATAATGATCAATATGTATGCTCTCACATGTGCGTTGACATAATGTTTAAACTTAGAAAAATTAATTCAACAACAAGGAATGATGGTGATAGTTTTGATTATTAAAATCACTCCAAAGTATTTTGTTTGTTTTTGGTTTCTATTTGCAGAAACTCCAGTAGCCAAACCTCCTCAAACAGAGAGTGTTTACATGGAATTATTTAAGATAATAGTCATCATCATTTACTAATTTCTACCATAATACTCCAGCACATCATATTCTCAGAGTTGAAGATATTTTTATGGACTAGCATATGTATGAATTAAAGTTATAACATTTAAACATATATATAAAAGTTTAAGTAGTTTCATTGTAACTCAATTAAGTAAATTTCAACTGTAAATTTCCCATTTTGCATAAAATTATTATAATAAAAAGCTCATATATTTTATTCTCTCTTCATTTAGTAATTTCACAATCAATCATAGAATAATCAATCAGTTCCAAACAAAAAATTCATATATTTAGTTTTCAACCAATAAGCATCACGCGATTACCATTTCTTATGCTTGCTGTTATTAAAACATGTAAAACTCTCTATACGAAGGCCATAAGCCAGAAACTAATCTGGGGATATTGGATGATAGGCACTAGATGGGGATTTTATGCACAAGCCTTCTGGCATCTATTGATTACTGTGGCTTGCAATATGTATAGAGAGTTTTGCCTGTTTTAATATTTAGTTTTCCCATTCAATAATATCATATATATAAATATAAAAAAGTCAATCGTATAATTGAATCCATTTCCAATAAACAAATTCAGATATTTAGTTTCATCCTATTTTCATGTATAAATATAAAAATCATGAAGATATTCCTATTCATCTATTTCGATTCTTATTTTTAATAACTCCACACATGTGCGTATAAGTGAAACATAACTCATCCTTTAAATTACTTTCAATTTAAGTTTAAAATCGTAATTCACAGATAAAATACAGGATACTTTTACATAGTATTAAATTTATTTTAATCTTCGGAAATTTGATATCTTTTAACATTAGACCAAGGAATAATATAATCTTTTATCATCCGAATAACTTACATTCCCCATATTTAGCGTTCTCCCTCTTAGCTTTTAGATGTGTTTTCTTCTCCTAATTACCTTGGTTCTTTCATAGATTTTTTTTCAGAAATGTATCTTTCTTCTCTTCACAAGTATATTAGCTTTGTATTAATGGATTACATGACAAATAAGTGTAAGTCTTTGACAATTTAGCAATGTTGTCCAGTCTTTTTTTCTGGCAGATTATAAGAGTTGGTACTATATTTTCTCATAGGCTTCATTTACTGGACTGGCTCAGTATGCTTAGGATTTTCAACCAATGTGCCACTTGTTTTTGCCTAGTCTCTCATGTTAAAAGATTTCCTAATATAATAAAATATTTTTATAGTTTCTATTATAAGCTATTAGCAGCAAGGCAAATTTTTCTCTGCGCGACAACTTTCACTGCTTTACCATATATTTAGTAATACAGAATTCCATTAATCCTCATTGGAACAAAGCTGACTGTTAAATGCCTCTCTATTTTTTGCCTGCTCTATTATCTACTACACGCACCATAATGTAGATAATCTTTTTTATTATCTACAGCACCTACCATAAACTCGGACTCCTGAGAAAATTATTCTCTAGTATTCTTTATCAAAAGAAAAAAATAGCACTTTGCTTTCTTTTGTTTATGTATTACAAAAAAAGAAAATTCTTTGACAATCTTTCTTATTGTATTCATAATTAAAAAAATGTTAATTCATAATTCTTTTACTTTTATTTTCTAACATAATCAATAACATTTTATTTCAATACGATTTGAACAAATTAAATTTAAAAAATGTCAAAATACCGTTGTATTTATTGACTGCACATTATCTTCATCTTAGGTATGCATAAGTGCACACACACACATACGTTTTTCTTGGAATCTTATGTAGCATTTACACTGCTGTAGCTAGGGTTATAATATGTTTACAATTTTTTTTATATCTATTTCAATATCCACTCCACCACATATGAAATATATAAATAAAGACAAACAGAAAAGATAAATGACCACAAAGATGTATTTCATACCGAATCACAGATATACTAATCTTTAGCTGAGGTTTAAAGCTTATCTTGGAGCCAGTAATATTATAATAATCTCTAGTTTAATAAATAATTATTAATAAATTTATCTGAAATGGATCACGTAAAAGTTCTGACTACAGAAAGTTTGAAACTTGTAAATCAAATTGCAATACATACACTTAGTAAATTATATAAGTATTACAGTCATAGCATAACAATAACAAAGTCGGTTCACAGTTAATAAAAGTTGGGGGAAATCCAGTTAGTAGAGCTGATATCATCTGAACATATTTATTGTGATAAAGACATTATATTAAATATGGACTATATTATCAAATTGGTTTTAATAGATAAAAAATGCTTGAATGATTTCCACCTACCACCCACTAATGTCATTGAAAGCCAATCCTTGTTTCTATTTTCAATGTTCTGCTAAGAATATTGATTGTTTTGTTATAGTCTTAGAACTGTTTTAGAAAAAAGGTCTTTATTTTTACTAGGCCTTCTGATGTTCCCTTACATCTTATTTGGACAATTTATTTTTAGAATTATGTGATTTTTTAAAAATGTCATTGAAAGTCAGTTCTTGTTTCTATTTTCAGTATTTTGTTGACAATATTGATTGTGTGTTATTGCTTTACATAGCTTTTTTTTTAAAAATATCTTTTATAATTATTTTTACAAGATTTTCTGATATTCCCTTACATTTTATTTGGTCTATTTATTTGTAGGGTTATCTGTGATTTTCTTTGTTATTTAGGTTGAAAATCTTAAACTGACTTTGGATGTTATGTTCATAAACATTGACAAAGGGTGTAGGGTAATAGTCATTTGGTAGTCCAAATAACAATTATTCAAAAACTTTTATTACCCAAAAGTGATATTTAACCTTTTAAAATAAATAAATTACTTTCTACACACATTTACAAACAAAAAAGAAAAACATTCAAAAATCCATATTAACAATAAGCCACATTCAAAAATCCATATTAGCAATAAGCCATCTTTTTCCATGTGTCTTGGCAGAGATTGGGTTTACAATGAAGAAATAAAAGATTTATTCTTGAAATCCAAAACCATCTCTGAAACCAGGGATTTTGGATTAATGGTGTTTTATGGGTATAAAATTACTAAGCGTAAATAGTCCATATGTTATGGCTCTCACTGGTATATATCTTAATCTGCATGAGAATATATATGACAATGTCAAAAAGATGATTGTAAGATCATCTCACTTTGATAATGCAGCATCAGATTTTAATCTTTATATGGCTAAGCAACTATTAAAATAACTTTACATGATAAAATATTAGACTAAAAGAAGGAACAAAGTGCATAGACAATAGATTCAATAATAATCAAATGGTCCATTATTTGTGAGTTCATACCAAGTTTGAGCATTGGAGATGATGAGTCAGAGCCATAATTCATAAGCCTTAAGAGTTCATGATTTTACTTATGTACTAAACCATGCAGAACAAAAGATTCAGTAATGAAATATTAGACCCAAATCTAATGATAATTTGAGTATATTAAGAGCATATCCATTATTCATATTTTAATAATATTATAAAAGCTATCAGAAACAAGAGGGATAAAATTGTAATAAAGTTTAACATTAACATATAACATGACCTTTCATGTGCTTCCAAAAGCAGTTATCTTCACCCTTCTTTTAGTTATATATTATAAGCTTAAAGAATCAACAGACACCAACTGATCTCCATTTCCAGACCGAATGGTTTCTGGTTTTTGCCTTCATTACTGAAGACTAGGATTTAACAGGAACATATATATTTTTATGCATCTAGCAAATACCTTTTATATCTTTATACTATTCAAGTTAAAAAAAACTAAAATTTATAAAAAAAAGTTAAGATTTTTAACTCAAGTTAACTTACTTAATTATATGGATCTAATATTAGGTCAATTTCAATCGATTCTTGAGATCTCAGTTCTATAACAACAGTACTGAAGCTTACTGTAGTCATTCTACTAGTAGGTGAAGGAATTATATGAGAAGTCATGAGATGGTGACATTACTAATCTTTCTAACAAAGTGAAAAAAGGAACTTATACTTATTATAAAAATGAAGTCTCAGAAATGAAAGGAAAATGATACAATAGTCTGGGTTTGAAACTTTAGGAGATTTTTAAACTTTAGGCTATTAGCTTGAATTATATAAAGGAACAAAAAGTGACTTTTAAATATGTTAAGTTCCTTTTTTGAATCCTAGTCTTCACTAATCAAGGCAAAAGCTAGAAAGTGGTTCATCTGGAGATAGAGATTTGATAGCATTTTACTATATAGTGTTCATTCATTAATCAAATTTACAGTAAATAGGTCTAGAGTAGGGTAGAATAGAGTCAATTTATCCTCCACTCCACACCAATCAACTGATATACATAATCACACACATGCAAAAAGTTACATGATCCCCAATGTACATAATTTGTGAGCACCAGCACTCATCAGTTAGGCCAGAACATAATCTCCCACATATAAATACAACCAGAGCTCAATTTATATTGATAGCAATTCTTTAAACTTTAATGGACAGATGTCATTTTTCTCACCCTTTCAAATATTCAATCATCCATTTCATTGAAAAACAGACAATGGAAGGTTATATTGATATAATGTCTATATTGGTATGATTACAATATCAAATCCAATAAAGGCTTTGAACATATCATTGTAGGTTTTTCAATGAAATAGGTGATTGAATAATTGGAAGGATGAGAAGATTGAAACCTGTCCATTAAAGTTTGAAGAATTGCTATCTTAATATAAACTGAGCACTGGCCCAACTGATGACTGTTGGTCCTGCACAAAATATGAATATTGGGAATCATATATCTTTTTTGCATATGTGTGATCACATATATCGGTTGCTTGGGATAGAATGGGGAATGAATTGAACCCTGAGTTCAAATCCCTCTTAGTACATTATCTTTCTTATTGCATTGCCAAATCCATATAATATTAACCTTATCTATCTTCTTTATTACTTTTTATAATGCTTTTTTACAACTCACTAGACAGTTTTGATTGCCCCAACAATCTTCTTCAGAACTATAACAAACACAATACAAATACATAAATACAAATGTACATGTATATTTATGCATTTGTTATAGTTCTGAAGAAGATTGCTGGGGCAATCGAAACTGTCTAATGGGTTGTAAAAAAGCATTGTAAAAATAAAGAACATAGATGATATTAATATTATATTACTTTCTAATTACATATGTAAAAAACATTCAATACAAGCAAATTCCACATGGCCTTAGAATTGATATACATATTGCAAAAGTGGGGTGCTGACAGTAATATATAGTGCTCTCAAACGTTGACTTTAATTACAGTCACACATAGCATTTTGTAAAATAGATTGTTTGTTCAGCATATGTATATTTTGATGTATACAAGTAAGATTTGTAGTTTTTCCAATATGTAATAAATAGACACAGTATATACACAAGAAACATTTTAGATTTTTTCTCTGCAGTTTACTAAAAATGGAAATGATTCTTTGAACTTAGTCAATCTAACAAGGTACTATGGCAGCTATTTGATTAAAAATGAACTGCATAAAGTGATGGTAATATTTTAAATTACTTTTTTTTTTACCACCTTTTTATAAATTACCATACACATTATACATTATCACCCCCCCCCCCACACACACACACACAACCTGCAATATACACTAAAAATCCTTAATTATGTTTGGCAGCAAATTGGATTTTAAAAATGCAGCTGTTGAGATATAATTTTATATTATATAACGCATTTAAATACTGAGAAATTTATCCACCCCCAATACTCGCCATCAAGGTTACACAAACTGCTCTAACATTAATTAGCTCCGATGAATGATATCAATGATTATATCAACCTACTGAAAAAAAATTAATAATTTAAATCTCTAGTTTTTTAAATGGATGAATTCTTGGATCCAAAAATACAATCCGTTTTACCTTCAAATATTAAAAATATTATATAGTATCTGATATATCTCAGTTAAGTTTAAATGTAAAACCTTTTTTCATCTCACTAATAAAATAATATTTAAATGATATATTCCACTATTTGTTTAGTCAATATTAGCTGACTCAAGGAAACACAATCATCTAACTCTTCCCATTTTCTGTATCTTCAGACAACAATTTATAAGATTTTTTTTTTTAAAAATTCTTCAACTTGTTTAAATGTACTTTCGATTTTATTTACCAGCTCAGTGGTCATATGCGCATGGTGTAAATTCCTTCTAATTAAAAAATTAAATGTAGTTTGTAAATTCTTGATTAAAACCATTAGCTGTCGTTGCAAAATAAACCATCAAAGGTGAATCTAAGGACAAGTTAGATTATCACAACTCATCTTGACAAATCACAATCAAAAGCTTTATACACTTCTAAAGTTCGGAAGAAAAAATCGAAGATAATTTAATTTCCATGAAATATAAATCCCTCTATTTTGAACTTTTCAATAATTTTTTTTTTATATGGCATATCATTGGCCGGGAGGCGAACCTGCATCAACCGTCTGCAACCAACTGCTTGCTTGCAAGGCGGCTGCGCTGACCTCTCGGCTAACAACGCTTGACACTTTTCAATAATTTCATGCATTATTGGTATTATATATTTTTTTAGTAATTCCAATAGAACTTCAATCATCCACTATATTCATGCTTTCAATATTCACAATAGTTGATGTATTTTTCAATAAAACAGCTTCTAATTTAATATTAAATATCTTTTGCTTATCATCACAAGAATACAGAAGAAATGTAATCTATTTTATTTATTTATTTTAAAAGGCTTTTTTAATGATTTACTTTTAATGTATTTGCTAATTCACTTATCTATTTACAACCAAATGGATATTCTTTGATTTAATAATTAAAAAGGGGGAAATATTTACATAGTTTTTTTATTATAACTTTCATTTACAAGGAAAAGAAGTAAAAGAATTTTTTTCATATATTAGCGAAAAAGATAAAATTATCTTCTTCTTCTTTTTTTTTTTTTTTTACAAAAAATACATTATCTTTATTAATTATAAAAAGGCTAATTATTCTTTATCTATTAGTATTATAAATATAGGTATATATATATTGTAACAGAACAAATTCAGTAGCAGCTCTAATTAGATATAGTATAAAGCTGCATGATTACAGTGATAGATTAATAAATTTATATATTGCGATATATGCAGATGCATATTTAATATATGTATAAAGTAATTCCAATCTTTTTAAACTTTTCTCGAAAAAATGTAATTCAAAAAATAAATACATACAACATGTATATTAAGAAAAGCTTGTTTAAATTTAAAGTAGTAAACAAGATGTTCTTAGCATTTATTTTTTGAATTATATATAACTAAATTATATAGTTTTCAGAAATTAAAGGATAGAGTTAATCATATTATTGAATATTTAATAAAAGAAAATTAGTCTACAGATTTTATAATACTATCAAATATCACATGATGGCCATTTCTTATGCTTGCTCATAACTGTTATTAAAACAGGCAAAACTCTCCCTACAGCTATTTTATTGAAAAAGATTACATCAACGATTGTGAATATTACTGTATGGAGAATTTTTCCTGTTTTACTATCAAATATTTTATTACATTCAAATACTAGCCTTTCAAGCTAATTGTGCAAGTGCTTTTTGTGAGTGTTAATAATAAATGAATACTTTCCTTTCCAATACAAGATATAGTATTTATGCAGGAATAAAATGAATCCACTTATTCCTACAACTCAAATGCTTATACATGAGCAAATCTGAAGTACTGGCAAAGAAATGTCTGAATGAATGACGTCGGTGAAATTGTCTAGAATTTACTAAATGTCACTCTAACTGAAACTTAATCATATGAAGTCATTCATTCAGACATCGTATTAGTAATTTAAAGTGACTATTCCATCTTCACGCTTTCCTTGCTAGTACTTCAGATTTGCTCATATATAAGCATTTGAGTTGTAGGAATAAGTATTCATTTTATTCCTGCATAAATACTACATCTTGTATTGGAAAGGAAAGTATTCATTTATTATTATTAACACTCGCAAAAGCGTATGCACAATTAGCTTGAAAGGCTGATATTTGAATATAATACAATTGTAAACATGCACTATATAAAAATAAATGCTTATTTATGTATCAAATATTTTGTAAAAGAGGTGTAATATGTAAAATTATAGTTAATAAGGTGATGACTTATATATGTAAGGAAAAAATGAAAAAATAGATAACTTATTTATGTTTTAGTGCACACAAATGAATTTGAATGGTGTGATTTAAGAAAATGTATCATATTTTGTGACTCTTTCATGGAAAATCTAAGTATATTATTAAAAATTATAAGGCACTAAAATTAATATATTCAGAGAACAAATGTCAAAGTTCGGTCACAATTTTTCTTTCTTCCTACTATTTAAAAAATGAGACAAAAATGTATTAAAAATATATATATTAAATTAAGTCATAAAATCTAGATAAAGGTGTTATTTGGAAAATATCCAGATATAATAAAATACAGAGTTGATTATGCATTAGATGTAAAAAACATATAGTGAAATATAAAATATAATAGGTCAGAAATGAAAAAACAGTCATCTAATAAATCTTGACTAAAAAAAAACTGCAGATTGATTCTGTGAAGATGGAAGAAATGGCCAGTTAAAATCATTTCCTTCTGAATGACCTTTGATAGCTATACGTTCTTGGCAGTTTTAAAGTATTTTTCAAACTTCATATACCTCAATAATTATGACAACAGTAGTCAGCCACAAACTATTAACCATAAGTGGCTAAAAAACTTTAACCATTCCATTCAAAAAACCTACAATTATGCAAGTGATTCCTGAAAAATGCTGAATTTTGCTAAAATGCTATATTACCTGCTTTAAAGATAAAACCATGCTGTAGGGAAAGAAGTGGACTCTGTAATAACACCTATGATATTTCTTTAATGGAATTCATCTACAGTATCTACAATAACCAATATTCAAAGAGGATCAATAATGGATAAAAACTATAGATAAAAATATGTGCTGCAGAAAACCATGGTTTCAAACTGTAAAATTTTAGACATTTCGTAAGATCTTATACTTAACTTTTAATATATATATTTCTTCTTTTCAATATTTAATATTGTATTATTTAATAGAAATTGCAAAAGTGTAAGCAATGATTTTATTTATTTTATTTTATTTATGATACTTTGGTATTAGAGCTGCAACATGGAGCATGTATAACTTTGTAATCTTGGGATCTGATCAAAATAATGTATACACAGATATTGTACATGACTTTTTTCGCAAAAAAATGTGTGCACAGATCTTGTATATGATATTTTGTCAAGATTTACAAAGTTATCAGGGGGTTTGATACGAATGTGACAAGCTCCACATTGCAGGACTAAAATAACTAAAAGTAAAAACATAATAAAACATAATAAACATATTTATTATTTTCAATAAGAAATGTATGATTTTGAACAAGACATTCAAATATATATGACTCAAACACTAACAACTTTTATGAACAACATTTGAAATAAAATTTAAAAAAATGTGATTTGCGATCTTAATGAAATGATAGCATTACACAAAAAATACACACTAAACAAACCATAAATGATTTGGGTTTTTTAATAATATTTATAAAAAGACATTAACTATATGTATGACTTTTACACTAACAACTTTTAAAAACAATATTCCCAATCAAAAAAAAAAGTGATTTGCGATCTTAATGAAATGATGCCATTACACAAAAAAAATGTTACTAAATAAACAGTAAATGATTTTGGGTTTTAAATAATATTTATAAAAACACATTAAGTATACTCATATGATATTTATCATGTAATATATAACAGGAATTGTCACCTTGAAACAAAACATTTAATATTACCACAGAAAATGGAGATCTATACTAAAAATTTTCCCTCTGAAAATTTAGCACGTAATTGTAGAGTATGCTGTGATTTTCAACAGAAATGCTAATAAACCTTTTTTTATAAACAACTTAAACCAAAAATGAACAAAAACCATAAAAAAAATTCATATTAATTACAAGACTTTTATTAGGTTTTATTCTGATAGAACCATTTCTTTTATATCATTAAATATGGCAGAAAGAAATCTGGACGATAACTGAAAATGTCAAAGAATTACAAAAAAAAAAAAGATCATGTTGATTAAGACTAAAACATGTTTCCACATGTATATATTCACAGGGTTTATTTCCTTTTAATTTGACATTATCTTGACATTACACATTTATTGTGGGTGTGAAAAAGCCTCCTATCTCCCCTATGTTGCAGCTCTAATACCAAAGTACCTTATTTATTTATTGTAAATAAATTGTTAGCTTATGTTTTTTATTAAACAATTTAGTCTGTTTTTACTTTTTAAACTTATTTCAAACATCTGCCTTTAATATCCACTAGCCATATCCACTGGGTGACATGCAAAGATAATGGTAGTAATTTCAAATGATCACGATCAATGATAGTAAGATTTCCAGAAATAAGCTTTCTATTTAAAAAGCTTGCAGTGTGAAGTTTAATTTTAAATTGAATTTTAAAAAAATACTTTGGAATAAGTACATTTAACTTAAATTTCAGTGCTAAGTTATTTGATCATCATCATCAGAGAAGTGGTTACATTAAATGTATATGTAATTTTATTAACCATTTCTAGTTATTTACCCCATTTTAAAATCCATAACACTTGAAAGATATTAAGCCGATAAACTTCTATATTAATTTATATCTTCTTCTCTATTAAACAATTATAAATAAGTATATTTTGTTACATAATATTGAGAAGTAAAACTATATTTATTAAACTTTATATTTTAAAATCCATTACAATATATATATATAATAATATTATGATTCGATGTCTGTATTTTTAAAAAACAATATACATAATTATATAACTGAATATTTGTAAATACAGTAACTTAATAATTAAAAAATATTTTATCCCTTTAGGAGTGCTTTCGATTATCCCAGTCATCTGTTTCAACTAAAGCTTTGAAATGCTAACTTTCCCACAATTCCGTGATCTTAACGTTTGCTGCTTGCCTGTTAATCAATTCATATTTATATTTGTTCATTAGCATAGCCTCCTTAATTTTTCTTTTGTTATTATTTTTTTCAATTTGCAATATTTTTGCACTGTTAAAAGTGAAGTCAAAACCATAAATACATGATTTATTATGGTCGTAAAAAACAGATGCTGAAATATTATTATCTACTATGCAATTTTCTTTTAATTTCTGAACACGTTTTAATAGTAGCAAGTGTTCTTTAGTTCTTTTTTCCAACGTACATCTAGATTCACCTATATATCCATCACCACACCTACATATCCATTTATATATGACACAATTTTTATTTATAAACGAGGTTTTATCTTTGGAGTTATTTATTAATTTGTTTAATGTAGGAGGTGTGTAAAATGCAACGTCATATATATCTTTATAAATTTTCCTTATAAACTTTACTTGATAATTTGAAATATATGGGATTGATATCCATATTTTTTTATTAGCAGGAGAATCAATATTATTATTAAAATTTTTATTTTTATATTTTATATTAAAATCTCTAATAACATTATATATGTGATTATAACTGTAGCCAACATTTAACAATTCATTTGAATATATTTCAATATTTTTGCCTTTATCTGATGAATATTTGCAAAGATTATTATTTCTAAATAAAAAGGACTTCAAACCTGCCATTTTGGGTGACATTGGCACTTTTGATTTATATGGAATATAACCTCTTTTTACTGTATGACCATTAAACCTATAGTAAAAAGAGGTTATATTCCATATAAATCAAAAGTGCCAATGTCACCCAAAATGGCAGGTTTGAAGTCCTTTTTATTTAGAAATAATAGTCTTTGCAAATATTCATCAGATAAAGGCAAAAATATTGAAATATATTCAAATGAATTGTTAAATGTTGGCTACAGTTATAATCACATATATAATGTTATTAGAGATTTTAATATAAAATATAAAAATAAAAATCTTAATAATAATATTGATTCTCCTGCTAATAAAAAAATATGGATATCAATCCCATATATTTCAAATTATCAAGTAAAGTTTATAAGGAAAATTTATAAAGATATATATGACGTTGCATTTTACACACCTCCTACATTAAACAAATTAATAAATAACTCCAAAGATAAACCTCATTTATAAATAAAAATTGTGTCATATATAAATGAATATGTAGGTGTGGTGATGGATATATAGGTGAATCTAGATGTACGTTGGAAAAAAGAACTAAAGAACACTTGCTATTATTAAAACGTGTTCAGAAATTAAAAGAAAATTGCATAGTAGATAATAATATTTCAGCATCTGTTTTTTATGACCATAATAAATCATGTATTTATGGTTTTGACTTCAATTTTAACAGTGCAAAAATATTGCAAATTGAAAAAAATAATAACAAAAAATAATTAAGGAGGCTATGCTAATAAACAAATATAAATATGAATTGATTAACAGGCAAGCAGCAAACGTTAAGATCACGGAATTGTGGGAAAGTTAGTATTTCAAAGCTTTACTTGAAACAGATTACTGGGATAATCGAAAGCTCTCCTAAGTGGATAAAATATTTTTTAATTATTAAGTTACTGTATTTACAAATATTCAGTTATATAATTATATATATTGAAAATATGTGTACTAAATGTATGCTTATTAAAAATTAGGATTACATAAGATTTATTACCACGTGTAAATTTCAATTTCCACACCAAGAAATGGAAACAGATGTTGCAAATATGAAGGGATTATATATTTTTTCAATTCTCTATTTTTTAAAATGATAATTATAATTGACATATGTGTACACAAATGAAAAGTTCTTCCACTTTTATTTACTCTAATGACATTGGAAGTTTATATTTATCACATTTTTGAATTGGGTTAATTACTACTTGTAGAAGATTCATGATATTAAATACCTTTCCAAATTTGATAAGATTTCTTAGTTGAACAAAATTGATCAGCTGGTATTGACGATTATTCTTTTTTTTTTATTGTATAACAGCATTATTCCACTTACTGGGAATGTTGTTTTATCATCAACAGGAACAATGATATCTTTAAAAGTTTATCTCCAATGGCTTCCCTACTAATTTTTTATTTCTTTTTTTATCTCTGTTAATATGGATAAAATGTTCTTATTTCTGTTGTTTATTAGAAAGCAATTCATGGAAAATATTTAATCCAATATAGAAATAAAACAAACTAACTCCTTCTTTTTAAAACTTGATTTATTATGACTATAATCATGAAAAAGAAATCCAATGTTTCGACTATTTTTTATAGTCTTTTTCAAGGCACACTAAAATAAAATATATATACACAATAAATATCACATATTCCAAAAAAAAAAAAAATTAAATTAATTAAAAATTACAAAATATATCCATAACCAAAATTTTCTTTTTTTTACCTTATCTCACTCCCCTTTCCTATTACAATCACAACTTAAATACAACTAATTCCTTTTTAAAAATCTATATATATCAAATAAAAACTTTTAATTAAAAACCTATTATTTTCTTTTATCTTTTTCTATTAACATCCTATTTAATTCTGGTTTTATTTCATTTATGTATACACCCTCTTTTATTATCCTTTCATTATATGACTTAATACATTCCAAAGGTTTTATTTCAAAATCCCCATGCTTAAATTTATTCTTATGAATGTAAATAGTCATAATAAATCAAGTTTTAAAAAGAAGGAGTTAGTTTGTTTTATTTCTATATTAGATATATATGAACTATTTTGAAAAGAAGAACTGTGTGCTGGATATATTAAATTATTTAATCCAATATACATATAATTATCAATCTTAACAAAACTAAACAAATAAAACAAATTGTTTGTAGATACTAAAAGCAACAAAAATTTTAATTCAAATCTGATTTTTAAATGCTTTTATTTAACTTAGAAATTCTGTTTGTTTGTTTATTTGAATCAAATTTTGTAACCAATTTTTAACATACTTCTAGAGAACAATTAGGTATCAAGGATTATGCAGTATTTCAGGATTGTCTCACCAGTTGTCCAGCCTACAGTGTTGGTGGATTGAATTCTAAATCATATTGATATCAATTCAATAAGTTTTCAATAATGTGCATTAGATGATGGTATACTTTTTAAAAATACAGTTTCAGTGAATTTCATGGCAAATTCACTAACTAGTTAACCCCTGAAGTCGCCATCTTGAATTTAAAAAAAAAAAGTTTTATCATTGTTAATGTGTCTTTGTGTTTGAATGCAATTAATATAAAAAGATGTATATTGTTAGAAAGAGTAAATATGAAAGAATGTAATAAACCTGATAAAATAATCATTACTTTAAAAAAAAAAACTAAGAAAAAAAAAAGATTTTTAATAATTTTAAAAATGTTTATTTTTACATTGGTTCACAAATTCTAAATTTTAAAAGTTAAATGTTAAAATGACATTTTCATAAACAGCTTCATTACATTTGTCACTAAAATGCTGAAAAAAAAAAAGATATATAACATCACTTACCTGAGATAATTTTTCATAGCAGAAATATTGAAACTGGATAAATTCATAGCTCTCAGTTTTATTTTCAGACTCAGATCTTGTCCTTCTTTTCAGGGTATTGGTTAGAAATACATTTGGTTTTAGTGAGGGAAACAGCAATAAGAACAGTGCGTGAGATATTATGCAAAGAGAACTTTAGTAAATTGTAATATATGAAAAATATAATTTATTATTATATTATTGAATAATGGGGAAGGGGACCTAATATATCTATTCTTTTCAAGTAAAAAGTGTGTTCAAAAAAATAAATATCAAACAGTACAAGAGAAATTATGCAAAGGGAACTTTAGTAAAATTGTAATATATAAAAAATATAATTTATTATTATGGTACTCATCTTTTAGCTAAAGATGCTGCTCTATGGCGCGGTTTTCATGCCAAAACACACAAAAATGCTGTTTCCACGGCCACACATTCGAACCCACGTTTTCTATAATACAACTTTTTTGTTGTGCTACAGAATGCAGGCCGCTATGTCGCGTCGCAGTACAGCATGTATGTCACATAGCAGTGAATACATTTTCTGAATTTGCACAATTTATAAAATAATTACGGCTTGATGAGAGAGTTTGTATTTGAATTGTATTGAAATGTTGTTTTCATTGGATTTTTTTTTATTTTAAACTATTGAAATGTTCAGATTTTTTAAAGCAATACTTATAAGACTTTTTACAACGTACTGTATTGAACTTTTATTTGGGAAAATGTTAAATATCTATGTTTTTATTGAGTTGCAATTAGGTAACATGTCAAGTAACGTACTGTTAGTAACATTCCACAAGAAAAAGAAGATTTTACCGTCTGTATAGTTTTGAAGTAAAAAAGAGCGGTACGAAAAAATATCCAGTAAGAAAAGTCCAAATATACAGGTTTTTTTTGTAAATTTCATAAAAAGCAAATATTATAAACATGTTTAATAAGTAAAGAAGACATTTGTATGTGTTTGTTATTGTTTAAAAAAGTTTGAGTTTCTTTTTTTTGTCTGAGTACGGTTGCGATTTTGAATTTGTTTATTTTAGCATTACAAACAACAGAACACTAACCCTAAAACTAACCCTAAACTAACCCTAAAACTAACCCTTAAAGTGACCTTAAAACTAACCCTAAATCTAACCGTAAAAACTTTTACTTTTATTACGATTATTATTTTTTAGTTAAACAACAACAAAAAAAGTCGTAACACAAGTAAAAAAATATCTGATAGAAAATTGATAAAAAAAAAGCTGTAACACAAGTAAAAAAATATCCGATAGAAAATTGATAAGAAAAACCCGTAACACAATTTAAAAAGTATACGATATAAAAAACACGAATCAAATTGTAATTTGTTGATTTTATTTTACAATTATTATTATCATTTAAATTGTAATACGTTAATAAAAAATAATATTTAAAAAAGACGAATTTGTTTTGTTTTTATTTTCACATTACAAAAAAACACAGAAAAATTATTAAAATCAATGGCCCATGAATGTTCATATTTTATAGTTTTAGCGTGAAAACGGCGCCATCCAACGGCATCTTTAGCTATAAGACAAGCACTGTTATTACTGAATAATGAGGCAGGGGGCTAATATATCTATTCTTTTCAAGTAAAAAGTATATTCAAAAAAATAAATATCAAACAAATAAAAATTTCTGTAAGACGAAATGAATAAAAGCAAAACAAATCAATAAACATCAAAATAAACAAAGTTATATGAGTACTGAATACATGTGTGGGATATGATGATCTCAACAAAATGACGAATGCTGGTTCAGCATAAAATATGTGTTTTGGAGATCATTTCTCATTTTTACATGTGTGTGTGGATATGTGTATCAATTACATGAGATAGAGTGGATGAATTGAGGGAGCTTGAAAGTCCATGTTCAAATACCCTAAATAACAGTGATCTATAATTAGCCTGACTTTATAAATTCTATCAATGCCTTAAAATGTATTCTATAAAATTAAATTATATAAAACATATAATTTATGCATAATTTTTTATCAAAAAATTTTTTAAAAAGGCAGTACTCACAGCTGATGGAAAAATTTAGACCGTATATTTCTTTGAAAGCCCTTGACTGAAATAAACAGTGAATGAATTCATTTCTGCCAAAAAAAAAAACTTTTTCTGTGACTAAATCTAAGAAAATGAGAAAAAAAAAGTAATCAAAAATTGCATTTTTCAAAAAAATATATAAAAAATTGTTTTTATTGTAGAAAAAAATACAATGGTGGACAAAAAAAAGTAATGCTCCTGGGTTTGAGATTAATTTATACTGTGCAAACTCAGTAGTTACGGTAAACTTATGCTGATGGGTTCAAAGCTAATTCTGAAATGAAGGAGCTAAAAAGTATTTACAGGTAATTAAAATAGAAAAAAAAAAGAAATGAAGGATGAAATATTAATTTCTCTTGACTGTTTAATCAAAACATGCTTTTTTAAAAATAAAAAAAAAACACTGCTTTCATAAACACAAAAATCTTGTAAACAGTTTTTAGCATGTATGAATTTCATTTCAAATACTGGTAACATTTAGATTCTCCTAACATACATCTCTCCATATTTTGTGGATAGTCTGAAATCTCTGTATTGCTCTTCTATGAAGTCTCACATACCTAGGTAAAAAATGGTAACACACCTTTATTAAAAACTTCCTTTTCAAACACATAAGCATATTTCCTTTTAATATTAAATTATTTCTAATAAAAGCACTTCAACCAAGTTTAATTCTATGACTAATTTCATCCCTTATGTTTCCATGTGTAGTAATAATCTGACCAAGATATTTGTAGTTCTAAATCATCATTATTAATCTTTACTTTCGTATTTTGAAAAAATCTACAGAACATTACTTTAGTTGTTTTAACATTTACTTTTAATCATACTTTCTTACTTTCATCTGATGAATACATATTTATGTGTGTGTGTGTTCAAAATATATAATGGATAGTATTCTTTTTTTTGTTTACTTTTGTTAATAATAATTATTTATAAAAAACATAATCAGTGCACATTGCTAATTGAAAATTCAAATATAAAATATCTACTACATCCCCATTGCTTTCAGCTATGCTACTTGTAAACAAAGTCTACATTGAATTGTATGAACACAAAGTTGTTATATAAATTGAAATCCAGACTTATTTAAACAAGGATGGTGAAATTAAATCAGTAACAGCATTAAATTGCTCATAAACAAAATGTTTAGTTTACATGTATAAAGAAAGACTAATACAATAATCATTTTAATTTTGAAATCTCCTAAACACAAATAAATAAATATGAAATAAAATCATATATAAATCCTATAAGTGCATATTAAAAATGTATGTATATTTATACATGTTTAAAATATATATTATATAGGATTTGTGATTTCAGACAACCATAATTGTGTTTACAATCAAATGTTGTTGATATGGATGCCCTATTAAATATGATAAAATTAAATTTTGGAATTTCTTTTTACTAAAACAAGTTTGTTTAAAATAGTTTAAATTTTCAGCAAACTTTCAACAAATTTACTTTTTGATAATTTTTTGGTTTAAAAAAAAAAACAGGTACAGAAAAAAGGATGGGGAATTAGTAGTTTTAGAGATTAAATAGATAAAACTAGTTAAAGAAAAAAAAAGGGTGGTGTTGGTGGATAATATAAAAAAGAATAATACATTTAAAATAATAAAAATTAATGGACTATACATATATGCAACAATAAATAAAAATAATAAGATTGAGAATGTAAATATGTAAAAATGAACAAAAATTGAAAACTGAAAAAAACTTGAAAGTGAAATAAGGGAAATCACATTAGACTTAATAGCTTTTGTGATTATATATTTAAGGAAATGATAAAAAAAAAAATTCAATTTTGGAAGAGGGGTTGTCCTATAGGAACAGCAAAAAAAGTGATATCAAAAAATGGAAATTATTTTATTAAAAATATTGGGACTTGAATTCAGACATTCAAGCTCCCTACAGCTATTCACTCCATTTTATACAATCAATACCCATGATCATATGTAAAATAAACCTGACCATGTATAGATGGAATGGGTAGCTGTAGGGAGCTTGAAAGTCTGAGTTCAAGTCCCTTCTAAGTACATAAAGTTTAGTATAGACAATATACATGTATTTAAATACTACATTATCAAAAATATATATATTCAATCATAATAAATATATATATATATATGTGGATTGAGTTTCTATTATATGGAAATGATTTGATTATAGAAGAAATAAGAAAATATTTGAAATGAAAATATTTATAAGTAAATGACAAATATTAATAATTTTAGGGAACAAGATATAAATCCAATAATAGTAAATTTTAAAAATTCTTATTAAATAACTCAATAGTTTATATGAATAAGAAATATATACTACAAATTATGCATCAGTAGAGAAAAAAGAAATAGAAATATTTGATAAGGGAGAATAGAGGGTGCAGAAGACCATAATTTCATATTAATGGAAATGAAAAATAAACAGATACAAGATAAAACAGATGTGGAATGGAAGTAGTAATATAAAAATTAAAAAATAAAAAGTTTTTAAAAAGAAAATGATAATTAATAGTTTATTGGATTTCAATAAAGACTGGTATAATAAAATTAGAAAATGGCTGCCGAGTTTTTGAAAGAAAAAAAAAGACACAAATTAAGAAAATATAATTTAGTATGAAATAAAAATGAAAATAAAAAAACAAAAAAGTAATTAGAAAACATTAGATGCGGATATAATAAATGAGGAAAATATATTTAGAGAGAAAAAAAGCCCGGTTTAGTAAAGTAGTTGAATGCTTAGGAAATAATCAAGTCCCATTTAAAGCACTTCATTAATTAACACAATCATTCTTTCATCTGTATTAATTTAAGATCCATACATCTTTTATTCAATTTACTTTCCTTATTAGGTCAAGGATGTTTTGTAGATATTATATATCGCTCCTATTCTCTTGATACTGTAATTATAATAGCTTATTTAATACATTTCCCCTCAAGTTGCATTGAATTCCCTTTTCTTTCTTTCATTGGCAACTGTCTTTTTATTCTCCTTGGTATCCACCCATCATACTACTATTAACACCTTCTTACATCAAATAAAAATATTTCACCAAACTCTCAGCTAGAATATTATAAAAAGATAAAAGCAGCTCTCCATTCTAAGGCCATCTAGTATATGTTTGAGAAGCCAGTGATTACCAGAAGCATATAATAAAACCTCTAGCCCTAATACTTAAATCCCCATTGTAAGATTGTTTTCTGGCCTTTGTCTTTATCAATGAATAAATGCATTCCTTCCCGTTTTTGAGTTCAAAGTATCAATGATAAAAGCAAAAACCAAAAAACACTCTGAAAAATGGATATTTAAATACTAAGGTTAAGTTTGATACGCATCTGGCAACTCAATCTTATGCTATATGGTACTAGAGTGTAATTTAACCGAGTTTTTCTTTAATTTTTCTGCTATGAATTATTCGAGGAATCTTTGGCTCTTGATTCTTGTGAAGCCAATCATGCCAGATATAAACCAAAAGAAGTTACATGTTATTAAATATTTGATATTATTAATAATGAAAACATAATGAATTAACACCAATGAACAGCACTCTTTAGTTTTAAATAGCAAATCTATTTTTCTTACTTCGGTTCTGCCACCTAGTTTAAGCTTGATGAATCAAGATGGCAGAAATGGAGTAAAATACATTTCATTTGCATAATGAATTAAATTAAGATACAACTAAATTTCAAACAGAGTGGTTTTGGATATAAATAATATTTTTTGAATAAAATATTATTCGTGCCTGAAAATAAAGATTTTTTAATAACTATATTTTGCACATGTTTTCTTATGGGTCTGTAATTTGGTCATTTAATAGAATAGCAATAAAGATGACAAAGTAAAATATGGAAGATGTGAGCTGGTTATAAGAAGAGATAAAAACTTAAAAGCATAGATGAGAGAACAGCATGTGTCACAGAGCAGGGTAAGAGAATAAAATAGAGATATGACAGATATATCACTAGTAGAAATGACAATTGATGGTTAGCTTAAATCTTAACTGAATTCCAAGAAATATAAAAAAGGCTAATAGCTTTCTTGCTCAGGAGTTTATAAGAAGTTCGAGCACCAGAACTGCAAACACCAGAATCGATTCTGGAACCTCCCACTCCCAAATCATGTTCTCTACCTACTGCACAAACTGCATAGAAATGTGGACCAGAGATGGATTGAGATTTTTATAAGTTGCTAAATTACATATAAAAAGGAAGCTATAGAAGTATTAGTCAATTTTGGGAAGATTTTCCTTCATTTTGCAGTGGATTGATAATGGTAAATGAAATGGATTGATTTACAATAATACTGTGATTAATTTCTTTTTAAAATATTGAACTTCTTATTCTTACAACAACTCAGTCACAAAGACTGGCACTAATTCTTCTTTGAATGAATAATAATCAAATGGCTTTATTACTCAGGAGTTCATAGGAAGTTTAAGTGCCAAAAATAATACGTCATGATCCATGGATCTTGAAGATCAGAGTCTGTCATTCTAGAACTGCAGTGAATCACCCTGAGTTATTATCAATTGAGTTACTATTAATTATGTTTGTGTTTGTTTTAGAAGAACAAAAGGGGGGGGGACCAGAAACATAATGAAATAAGTCAGAATAGATAAACAAAAACAAACACTTAAAAATAAAAAATAAAAAACAAATATGATCATTATCTGATTTCGATGTTTGAATTTATTTTAATGTTTGCCGGAAAGTTCGAAGATTTAAAAATAAATAATTAGCAGGTATACATATGAATGTTCCTAGATCAATTCCCACCTGATAATTGGATATAAAAATTCAAATTTCACAAACACCCTTTGCTCTTTAGATGGACTAGAGGTATCAAATGCCTGAATCTTCCATGTCCATGTTGACAAACTGGTATCTTTCATTATACGACTCTCAAGCAAGGTTGGAACCAGTTTCTGTTCACTATTCATCATCACTAACATCTTCAACTATTATTTATCCATTACCAGATGAAGGTCTTCCAAATTTAACCTAGTTTCTCTATTAGCAGCGTGTAAAAGGGTTATCCCCCTCCCCCACATCCAATATGAATGGTTCATTGTTCAAGAGATTATATGACTTCAAGTCCCCCCCCCCCCCAATATCATTAAACATTGATATCTTTAGCTAAGTATTTAGTCCATCATTCTATTACTGCATTCAACCACGCATGACAAAATAGTAAAACATTCCCACTTATGTGTGGAAATGTTACATTCAGCCAATCACTTTGCTGCTCAAACATCGCAAAATCTCCCAAGTAACATGCCACAAAACTATTATTAGCAATAATGAAATACTGTAAATATTTGAAAACTTGATCGTGTGCCAATAACGGAATACGAAACAGAAAATAAACGATAGATTAAATCAGAATGAGAAAAAATGAATAAGAAAACAGGTTGAGTACTTTGAAGAGAGGAAGATTAATAAAAAATAATGATTTTATTTGACGACTTAGCTCTTTAATGTGATGTACGACAGGTGTTTGTTTTAAATTCTGTATTCATCATGGAAATACGCTCTATTTATTAAAAAAATATTTTATTTATTCTTGCGGCTTTTAAATTTATTTTTAATATACTTATGTTTCATTGGTAAGAAAAACGCGATAACCAATTTTTTTTCTATGAAAAATGTAATGACAAACTCATACGTTTTATGAGTTAGAAAGTCGCAATTCTTAATTACCGATTCCGACCGTACAAACATATGGAGAGCAATAGGTTGTTTCATCACGATCGAAACGTTTCAGGTGTTTAATGAACGCAAATTTTAATTAATCTCTATTGTACATAAAGATATATTTAGTCCACCTACTACGTATTGTATAACAAATATAGAAAAGTGACCTTACCCTTCCAAAGCTCCACATTATTAGAGTTGTTTCAAAAGAGTGCAAAGGTCGCCAACTATATTTACAATCAAACATTCCATAGTAAATGTTTGTATTCACCCAGCTCCCCTCGAAAATGAACTTTACCAAATAAGATGCGGTTCAATGATATGGCGCTGAGGGAGGGAGAGGTGAAATTGGGAGAAAAAGAGATCAAATACTTTCAGTTTTCTGTATAACAAATTAGACAGAGGCTTTGTTTTTGGAAACCTGTTAACATAGGATGCCATTTCTATCTTAATGATTTGCTTTTGGCTATTTCTTCATTTAGATATTCCTGAGTGGTTTAGTCTCTAAGTGCTCATTGATTCCCCGCGGACAACAATAAAAATATAAAAGAATCAGTTTGATCGACTGAAAGGAGTTAATCCCTTCCTTAAGCTACTGACCATAAGATTTATTTTTTATCTTTGAATTGAATTAATTAACTATTTAATATATTCAAATTATAATAATGAGAGCCTCCCCAGTGCACAGATCATTTCACAAAAAGTTGGCGAATTAAGAAAACCTAGATAAATAATTTTTATTTTCCAATATAACAAACCTAACGTATTTTCTCAACATCATCACGTAGATAAATTTAAAAACTTTTAATATCGCGATAATAATTTTGAAATTTTATCTGATTTTATATCAAAATAATAAAAATCTTAATAGCTGAGGTAGAATTGATAACTAATATTAAAAAAGGTCGCGATACTCAGCAAAAGAAAGACATTAATGGATAATTAATGTATTAGCATGTGCGATTTAGCGTTAGCAGAATGACGGACTCGGAGCTGAAGATTCCGTAAATCGATTCTCGGCAGCGTAATGTCATAAAAAATTGGCTTGGTTCGGATTAACTAAGTGGAGCTGTTAAAAATTAATCTGCCAATAGAATCTAACCCCCTCCCTCGAACAATTTACTATCATCATCATCATCATTTTCAACCAATCCAAGGCAGAAGGGCGGCCATGCTAAGTTTAATTAAGTTTCTCTGAGTCATAGCTTCTCTTCTCCACATTGTCACAGCCAACATTATTATTTCAGCCATCCATTTTATGTGGGGTCTCTTTCTAGATCTTTTATATAATCTTTTGGAATCCTATTTTAAGATTTTTTTTTTTTAACATCATGTCTAGCCCAGCTCTAATTGAGTCTTAATGTCAATGTTATATCAATTTGTTCTCTCACCCTCTCCTGATTGGTCCCTGTTATTCTCAACATACTTCTCTTCTTATGTTATTATGGGGTCTGAAGTCTCTGCATTTCCTTTTCTGATAAATGTACAAGTCTTGTATTCACATGTAAATACTGATAAAATATTTCTACTGGTATTTAAACTTTTCAAGCACATAAGAATATTTGTATTTATATACTGGACTATTTCTATCTAACATAAAGTACTAACTTTACTTAAATATGCAAAGTACATCCAACTGTTAGTAATAGCACACAGGTTATTATACGCATAACATTTTGAGAGATATTACTCTCATCTCTTACTTCAGATGTTGTTGACCTGACCAGTGACAGTAGTAGCATGGGGATCGAACCTGGGTCCTTAGATTCTTAAATAGTGAATTTTAAGGTAACAGAATCACTCAGTTGGTTAGCTTGTTACCTTAAAAATCCAATATTCAAGAATCCAAGGGTCCAGGTCTAATTCCCATGCTAGTAGTGTCACTGGTCAGGCCAACAATACCTGAAGAAGGAAATACAACATCTCTCGAAATGTTATGCATATAATAACCTATGTGCTATTGGTGAATGTACTTTGAAAATTTAAATAAAGTTAAACTTTTCTAAAGATATTCAATACTTTATATTAGATAATGGAAATAGTCCAATATATAAATGCAAATGAAGTACCATCACAAACCCTTAGGAAAACATGAAAATATTTCCTTTTAATACTAAATTATTTCTGTCAAAAGCACTTCACCCAAGTTTAATTCTATGATTAATTTCCGGTAGTATTATAATTTTGCATAGAAATTAGGATGAACTCCATTAATAGAATTAAAACAATAACAGTATATATGTTTTAATGAAAAGGTGACTGGTACTCTCTCCCAGCTACTGCCATTTCTAAAATAATACATGTGTTGTGCAGTGACAAGGCTTCTCCATTTGCCATAAAGATTTTAAGATGTCTGAAGCATGAGTTATATATGAAATGTGATACTATGTTTCATGGTTTGGCACAATCAGAAGAGTATCTGATTTGGGCTCAGGATTGATTCTGGTGCTCAAACTTCTTATGAACTCTCAAACCTTAAAGCCATATGCATTTTTTAACTTGCACAGTTTGGTGCAGTTGGGAGAGTGTCCAACTTAGAATTGGGAGGTTCTAGGATAGATTCCGCAGTTTGTACTTTTGGTGCTTAAACTTCTTAAGAACTCTTGAGCAATAAAGCCATTAGCATTTTTTTTATATCTTTGCTGAACTCTCTTTGTCATCATGAAATCTTGAAAACAATTTTAAATTATTCTTGCAACTCATGGCTTATATAGTCTGGATCATTTCAAATATTTCAGTAACAGTTTTACCTGAATAAAATAAAATTTAATGTAAGCACCTTGTTCCATTCATGAGTTAAGCTATTAAACAAACTGTCGCATTTCATGATATAATTGATGCTCCAGACATGCAATTTTAGTGGGGAATAGTTCAACTATGTCACTATGTAAGACAGGCATCGATTCACAAACAGCATTGTAAGCAGCTTGGAGAAAAAAGCTGTCATCTTTCCACTGGATCATGCTGTACATCATCATAGTAAAGAAAACTCAAAGGAAATACTTGTAGCTTCACTAAGCAATTTATAGGCATTGCATTGCTGAGCCATTGTAAGAAGTATATAATCTCATGATAATTTTCTCAATAAGACCCTAGTGATTGAGCATTTAACAATTTCATTCAATTATGTTATTCATTTGAGAATCAATGAGGAAATCTTTAATTCTGGTTCTGTCTCTCTATTATTGTGCAAAACCACATAAGGCTGAGCCCATAGATTTCATACTTAAGTAAGTTCATAAAATTCAAAAAGCATAGCAGCATACACACACACACACACACAAAATAATAATAATAATAATAATAATAATAATAATAATAAATTAAACAACCAGCACTGACATGTGACGAATAAAATTACCCAAAAAAAGAATAAAGATCTTTTTTTAGACCATAATGTCAAAAGAATCTGTGATATAAAGAATAGACAAACGCTTCAAATTTTTATTTTACTAAAAATATTTTCTGAAAATATTTAATAAATTATGTTATTTTTTGTGTTTTTTAGGTATCAATGCTTTGTCAACTATATTGCAACACCAAATTCTTGAAATAAAGCTAGTAGGAACACTTTATAAATGTGAGATGTGTTCATATTTGTGATACATGAGAAATCATTTTCAGATTTCAGCTTGGACCAATAACATCTTTAACATGTATTAAAAGCTGCAATACTCAGAATATTGCAGCTTTGTATGAAAACAATTCCTAGTATCAAAATCTACCTATCATTGAACTCAGTTTTATCAAAATAGGTTGAAATCTAAAAATATATTTCACCTATATAGATTTTTGGAGTATTCGATTGTTACCAGTTGTGCCCCTTTATCAAAATGCATGCATTTAAAACACTTACTGGCTACATTCATTTTACAGATTTAAAAGGAAATGCACTAATACTGAAGATACGAGTAAACTATGCCAGAGAGAACCAAAAACGCAATCACATTTTCTATTCATGTGAAGTAATTAATATCCGTGAAATAACCCAAAAATATTAAAAAAGTAAAAAGGATAACATACATATACGTCTCTGTACATTTAAAAAGTATTTATACAAACATATGAGCCAGCACATTTATATTATTCGATGAACATTTATGTGTGGTCAAATATAAGAATGAACTCTAATACATTTAAGAACAAAATAATACAAGTAAGGGATTAGAAATCTCACCAACTAACATTTATTCAGACACGTGGTCACTAATGCAACTTCGTTTAAATTTATGACATGACTCACTATTAGAAAATGATAACTGGATAATTAAAAGCAAAAAAGACATTAATTCAATGATGTACATAGAAAGATGTAAACCCTGTGCAGCAATCAGAAAATACTAAGCTGCTTTCAACATTGTGTTTTTTTGTTTTGTTACACGTAGATTTTCTCATCTCTGGCATAGATAAAAATACATATGTATATAATGTAAACCACATACCTCTTTTGCTTATAATCTGTAGTCTCCTCTTACCCTATTCTATGTATGTGGTGGTACTAAATGCTGTTTAAACATAAAATTTCTTTTATCACTTCCTAGATGTTTCCTAAAAGCAATTAAAATATTCATAGACATGCACAAACAAATAAATCAAAGTATTATTTCCGGAACTTTTTGTTTTAAAGTGATCAATGATAAAGAGGGAGAGGGAGAGATTCTTCAATTTAAAAACAAACATTTTCTCCTCAATTTTTATTAGACTGTTTAGTATTCACAGATTAATTTTTTTAAAAGTTATCTCTTTATTGATTAGCTAAAGAATTAAAACATACAAAAAAGAGTGCTTAATCAAGTTTTTATTTTGATTCAAAATAATTTTTTTTTTTTTAGTTTCAAAACAATTTTATTAATGAATTACATTATATATGATGTATTAGATATTTCGGTACCTATTAGTGATAAAGAATGTACTTAACTGGAATAATTTTTAAATTAAATAAATTATGGGTGGAACTTTGAAGAGAGAATTAAGAAAAATATTAATTAAATACTGACTGGAGGATATTATTGTATGGTTGTAAAACGTGGACAATGATAAATAAAATTAGAAACAGATTGGAAGTCTTTGAAATGTGATCATGAAGAAGAATGGAAAGAATCAATTGAATGAATAAAATAACAAATGAAAGAGTTTTGAAAAAAGTAAATGAAAAACGAACATTGATTGAGGAAATTAGAAATAGAAAGTGGATTGCACATATATTTAAAAAAGAGTATAGATTAATGAAAGATGTTTTGGGGGGAATGGTGTGTAGAATCAAAAAGAGAGGATAGAAAAGATAAAGACTTTAAGGAAATAAGAATAACCATCTTATTTTCAAATCAAAATGCAGTTATATAGGCCAATCTTAAGTGTATTGGAATGAGAGCATGAATATATATTAAATCATTCACTTTACATCCATTTCTTTTAATAATCTAAAGAACACTTAATGATCAATAAACTTTACTATTGCAATGTCAGATTGTAATTCTATTTAGAAGGTAATTTCTTAAAGTCTTTATCTTGTGGCTGAAACAAGAGTATCCTATTATTTAACATCACTGATTGGTAGCCCAGTGCAAGTGAGGAAGGATTAAATAAAAATGCTCACAACTGGAGATCACACACCTAAAAATATCTTACTGAATTCAACAAAACCAAGAAAAGATCAGTGTAGGACCAGATTATAGACTAAACTCCATGATCTGACATAAGAATTAAACTTAATCCAGATAAATCAGGTTAATAAAAAGTAAAAAGAGTAAATTTAAAAGTTATGATATGACATTTAATAAATTTATACATTTGAAAAGAAAACTAGTAAAGGAATTTACTTCCAGATAAACAATTAGTTTCAAGATTACTAGATGTTGAACAAGCTTCATGTTAATAAAGTCCATAAAATTAAACAAATACACTTCTCTTATTACTTTTTTCAATGTTTATTTTATTAAATTAATCTATCTGACAGTTTTGATTGCCCAAAAACCTTCTTCAGAACTAATCGAAACTATCAAATGGATTAATTTAATAAAATAAGCATTAAAAAGGTAATATGAAAGGTGTATTTATTTGATTTTTTATAATTTTAGTAATGCATAAATGATAAGTTAATAAAGACTCTAAGAATGGGCTGTTTTGTACCTTTATAGTTTGTTTACAGTGCTCTCCCTGTCACCACAAAATGGGGCAAAGACCATTTGAAAATATTCTTGTAACTCATGGTTCCACTGTCAAACCCAACTTGAATCATTTTAAATAATTCAGTAGCAGTTTTTCTCAATTGATTCAAAATACTCTATCACAATGCATAATCTGGGCAAGATACATTAGCACTTTAAAATTTTTGTGGTGAATAACTAAACTATGTTGCAATATAACACGTGTCAATTAAGAGGTGGCACTGCAGGCAGTTTGGATAAAGAACCAGTCACATTTTCAATGAGACACTCTGTGTGATATTCTCAGATATCTGTGAAATTCATCTAGAATAGAATTTTTACTAGATGAAAAATGAAGCAATATGTTGATAAATATGAAAATGTTATTGCAAAATAATGCTTCAAAGTATAACAAAATCATATGATGAAATATAACAATTTTACATAGAATGTAAAATGAACATTTTATTATATGCTTCATTAAGATTGAATTATTACTGGAAGAGAATAAAATTGAAGTGAGAATAGCATATAATGAGAAAACACAGTTTCGGAAAAAGTACAAAAATGGTGCAAGACTGTTTCTATTTTTAGCAACATATCAGAATGAAATTTCATTGAAAATTAGAACCAAAGCAAAGATCATTTGTCAAATGATTGACAATCAAAAACTAAGATGCACAATATTTGTTATCACATGAAGAACAAACTGCCTTTAACATTAAGTTAAAGAATGGAGCCACCTTGCATTCAGAGAATGACAGTTAAAATATATCTATGAATGCTCTTCCCATATTATCTGATGAATTCAATTATTCTTAAGATTTCTCTCTTCTATTTGGAGTGATTATCTCTCATCCCTAGGAGAAATAAAAAAAAAAAACTCTTTAAATAATTGATTGACACATCACATGATGATTTTCCACTGGATCAAAGAGAAATTTATGATCCATAATTAATTAGGCTATATGTTCAACTTATTATGATTGGCCAAAATCCTTGTTCCTTTATGGTTACTGTACCTAAAAACATATCTTTCAACTGTATGTTAGTTAATCTAAAGTTAATGCAATTTATATTTCAAAAAGTTATTATACTGACATCTTAGAAAAGACCTGACTAATATTTACTTTCTAAAAATCAGCAGTTAAAGCACTAGAATTTACCCCTGATCATAGGGTTAAAAACTGCAACTATCCCCGTCTCTAAACTATAGTTTCAAAAGCTTTTTTGATCAATCTTCCTACTATTAGAAGAAGGTAAATATGATATCATAATTTTATCAACATGGCCCATACATCTATAATCTGTCAGTCTTATTAACCACTTACCATTTTGCACCACTCTGAGGTATGTTATAAAATTCTTCATACTGTAATTAAAAATGTAACATTTATGTTAAGTTTCTCACAATAAACTTCTTATCTTTTAGTAATATGCTATGGTATTGAAAGATGATGACTGAAATTATTGTTTGGATAATTGCATATAAAAAGATGACACCCCCCCCATTAAATAACCCATTATGAATGGTCAAATATGGAAATTAAATGTTAGGAAAGCCTAATGCATTGTATCTTAAAATATTTATCCTTTTTTTATTCTAGCGCCATCTATTGTAAGCTTGAGTAATCAACATTTATCATCTGGATACCCCGAATTTTGCCTTCAAAGTTGAAACCAGTGCATTGATTAATCAAACTTGGTGTAGTCAGCTGAAAGAATAAGTTGATATTATATGTCGTTAATTTCTAATCTCATTCAGTTAATAACAGAATATTGTAATTTAATATATATAAAACATTAATGTAAAGGAGCATTCTTCTAACAGAATTTGACTTTTGATCATTCATTTTATAATAGATCTAAAAATAAAACAAATTTTAATAATGTTCTATTTACCATTCTCAATTATTAACAAACCAAAACATTATCTAACTTTTTAGTTTAAAATGTTCATTTGGAAAAACTGATCGTAACATGTAAGTAAAAATTAATGATAGGTTCTTAAAAATAGTAGAATTAAAAAGGATAGGTGGAGCTGCATTTGGGCTAATTCAAACAACAAAAAGGAAAATTTTAATTTATATTTAAAGCAAAAAAAAAAGGGGGAAGGGGAGGGAGATATTGATTTTAAAATCTCTCACCTCCTCTTCTCATACCTATACTTTAAAATGTTTTAACATGACAGATTTTTTTTTAAAAAAAAACAACAACATACTCTCATATCATATACATACCTATAGTTTATACAGTCATGCTGATCAGTGAAGCATCACTTATTGAAATTCTATTTTGGTTAAATTAATAATCTAATTCAAGTAATTGATCAGAATGAGATACCAATTAATTCAAAATTCTTCATAATATAATTACGCAAATATATGTACGCGTATATGTGTTTATAAAAAGATAACTAAAAATAAATATATAATATTATTATTGCGAGAAAGTAATGGATTGCGAATAAAATTTACCATTCACATTCATCTAGGTGTTATTTTCAGTTGATCGCAATCTTTTTCAAAATAATCTTTCCACTGTTACTATGACAACCAATGACAATTTCTTACCTTCTCCATCAATCCAGAATCTTACTCTTCAGAGAATCGGTGTCTAATAGATGATCAAAACAAAATGCAAAATATCTTCTAGACATTTACAAATTCAACGAATTGTTCACCATATTGAATACATTACAGGTAAACTTACGTGATTTAGATCGCTTAGGATTTGTCCATTTTTGAAAATAGGGTGAGAAGATTTTGACGTCATTATCAACTATAATATTGATTGCTTTAGCAACGTTGTGACTATTCAGCCCAGCAGGTGGCTCTCATTATTATGGTATTACAAGAAGAAAAAAAACTTGTATAATACTTAGAATAAAATTCGAATATTGTAAAATTATAAAATTAAAAAAAAAAAAAAATCTACATTTTGACTCATACACCAAATATAGTTTAACCAAGTCGTTGGAGTCTTCTGCAATTGTATGTCTCAACTTAATGTCAACGGCCGCAACGTATCAAAACAGGGGGAGGGGTCTATCTCAAGTGCGAGCAATGAGAATGTTGAGAATTTAAAAATAACAATAAAGCAAATTTAAAATCCATGTCTGTTTTTTATTAACAAATGTGTCCGTTATTAGTAAACAATGACTAAGATATATATTCTTACTGGGGGAGAGGGGTGATATATTGAATTGTGTTGTAAGCAACTGGTGTCATCTTATTGGAGTTTAAATAGTAATGTATATGTATCACCATCATTTTCAACCATTATCAATTCATTACAGGATGAACATTTTTCCAAGTTTAATCCAGTCTCTCCAATCCATAGCTTTTCCACATGCCGTCAGCAAATTCTCATTTCATCTTTCCATTCCAAACGTGATCTCTTTCTAGGTCTTTTACTATCTCTTAAATATTTAGTTTAAGACACAAACTATCTTTTGCCATCTCTTTTAATAACAAGTCCAATCCAGCTGTATTTCAGCCTTTTAATTCTTTCAATGGCGCATTTTAGTTTAGATCCTTCCTTGTCCCTGAATTATCGTTCTATACAGCATCTGAGTTTCAGATACATAAATAAGAATTGGTAAAACAAATTTATTAACTAATCTTTTGTCAAACATGTAGTCAAATTTCCTTTTAATATTGTTATATATAGCAGGGGTGGCCAACTTTTGTGTTCATAAGATCTACTTTTTATTTTAAAAATGTGTTGCGATCGATTTGTTGTCATAGCCGATCGACTTGTTAATAGTCTAAGTGGAGGGAGGTGTGAAATACTGTACATACTATTTTTATATATCTACCTCTAGTGTTTGTAAAAATGGCAGACATGTTTTTGCACTCCAGAAAAACTAGAATGTATTCGAGAGGTTGATTTTAGATCGCGCTCTGATAGCTGAGGAATTTAATTAATGCATTGACGTAATGGCGATCGACAATTCCAAGAAATATTTGCTGATTACAAATATTTCTGGATAAGAGACGTTACCTTATTGGATGATGTATTGATTGATTGTTGCAGTTATCAGAGAGCGATAAGAAGACTGGGTAACAACTACACAGTGTAATATAGAGAGTAGTAGAGAGCAGTCACGCAGTTTTTGAGCAGACAGTAGTGAGTGCATCTACAGTAGAGTTACTGTTCAATTCCAATGCCCAGTGGAAATGTAGTTCACGGGTATAGCTGAAGAAGACCACAACCTGAGGAAACCATCTGGATAGCAGCTGAATAAAGAGTTGAGTTTCCAGCGGTTTTCAAGAGAAGTAGACTGTTGCAGAGACGTAAGCTGTAAGGAGCTTAAGGTCAGTCACAGTGCTTACTACGAAGCGTTTGTGTACAGCTAAACTGGACTGGGGCGAAGGTATGCCCATTGTGAATCATTTTTGTAGCAGCCAGCTTGAAAGAACATCGTGGGAATTGAACTTTAGCGAACTGTAGAAATGGACTCGTTGCAGACCATTCGTTGGAGAGCATCCATTTGCAGACCATTCATTGGAGAGCATTCATTGCAGACCATTTTGTTTAGAGAGCATCCATGGCAGAGCATTCATTGCAGACCATTCGTTTGGAGAGCATCCGTTGCAGAGAATACAGAGTGTATTCAGAGCTTTCGTTGCAGACCATTCGTTGGAGAGCATATGCAGCAGAGCATTAGTTGCAAGAGAAAGTCATGGGAATTGTATAACATTATTTGCTGACCACACAGTCATGCTTGCGGATATAACATTGGCTCAGTCGCATTTGGAACCTGTGAATAGCGAATGAGTTTTCATTGCAAGTTTACATGCTGAAACAACAGTGAAAGTTTGGAAATAAAACATTTGCGCAGTTAACATCGGAAACTGAGTTCCACCACGCGTGCACAGTCACCATTGAACGTAACTGGCGAAAAAGTTTTAGCAGCAGTTAAATCGTATATTTCTGAGTGAAATAACAGGAAAGTAGGAATAGAAAAACAACACCAAGGGATCGTAACAAGGGTTTTTCTGGAGTGGAGGGAAGTGTAGTGTTTGTAAAAATGGCAGACATGTTTTTGCACTCCAGAAAACTTAGAATGTATTCGAGAGGTTGTTTTTAGAATGCGCTCTGATAGCTGACGAATTTAATTAATGCATTGACATAATGGCGATCGACAATTCCAAGAAATATTTGCTGATTACAAATATTTCTGGATAAGAGATGTTACCTTATTGGATGGTGTATTGATTGATTGTTGCAGTTATCAGAGAGCGATAAGAAGACTGGGTAAGAACTACACAGTGTAAAATAGAGAGTAGTAGAGAGCAGTCACACAGTTTTTGAGCAGACAGTATTGGGTGCATCTACAGTAGAGTTACTGTTCAATTCCAGTGCCCAGTGGAAATGTAGTTCACGGGTATAGCTGAAGAAGACCACAGCCTGAGGAAACCATCTGGATAGCAGCTGAATAAAGAGTTGAGTTTCCAGCAGTTTTCAAAAGAAGTAGACTGTTGCAGAGACGTAAGCTGTAAGGAGTTTAAGGTCAGTCACAGTGCTTACTATGAAGTGTTTGTGTACAGCTAAACTGGACTGGGGCAAAGGTATGCCCATTGTGAACCATTTTTGTAGCAGCCAGCTTGAAAGAACATCGTGGGAATTGAACTTTAGCGAACTGTAGAAATAGACTCATTGCAGACCATTCGTTGGAGAGCATCCATTTGCAGACCATTTCGTTTGGAGAGCATTCGTGGCAGAGCATTCATTGCAGACCATTCATTTGGAGAGCAACCGTTGCAGAAAATACAGAGTGTATTCAGAGCTTTCATTGCAGACCATTCGTTGGAGAGCATACGCAGCAGAGCATTAGTTGCAAGAGAAAGTCATGGGAATTGTATAATGTTATTTGCTGACCGCACAGTCATGCTTGCGGATATAACACTACCTAGTAAAAAATAACAATTATTTTTTTTGTTTCGAAAAAATAACAATTATTTAACGGGCCAAAAAACTAATGTCCAGGGAATTAAAGCAACATGGATAATTATTAACAATATTTATTAATTCAAATTAGCTACATTAAGTCAAGATTAAAAATATTATTTTCAGTAATGATATGCCTTAGTGAATTTCACCTATCTAGAATTGGAAAAAAATTTAGAACAAAAACTAAAATAACAAAAAAACTTAAAAATCTTGACTTAATTTGTTTCACTCATTATCAGACAGCTCCTGCCAGATTGGCTTCACGATCGACCAAAATTGGCTTTGCGATCGACCGGTGGATTACGATCGACTTGTTGGACACCCCTGATATATAGCAAAAACAATCCATTCAAGTTTTAATTTCTTCTATTATTACTTCCTTCTGTATTATTAATCTGACAAGATATTACTAATTATTAATTTGAATATTAACTTACTCCTACATTTTTAATTTTATCAAGTAACTTTTATAGCAAGCTTCAAATTAGCCTGTTCGTAACCATAGCTTCTTCTTCTTCTTGATAAATTAATTATCCTTTTGGTTTTCAATAAAATAGAAGAGCCCAGACATTTAAAGGAAGAAGAAAGAAAGATCATCAAATCATCATCATTTTCAACTATTATCAATCCATTGCAAGATGAACATATCTCCAAGTTCAATCACCTCAGCACACTTCCTTATTTCATCCATCCAGCTTTCTCTCTCTCTATCTAGGTCTTTTCCAAGCTCTTGGAATCCAGTTTAAGAATTAAACTGACCATCTACTATCATCTCTTCTAGCAATATGTCTAGCCCAACTCCAGTTTTTTAATTCTTTCAGTGATGTCAGTAACATCTGTTTCTTCTCCCACTCAAGTATTTCATTTTTGATTTCTTATTACTCCTAACTCATATCTCTCCATACCTCCTTGAGTGGTCAATATACTCAAAACTTGTGAAGAATTTCAGATTGGTAATAGATTTGAGAATTCGTATGTATCAATAGTATATTTAAAAAAAAAAGAAAAAGAAAGATAATCTATTGGATGTAGGCCAAGGCAAATAATGAATTCCATTCTAGAATTATTAGTAAATTGTATAAGTTGAAATTTCATTTCGTTTTTTTTTTTATCCATTAGGTTGATATACTTTTTATTATAATTTTTTAACTTTATACTTATTTATTTTATACGTACCTGTCAATTGATTAAATTAACAATTGCATATTATGTAAGCATGTCTGTATTCATAAAGTTATTTGATCAGTTAAAGAAAGATTGTTGTAATATGTATAATAGCTATGTATCTGAATCGACCTTAGGTGGCAAGATTGTGACACCATCTGTTGAAAATCGTAAATGCTTTGTACTTCGATATAAATTTCATTCATCATCATCATTTTCAACCATTAACAATCCTCCACAAGATAGTCTCATGTTGAATCCAGTTACTTCAATTCCTAGCATCTTTTCTCTATAACACACTAGCAAAGTTTTTTATTTCATTCATCCATCTCACATGAAGTCGTTTTATAGGTCTTTTACAATTTCTTGGGATCTGATTTAAGACAGCAACTTTTCATCTATTACCAATAAATTTTATTATAAGTTTGTAAAAAACCAATCCTGAAGTCTATTGATATCCAAAATAAAGCATATCTCCTGTATCAAAAATAATATCCGAGTCCAATTCAATATTTCTAATTTGTTTTATCTGAAAACATTTTAAAACATACTTTATCTATAATTGCTTATATATGTTTATGGAAACAATAAAAAGATGTATACAGATTAAAGGAAGTATATAAATAAAATAAAAACATTTGTTTTCATTAGTCTTTTGGCTGAAATATTACAACAGCTGTGTGAACGAACAATTGTATTTTGTATTGCAATATTAATCCTTCAAGTAGTATATCGTTCGTTATGTTCTCCTAACGCCTCTTATTTATTAACCAATGTAATTTTTTATTTAAAAAACCATTGAATAATTACGCGATCCAAAATAAAATAGATTCAAACTACATAACAAATCAAGTGAAGTACATTACAAAAAATTAAACATGCCAGAAAGTCATGTACTAGCGAAAGTATTCCTAGGCAGGCACTCAAGAGTATATAATTAATTATTAAAATAAATTTGATTTTAATTTTTAGAACTTTATTTTTTAATCAAATAAAAAGAAATTCATTCTGTTCGCATTTTTCTAAGAGCATAATAACAACAGGGGTATCAAACTTTTCTGTACAATTGTATGGCTACAAAAGTTTATTTTTAACTAAAAGGAGATCTTTGCTTTGTTTTTGAGACCATAAAGGAATCAAGCAGGACGAATTTCTAATATCCACTTCGTACACTTCCTGTTGCTGAAACTGTTATTCTTCCTATGTGAATATTCTTAAACAAATATGGATGGACTGCAATGTGGGATTCATTAGCTTTTTATTTCGGAGCTTTTATGACCAATCAACACCATAAGTCTTTCTTCTAAAATGTTCTATAATTTTTTAACAATATCAGTTGGCAGGTTGAATGTGTGTCTGAATAAGAATCCTTTTTTATATTTACAATCATGATAAACAAAATTAAATTATACCCCTCATTCT
This sequence comes from Epiperipatus broadwayi, assembly GCA_028023455.1. NCBI lineage: Eukaryota > Metazoa > Onychophora > Udeonychophora > Euonychophora > Peripatidae > Epiperipatus > Epiperipatus broadwayi. Next base: position 684,355 of record JAQFVV010012582.1, read on the forward strand.
ATGATATAAGATCAACAGACAAAGCACAAGTGAAAACTAAAGGAAAAATAAAATCTTATGATTGTGACTCTAGGCTCCCATTCGATGATGATTTTTTATTCAGTTATCTACAACTTCAGATTACTTTCAAGTAAAGGAAGATTGTATGAACTGAACAAAAACTTTAATATTAAATAGGATAATAATGGATTTTGTGAAGTTAGAAGAAGAGGTGAAGAGATAATTGACATGAAAATGGCAAATGTATTTTATCACAAAGACACAAGTATTGGAAGCATAAATGAAGATTCATTATAAATAAAAAGTGAAAGAACAATGAAATAAAAGATTGATGTCATATCAGATGGCGTTTTAACATTAGTTGTTCAACTTGATTGAAGTTATCAAATGTAGATAACTCTTGTTTATTCCCTAAAATGTACAAAATATTTTTAATCATATCAAATAACATTTTTAAATCATAATGGGAAACATTAATGCTAGAATTGGTAAATGATTGAAAGTTGTAAGTGCTGTGTTTAAATTTGGTTATTGTGATAGAAATGAGAGAGTACACAGAATTCTGGTTGCAAAAAAGAAAAAGTTTATATTATGAACACTTTCTTTGAAAAAATGTTAAATAGAAATTGACCTGGAAGTATAAAAATAAAGGTACAACATAATTAAAAAATAATTTGACTACTAGAAAATATGTATTTCAAGATTGTAATGTTTTTTTGAATTCAACAACAACAAAAAAGATCATTGTTTAGTGAAATGTAAGATGTATAAACAAAAGCTATTGAAACAGACAATGGTAACAGATGATATTTTTAATTTTTTGAAGTACTCCAAAGCTAAACTTACAAATCATTTTAAAATATTAAAAATTTTGAAGATGCTTCAGATTTGACTGAAATCAATAAGAAGATAATTAATATAATATTAAGAAATGCAAAAAAAAGAAAAGAAAAAAAATTTAACAAGATAAGACAGTGAATGAAGAATCGAAGGTATACAAAAATATTAGCTGCACCTATGGCTTCCGTCATGTTAATAGAAGCAAACAATATAACACAATAGGTAGCATTTCTGTGACTTCTATATTTACATATTAGGTATTTAAATAAAATAATAACACATGAGTTTTCATCAGCAATATTACAAAAAATTTAACTTTTTATGGTCAGTTATATTAGAGAATAATCAATTTTTGGGATTTTAGTTCCAATATATTTCTCATGTGAAAAAGTAATTAATATTATTAATTATACATTATTATATATATCCAAGATATGTTAAAACATAAAAAATGAGACAACATTGACTAATTGCAAATAATAATCATTTGTAAATAATAATGTTTCATGGAATTTATTCCGGGAATGCTACTTAGAAGTTATATATTTAAATATACTTTTTTTGAAGTTTTATTATTATTAATTTTTATTTTATTGATGAGAATCAGGCGTTTCTAATTTAAATTATATTTATTTATATATGGTAATTAGTTTCAAGAGATATAATTCCTGGCATTCTGTTTGTAATTTCAATATATATATATATTGAATAGAGTTGTGCATTAATAAATCTTGTCAAATTGATGCATGGGAGATAAGACTGATTTAATATCTGAGATTACTTAATGTTTTTGACTAAAATACTATAAATTTATGTGATAGCTGTTGATTTTCTTTATACATGGACATAAAAGTTTAACTATTTATTCATTTTCATGCTTATGTATGGTTTGATTAATAAATTTCATTAGCAGTAATTAATATTTATTTTATATAAAGTGCAGATAGTTAATTTCAATTAGCAGTAATTGTAATATGTGTGTTTGAATATAAAAAGTTATTGATACTCACTTCAAGCTGCCTGAAATGCCATCTCTGAATTAATGCATATATTGTGTTATGCACACTTTAGCTATTCAACACAAAAATTTTAAGATATTAAAGCATATATTATATATGCAAAGAAAAAGAAAAATATATTTTAAGGATTTTGCACTTAATAAGAGGTTGTTAATTTATTATGAACACTGCTATTATTTTTAAATTTAAATAATTTTTTGTATTTTATAATTTTTAATAAAATAGTGTAGAAAGGTCAACCTTTTTAAAATTATCTTATAGACATTTTTTTGAATATAAAGAATGTAAGGCTAGTGCTCATGTTTATTTTTATTGATTTATTACTTAAATTGAGCTAAGTACCATAAAGCAAAAATATATAACCTATGCATATATAAATATATAAAGGATCGATAGATAAATAAAGTATAGAGAAAAAAATATTTTTCAATACTATAGAAAAGTTATCTTTATTTAATTTATTATAAATTGGAAATTTTTAGTAGATAAATAATGGGAGACTACTTCGGGTGCTTATTTATTTCTTATATTTAGCACATCTTTTTATTATCAAATCTATATTAGTATTTTAATTAAGCATTAATAGCTTTAAAATAAAGCAAATACCCATGTTATTTTACAATTTACTTTCTCATATGTTAATTAAATAAATTTAAAACTTTCTTTATCACATGACAATATACTTAAGGAGAAATGGTAAAAGTTTATTAAATTCAGTAAATATTTCTCTTGCTGTACCTATGCTATTTTAAATTTTACTATAATGTGTTAAATAAATCCTAGATATAATAAAATATTTTTATCTAATAACAAAATGATATGACAATAGCTGTAATAATCATATAATCACAACACATAAAAAAACTCTTTTTGGCAAATTTAAAATTTTTGCCCTTTTCAATGTGTCTTAATTACAAAAATAACCTGTATTGCATACATAGTGACATCTACCGTCTCTATATAAAATTAACAAAAGCCTATAATTACAATTAAATATCTTTATAATATCACATATATAACCCTCCATTCATTTTTCATTATCCAATTATTAGTTAAATTAATTGACATTTTATAAATGTTCATACAGTTATTACTGATATAATTAATGTAATTGGTTTCATATATCTTCCTTCTATTAATTTCTTTAATATAATTTAATGGACTTATATTCTTAAAACAATCTATTGAAGCGGAATCTGAGATTCAGATAGCCCACCTAAAATCTTCCACTACCAAGCTGAATTCAAACCCTATTCTTGCATATACATTCCACTCACACATTTTTTGTTCCTTTTCTTGATATATAAACTAACATAATTCTTAATGAAGATATATGTGTAGATATCTGAATTTAAACACACACACAAAAGAAAATATATAGTATTTAAAAGGGGAATACACATACGCAATAGGTAACGGAGAATTAATTGTAACAAACTTATAATATCAAAATATATTATATTTTCTGTATTTTTTTATTTATTGTTATTGTAAATATTTAGTAATTGCAGCTCAGATGTATATAGATATTGTAGAGATAAACCTACTGAGCAAATATTTATTAGAAAAAGTTTGTTATATGTCAATCTATAAAATTTTGTCTTTTAAATTATTTTTGCTATTAAACTCTACTTTTCTTTTTAAATCCAAGATGGAAGATGCGATTGTAATTGGTCAAAATTAATTAAAGGTGAGAAACTTAATCTTATTTAATATTCTAAAATAACTTTAATTAAGTTTCTCTAAAATTAAAATTAGAAACTAAACTAATTGATTTATTTTTGTCATAAACATTTGTTATCAAATTAATTTCAGTTTAAATACTTATCTAACAATGGCATCTTCCAGCACAATGGGTAAAGCTTATGTAGAAATTCTTTTAAAAATTAGAGAACAATTAGCAGTGACCAATCAAGAAAGCATTCCACAAATACCGGGGCATAGTATAAAATGGGCTAATTTTGACCAAGATGAGAACTAAAAAGTCAATGAAAGCAGTTGCCAAATAAATCCATGTTCATTTAATTTCAATGTGTCGTGAGTAAATCCACTTCACCTTTCTCGCTGTTCAAGATGGCCTTCCCTGAAATCTGTGCCCAGGATTCCGATACTTATGAACTGTAACTATATGCCTGTTTGTTGAATAATGAACTTACTATCTGCCTGAATAACTATGCTTGTCAAACTAGATCTAGTTCTCCGAGGAAAATCTGAATATCACCAAAAGAACAGCCAAGGTTGTACAGAGGTAATAATTTCAAGTGCTGCTAGACTCTTAAATTTACCTTAAATAATTTTAAATCTCACCTGTTTCTTTAAACATTTTGTAAAACCTTCCTTGTAAAATTAATATTAATTATGAATAATCAATTTGTAAATTCTTACCTTGTTAGTCAAATGTACTTTGTTCTCTCTATATAACTTAACAGTAATCTCTCCTACATTAAACCTCTCCTGAACAATTATTTCTTAATTTCACATCTATGTGGCAATATTTTATTTTCATTATTATATTTTATATTTTCATATACTAAATTATATGTTGATAATTTTCCCGAGATTCGCAAGCCTCTCTGCTGTCTGTTTTAAAACCCCTTCCTTACTTTTCATAGGGTGAGTAATCTAGTTTTTAATAATAGTAATAAAAAAACAAATTTGTTATTCTTATTATAGCGGATGCCTGCAAGTCTGGGAGAGTAAAATAAAAGACCATTATTGTACAATGTTATTTTCGAAAAACAGAGCAAAATTTTATTTTCTTAGAAATGTTTTTTTTATTAAATAATATCGCCAACTTCTAAAAACTTTAAATATATGAAGCTATAGAGCTTTGAAAGCGCTAAGCTTTAAATAAATTTAGTAATATATATAACTTCTTTAAGAGCGTTATAAGCGCATAATTATTGATATTAAATATACTTATATGAATTAAATCAATATTATTTTCTTGAAATCATTAACCACCACCTATTTTGTATATATCTAATAATATGTAAGATATTTATGAAAACACTTAAAACCAAAGATTTGTATTAGTTATACATTGTGGGAAGTTTATGTGTAATTTAAAGTAATAATAGGAAAAGGGAGGGGGGTAATCCTCTAATTCTATGAGCTATTATATTAGCTTTAATTTTACTTATCCCATATCCATGTAGTAAATTAAATTATACCAGTATGCTGGATTTATATCAATAAAGATAGGTAATAATTCTTTGTTCTTAGTTTTGAAGTTTGTATAATTATATTAATTCAAGCATTACATGTATACTGGCTTTTAGTTTTATATATTTGTGCTTCATTTCCTGGGCATATCAGAAAACCCAAGTCATGTCTGTTTTTACTTCCAATACCAAGGACAAGGTTTGTAAACCCCTTGGGACTTCTTCAGCACTAGATATTATTGCATAAGGTCCACTCTAGAAAAACTCCAGCCTATGGCAATTCAATAAAGCACATTCTTCATTTTTGTGACCCGACCCTGCCATTTGCAGAGAGTCGCCTTCTTTAGCCGTAAATTGAAGCACCTTCTTGGATCTTAGAATGGATCTCATCATTGCCATCATGCATGTACTGCTCTGCCATATTTCATTCTCGCCAAAGCCTATCAATACTCCCAAATCGTACTGTTATGAGTATGTTAAATGGATTGTCATTTTTATATTTTCATTCATACTTTCATATGCGCTACTTCTACCATGATTATTGCTTCCTAAATTAGCTTCCCACATATGTTTTTATTTCGCAAATGCAAATACTATTTTATTAATTAAATATAATTACTGATGCCATCAAACTCAATAATATTATGTACTGGTTTGAGTGCTGTTTTTGTATTAATGGTAGATTTAAAGAACTTTAAATAACCGTAATCCAGTGCTATTAAAAATCAGGTATACAACGTAATCTGCTAATTATTGACATATAAATAGCCGCATTAGAACAAAGCCATAAATTATTTGTTATTGCAGAATAAATACGCTCATTTTACAGTATTGTAAGAGAGGTTAATGTCATCTAAGGAAGATAAATATCCATTTTTATTTGTATTTTGACCCAAATAATGTAATCAACCACATATGTCTCAAGTTAACTTAATAAATTTTATATATATTTCTAAATATCAAAGTCATTGTTTCATTAATATTTGATGTTTTATAAAAGGTTTAATTTACTAGATAAATTCAAATTAGAGTCTTTTTGTGTCATGGCTTTGCGATGCCAGCGGTGAGAAATAAATTGGATCGGTATCATCAGAATTGTTGCTCGTAAGTTGGTAGATCTGGAAAATAGGCACATAGGGCAGAGTTCATGAGTGTTCCTGATTTATATATCTTGCGCATGATTGGACTCGAGGTACTTTTGCCTAGATGCTAGATCTTGTTATACGAACAGACAAAACTGACCGGTACACTATTCTAGGTCCATATTTTAAGCATACATATCTGTCATCTTTCCTATTAATAGCATTATGTTCTTTAGCCCTTTCTTCTAATTGTTTTGCTGTATGTCCATAATAAACCATACCGTAAACCCCACAAGTAATTTTATATACTATATCCTTTTTATATAATCTTTTATTTTATAGTTCCTTACTAATATATCAAGATTTTTACTGTTTGGCCATCCTATTTTAATATTTTTATCTAATATAATTTTTATTTTTTAATAATGTATTATAAATTTTAGGAACATATGGAAGTTTTACCCATTTTATATTTTGTGGTTCACTATTATTACCCAAATTATTTTGTTTATAATTAAAGAATATATTTCTAATGCTTCTAGGGTTATATCCGTAACTAGTATATAACTTTATAAATTTCTCTTTTTGCAAAGTAGCTATCTTCCTATCTGTGTTATGTTTATCATTTTTATTTTTAAAATTTTTAATATCTGCCATTTTTTGTATTCATGCCTATTGCGAATCCATAGAAATTATTTTCCTTAATTTATCTTCTTTAATGAAGTGTTTTAATATAATTATATTATTATCATCTATCTCTATATCTAAATACTTTATTTTAACATAAATTTTTATAATTGTAAATTTTACATTATCCATATTATTATTAAGTTCATTATAAGTTTTCTTTATAGCTCTTTTATTACCAATTATTAATATATCATCAACATATCTAAAGTAATGTATTATATCTTGATTTTCTATTCTACTATTAACAATTTTCATTTCCATTTCGTTGATGAATATTGATGACATTAATCCACTAATTGCACACCCCATTACCCATCCCTTATGTATACTCCAATATTCACTATTATATTTAAAATACAAACTATTATATATTAAAATTAAATCTTCTATAATATTAATTACCTCTATATTATTAATATGCATATATAACTAAATTTAATATGAACATTGTGTGTATAAATGAAGATTTTATATTATCCAATCCTTGTAAATTTTATAAAAAAAACTCTTCTATGTATCTCCAATAACACTTGGACAAGGTCGCTTCCATGTCTTATGACATTCAGATTAGGCATTTTGAGACATTACATATGGAAATGACTACAACATTGTCCTCTAGCATCTAAGGTAGTCCCCAGTCCTATGACGTTTGTTTAGCAAGCCACACAGAGTTCACTAACTACAGAAAAAGAATTTAAATCTTCTTTAGCTTATGGTTGGTGTCGAACGATTTGCATGAATGAAAATCTTATTTCATTATTTCTTAGTGTGTGCTGCCTGTATATAGAATGTTCCTTTTTTTAAAATGCACAGTTTTGTTTTGGATCACATTATCTAAAAACAAAAGTTTTTCATTTTCTTTCCATTTCAGTTGATGATAACCCTCTTGTTAATCTTGTCGATAATAGTTTTTTTTTTTCGAACGGGAATAAAATGGATGATTTGAAAAAAATTTCCATTCGGCTAAATTGCTGAAGATTTTTAAAAAAAAAAAACTATTATTGACAAGAATAACAAGAGTCTTATCATCAACTGAAATGGAAAGAAAACAAAAAGATTTTGTTTTTAGATAATGTGATAGCAACAATCCAAAACAGAAATGGCACAATTAAAAAAAAAAGGAATGTTCTATATTGAAGCTGTGCATATAAATATATATATATATGCTGGCTTCACCATTCACTGTGGACTAACTAAGACCCTAAGTCCAACCACAGTGAAGGTATGTTTCTTTTTCAAACTAAATTTATCGTTTTCTCAAATAGTTGCCTAAATTAAAGAAGGAATTGTGTTAAAGAGAAAAGATTTAATAAAATAAAATATAGAAAGTTAAAATTATATTTGCAACTATTTTTAAAATATATTTGGTAGAATTCGATAAGATAAAAATTTTCTTAATTAAATAGAATCCATTAAGAAAAGGAATTAATAAAACATTTTCTGAATTAGATAAAATAATAGATAACAGGGAAAATTTGAAACAACGGGCATGATTCGCCACTAATCAGCAGATTAAAAACATAATGGGAAAAAGGGTATAAATAAAGAACTTTTCTTTTGTTCTTGGTCTTATGCTTGCGGGTAACCTGTGCTGAAGGTCAGAGAAAAATCTTAAGAATTTTGTTGGAGGAAATTTTGCTGAGAAATTAGACAATATAGCGAACTCTTGCTTGCTGTACTTACTTCAAGCTGCACTTTATTCTTTCAGCATATAAATAAAAATCCAGAAATGTGTTGCTCTGCAAAAATGCGGGGGTAACCTCTTTGCCTTTGCTCTCCTGAGCCATTCCTGAGGCCAGAGTTCTAATCATGTAAGCCAGCCAGACACTAAAGTGTCTGCCCTGTATCCATGAAAATCTGCCCTCAAAACCATGGAAAAACAAATGTGAAGAACCGAGAAGACCTGCAGGAAACATCAAATGAACTCATTTTGACCCACCCATCTAGTTACTGGTAACGCTCCCATAAATTATTAAAATATCTTTGTAATTTGCAAATTCAATCTATATTTATGCTTTTCTATATATATATATGTTTTTTTTTAATCTATGTATTCGAGTCTTGGGAAATTATATTTCATTAATTGCTTTCTTTTTTTTTAAATACTTTAATGGGTGGTAGGGTTATTACATATAATGGCAGCGATAATTCTTATTAATTTAATTAAAAAATGCTTCGTTTAACTTTCCGCCATTATACTCCCGTAATTAAGTTATTTTTTTTAGACAAATATTTATTTAGAAAGCAAAAGGAAGCAAATCATAGAAAGTGCAAAACTCTATTTTAAAATCAAGATTTAAATTGCTAAATATTCTATTATAAAACTTTCCAAACTTTAACTTAGTTTTTTTTTAATATATATATAAAAGAAAGATCCTTATCAAATGCCTGTATATTTTAGTCAATGAAGGGTTATAAATTTAAAGTTATATTTTAAAGAGTGTGAAATAAAACGTTCACATTTATATTTTAGTAATAAGAGAGAGTACATTTTGACAATATGTATTAAAAATTATTAAATAGCATTGACTCTGGGGTGTGTTGGTTAAACTTCAACTAAATCAATAAAATATCTGCCCTCTTGTTTTAGTGATCTGAATTTTATAAAAGGGAAGTTACTATTTTTCTGCGGATTTTCAGTGATAGTTAAGCTTTCTTAATATATATATTTTGCAGAGGTTTTTTTTTTTAATTTAAAGGTCGTTGACTGTATTTATATGGCATCGTGCTTCGGGTGATCTACTAGGTCACTCAGCATATATATTACAGTGCTTCTTTTGCCAAGTTTGCTTAGGTTAACATACCTACATTCGGACCTTCTGAAAATAAATAAATTGTTCTGGATCTCATGTCGATCTCAGTCCCTCCAATGTACGTAACTGGACATAAGCAACAAAAACTCCGATCCTGAATCCGGGTCACGCGTTTAGCGAACGGATTCCATTTTTCTCTCTAACCTAGTTTAGAGACGGAGAGCTATCCGGTCTTGGGTTAACCTCTTGGTAACTGTTATGTCTCGAGCCTCACAGCCCACTATATGCTATCACCTTTGTGCATGGTCTTGTATATTTATTAGGAAATCTTTCTCAAAATCTCATAGAAATGTTTCAATTATGGCTGGAAATTCCTGCTGGGGTCACTTTATCATTCTTCTTAAATCATAAGTAGGGTTGCGATTTAAACCTGTCCAAAGTGTTTAGTTGAGTTTGACCACCTATTTATTTCTATGTTCTCCAACCACAGAGTTAATGAATCATGTCTCTCTCTCTTGTTTCTTTTACGTAACACTTCCATTGGCTGGAATATTTTAAAGAAATTATAACGTAAAATTTTGTCTGTTCTTATCATTACGATCAATGGATCTTTCATATATGTCTATCCGGTTGCAGTGAAAATAGCCTGCGACACTATTAATAAAGCATTGTGTGAATTATTTTAATGTCAATAATAAAAATTTCTGTTATCTTTCATTCACTATAAATAAAACCACTTAGTATTGTTTTTCTTTTGTGACATACGTGTGTACATCTGATCATTATATATGTAAAAATTCCTTTTCGTGGTCTCTTCTCTCCCTGACCACCGGGCATACATTAAGATTAAATTCTAGTGAGATTTGCATCCATAAAGACTTTGACATTTAAATTATAAACATTAATTCAGGGGTGTCGAACAAAATCAAGGTTATCATGACATATAATGTATTTTTTTTAATTTTGTTTGTAGAATTCTGTTCTTATTATTCCAGCATTTGAAATCTTTAATGTGTTTGCAATCAGGAGACCTCATTACAAGAGATGCAAAGAAATGAAGGGGTGAAGGTTTACCAAATTAAAAGTTTATTTTTATTTTTTTTTGTAAATAAAAATGCCCTCCATAGCAACTCAATGACTGCTCATCACCATCTTCATCATGTAATATTTTGAAGGTAATAATTTTTTTTGATCCTTCCATATTAATTTGCAATCACTAAGACAAGGACAGAACTGATTTGTTTGTTTATGTTCAACTAACAATTGTTTTATTTAATTCTTCAGTATGTTAGACTAATGCTCTTGTATGAAAGTCTCTTTTCAGTTAACTTAGGCGGACTCTAGGGAAGATTTTTCCAGCAAAAAGCAGATCGTGGAACAAATGGGTATCGTGAACTGAAACTGTGTAAATAATTATTGAATTTTGCGGCCTTCTTCTTGATAAAGAATCTTTTTTTTTCTTATTTATTGCATTTTATTTATTTATTTTGGATATCCTTATTAATTTTGTATTTAGGGAATGTCTATATGCACATCTACCTTAGGGAATGGATTAGTTTAATGAATATTTTGATCATCAACATGGTAGAGATGCATGTGAGACACATCTAACACGCCTTTTGCTATGTAGATATTTTTATTTATCTTTGTTAATAATAAAATTGTTAATATGTTTTGTTTTAAAACTTAATTTGGTCTCTGGTTTATCAAACTCATTCATACATCCATTTATTAATTTAATCATCATATACATAAGCACACACATACAGAGCATCACAATACCTAACAACATAGTAAGTGTTGGATGTGTCTGGTCATTAGAACTGAGTTATTACTTTAAATAAATTCACTTCTGAAGAAAGCCAAAGGTGATATTCTCCCTGAGTTTGAATACTGAGGTGTAATGGAATCCAAAAGAGGGGTGAGAGATTGATAAAGTAATCTATATTATAGCTAGATTTAATGAGTAAACCAAGAGCTAGCCCATTGTAGGTGAATATGGTCACTGATTAGTTACTTCATCATATCATTCACAGCATCCTACATGAATACCCTATGTCTGACTGTAGTTAGAGGTGTTCCCCCTCTTATGGTGAAAAACCTGGACTGTTACATGCAAATCAGTATAAGCCAGGCAAACACTGCTTCTGCCTCGGTCAAAATCTCTGTACATATTAGAAAGATGAATGATGTCCTCATGGTCATCACACAGTACTTGATTGTTGAAATCAGCATTGGCAATCTGGAAAGAATAATAACTTAAGAAAGGTCACTCTCTGTGCTATATTAATTTGTAGCAATTCTAAAACTTATTTGGTAGAAAAATATTAAATAAATAAAAATGAAAAATCAAATGGTAATGCCAGGAAAAAAATGGGAGAAATAAAGTGGGTCAAAAGACACATTGTACTCTCAAACAGAGGGCGGAGTAAGGTACTGCTAATGAACAGCATACATGTCCATAATTTTTATTAAAAAATTAAGATAAAAATAAATTATAAGTGACTTAAAGATTTTTTTTAAAAACAAAACTGTGTCATATTTTTTTTTAGAATAAAACTTCTTAGGAGAAAATTTTTATAAAATAAGCCAATGTGAAATTGGACTAAAATTTAATCTATAAAAATAAAATGTTTGTAAAACTTTGAAAAATGTAATTAATTAGTTTATAAGATTACTGATTAATTTGTATTAATTAAAAAAACTAAACTATCTTATCATGATCTTTTAGATTAAATTAATTAAAGAAAATGCAAAATTAATTAAAAGACATGTCAAGTTAAGATCAAAATTAAAATAACAATAAAAAATTAAAACAATTGGAGAGAAAAAAGTATATAAAGTCACCCTCTCTATTGTTATAGTCTGGTCTGCATTTTGTGATCATGTTATTCTAGTCATCAATTTGTTATTAATCGGGTTCATGTTATTGCTATACAATCAGGGTTGCAATCTGCTAGATCAGTCATTAGTTCACAGGATGCAGAATCCAGAAATTGTAAAGGCAGTAGACCAGTTAATTAATGCTGCAGTCAACATCTGTGCAAAATCCACAGATCTAGCAACATGTATTGATAGACTTTATCCTATTCACCTGGGCTTCAGGCCCCAAAAACCCTCAACAAAAAGAAAATCAACTGAACCTCACTAGAACCAATGCCTGGAACAATGCATAGATTGCAAGTAAACACTACCACAATACTCCCATTGTTAACACAAAGAAAGAAAAACAAGTCCTGGAACCATCAATGGAGACCAAAAAGCCAACTGGTTGGAAACTGACAATCATGAAAACCTAGGTAAACATATTTTAAAATATATTCTGATTAGTCTAGACTTTATTTTTAATGAATGAATTTTAATTAACAGACTATTATAACTATAGCCTAAAGTGATTTATATTTGTCTTATATAAAATTTATTTTATATTAAATGTGTGTAAATAATTAAATATTAATGCTTGTTATTTTTGTCTATTTTCTCTTTCTTTCTTGTCACTGTGTCACCAGTAAATTAATGTAGTTTTGTGTTAGGTAAATATGCTGGACCCTGGGATAGTGTGAGCTAGTCATCAGATATTTCAAGTGCTACATAGTGGGCCTGTTGTCCAGGCATGCTAATTATGAATTATGATTAGCTGGCATCTGAGTTTACCTCTAAACAAATAAAATGCTTTGGATGACAGAGGTTTGAATACAGCACTTGAGGTGGGCCACTCTCAAAATGTGATCATGTTATGCTTTGCATAGTTGTTTGGCCAGGAGTATCATTGATGGCTCTGCTATTGATGGTATTCTCCCCTCAGCTTGAAGAGCCGGTCCATTCATGTAGTATTAAAAATATAAAATATTAAATAAGGTTTAAACCCAATTAAACAATTTCTAGTTAAATGGACCTGGTTCAAATGGCACCCAACATGGACAGAACCATCATAACTACTAGTAATTGTGGTGTAATTAAAATTTGAAAATAAATTTCGAAGAAACATTAAATTGCATAATTATAATGACGAAAGTGGTGTAGTGAAAAAATGGACCAAAGCAAACAAATTACAATAAGTATAAATGAAAGGAGGGAATTTAAAGCAATAAATATTTAGGTAGAAAGGGTTGAAATTTAGCAGTCGAGAAGTTCTATAGCCTGGAAATGTGGCCGGTTATATTTCTTATAGCTGTGGAGTTGATGACTTTTGCCTTCTGTATTTCTTCTCCACTTGCTGGACTGGGTTGCTGCAATATTAAAAGTTCAGCTGGATTGGGTTGAGACATTTTTTATATTTATTTGTATTTTTTTATATAATCATAGCGATCATTTTCCCACCCAGTTCAATATATTTTGTGACCTTCTAAATGGGCACAAAAAACAAATTTTAAGTAAATAACATTGTGTCAGCACTAACCAATTATGTTTAATAAAATAAGTGAAATAACATGAATATTTTAAATAAATTCACTTTAAAAAATCCATAACCTTGTTTGGAAAAGTTACTTGCAGATGCTATTTAAAAGTTTTAGAAACATTTAGTATTTCTTGATAAATATTTGATAGAAGGAGGGTGACTTGTCCCAGGAACTGTTAGTGTGTATGTTGAATTAATACAGGTTCATTTTATTTGTCTGTGAAACAGTGGTTGACATTTGCTTAGTGATTTGCTGGCATATTTGTTCATTAATATTTCAGTCCATAGCGTGGTTAATACAGTATATTCAAGTAGCGGTCATATAAGCTTCTACTTGATCAGATTGGTTTAGGGTTTATATTACGGCATGTGTTTGTGCCATCCTACAGTTTCATCTTTCATTCATGTATTTAATTGTGTACCGAATGCTATATTTTACAATGAAATACATAAATTTATAATAGATATCTCTGATAACCAATTCAAATGCATTTTAAGTGATTAATGGGTTGATGGATTGTTGGGCAGACTAAATACACTATCAACTTCTTTATTTGCTAAATAATTATTTTATTATTTAAGAATATAGAAATTTTTTGATTCAATTTGATTAATATTATTTGGAAGTCAGAATTTATCTTTTTCAAGAGAAAAAGTTATTGAATATTTCCAGCTAATTATCTTAGTGCAAATGATGGGATTAACCTACTTAAAGTTGACCTTTGGGAGAAGTGATCTCTTGATTGGTGAAAGAAAATAGACATTTAAGCAATAGTCGGTAATAAAAAAAATTAAAAAAAGAATTTTTTTTTCTCCCTCTCTACATGGTAGTTGCAGTCAGTCTTCTGTAGATCAAGCTGGCTGATATTCAATTTAAATTTTAAAGTAAAACTTTCCTGAGTATTTTTTTTGTAAAAAACTAGTATCTGAAGGGAAAATTTTTTTAAAATAAAGAATGAGAATGTAGTCAGCTTCAAGCAAGGTATGTTAAACAACATTTTGGTATTGGTAGAAAATTTATATCTGCAATAAGAAAAAAAGATGGAATTATTACTAAAAAGAGAGATGACATCATGAAATTGGTAGAAGATTTTTATCAAGAATTATATAGTAATAAAGAACAAGTACCTCCTATATCTATTACATCTTCCAAATTGCCCAGAATTTTAAATGAAAAAGTGAGACATGCAATTAAATGTATGAAGAAAGGAAAGGCTCCAGGAAATGATGGAATTATAATTGATATATTAAAAGAAGGAGGTGAAGAAATAGAAACAATTTTAGCAAAGTTATATACCAAATGTCTAAATGATAAAGATGTACTGGAAGATTGGAAGAATGCAGTAATAATATTAATATTTAAAAAAGGTGATAAAGAAGATATTAGAAATTACAGACCTATCAGCCTTTTATCAGTTTTATATAAAAATTTTACCAAGATAATTACAACTCGTCTACAGAGAACTTTGGATTTCCACCAACCAAGAGAACAAGCTGGATTTAAAAGTGGTTTTAGTACAATAGATCATATCCAGGTATTGAGAGAAGTCATAGAAAGGACAAACGAATATGAGTTGTCATTATGTTTTGGATTTGTAGATTATGAAAAGGCATTCGATTCTATACACATTTCTTCAGTGATTAAAGCATTGGATCATCAAGGTATAGATCCAGGATATTGTCATATTTTAAAGAATATTTATAAAAATGCAACAGCAACAATTAGATTACATAATGATATTGGAAAAATCAACATTGAGAAAGGTGTACGACAAGATGACTCCATATCTCCAAAACTCTTTACAGCAGTGCTGCAAGAAGTATTTTGTGGATTAAAATGGGAAACTAAAGGAGTGAAAGTAAATGGAGAGTATTTAAGTCATTTAGATTTCGCAGATGATGTAGTTGTTTTTGCAAATAATGCTTCAGAGCTACAGGAAATGTTGCAGGAGTTAGCAGATGAAAGTAGAAAAGTAGGACTAAAGATAAATGTTAAAAAGACTAAAGTAATGTTTAATCGATTTGCTCAAAATATGAAAATAAAGATTGATTATGAAGAATTAGAAGAAGTTAACAGTTACAAATACCTTGGTCAGATTATTAATACAGATGGAAACATAATGGAGGAAATTAATCATAGAATTAAACTTGGTTGGAGTGCTTTTGGTAGAAATAACTTGATACTAAAAGGAAATATGCCTATGTGTTTGAAAAGGATGGTTTTTTTTTTTTTTTTTTTTTTTTTTTTCCTTTTGTTCCTCATAGTGTTAAAAAAAAAAAAAAAAAAAAAAAAAAACACCACACACCCCAAAAAAAAAAGAAAAAAGGGGGGGGGGGGAAAAAAAAAAAAAACAAAAAAAACAAAGAAAAGAAAAAAAAAAAAAAAGGTGTCCCTCCCTCTTAAAAAAAATAAAAAAATTAAAAGGGGGGGGGGGGGGGGTGATAGGAAAAAAAAAGAAAAGAGGGGAAGAAAAGAAAAATTAAAAGATGGCCCGAAAGGGTGAAAAACACCCAAAAAAAAGCCACAAAAAAGGAGGAGGGAAGAAAAAAAAAAGGGAGGGGGGGGGGGGGGGAGGAAAAAAAGAAGGAAGAGGAAGGAAAAATGGAGGGGCCCCCCCCCCCCCGGGGGGGGAGGAATGGGGGGGGGGGGGTTTTCTTGCTCTCTCACAAACCACCAACTTAAAATTAAAATATTGTTTTAAAATGTGGAGGTGTGTCTCCCCCCCAAACTAAACTAACATGACTCCAACCTTTAGTATTAATGATAAAATGGAATTGTGTGAAATTTGCTATTTTATGAGAAAGTTTATGCAGAACTTTGTAACAAAACATTTCAGATTCTAGACTAAAAATTTCTTCAAGCTGTATAAAGGTAAAACTCAAAAGAATGTGTCTAAATTTAGTATAATGTGCTATAAATTATCGGGTGAGAATTTATCTAACCATTCACATCTTATAGGATTAAAGAATTGGATGTGTGGCTTATATAAAACTAATGGATAATTGACATCTACTAAATGTGCATATAACTTGAGTGGAAGAACATGAATATTATGTATATATTTTATTCATTGTTCATCAACATAATAAAAATGAAATATTGTCATTTAAATTGTATATACTTAAATGAATATCTAATGAGATATTTTATATAGTGCTGTTTTTTATGTAATAGTAATATTAGCCATTAAGCCAATGCACATGCGCTTCAAACATAACAAATGCAATTTAAAGTGATCACCTTCACGATCTTATTTCCACGCACTTAAGATTTTCCCATACATAAACATTTGGGTCAAAAGAATGGGTGGATTCATTCCATTCTTTCTAAAATATTATATCTCATGTCTGGAAAAATTGAGTATTCATTTATAATTTATCTTTAAAGTGCATTGACTTAATCGCTAATATTATTATTAAATGAATATCATAAATTGATAAACTATTTGCCTAATGGATGGCCTCTAACAAATTATTGTGAACATCCGGATAAATATAATTATAGTTAATTTGTGAAAAACTAGTGTTCCCTGCACTAAAGATTTATTGCCGAATCAAAAATTGCATAATTACCAGTGAATTAAATGATAAAACATTATTAGAAATCTGCAACAATACGCATTAATTTATCACTATAAAAAAAGGAAAAAATATTGAATACTTCACATGCTATTTTGTAGTCAATCTCAGCTGTTGCTTGAAATTGCCCCTCAATTTGATCCAAAAGGTGTATTGTCTATCCTGCAGGAATTCATCTATGTGTATTTATTTGTATTGTAATTATTGCCATTATCTTTGTATATTCTAAGAAGCTTCATTTATAGACTGTACGAATGAACTATTTTCTCATTAAAAAGACTTAATCATTTCTTTTATTGTCAGTGTATGGTAGATCAACGTCATGTTGTTTCTTTGCTCCAAGATCGTCTTGGACATGTATAATTTAAAAGTATTATACTAGTGATCGTTATTTAAATGTAATTTCTTGTTTTTATGCGCTTATGTTAGCAGTAGAAGTGTTTGCTATCATGAAGCCAATAATTGATTTAAGGGGAGGGGGTTAAAGGCACAAAAGAGTTTTTATCTTTGCATTGTCAGAGATAAGGTCTATTTAATAATTATTATACTTCAAATTTAAAGCAATTATAGTTTGTCACGAATCAAAAATTTTATTTAAGATTTATTAATAATGGCATAGCAGTTGTCAATACTATTTGAAATTTTGCGTTATTTATGCATGTCTATTTTGTGTGATGCATTGTATATAACTGTTAAGTTTATGGTCATTTAACTCTCATTTTCCTGATCGGTTTTGATGATGCAATAAGCCAAGAGGTGAAAGAACTAAGAATCTATCTACAAATGAATATATTTTTTAATGTTTAGAATGGAATATGTTAAGTAGCTATGAGGAAAGAAATTGTTAAGGATATATATTATATTATCAGGGATTGAAAGAATTAGCCCTTAGTTTATTTAGATATTTACCATGAGCGGATTATATTTCCTAGATTAGGTATTTGTGCACTATGATGATATTATATGAAGTGAAGCAATGGATTTACCTTGTTTTTGGTGATGAGACAGAGTCAACACCAATATTGAACCTGAGTAAGGTTGGGGAGTCACTATATTGTCATTTAGATTATTAGGTCTTCTTGTCCCTCATGTGTCCATTTAGAAATTTTTTTTATAAGTCATAGTTATGTGTAATAGTTTGTCGGTTAAGATAGAGGATTAGCTTCCTTTATGGAATGTCTACAGCCGAAGTAGTACTATAGTTGTTGCCTGGTCTATGGCATCATCTGTATATTTTACTTCATAATTTCATAAACAAACCAACAAGATGTAATTGTGTTAGTTATATCATAATGTAGAAGCACACATGAAATGCTATTGATTATGAAGGTATAGAAGTTTTATCACCAGATTTGCAAGTTTTGGGTAAATATTTCAAATCATATCACCCTAATCATCAAATCCTCAGAATGAAGCATCCTTATTTTAAATGTGTAAACAAACAAAAATGTAGCTATTTAATAGAATTGTCTAATTGACTCATTAATGAGTTATTCTTTGGACAGTCAGTTGTTTAATTTTCATGCTATTGTAGGATAGGGTGACTTCTTTAACTTATATGTTGGCTCCCTATTCCATTGTTTAATCACTCCAATGTTAGTTGGTTCAATAAAGAATATTAGAATTAGCTGATAACACGGATATATGTAAAGTAAAAGATGTTTATTTTAATTGCATAATGTAATAAATATTTCATTTATTTTAAACTTTGTTGAGAATTTTTATATAGGGATTTAAATTCTGTTTCCACACCTATATATCCATGATATAATTGCACTATTTCATGAATTTGATAATGAACATGTTCAGATCCAATATTATTTTCTCAATCCAGACATTATACGAAATGCTTAATTATTTGATGAACTTATGTGCTCAGTTATTATATGGATGATTTTAAATAAAAGGTACCCTGTTCCTTTCATTATCTCATTGCTATTTCATTAGAACAAGCCCCAATTTTATGTCGATATCTTTTATGGTGGCAATTATTAGACGTTATATAATATAAATTTCCAGATAAATTATATATATAACAGAGATATTCCCTTATCATTCCCCAGACCGGTTTTGAGCTATGGCTCTCTTTAGTAAGGAGATAGGACATTAGATTCAAGCTAAGCATTTATCTAACACTGAACTCTTAAGATCTGAAATTCTAATATCTTCAAATTCAGCTCTTCAATTGAAAAGTTATATGGGCCTGAACTAGTCAGTTGCTCCATATATTAGTAGGCTTGGCCAAAGCCTTAACAGCCAACTTATATTAATGAAAACAAGTCATATATCACGAGCTATATAGCTTGCATTAACAATATGTAATAAATAGAGCTATTAGCATGCTCTTTATTTATATATGTGATCCAATGCTTTAATTATTATAGAAATGCTTATACAATTAAATGCTTTTTCATAATTTACAAATTCGTTTAGCATATTTCATTACCTCTTATGATAATTTGTCTCTATAGTTGGAAGTGATCCACTATATTAAAACTTTTTAAATCCAACTGTAAAAAAATTGTTTAAAATAGAATGATAGCTCTATAATTTCTAATAGCTTCTTTATCACTTCCTTAAATTTCAATATTATTATTGCATTCTTCCAATCATTTGCTACATCTTTGTCATGTAGATATTTAATACACATTTTTTAAAATTTATTCACTTACTTCTTTTAAGATAATAATGCAATCATTTCCTGGAGCTTTCCCCCTTTTCATAGACTTAATTTTATGACTCACTTCATTTAAAATGCTGAACAATTCAGACCTAATAACTGTAGAGAAGTTTTTTTTTGTCATTTACTATTATTAATTAAACATATATGATTTTTTTTATAAAAAATATCAGAACATCTATAAGAGAAGGGTAGTTATTTAATTATCTTTGAAAAAAATAAATATATTTCTGGAGTTTTGATTATTTAAATACAAGTATAGTATAAGCTAGATGTAATTAGAGGGGATTTGAACTCAGACTTAAGCTCGCTTCTGTATCCACTCTGCCTTATACAAGTGATATATATAACCATATCCATGCAAAAATGATCTCCATTATGCGTATTTCATGCTGACCCAGCACAAAAAATTGTCCGGACCAATTGACGAGTGCTGGTTCAGCATGAACTATATATATTGGAGATCATTTATCTTTTTGACATGTATGTTGTCAGGAGTTTCGGTTGTATAAGTGGATGACTTAAGGGATTCTCGCGTTTTATATTGTAAATTTATTTGAAATATTAAGATATAGTTTTTACTATGTTATGTTCATTTGCAATCTTGAATTTCTATAAAGTCGATTTCATTTTAAAAATTTGGATTGATTAATAAATTTTAAAAATCAATTAATTATTTGATAAGAACTTCCTCTAATTAAGTTCATAAATTAGAAGGTTAATTAAATACATAATTCTTTAATTTAAACAATTATGTTAAAAATATCTTATTTGTATTTATGAAATATTAAAATATTTGAATTCCAATTCAGTGATTAAAGTTTTGGAGGAAAATGAGGAATAGTTGAACTTATTTGACTTTATCAAATAGAAAACAGCAGATAAAAATAAAAGAGATTGCAATGCACAGGACACTCATAATTTATGGGCTCTTTAGTGATAGCCTAGGTAGAAAGTTTCTTCAGTTACCAGTCATATTTATGATGAATGTGAAGAACCATCTCAGTTTCCCAAAGAAAACAAACATTATGAGGAATGCTGTATAAGATTATATTAAAAATAGTTTTGAATCTATAATTTATGTGCTAAAGATCAACTAATAAGCTTTAGTTTTAAAGATGAAAATAACTTGGAATTGAGGCAAAATACCTATAAAACAAAAACGAATATTTATTAAAATCAATGTTTTTTATTGAAAATATCTCATGAAACTATTTCAAAAATCATTTTATCAAAACAGAAATCCGTACATACATTAAACTATTTTTTAAGTAAGTTATACACTACATATTAAGATCATTCTCTTCACAATATCTTCTAGCATTTTACCAGTAAATATATATATTGCTTTTATACTTTTAATCACAGCTGTTCCACATTTCATTCCCCTCCAATTTTTTCCTTCCAAATCTCTGCTTTTTAACAAATTCTTTTTAAAACTAACTTTAATGAGATTCACATACAATAATATCCTACTTTTAACAGAAGTACACTTTAGTTATCATCGTAGAATATCTGACTTTATTATATAATTCTCATTATTTCCATCATTTAAGTTTAAATCTATCCTACAACTTTCTGTCTACCTCATATAAACTTTTATTCTACCTACATAACTTAATCCGTCATTTTACCTGTTTTTACAAACTCTATAACTTAGTTTTGTTAAACATATCTACAAGAAAAATACTTAACGAGCTAATTAATTGGGAAAATGAATCTAAACAAGTCGCTGTTGAAAATAACAGACCTGGCATCGCCATCAATAAGATTAGATTAAAATTTAAAAATAATCCTCTATTCTCAGCAGATATTGTAGTGAGATAGAAAAATCAAGTTTTAGGCAGATAACCAAGTTTACCACTTCCATCAAAAAAAAAAAAGGAACAGTGGCTAAAAGCAAATTGCCTACAGGCAACACTTTCATGGAGCTTTATGATACAATGTCTATTTATACATTTCACTGTGATAGCAATTTAAATGTTGGATAATACAAGCTATTTCAGTTACCTTAAAATATACAAAACTTCAGATAAACACACTCATTGCTATACCTTTATTAAGCTACAGATTATCATATTATTCCTAGCCTGATATAATTTTAAATTTCGGTTAAAGAATAATGTTTTAACATTTGACGAAGCTTTAACGTTTATATCTGAGCTAGGAATATAATAATCTCTAGCCTAATTAAACAATTGTAGTTATTCATATAGTTATCTCGAATGAATAGAGTCAAAATTGTGAGTATAGAAAGTTTTAGACTTGAAAATCACACTGTAATACTGTTGATAAAAAATCAATTTGTTAGTTCAAAAATGCATCTGCACAAATAAGCGGAAACTGAATTATTTCTGAAGGTATTCAGCAATCAAATAATTTACTTTTTAGTCACAAGAATTCATAAAAAATTAGAGGTCAACTATTTTTAAATTATATTTTTTTCAAGATCTCTCCACGATTATTAGAATAATTACTTGCCTAAGCATAGAATCATTTACCCTGTAAAAGCTCCTACTCCGAATCCATTATTGAATGAACTACCATATTCAAAATTGGGTCACTTATAACAACACTGAATTGGAAATTATAATTGCCACAATCCATTTAAAGCTACTTATATTTGATTACTGATAACTAATCAAATAAGAGATTTCAATATTTCCTACGTTATTATAATCAAAACAACCATTTAAAGTACAAAGAGAATGCAATATAAAAATTCTGATTTATAAACATATTACTTCATAGCCTTGAACCAAAAATTTTATAGTCGGAGTTGCTATAATAAAAATACGAATCCTTTTAAGATCGAAAAATGAATCAAATATGTTACCCTACTCACTACTTTGAAGAGAAAGGTCACAGGTCAAAAACTTGAACAAGCTTATTTAGTATATACGGAATTAATAGATTATAACAAGTTCCCAGTCATACAAAAAGTTTAAAAAAATCATTTAAGCAAGCATTCAAGTTTTAGAATCTTAGTTGATAGTATTCGATGAAGGCCGAAAGCTTTGGTAGTAGCTATCATTTCACAAAAATTAAAATATTGAAAAAAAAACAACAACAGTAAAATGAAAGAATTGGCAATATCCAAGTAAAAAATTAATCCCAAATATTCACCTTTTCTTTAAAAAATATTGCAAATGTGTTGCCTTTGCAAAAAGATGAGAATCTTTGTTCTAAATTACAACAGCCTGTTTTAATTAGAACAAAACAAAAAAATTGAAATCACATAACACCAGCATCAAAATGCTGTTTAGCAATAATTCCTTTTTTCTCACCATTTATACCACCTAGTATAAGCTTTAGTAATCAATAGATGCCAAATGATGCTTAATAAATCCCTATCCAATATCCCCAAAATAATTTCTAGCTTTTGGCTTTCATCAGTGAGGACGAGTGTATCTGGATCTTTTTACATCAATGTTTTCATTCAGAGACAAAATTCTTGTACAGTAGTTATATAGATCTAAAACCAATATTGTGTAAAATCTTTAAATATCACACGATCACTATCTCCCATGATTGCTCATAACTGTTGTTAAAATAGGTAAAACTCTCTCTCCACACAGTAGTGCCACTCAAAGCAAGACAGAATGCCAGATGGCTTGTGCATAAAATCCCTATCTAGTGCCTACTCATGTAATATCCCCAAACTAGTTTCTGGCATTCGTCAGTGAGAAGCCTTGGATCTGAGAGCACTGCACCTAGATCTTAGGATCTAATGCAACCCTCCAGCAGCCACCTTTTATCTCTACATAACTTCAAAACTATGAGAATAAAAATTGAAAACAAATTTTCAATCTAAGCTAAATAGCTTATATAGTCATATGGGTCTGAACTCAGTTCAGCACCCATACATTTTGGTCTTTTATAACCATAGCCACCACCTTCCAATTAGACAGGATTGGTATTAAACCTTTAAACATCACATGAACACTAACTCCCATGCTTACTGATAACTTGTTAAAATAGGCAAAACTCTCTCCATACAGTAGTGCCACTCAAAGCAAGACAGAGTAACCAATGGGTGCCAGAAGACTTGTGCCTGTCTAACAGGAAGTGATGGCTATGGTTATAAAAGAACCAGGCACCAAAATGTATTGGTGCTGAACTGAGTTCAGACCCATATGATTGAAAATGTTTTCAATTTTATTCTCATAGTTTTGTAGAGATAAAAGTGGGCTGCTGGAGGGTTGCATTAGATCCTAAGATCTGGGTGCAGTGCTCCTAGATCCAAGGCTCCTCACTGACAAAGGCCATAAGCCAGAAACTAGTTTGGGAATATTGGATGAGTAGGCAGTAGATAGGGATTTTATGCACAAGCCTTCTGGCATTCATTGTGTTAAATGGTATTAATGTCAAATTGGTTTAATATCAAGCCTAGCTTGGGAAGTGTGCATATTGCTGTTAAAAACTAAGGACAACTTAACATAGATACTGAACTGGTTTCAGATCTATTTAACTATATATGTATGCTGGCTTAGAATGAAAACATTTTTTAATTTGAGCTAGTATCTTGATAGCAAAATAGAGAAATAAAAGGTGACTGTTCGAAAAAAAGTACATTAAATCCACAGCTCTTCAATGATGAAAGCCAAAAATTTAAGAACTAATCAAGAACATTGAAAAACAGTATTCGATTGGGATTTATTAAGCACCACTATCTGGCAGCTATTGATTCCTAAAGCTTACAAATAATAATGAGAAAAAATAATTTGCTAACTGAACCAAAAAAAAAAGTAACTACCTCAGGTTAGTCACCTATTTCTTTGGCTGAGATTTGTTAAATTAGCTAGCATATTTTGTATATGGGATTACCTTTCTATTCACTGAAGACTGAATTCTTGAGATACTGCAGTTAAAAGTTTATTAAACAAAGATTTGCATCATGACTACAAGCGATTGAAGTAGAAAAGAATACATATTATCAATACAATTACACCTTTATACTTAAAATAAGTCAAATAATGAAGGATAACAAATGACCTAATTATCAAAATTTGGTGGCAGTGTAAAACAAGTATTTATAACCTGAGGCGTGAATTCTTGAGATACTGCAGTTAAAAGTTTATTAAACAGATTTGTATCATGACTACAAGCGATTGAAGTAGAAAAGAATACATAATATTATCAATACAATTACACCCCTGTACTTAAAACAAGTAAAATGACCTAATTATCAAAATTTGGTGGCAGTGTAAAACAAGTGTTTATAATCAGAGGTGTGAACAAATATCTGCTTCAATGCAAAAATCTATTTTTTAAAGTTGTATTAGGCAAATGAAGTGTATATATAAAAAGAATATGAAATCAATATATTGAACAACAGAATTTCTAAAAAGTTTAATTTGAGCAAATAGGGGAAAAAACCTATGAAAATAAATCAAAAGATGAACACAGAATTTAGGAAAATATTCCAAAAGTTAGACGATGAAATCTGAATTTCAAGAGAAAAAAAAATGTGGGGGGCAGAATGTAAAATATTTAAATGATAGCATGTAACAATCAAATAGATCTTTCAAAAATGAAGTTGTCATACATTAGAAACAATTCTGCTGTCTTAGAAAACTTTATTTATTGAACTATTACAAAGAGTGACATGTTAAAAATTACTTAAGAGAGCATCATTACAGAAATTATGACATAGTGCCATTAGGTTATGCCCTATGCAATACTCCCTGATAAGTCATAAACACAGTAGCTGAAAATATGCACTGAATCCATTCAATAAACTTGTGGGTCAGAACAGAGTTGCAGTCTTAATCAAAGACACACACAAACCATGATTATCATTTTTCTTAAAAATTTTACAAGGTGGATTCTTCAGACTGTTGGCGAATGTAATATCACCAATAGGACTTTAATACTTAGAATTATCAGTATTATGAATGATAAGCTGTCTTCCTTGGTCCTAACAAAAACAAAATGTAAAGAAAATTTACAGCATTGTCTTCACTTACATATGGATAAAAGATATTAGGATCAGTCTTTTACACAGGAGGATAATCCAACTTATGAACAATAAACTTTGAAAAATATTTTAAAAACATACAGCAGTATAATTAGAAAGTCTTAGAAAAGAAATTGTGCAGTCACTGGAAACTTTTAAGGACTGCAACTATGAACCAATATGGACAAACACGTTTCATAACTTAATAGAATGTAAACAAATATAAACTGTATAAAGTAATTTACTTTGTAAAGCAATAGCTATAATGTTAATTGTAGCTTCTTAGCACATCAAAACTGTACACGCACATAAATTCCATCTATTTTGTTCCAGAAATAGTTCCAACTAAAGCAAATAATAATAAAACATTGAAAATGAGTAGGTACTATTTCTTCTACATGTAATAATGGTATATCATAGGGCAAATGATACTAGATATAAAATCTGCAGCATGTCTTGTAGTTAGTATATCTATAATCATTTGCCCAATTCAAAGTTAGAATCCTTTACTCCAGTAAGATAGTCATTTTAAAAATAAGGATAACTATTTAAAAAAAGTCCCAATTCTATCCATATTTGAATACTAGTTGTGGCCTACTGCAAAATCTTCTAAATTCTTCTGCCACTTCAAATATAGTGACAATAAATAACTTCATATCAAGGCTGTTCTATTTCTAAGCTACCAAAAATAAATTAATCATTAGAAAAAGTATTGGAAGTTAAAATCTTTTCCAATACAATTTTCTATAAATTACAACAACCAACATTTACTATGTACACCAAATATTGGTGGAGGCACTTGTAAGCAAAAAAAGTTGCATTTATGTTTATTTGGGATATTTATACATACTTAACCAATCAATGAAAGTTTTTTATGCCACTCTGATTAATTTCAAAATATTTAAAGAACAAGATTTAGTCAACCATGGTAGCAATTGCGACAAATTATTGGGTTTAAGGTTAGCTTTAATTTGCAACTTAATGCTGACATTTCTAGTGCTCAAACTTATGAACTTTTAAGCAACAAAGCCATTCAAATATTTATTTACTTTAAATAGTTGTAATAATCAAAAAAGCAAGTCGTATATAACTTCACCTTACTTTTATATGCTTGTATTTACAAAAATGTAATACAGAGTGTACCAATAGCTCAAACAACCTCTTAATTGATAAGTGCGATAAGACAAAATATCTTAAAATCTCTATTCAGAATATTCCTATCTCCAGACCAATTGATTTCGAGCTTATGGCTCACTTCAGTGAAGAGCTAGAATATTCAGACACTAGATCTAAAATATCAACTCAAAACCTACCACTTATTTCATATGTAATATTTAAGTAGAAACTCAAGTTTTCGGACATGAAAATGTCTTTTACTTCAGCTGCTTTTAAAAACCAGCCAAACTTCACCAGCAGAATTATCTGTATCTTCTATATTTGTTGCAGATAAGTTAATATTGGGAGTAAGGCACCATTCATATCCGATTACGGTTCGGTGTCACTACTCAAGGACTGATTTGTCATTTCGTTTTTAAATGGGATGCTCATTATATCCTTGAAATCAAGTTTTTAATAAAATAAACCTGACCATTTTACTAAAACCAGTTCTCCAAATAAAGTGGCACATGGATCTATCGGAGCTAAACTACCTCCTTAATCTTCACACAGTATGTTTAACTTAGAAAGGTGGCATTACTAAAACTCAATACCTCAGAATGTTGCCTTCAATATTTTAGGAAACATCTGTCAAGATAAGTTAACTAACTACATTACCTTCCATTCATAATGTTTTATTAGTATATAAATTAGAAGTGATACAGACTGATTTTAATAATTAAATGCATGCTAATTACATTATCCAAATAAATATAAGCACCCAATGTGCCTATTAAAATTAAATTTATTTTTGGAACTTTCTTAAATATTTAATCAAAAAGTTTAATCATCAAATATTAATTTGTTTGCTGACATGCGTTCATCTTCACTCCAGTTTGAAGAAAGATTTATTCTGATATTTTTCTTTGATTAAGCATTAATTTAAATAAAGCTTAAATGTAATGTTGCACAAACTAGTTTAATGATTTCTAAATAGCAGACAAACACTTTTTGACATGCTCCTACAATTATCATTTACCAAGATGATGTAGAAACAACTTTAAGCACATAAATATTAATTAAAATTCAAACATGAAAACAGGATAACATTTTGTAATTTAAATAAATTTTACAATATGTACTATAAAGATTAAACATTAAGCGGTTTAATGTTTAGATTGTCAATAGCCACAGTGTTTTTTTTTTTTTAAAAAAAAGCATGTTGTATTGAATATTTGATCTTGTTTTCATTCCATTAGTCACACACATGAAATCGATCTGCTTTTTATATACTATTTTTAAATGAAAAGTGCAGTAAAGTAAAATCATTTACAGGAATAAACAAAAACCACATTATACTAATCTAAGACTTTAGTATTGAGATATCAGAACTAATTGTAAAACCCCACAATAGTTTAATTTTGCTTGCTGTTGTCAAGATTTTACCTATCAGAAACCAATGATTTATGGAATATCCTTTTGATTAAATCAACATTGAAGCAGATTGATGTAATGGCTGAGAATATGGAAATGAAAAATTTCGCCATGCAACTATATAAACACATTTACAGAACGTGAACATTTTAAAAAAAAATTTAAAATATTTGCCACAAAAATATAATGGCTTATACAATTGATAGTCACATCACACGATCACCATTCTTGGCTGAGTGGCAATTGATAGTAAATGATTCATCACAAAAATGATTCTGGTTTCTAAAAATTTGGATGGCAGTTGCAACATACCACTTATTTTAAAAAATGAAAGATAAAATAACCATATTGCACTTTATCACTTTCATGACCTTAATAATATTAAGAAAATTTAAGCAATAACAATTATAGAGATAATTGGCATAATCTATTTGTTAATATTTAAATGCACATTGCTGTTTCAAAAGACATTTATTTGTGCCTCATCGCCAATGGTCAAGAGGTTAGACGACTTACATTGAAAGTTAAAATTGCCAACCATAATGGCTTCATTTGTCTGCATGGGGAATCCTCATCGTGAAAGGAAACTGTATTGTCTCATTCCATCCATCCATAGATCCCCCCGCACCCAGACTACCGCCACATTACAAGATTTCAAATGGATTTTCCGGATAAATTTTACATTGCTTATCCTGATTAAATCGTAATTTGGATACTCAAGGACCAAACAATCCTGCCCAAATAAAGCTATACAAATATATTATATGTCCGGATCAGCAGGGACTTCAATCAGACTCCTGCACATCCAGATGGCTTTCTTCTATTTTTGAGAACCGTTGACTAATGATATCTTCAGTAAACTGAACAAACAGTTAGAAAAAAAATAATCTCATATCTCTGCAAAAAGACTATCATTGCTTTTCTTGGAAACTGAAGCTCATCAGGATTCAGATATGGGAGCAATTTCAATCACTGACTACTATTCTCCAAAATATTTACAACTCTCAAACTTGTAAAGTAGCAGTTTTCTCATTTTCATCATGGCAAATATTCGAAGTCTATATTTACACACTTTATTATATATAACACTTTCACCATTTTTCCGAATACATAATTTTCCTACAAAATATTCCAAAACCTAAGCTGAATGATATATTATCAAATTACTTTGATATAAAAGAAAAAAAAAAAACCTTTGGAATATGTAAGTTTAGTGCTAGAAAATCATTTTAAAGTTCATTTCTTTATTATAAAAGTATTTTTATTTACAGTATATCCTAAAATTGTGACAGGAGGGATCTCAGGTTAGTTGTCTATTGTAAAAAAAATAAATCAATCTAAGACTTATACAAAAGCTTGGAAAACTATTATTTAGACAATTGGTACACAAGTTTGATCAATTTATTTCTTTTAAAATATTTTATCACTTAGTTTTCCATTCTTTGTAATATCTCAATTCATTTAAAATACTTTTGACATTTCGTAAGATAATGGCTAATCTGTTCGACTTGAAACATATTTTATTAGACAAGATATAATCCATATTAACTTTTTATTGGTCATTCATTAGACTACAGATTATCCACTTAATATTATTCATTAAAATATAATCAGATTGGTATTTTCAAATTCATTTCCTTATTTATTTTCAATTCATGTCATTCTCATTATTAGTGATATGTTGTCAATTTCTTGTTCCTGCAGCACAATTATTCTTAATATAGTGTTATTTTATGGATCTCATTTATATGAGGAAACTACAAAGTCCGTTAATATTTTAAAATGATTTAGCTTTTACTATTTTAAAAGCTGTTGTCTATATAGCCATACTTATACTATCTAATTGGTGGTATTTCTTGTCTTGAATCTAATAAGCACATGCTTTTAGTTAGTCACAACCAAACTGTTTTCATTTTAACGTAATTTTTCTCAAAATTTTTCTTTTCAAACTTACGATCTTTTATTTTTCTATATCTAAATTTACTCATAGAACTTCCACCTTTCAATCATTTTGCAATTCTAGTATTAATAACTATAACAATTTAGTTTGGTTTGATAAAACTATTCTGTAAATTTATAAGTCTACATTTTTTCATTCCTTTACATCCAATCCCCTTTTGTCTTTACAATTTCTTATTAATTTTATGAAGTCCCATTTATTAATACTGAATAGCTCTAACAAATATTACTTCTCTTGAAAGATAACTATAGTTTTAGGAATTATATTCTTTACACACCAACTTTGCAAATTGTAAAACCTTTTTAGTTAATCATATTCATTGCCCTCTCCATAAAATCTAATTTAGCAGTTTTTAATATCATTTGTATACTGTATCTGTCTAAAACATTTTCACTTTTAATTTCTCTCATTGAAAAATAATTCCACACCATTTTTTCTGTAATAATCGCATTTGCCAGTTCATACAATTTATCACACATATCCTTTTGAACTGTCTAAAATTTTCTCTATCTCCTGGCTAATACAAAATACCTAACTTCCTTCCAAACAATAAAAGCAAGCACCACTGCCTCTAAATTCTATTTATCATTTGTTAAAATAAAATGGAAAAATGTGTAATACTAAAATACTAACCTTATACAAAAATACTCTGCACAATTATGGTTTCGCCTATTACAAATAGCTTTCTTACATAAATATTACACACACCTCCTAATCCTGGCCATGTATTTTAGTATGTTATCTAAATTTATATGCTTTTCTATTTTTACTAGTATAATGTTAGGTAGTATATAATTTTCATGTTATATAAAAAGCACGAACTACTTATATACTTTTAACAGTAGTTTTATTAAAAGTATCAAGGCAACAGATGAAATAATGTTACAGCCATGTCTCCAAACTTTCCGGCTTTTGCCATCATCAATGGGAATTAAGATATTCAAACTAATAGCTAAAAAAAATTTTTTTGAAGTAAAGTAATTTTAGTTAAAAGACATCAAATCAGTTTCTATACATTTTAAAATCCATTATTGCTCATTAAAATCAAAACAAATTTAAATTCCCATTCAATTTTTTATCTCAACTCTAATTCCAATCTATCTGCATTATAATTATATTTTTCTTTAACACAGACCAATTGTTCAAAGACAAAAATTCCCTATTTTTATCTAACCATACCATAAACTTTTGACTTCTCTATAACTCCTCCATATAATTAGTTTTTCAAAAAATGTCACCATTTGCAAAAAACAACAAAACACCACGATTTTCCTTAAATCATCTCACTTAGAAACAAAATAAAAATGTCAATGGATAAATTTGGTTGAATGGTGTTTATTTTCCGATTTATACCCCCCCCCCCAAATTTGGCATTTACCAAAAAATTATTTTAAAGACATTCTATCATTCGTAACAAGTATAATTCCATTTTCATATTTTTAAATTTCTCAATGTATTCCTAGTCTTCCTATAATGAAACCTTCTATAAAAATGAGTTGTATATCTTTCCTATAAATCATTTCAATCAACTTACGAATAATGCACAAATTCCCTCTTATACATCTCTGAACAAAATCCATTCTCAATTTCCCCCAAAATATATACATTATTACACTTATGTAAACATGCTTCATATTGAAAATCTAAACTTGAACATTATATTTAGAAAAGACATAAACATATTTTTCCAATCTAAATCATGTCTGTCAATATAAAAATTTAATGCCTTAACAATTTCAGTGCTTGCTGTATTATGAAGCTATTTCTATACAAGAATAGAAATTCTTTAATGTCTTCAGAAATAAAGTCAATATATCTAACCTAACAGATTAATACAGCTTTTTGGAATTATTATATGATTAATCACTTTGAATTGCAAATATTTTCAAATTCTTAATCTTGTTGTTTTCTGACAATGTAGCAAATTTGCCTTCCAAAAGTATCATCAGAAAGTGGTATCAATCTGATTTTATTAGCTGACAATACAAACATTTGTGAATAAACATCTAATAAAATTCATTTTATCAAAGTTTCTGCAGCAGTAAACGATTTTTTGGTTTTAGCAATCCAAAGTACTACTAAATAACATTTTAATAGATTTATTATGGACAAAAGTTTTTTTTCTATAAAACAAATTCTTGCTTTTTATGTTCAAAATATCAAAATATTTTTTTCTCATTTTGTTTTGACTTCTAATATTGTAACATTTTTGATTTCATTGCATCATTAGAACAAACATCATGACAGATTATACATCTTGTTCTGTAGATTTAAGCCAAAGAATAAATACATAGTGCAGATATTCATCATTATAATATCTAATGAAGGAAGATTGTTTTCTTCTTTTCTAATGGATTTCCAACTTCAGTTTCATGCAATTTTTTTTGGAGATTGAATTCTTATTTACAAAATGAAATAATATATCCTCTTTGTGTTCATTTTGTTAAAGGATAAAAATATTTATTATATTTCAAATTTATATTAATGTTTTCTAACCTTTAGATTCATCAAATCTTTGTTAAATGTATAATTTTATAATGAATAAAAAATCCCTGTAAAAGTGTCCAACAGTTAGTTTAAAATACTTCTCTAGCCTTACCCTAATGTGCTATGATTTTTAAGGTGATGTTATGTTTTTAGTATAAATTTTTAAAACAACAAAAAAACCTTTTTTTGGTTTACTTAAAAAAATAGAGTACTTCATTTAACGAACTTACTAAATTCCAGTTGTTGTTTTTTATCATTATAAATTATTTTTAAAAATGATATTTAAGACTTTTAATTTTACTATTAAACTTTAATAATAACTAATAAATATACCAGTGAATTTTATTTTGCTGCATTTTTAAAGAATTAAAAAATAAACAAAATTTTAAAACTATTAATTATTTTAAAATCTATCATTTTATGAATTCTAACGGCGCAAATTGCACAATAAGGTGAAATTTGCAAGAGTTTAGAGATATGATCAAGTATATTTATTTCCATTAAAAATTAGTTTTGAAATTTATTTTGTAATTATCAAATAGAAGATATTTTACATGAACCAGAAAATTTTTTCTGCAGTCCAGCAGTTGAGAAACACTTAAATAGAGGATAACTACATATTCTGCCAAATGAATTGACAAAACAATTAACCCTCAACTAACACAAGACAAGTTTCTAATTGGTGTTCTTAGCACATTGTATGATAATTATTTATATATCTGTGCTATTGTTGAATTGATTATACAAATGCATAAATTGATTATTTAATTTTGATAATAACCTACTTTAATTTTTGTTCTCAAATGGCATTTAATTGGACTGAAAGTTAATAATTTAATTAAAAATTAATTAATTATTAAATTAGTATTTGAATATCAAGAAATTCTATTAGAATAGCTATAAACATTGATGGAATATTCCTAATATTTACTATGCTGAAGACTTGTCTATTGATATAATTGTTATTCTTGAAATTTTTTTTAAGCATTTTTCAGTTGTAATAATGTGAGAAATCACATCATCAAATGTGGGGCAAATATTTCAGGAATAAGACCACTGACTCTCTTATTATGTATTTAAATAAGCACCAAGCTTTTCATCATCTTTGGTCTATTGCTGGTAAATAAGTTTCATTTATATAATAATTTCACTCTTCCATCAAAACATTATTTTAAACAAACTTCCACTAACACTACTATAACTATAATATTTCTGTTGTGAAACCAATCATTTTATCCCCCACCCCTTTTAAAATCTGTTTATTATTCTGCTTATTTCTAAATCCGTGTTATTGTGAGATAATGCAATATATACTTCTTACTAACTCTGTATATGTAATAATAAAAATTTATGATATTAATCACTTTACAACCTCTCACATTTTTAATAATTCTATTAAAATGTATTGCTGTGACTTTTTTGATAACCAAATGCTTTACAAATTTTCTTTATATAAGATTCTTTTAATCAATGCTTCTAGAAATGATTATATCAAGATGCTTGGTTATTTACTCAATAAGCATCCAGTAAATCCCTTGGCTTCATCTTAGGGAAAATTTATTCTAGACACAAAGACTGAAAATGCAAGTCATATTCAAAGTTTATCAAATTTTAATGAAGATTTTAAAAAAATGGAAGTGAGGTACAGTCTTTCTTTTTAAATCTCTAAATGCCTAATCAATACATAAATATTGTTTACTAGTTTATAATATTCTTAAAAAGTTACTTATCACCCAAAAGCAATGAATGAAAATTTATTTCAGTGAGGAGTTAAGTAAATTGAAAACAATTCCTTTAACTAATTTAGGTTTCAAATTGTAAAATTGGCATTCTTTGGCATATTAGGAATGTTCTAGAATTTTAGCTCTATAAGTTAAAATAATCATAGTGTTTAAAGAAATAAAAAATTTCTTAGTCATTATCAAATTTACTTGTAATTACTCAAACACACTCCCTCCCTCCCCTTTCCCACATTGTTGATATGACTCACCTGATTAAATCACCAATAATTTGAATTATCACTGTAATTAAAATATCTATCACTATTAATGGATTCTATGAGATGCTTACCCAAAGGTTCTGATACCTAAAGAACA
This sequence comes from Epiperipatus broadwayi, assembly GCA_028023455.1. Classification (NCBI taxonomy): domain Eukaryota; kingdom Metazoa; phylum Onychophora; class Udeonychophora; order Euonychophora; family Peripatidae; genus Epiperipatus; species Epiperipatus broadwayi. The sequence goes on from JAQFVV010012582.1 coordinate 719,592, forward strand.
CTGCTTCTGAAGATGTGGGATTCTTTTTTCACAATTACTTAAGAGATATGTATCAAGATGCTTGACTAGCCTTTGTGCATACCAATATTCCATTCTTACAAAGAATACTTAAATAATGTAATCATAAATTATTAAATTCTGTAGAAATTTTATTTGCAAGTCACTTTTTACACAAACACAGGTAGTTTCATTCTAAGATGCCGCAAAAGAAATGACATCAGATTAATTGCTAAACAAATATGTACAACTGTTATGAGAATGTTTTGATAATGGGAGGAGAAATTTCCTTAAAATACTTTTGTCGCAAGGTTATTGGAAAAACTTCTGTTAACATGTCAGGCTTTTTATCGTTTGTTTAAAAAAATTAAGTGATAATTCATACAGCAGTATAAACATCATACAGATAACTAAATTACATGACAAGTAATTTTTATGTCATTCATACAGAAGATAGGAATCAGATTAGATCCCAGTACTTATAAACTTTTTACATATTCATATATCTATTTAAGTTACAAACACACAACTCTTTATGTGAAAATAATTTAATTATAAATATATATGATAAATTTGCATAATCTTTATGAGCACAGATAAACAAAATCAATTATAAAATTTGTTTGGTTTGTATTTTTTGAAAAACACTTCAAATAATTTACCTGCTAAAAAAATGTACATAAAATCTAAAAATTTAGACACTAAACATTTTCATCACAATAATAGCCAACATTATATATTAGATACAGGCAATCTTCTAATTATATAAATTATAAATATGTCCTGGAATATAAATCAGTACTACCTCTTAATTCTTATCTAATGCTCTGTGACAATGGTTAACATGAAATGGAATAGAAATCATAAGAAAAACTTGTAGAACACTTCATGTATCCGAGTAATGGATTGCCTGTACAAAAACAGTGAAAATGATTTAAAAGATATGATCATTGATCTTGATAATGGAGCAAATAAAAAAACAACAACAGAATTTCAATTCAAAAAATCCTTCTTAATTGTAAAAAATAGTATCAATAAGTGCAAATAGATTAACTTTTTAAAATGAAACCACTATCTATGTACAAAAATAAAAAGTATTACTTCATGATACAATGACAAAGATAATACGTTTTTAAAGAAACCTTCAGTGGTTTTTGTTTAAGCAACATTAGTACTGTCTACAAGGGTGTGTTTCAGATACTTTATTTCCTTGCATAATTTAGGTAAATAACAATTACTTTGGGTCAGTAATTAATCAATCATATAATAAGCTCTATGACGGAAGCGGTCATATCAAACTATTTACCCTTAAAAGACAGATATAATTTATTAATCATTTTATTGCCTTGATAAAGAAGTGTCTGTAAAACATTAATGGTCTTCAATTACAACTCATATTACTACTATGTATGTAAACGACCAGATTAACAAAATACTTCCAATGTATGAACAAATAACTGATCAAAATTAATTTAGAAAGAAAACTTATTTACTGGTGAATGACAAGCCATAATCACAACTGACCTCTTGCTAAGATGCTAAGTGAGACTAGGGAGTTGAAAAATACAAATCGCAGACTATTTTATAATTCTTGTAAGTTTAAGAGTAAATTAATTAGATCACATGTATTTGGATTGTAGTTTACAACTACAACTGTATTCACTCGATAAAAATGTATATACAGTGAAGCTATGAACTATGCCATGTCAGTATACACAACTTCAATTATATGTCATCCAAATATATATATACATATAAACAAACAAACAAAAAAACCCATAAAAATTCATAAATTTAATACATTTTACCATACTGAAGCAGGCATTTTTAAGACTCAGATAAAAAAAAAAAAAGCAATACATCACGACCATTTTCCTTCTTGGAATAATGTATACAATCATATTTATTATTAAAATTTCTTTGGTTTATGCTGACAGATCTATTTTCTTTTATTATCATTTCCTAATTTAATGGGTGGTATTTCATGTAATAAAATATTTAAGCATAATGTTAACAAGTTTTACAAAATTTTATAATACATTTAAAGTAGCTGCTAACTTAACACATAAAAACAGTTAGAGAGATCCTAATTTCAGAAGACTACTATTACATTTCTACAAAACAAAAAGTTATTGAAAAAAAAAAAAGAGTATTGCCTAGAATGTATTTAACTGTAATAAAAGTTAGACATTTCACCATTTACTTTATTTAAAAAATATGTAAAATTAAGAGCATGCTAATGAGCTCTAAACAAGCTTTTTTTATTTATTTATGATAAATGCTACTACAAGAGAAGGCATTCAAATCATTTTTATCTTGGATTGTCCCCATCCCCAGAACGGTTTCGACCTATGGGTCTCTTAAAAAATGGTACACCAAGTTTTTTTATTCTTATTTTTTCAATTAACAAATGGGTGAACCCTCATCACTCAGTAAAATATAGGTAAATGTGACAACTCAATTTTTTTATTAATAACTATATTATTTTTTAAAAAATGTTTATACTATAATTTTTAATTTATGTGCATATATATATAAAATATTATATATACATATGTTGAAAAGTACTACTGTGCGTGCACTTGCTGTTCAATATGTATTCTATTCTAATCAAAGTTTATCAACAAAACATGAATATTATAAGCAATGTATGCAAAAGGGATGGAAACAAAATATTGCGATTATCACAGCTCCACTGTAAGTCAAATTAGCCTGATCAAGTCATAATTTATACACAGTATTAGCCTTTGGCTTAAAAGTTATTCACTCAACAATTTGTGTATTTATAGTAACAGTTAAATGAGAAAAATATATTCTATTAATGTGAGCAATAAACTTGTTAACTTTTAACAAACCATTTATTATGTTTAAACACATATTAATAAGGAATTATTTAATATAACCAAAATGATTTCCATAATGTAAGTACTATATGTTTTTCTCTTTTCACCAATATTTTTTTTTTTGACTGAATTTTAAACATAGTACATGCTAAAAAAAAAGAAGTTTCTTTTGCTGTAATTTAATTTTAGAAAATTTTTTGGATTGTTTTATTTACCCATTGCAGTTTAGTAAAGTGACAAAATTTCAGAGTTATTTATTCTAAAAAAAAAAAGAATTGAAATGTAAAGCACTCAAATGACACACATGATCTCAAGAAATAAATCAAAGAACTATTATGTTTTCACTATAGCAAAAAATCTTTCTGTATGAAGAAATCCATTTTCAAAAAAAAAAAAAGACAGCATATAAATCTGAACTTGATGAAGAGTATAATTTCTTTTCAAAAAAATTACGTTTAATTATAAAAATATATAGAAAAATTTAAAATATTTATGTAAATAAAAATGACACTAAAACAGATTAAATTACTTCAATTAAAACAATTATTAAGATCATCTAATAAAATTAATAACCATTTGATTTTGCTAAGCATAAAGAATAAAAAAAAAACGGACTCATTCAAATAATGGTATAGTATAAAAACAAAATATCTGCACATCATCACAATATAATTATTATATCTTTGTTGTTTGCAGTTATCAACCACATTATTCATTATAAATTTTTGCAGCAAAAACTAAATTTCCATTTTTAAATCTAAGTCAATGCTGCAAATGTTTAATATGTGGAGCATTTTCCATTAAAATTAGTCTTTAGTTGTCCTTATATTTTATTAATATAAATTAATATACTTATATATTTTATGCAATAATTGAAACCTCAACTACTATTACAGAAATTAGCCACAACAGTAATACATTACTAACTATGCACCAAAATTCCCAGACACTTTATATGATATGCATTATTTTATCTTATGTAGTTCAAAGAATATATTTAAAAAATAAGTTTTTATGTGTTTAATCAGTAATATAACTAAATTTATTAAAAATATATTCCATTGACAGTCAGAAATAAGTTTCACCACTAGTACAGCACTTATTCGGCTATCAGAATGCTTACTGAACCTACATAAATTATTATGTTTATTAAAACATTTTCTTTTAGTAATTTCCCAATTTCTCTGTCCAACTGGGATGAGAACTTTATTTAGAACATTAAAATATTTTTATTACTGACAAGTGCTTAATAAAAAAAATTCTCTCTTTAAAATAAAGTGACAAAAATGTTCTTTTGAAACTCACTTTTTATATTACATCATCTATATATACATGCGTACACACACATAATTAAAAAAATAAACCCTAACTATATATAATTTTAACACATTAAAAATAATTTTTGTTCACTTTCAAACTTATCACCAAGAAATTCACTAGTTAACCAGCACACAGACTAAATTTATAATGCTTAGACCCCCTCTGAACAGTTTAAATTACTAAATATTCTATGTTAATTTCTTTAGACTCCGGATTATCAAAACACTCTCATTACCATTGAATCAAATCTTGCTGTTCCATGGATATTATTGCATAATCAAGTCCCATAGTAGTGGAATGTAAAAACCAATCTGTGAACACCAAGAGTGGAGTATAAATATATATTACATACAAGCCTCTTGCACAGACTCTTTCAATTGAGCATCTTAATGTAAAAAAAAAATAAAAAGCAAAATATCACAGCATTGTACACATTTTGATGGACTTCGTAACAAAAGAAAAGCTAGTCCAATATTTCATTGCACAAACCAACAACAAATAAAGATGCATCAAGAAAGATTTTCTTTTTGTGAAGACGACCGGTTGTATCGCACAGCTTTCCACTGCAGTTGATTTTTTTTTTAAGGGGAAGAAAAACAATCAGGAAACTGAAGAAATTGGATTATGTGGAGAACCCATCTGAGTTAGGACTTTATCTAACCACTGAAGTGGACCATGAAGATGCATTTCAATCCAGCATGGAGTGCTTGTAACATCTTGCCGATGATATTCTGCCCCCCAACCTTTCACAAAACTCATTCTGATAGTGCACATTTTCGTTAATTCATATACAGCTTCAAAACCGTGATTCACTGATTGGCTCAGCAATGAAGCAAACTCTTGATTATTAAAGATTTTCAAACTGCAGGCAGGAGGAATTTTGCACACAGTTGTGGGATGAAAACCGTGATGATGGTTACAATTACGACTCTGCACAAAGATGGCACTGTCACTTAAACATTCAGCATAGACTTCACCACCAACATAATATAAATGTACACCTGAAAAAAAAAAAAAAACTATTTTAATTATCGTGTTACATGATATGCAAATTTCTCTGCCTGAAAGCAGATAAAAGAACTAGATTATAGAATACTACTACAGACAAGCATTAACACTGACATCAGAAAAGTATTTAGTATTCTCTTAACAGCTCCTTTTGGAGTTAATCATAAAAAAATGTTAATAAAACTCTACATTATTAACATATATAATCATGTTTTTTTTTTACTTTGGGAGAGGGGTATATTATAAAATATCACGTTGAATAAAATAATTTACACAAAATAATTCTTTTATTATAGTACAGGATGATCATTTGCTTGTATTCTACGTGAGATGTAATTATTTAATATTTGGCCAAAGCTAAAAAGATTATCTAGCCATTTCTCAAGTTCCTTAAGTGTTGTTAATAAAAAAATAATCTTCAAATGTCCCAGGGAGTAATTGGAAAAACTATGGGAGAAAAATAATGTGCAGCTTTAACTAGTTTATTACGCGCAAACACAGCGCTATAGAATTTTCGAATTTGCAATATCCAGTTTGTTTAGAATTGTGGGGTAACTATGTGGCATACACATGCACATTTTGCATCTTCAGATTCATCTTTTTCTTATGTTTCGGAAAATGTAAGTTCTATTTTTCTATCATAAAAATTGTCAATTTTATGATAATTTTTGTGATCAAGTAAATTAAATTTTTTTGTCTTTCATTTTTTTCTAGTTAATGGAAGAATATTCACTGTTAAAATCACATCAGAAAAAATACAATTTTTGGCCGACATATTTAGAAGACAACGTTATGAGGACTCAATGGTAAGTAATTATTTTTATATGAATTTTTACTTATTATTTTATTTTTTTATGTTTATTACTTTATTTTTATGTAGTTTTAAATTATTATTTGAATTTATATTTGATAAAAAATAACTCACGATTGTATAAATTTATATCGTGACTTATCTGCATTTTTTGATATGATGTGGGTTTGGGTCCGGTATTTGAATTAAGTGATATGAGATAAAGATAAACATATTTTGCAAATATTATGATCCGATTTAGATTTTTTTATAATACCGTATCTGCATTTTAATAATAATAAAAATACACAAATGCTAAAAGTAAAGATTTTGACAGTACATATATAAACTTAGGCCAATTATAGACTACTGCAATGTAAATTTCAAAGCTGCATATCAAATGCAAAGACAGGTGGCAATTGATGAAGCTATTACTAAATTTATAGTCATAGTAGTATGAAGCAATATGAGCCCTCAAAACCTATAAAGATAGGATAAATAATACTACATTGCACTGATTCTAAACTACTAACTTATGTACCTCAAGCTTAACTCTATAATAAATTTAGTATTTCATTCATATTTTATTTTATTTTGTATGTAGTGACTATTTTAGTAATACTTTTTAATAAATTACAAGCTGTATTGAAGTTCTTTATTATAATATTCAAATTATACTAATTATTGATCAATATTTACTTATTAGGGATGACGTATTCATTGCAAACCCCTGTATGGAAATACATTTTGAAAGGCTACTAGGAAAAATGAAAGGTTCTAATGTCTTTATTCTATAAAGTTTTCAAGTGATGGATTATCTTAGGTAAACGATGTTATATAGTAATTTTTTATAAATATTATCTGATGAATCCAACCAATCTACTAACGAAAATATAATTTTAAGCTGTATGCATGATAATGTTAAATTTATGAAATAATGACAATAATTATTAGAAATATTAATTTTTTTTTTATTACTTTGAATATCAATTATTATATTTTTTTCAGCTTAATTACATTCTTTGGTGTTCTGTGTATAAAACAATATATATTATGTCATTTCTGAATAATACAAACTTAAGTTATAATAAAATTTGTGGCTTAACATAATTTTTTAAATATTCAATATGGCCGCTTCGCTAGGCAAAAAGTTAAGTTAAGGTATTTATACAAAGTAATAATTAGGTAAGGCTATTAATGTCATGGGAATTCCATTACCACAGATGGTAGAATGCAGTCTGACATCACAAGATAAATCTTCCAACAGTTAGCAAAAGTAACGATGATTCACCACATACTTCCAGTTATCTATTGTCCAGTATTTATGCTCAAGATATTATCACTTTTAAGTTATAGCAACCATGTCAGAAACTAAACAGCTTTAAAATGGCTACCAGGCTACAAATATTTTGCTTGTTAAGTCCATGATGGATTATTATGATACAATGAGATGTTATCCTGACCTCTGCAGACACTACCAGAATACCACCAACGAAAATATTTCAGACACAATCATCTTTAAAAATATCAATCTTGAAACAATCACTTTAGCAAGTTTAGACCCTGATGTTCTTGTTAATTGAGAATGAACATTTGATACTTTTTTACGAAGAGACAAGTTTAGCATTTTATCCTATTCCGGTGAAATATTTCTTATAGTTCTAACTATATATAAAGATCCAAAACTAGTGAATTAGGACCTTAATTTTTTAATAACTTTAGGCACCTCTATCCTTTGGTCAGGATTGGTATCAAATCAACAAGATACCTTATGACTCTAGCTTACACAATGCTGTTCAATAGCAGTTCTTTTCTCTCTCATGAATTATGTCACCTGGTGTATGCTTCAGTAATCAATACATGCCAAATCCTATCCATTGCTTCCCCATCCAATATCCTCAGATTAGTTTCTAGTTTATGGCTTACATTAGTAGGTAATTTTTTGATTTTTTAACAGCACATTTGGATTTTTGATCTAATACACCTTTCTTCTATCAACCATTGTTTACTTTTTGTTATACTATCAAGCGAATATTAGCTCAAATAGAAAAATACATTGTTTCAATCTAAGACAACTTGCTTCTAGTCATATAGATGTGAAACCAATTCAGTATCTATATAGTGTGGAGTCCTTACTTTTTTAACTATAGATCCACTATTCTTCACCAAGATTGATATAAGACAAAAAAAAAAAAATTGTTATTAAGCTGTTATCATGTGAAGTCTTATTATTTTATTGTAATCCTGGACAAAAAATAGAAATGCCTATAATTATTAAAAAAGAATATCATATTATATAGATAATGAACTGATTTTAGATCTACATGATTGTATAAAAAATCGGCATAGATTAACATGTTTTTAAATTTGATCTGGTAGTTTAATGGTAAAACAAAGAAGTTAAAGAAGGCCTGCTAGAGGAAAAATGCATTAGATCCAAAATATCCAAGTGCAGTGCTCCCAAATCCAAAATCTCCTCTTTGATGAAAGTCATAAACTGATTGACATGAAAGCATTAGAAAGGAACTTATTAAGCACTACATGTGATATCTACTGATTACTTAAGTTTACACTAATTGGCATATTTGTGATGAGAAAAAAAAACTATGATAAATAAAAGCAAGTTAGAAATCAATATTATTAAAAAAGATTATATATCTCTAATCATCAGAATTTTAATTACAATTTTCAAATTATTTTAAAATATTAACATACTTCAATGAAGGCTCAGAGACCAAATAATTTAATAACAAGATAACTGATACTATATTAAGATTAGTTTAACAATATAAAAATAAAAAAAACAATTCTCTAATAAAGAGTGTATGAAGATAAAAAAAATGATTATGAAAATATCCAAAATTTTGTAAAATAGTACAAGGGTTAATAATAATACAAAAAAATATATTGTAAATAGCCAAATAAAAATATAGAACTTATTTTTTTAGCAATAAGATAACAATATTATTGAAAAAGTGATAATGTGTCTAAGAGTTCTATAAAAATAAAAAACTACATCGAAGCTGCTGCGCTCACTGTTTCAATATCCATTATTTTCATTTATATGGTACAAAATAAGTAATAAATCAAAATTGAACTCAAATATATATAACAATAGACTTATAAACACAGTATTAATATTAATCTGTAAAGTATTTAGCCATTTTTAAATTCAATAGAAAAATTCTAAAATACAATGGTCAAAATAATATCCATAGTAGATAATAATAAAGCAAATCATGCAAACTCCTATATTTGATGGACGCTTATAATACTTTTTCTTATTTTTACTGCTATTTCTTTTCAAAAACATAATTAATATTGAAATAAATTTTATTCATTTCACTGTCAGCCATGTGGTCTTCCACATGCCAGTAAATTAGTTTTCAGTGTCCTAAGGATGCTAATAAATATATCATTCAAAAGTTTTTTTTAAAAAAAAACAAATACCTTAAAATAAAATATCAAATGCAATAATAATGGGTAATGTTTAAATGTCACAATAAATTATTAAATGTCAAATTTTAGAATAATATAATTTATTATAAGTATGTAAATTTAAATGAAACTTATAATTATATAAATTAAGTTCAAAATTGTTGTTCTAATTAAAGATTAGCAAAATGTATGAAATATATTACAAATCAAAGCAATTAAGCATACAAGCATAAAACAAATAAATAGGTTTTAAATAATTGGATTAAAAATAAGTTAATAAAAAGATTAAGCCTGTTTTGAGATATGAGATTCAAAAAATAAGAGTAAAATGAGCTCACAAAAATGTTGAAAAAAAAGTTATCAAAAGTGGGAAACCTAGATCAAAAATATTAAAGATAAGAGATCAAAAGTATATATATAGTCAATCTGGATTCTTGTTTTATTCAAGCTGCATCGATGGTAAAGTAGAAAAGGAAAAACGGCAGACTGCTGAAATCTAACTGAACACCATTGTGAATCTGACCAAACTACTTTTGAAGGAATCTGTAATTAAAATAAAGAAACAATGCCTAAATGTCACAAAGACAGGAGTTTCATAAAGTACATTATAGCAACTTGTAAGAAAAAAACAGTATTATATAAGTAATCAATTAATGGAAGCCACTGTAGGAGAAATATTACTGTGCAAAAAAAAAAATCCTCACAATGAACTGCAGATAATTCTGGCTATAGAATTTTTGCTGCATAAATTAAAAAAAAAATTGTTTAAATGATTATCCCATCGTATTAACCATTTTAATTTTATTTTACGAACTCTTAGCATACATTTAGTTCTAACAAACTATATTTTATTACTTATACTGTTTATTGATTCTTTTTTTTGTTTAGACATTATAATTACTATTACTTTTAAATAATCATTAGCAAAGGTTATGAGAGAAGCTTAGCTTGTCAGCCCCATGAGGAGAAATCACAATCAATGCTTGAATCCGTTGAATAACCATTATTCTCCGCCATAAATTTTGCGGTAAACATTAACCATAAAAACAAAAATGGAAAAAAAAATTAATATTTAGAAAAATCACCATAAAATCTTTATTTTTTTATTGTAGAGAAATGAAAATTACATTGGCTGAAAGAAAAATGAACACTGAATCAAATGATGCAACGTGCACATGCATAGTGTATATATATGGTTTAAACGTTATCGTAAGTTGAAGCCAAGAATTGCTAATTTGAAGATTCAAAAGCCCATATTATGTGGGTGCGCAGGTAAATGTTTTCAAATATAATTTTTTTTTTTCAGCTTAAAACACAACTCTATGCTAACCTTTTTAAAAAAACAACAACAAAACGTTAGTTTACTTTAATCAATCATTTAAATAATACATTATGTTATATAAACAGTATAGATATAGAGATTAGTTTTACTGCACGATCTTTTTCCTGATGAATTAAACTTTTTATGATTGATCATTATTACTAGATTTTCATCACTCGTAAACATTTTTTTTAAAGTTATTATTTTATAGAAAAATAGATGGAAAAAATCATTTATGATATTCTTTTTATATACTTTCTTGTCAAAATTTTTTATAAAAAAAAAGCCAAATATTAAAAGTAAAAATTGCAATAAAATTTAACCCAATTAGATATATGTGTGACCACAGTTATATATGTAAACATGACCATTGTGATGTATCAGATACATAGAGAGGTATAGTTCATAAAACTATTAAGAAATTTACTAATTACAGTAACATTTAATAATATCATTCAAAACCAGTAGAGATTTCACATGATTCTTTGGCAGAGAACCATTAGGAACTGGGTTCAAATTTTGGATCTGTGCAGATAACCATAATGTCCACCTATACCATATGGTTTTTCATAGATAAAAATACAACTTCTGATATCTGGTTACTCAAGCTGTGCTCTTAGTAGTTTCATAATATTCAAAAAGAAAATACTGTGTTGCCTGCCTAGAAAAAAAGCAAGAGTTTTTATTGACCATAAAGTGCTGATTAGACACAAACCAAGTGTTCAGAGAAACTGCTTTATTGTTCATCAATTGAAATAGGTAATATACTCTACAAACTTCACTTAGTTTTATCCAGGAGTGTTATCTGATATGTCAGTATTTGCAACATCTTCCTATATTATTGTTTTGATTTTGTGATTAGATGAAGAGTCATGAATAGTTCAAATAGATAAGTTACATCAATATTTTTAAGTTTATTCTTTTGCTGTATAGTCGCAATAACATTTAATTACTTGTAAACAATCATTATACAGTAATCACTTGATTTCATACTTTAGATAGATTCTACCTAACAGTAAAATCTTTTTCATTAGATGAAAAGATAAGACTATAAAAATAGCATTATCATTATTAATATTCTATATTGCATTAAATCTAAACTTGTTTTTTTCTGTTTACCTTCACATGTATTGTATCCGAGTCATTTACAACCTAAAGACTATTTTAGACTTGTTCTCTATTACTTTCTCTTCATTCATTATACAGATGGGATTTCTAGAAAAATGAATAATATCAATGTCTTTATTTATTGATATTTTGGAATGATGAACTATCTTAGGCAAGTCATGTGATATGCCATTTTATTGGAGATTTTGTAAGGAATTTAATGAGCCTATTATTAAAAATATAATTTTAAAATTTAACTGTTAGATTTTAGTATTTATGAAGCAATATAAAAAAATTATTTCTAAAACTATAAAAATCTTATTTTTTTATCATTTTAAAATATATATCTATATTAATTCAGTTTTATTACATTCCTTGGTATATTACTTTTCTAATAACATAATACCACCTGACTTTTGCATAATGCAAAATGAAGTTATCATAAGAAGCATGTATTATATCAAAGTTTCCAAAAATCCAATATGGCTGCCAAAAAATGAAAAAGGTTAATGTAAAATTGTATAACACTTTAAATAGCCAAAGTATCCTCGCTTGTAAAATATGTCAAGTGAAGTGTCCAAAGATTAAATAATAAGTGTAATATAATTATTAGTGTTTTAAGTTAAAGGTTCATTTTGAATTTCAACAGAGTTCATTTGTATGTAAATTAGCTCTTCTTTTGATTTCCGAGTTAGATTTTATGTATGTAGAAGTTATAACACATGCAGTTGATAGCTGTTAAATACAATATATTTGTATGATGGATTTATTCAGGATTTTGTTCTGTCAATTTGGGATCAGATCCAAATGGCCATCTCAATTAATTAAGAAGTGTGATTAATAAATTAGGGATCAAATTCAAAAGAACCACCTCCCTATTTCCTAGAATTATCTTTGTAATGATCACACTCAGTATAATTCATTTACATTTTCTCTATTTATTTACTTACATTATGTGGATGCCATTTGGCTTTAAGAATCAGGAAATAAATCAACACACACATATATATATAAAACAATATTTTATTCAATATAATAGTATAACCATTACACAACATCATTTGCAAGAACATAAAGTTATTCCTGATGAATGATGGTAGACCATGCAATCTTACATAAAATAATAAATTATGTAACAGTAATTTATTTACAAAGTATAATCATTAATTGATATGCAATTTATTTATTTAACAAAGTTCTTTAAATTTTATACATCATGGTATTAAAACATTCATAGATAATATATCACATTCATTACACTTTAACTCTGGTTTCAATAAATTTAAATATAATTTTACACACATGAATTCATAAATATAAACATTTCTTTGATTCATATGTCTCCCAAGTATTTTTCACACGCCTATGTTCCATATAGGATTTACGTCAATGCTATAATTGTCACAATAATCATAAGGAATGGTCTTTCTAGATCGTAATCCTAAACATAACCGCTTATATAATAATAAAGAGATGGCTTTTCAGTCCTAATCTTGAATGAATCTTCTGTAGAATAATTATAAGGAATGGCCTTTTGGTCCTAAACCTAATTTAATACAACTACAATTTACACAAGGATTACTCAGTCAGTGATCAATCCCTAACTCGTTAAACTGATCTTACATGAATGTGAACATATGTAAACTATTAAACATTAAACAGATAGTTGCATATATATAAATACATCTACATAAAATCCAATTTTCAGTAATTAAATGTAAGTTTAGCTATGAACAAATGAGACAAATGGAAATAATTACATTATTATCTAGGTTATTTATGACTTAGACAATTTATATGTGTACATTGCGTTTACGTGATGGTCTTTATTTCTTTATCATCTCCTCTTAAATTAATAATATATAAAATTCATAAACTTTGCATACATATGAGATATAATAATTATTTTTTCAATAAAGTAATTTTTACAAGTAAAGAGAAGTTATTACAAATTTAATATGTATACATAATAGCAAAACAAATTTACTTTTTAAAAAAAAACAAACAAACAGCATTTCTTTCAAAATAATATCCAGATAACAAGCATTAATTATAAATGCAAATTAGTTAAATAAAGTACAAATCAGTCTTTAAATATGAGACTCACCCAAACAAAATAATTGCCATTTACTTCTTTTCTGACAAATATTAAGTTTGTTTATGGTGACAGTATAGTCTTGTAATTGTCATTTAAATTAGCCTATTTCTTCATTTCAGCAGGAATTATTCAAAGGTGTTCCAGATTAGATCTAGCTAACTGTTAGTAATGTCCTACCTTTTTATTCACAAAACATAGTGAAAATCCTGGAATTTGAATGAAATATTCCAATCTGGTCAAAAGTAAAAAAAAATTGATTTTATAAAAGTTACTTCTGTTTTTGCATACTTATTTCCATTGTATTTTTTTTTTCTAAAAAAAAAAACCTAGCAAACTGCATATCATTTTGCTTAGAAGAAAAAAAAAATTTTTTATTGAAATAAATAATGTTTTGTTCATTTTAATATGGTGGATTTATTCAGAATTTTGTTCTGTAAATTTGGGATCAGACTCAAAAGGTCACCTTAGTTAATTCAGAAGTGTTATTAATAAATTAGGTATTAAATTCAAAAGAGCCATCTTTCTACTGTAATTAAGCAGTTATTATTAAATCAATTTTGATCTAAAGTGGCCATTCCTAGAATTATCCTTATAAGTAATGTGTATTAATTAAAATAATTCTATATTAGATACCTGTAAGTGACTATGTTATAAAGTTAATAAGAGTATATTGTATTTGGCATGATCGGCCATATGTAAGATAATATCCAGGGTGTGTTAAAGGCCAGGGATTTATTCTATGGGAAGTGAGCTCAATCATATAACCATATTAGTATTACAATATGTAATTGAATGATTACTATTTTAAAATTAATCAAAAATATCTTGGACACTTTATAAATAATTATTTTCCACTGTGCATGAAAATTAAAAGATAATGGAAAAATTGATTATTAAAGCAATTATTACAAATTCTGATGATATAGACATTAATGCAAGCATGATTATGATAAAAGAATCTTATAACTTGTCTGACAATTAAAATACTTTGTAAATAAACAATTGTTTTGTTGTTTAAAAATTGCGTTAACTTCTTTATATGTAATATTGTTTGGTCTGCATATTCTATGTCCATTTATTTCATTGGAAATAGCTTATGTTCCACGTGGTTTAGCCAAGTATTGCAAATAGTAGTGGTCGTGTAGTGATCATCATAATCGCATATTAAAGAAAATATTCTGAATTCTATTAAAATATATAAAGAATGTGTGTTATATATTTCCTGATGTCAAAAGGCCAGATCGCACCCAAATAGGAATAGTTGAATTGTTATCAAGATTTGACAGGAGGTATGTTAAAGAGGGCATGTTCTATAAATGAAAGATTGAAAAAATTGTGTGAGAGAAATGATGTCATGTTTGTGGATGTGTGGCATTTTTTTATTGGAAAAAGGGAGTTATATAGTAAAGATGGAATGCACTTAGAAAAGCAAGGAAGTGAAGTTTTAGGGAGTTTGATTTATAAAGAAAATAATTCGGGAAACTTATAAGGGGGGTGGGTGGCGTTTTAAGTGCAGTGTTATCAGAAAGAAGAATGGGCAGAATGTAAGTAATAATCAAAGGGTAGCTGATTTAGATATAAATGTAGATGTGGAGGGAATGGATCTGTAAAATTAATGGTAAGCAAGTCATTTATAAATGTAATGGAGAAGAAAGAGTCAAAAGAATTTATAAGTGAGTAGTTAAAAAAGAAGAAATTATTAAAATTGGGTATATGTAAGATGGTAGGAGACCAGAAAAGTGGCTGGAATTAAACAAAGCAATTAAAAATGAAGAAGTTGAGGTATTAACAGTAGTGGAAACACATCCAAGAGAAGAACCTATTCTGAAAGACTCGGTATGGCATGGTATAAATAGAAAAGAAAAAAAGAGGTGGTGGTATAGGAGTTATGTCAAAAATATTTAAATACTGTTAAAGGTCCAAAACATTTATGGTTTGAGATAAGGTTAGGAAGACAAGATAGGATTGGTGGCTATAGTATATATAGCCACTGGAGATAGTCAAATTATAATGGAATGGAACAGTAGCACATATGAATGCTAAGTTAAGGATATACAGAGTTTCAGGGAAAAGGGAAAGAGTAATGGTTATAGGGGATATGAATGGCATATTGAAGAAATTGATGACATAAGTAATAAGACTGGACAGCTTTTGAAGAGTTTTGGTCAGAGTGAATTTGACCATTGGAAATTTATCGAATATTTATGAAGAACAATACACATAGTCTAAAAATAATATATTCACGCAATAGATTATGTATTAGCAGAGAAAGAGGGAATGAATAAAGTACGGAAAATTAAGTGTTTGATAATGGAGAGTATGTAATAGTGACCATAACTTCTTTACAATAGAAATGGTTAGTAATGTGATGAAAAATAGTAATAAAAGTAGAAAGGATAGTGAAAGATGTGGATGGAGAGTGAATGATAAAAGAAGTTAGAAGAGTATAAAATAAAAGTTGAAGAAACCATGGAAGAGTTGGTTGGTTGGGGGTGAGTGTAAGGATTGGTTGTGGTGAAATAGAAAAAGTGGCAAATAGGGTTTTAGGTGAGAATATTCAAAAAAATAAAATAGGTAAGTGAGAATGAGTAAAAGGGTAAAAGAGAGGACAAAAGCATACAGAGAATACAAGTGTGCTATTAAGAAGAAAAAAAGTGAAAATGATGTTAATACTAAATGGGAAAGTACTTAGAAAAAAAGTTGACTAAAATAGATAATTATAGAGAATGAAATTGAATAGTAAACTGTTTAAAGATATTAATAAAAGAGGAAGAGATGGGAGTAAAAAATTTTGGAAATACATTAAAAGAAGAAATGTAGGGGAGAGATAATTAGTATTACTAGATGATAAGGGAATAGAGTGTAGCTCTAGAGAAGAATTAGAGATAGTCTTAAACAAGTATGTTATGGATATAGAAAAGATGTTAGATGTGGACAGTGATAGCAAACATAAGCACATATATTAATGGGAATATATGATTTACAGAAAATGAACCAAATGAGGCAAATAAGAAATTGAAAGGTGGAAAGGCAAGAGGTTTGGATGGATGGGCAGCAGAGATGGTAATGAATTGAATTTAGGGCAGAAGGCAAGATTAAAACTGGCAAAACTCTTTATACGTATTGCCACTCAGTGCAAGCCACAGTAATCAATGGATGCCAGAAGGCTTTCATAAAAACCCCATCTAGTGCCTACTCATCCAACATCCCCAGACTAGTTTCTGGCTTGTGGCCTTTTGGCATCCATTGATTATTCTAGCTTGTATTGAGTGGCAATATGTAGAGAGAGTTTTGTCTGTTCTGATATGTTATGAGCAAGCATAGGAAATGTGATCATGTGATGTTAGTTGGAGAATAATACAAGAGTAAAGCTATTATTTAAAGGGAAGGGTAAGGATAATAGAAAGGTAAACAATTATAGACCGATAGCTGTAACGGAAGTGCTATATAAAGTTTTCTCATATATGGTGGCTGGAAGGGTTGCAAAATGGATGGAAGAAAATAATATAGTGGGAGAAATGCAAGGTTTTCATCAGATAGACGTATAGAAGATAGTTTATTTGTAGTTACACAAATTATGGATATGAGTAGGAATACAGATAGAAAGTTATATAATGATTTTATAGATATAGAGAAGGCGTTGTAACAGTAAGATTTGCTTTGCAGATCTTAGTTTCACCCTCCTCATTCCTTACATACCCTAGTTTGAACCCCAATTTATCATAGTGTGTGTACTGCATGTATGTGCCGAAATCCAGCTTAATTTAGGTAGCAAATGTAGGTACATGAGCATTATATATAATTTAATAATTTATAACACTAATAGTTTATAATACGCGTATATATTAAAAAGTAGGCCATGTATGTCGTATTTACTTTTAAATAAAAATAATATTTTTCATTATTTAAAATTTGGCTTATTTAAACCTATTAATTTAAAAATATTAAGTTTTTAATATGTAATTTAAAATATTAAACTTGTAAATAATTTAAATATTAAATTTAAACCAGTAATAATTTTCTAGTGTTTGATTTTATAAATCACGCCACAATTTTATGTATAAAAGTAAATGAGGGTTGGGAGAACAATAAGCCTAATTAATTCTATTTTCTAAATGCAGTAAAGGCTTAAATATTTGGCCATCTAGATAAAAACACAACAGATGTTCACTGCTGTATTTTGAATCTAATTAGTAAATGTTTTAGAACAAAATTAAAATTGTAATCCGAATATCTTAAAACTAAATTTGATCATGTTATATTCTTTTAGATATTCGGATAAATAAAAGCATTTATTTATAGCAAATATTTTGGTAATGGATTGTTGTACTGCAGGGTAATTCTATTATATGCTTTTCTGGTATATATTGAAGCTGTGCATATATATACAATTATATATATGCTGGCTTCACCATTCACTGTGGCCTAGCTAAGACCCTAAGTTCAACCACAGTGAATGTATGTTTTTTTCAAACTTAAAGAATGAGACCTGCGTCAACAGTTATATTATTTTAAGAGGGGAAAAAGTTAATGAAATAAAATATAAAAAAATAAGAGAATTTTTTTTAAATTTTTCTTTGTTTTTAAAGTATGATGGCAGAAAGAGATAAGATAAATTTTCGTAATTAAACAGAATCCATTAAAGAAAGCAATTAATTTATGAAATATTTTAATTAAAAAAAATAGGGAAAAATTTGAAATAATAGGTTACTAATAAGTAGTTTACTTAAAAATATAATTGGGAAAAAGGAGTACAAATAAAGAACATGTCTTTTGTTTTTCAATTTGGAAGCTTGTTAAAGCTCTTGCGAAAGACACTTATATTAAGAATTTCTATAAGTTTGCTGAAAATTTTTACAAAAAAAAAATTTGGTGGGGAAATCTTGCTGGCTGCCTTTTATTGTTGCTGTAGTTTGTTTGCTTTATATGTATTCAACTCCAGAACTGTGTTACTCTACAGAAATGCGGGGGTAGTTTTCTTTACCTTCACTCTCCTGTCTCTGGGATGGGAGTCGTAAAGAAGGGAGTCAATCGGAGAACCAAGAAAAATGCCTACCCTGTTTAACTAATTCTTATCATGGAAAACGTGAAATAAACCTCAGGAATCAAAAGAACTGCCATGCAATATCAACGGAACCCATCTTGACACACGCACGCTAGTTACCAATAACTATCCCCTTATTTGAAATGTGTTTGTCTGTTTCTCAAAGTAAATCTAGAAATATGGTTTTTTATTTTATTTATATGTTTGAAATTTATATACTTACCTCTTGTAAATGGTGTTGGGCTTAATACGTATAATGGCAATGAGAAATCTTAATTTAAAAAAAATGTTTCACTGAAATTTGATTGCCAATATACTTCTATAATTAAGTATTTCATATATGTTTATATATATATAAAAGAGATACACAGAAAGTACAAATTCTCCCTTCCCCCTTTTTATCAATAATGCAATGTTACCTATTAAGTTCTAGTTTATTGGTTTTTTTTTTTAGAGAAAAGAAAAAAGACCCTTACCTATATTTCTTTGCCATACATTTCTCTTTAATTCAATTCAAAAGGATACAACGATATATGTGTATTTTTTAAGGAATGTAAAATAACATTTTTCATCTAACTGTAAGAGTACAATTGCCCATATTTATTGATATTAAAGTTTTTGAAAAAAAATTTGTATTAACTCTGTGGTAGACTGGCTGAACGTTAACTAATTTTCAACATATCCGCCCCTTTGCATAAGTGATTTTAATTTTTATTAAAAAAAAATAAATTATTTTATAAGGGATTTTTCTGCTTGATTGGACTTTCATAATGTTTTGTATACGTTTACCAACTAGTTTTTTTATTAAATTTAAAGGTCATTTGACCGTATTTATATTATATTGCATATTGGGTGATGTGTGGGTATGTCTCTGCACATCTCAGCGCTTTCTTATCAAGTCTACATAGGCTAATATACCTACCTGCCTCGGGATCGCAATGGAAATTAATAAAATTCTATCTCTTCTCTTTCACACATATATATAACTGGACATAGCAACAAAACTCCGTTCCTGAAGGATCACGCGGTTAGTGAAACAATTCCATTTTCTCTCAGTTTAGAAATGGAGAGCTATCCAATCTCGTGTTAGCTTCTTGGTGGCCATTGTCTCAGGACTCATCACCTCCCACAATATTCGATCACTCTAGTTCACAATATTTTATATTTAGTTTTAAAAAAACCTTCTTTACAAAATATTATTGAAAAGTTGCAATCAAGAGTGAAAATACCCGTGGGGGGAAGGTCACTATTGAATCTTGTTAGTAGCAGAGGACAGTATTTTCAATGCTTTCCTAAGAATATTTTAATTAGTTTGGCCGGCTATCTGAATCATGTACTCTCACCATAGTGTTAACCATGTCTATCTCTCTCTTTCAATCATGCAACCTGTCCACTAGCTAGAAATGTTCTCAATTTATAATGTGAATTTGTTTTTTTCTTTAAAGGGTCATTCTTACATATCTGGATATGGGTGCAGGGAAATATCTTGCAGCACAACTAATCAATTCGATGTACTCTACAAATGTAAAATAATAAAGTTTTTCCTTTGTATTTCATTCACTGTTATTAAAACTTTGTACCATTGTTTTCTTCAATAAACCTGGTTATTGTATATATACACCTGGGTCTCGTTTTATGCGGTAGATAGGTTCCTCAGAAAACGAGCACGAAAGAAATCGCACAAAAATAAACGTAATTTACTTTGAAAAATGGGGATAGATTCCCATAATTTTCTGAAATTGGCATAAAAGCAAAGCAACAAAGAAAAATTACTTTAAAATTCGCATTAAACAAATAAGGAAATAAAGTATGACTAATAAAAAATTTCAAATATATGAAAAAATTAATATAAGACAAACTTTTTTTATTAACTACAGTATTTAATTTTACAATTTTTCATACATATTTTAATCCGTTATTTTACAATGAAGGTTCGTTTATGAACTAGTAAGAAATCAGATTCGTGACGTGTTGTACAACTAGCGCCACTTCCAGACTTGTGCTGTTTCTATATTAAAAAAATTAGATGGCAATCAAAACAAAAAGATTAGACATTATCATTCGAAAGATTATTTTCGATTTATAAAATCAATAAAATCTTCATTATTATTTATTTTAAAAATCTAAAAAAATATTTATTTCTGTTAATATCTACCAAAATACACTTTAAAAGTTTAAAATTTTTGAATATTTATTGCGATATTTTTATACATATGTATAAATCTATTATTATTATTTACCCATTAGTATAAGTAGGTTATTTATATAGAAGCTAAGTTTCTAAATACAGCTTATGGCCATATTAACGTAAGCTGTTAATATAACATTATATTTTTGAAAGAAAAAAAAAGTATTTCAAGTCAAAATAAGTTATTAATAATTTAAATTTCTTGATATCTAATAAATATAGTGAAATATAAAGGATATTAAGAAGAAACATGAATCGCATAACTTCAAAACCGCATTAAAATAATCCGCATAAAACGAGCCCCAGGTGTATTCAAATTCATTTTTGTGGTCTTATCTCTCTCTCTCTGACCACCGGGCATACACTAAGAATAAATTCTAGTGAGGTTAGGGGAGTAAGTCGCTTAGGAGAAATCTGGAGTAGGTGAGGTTCGAACCCCTCTACCTGTATCTCTTGGTTAGGTTAAAGCAACTCTACTTTTCATACCGTTACAATATAGAACTGAATTTATTAATTGATGATGATTACTTGACCATATTTTGAGAAGATATTATTAGTTGATTATATTTTGAGAAGAGAAAAATTAGTTGGCTATATTTTGAAAAGAGAAGCTCGTATACCATTTAACTTTAGAGAGAATTATAAAATACCAGCCTTTGCAAAGGGAAACTAGAATGTCTGAGTAGAAGCCGGCAGGAGGGCTATTTTCCTTCTTGGAAATGATCCTGCAACCCATCATACCATCCGATGTCCCTCCATAAGAAGTTCTGCTGTGAACTGCCGCTGCTACTGAAAATCCAACCAAAGTTTGATCCTGAACCAAAGAAGTTGCTGCTAACATCAAAATAAATGCTACTGCCATTAACTTCCATTGCAAACATCAAACAAGTGAAAACTAAAATCTCTCGGTGGAACAGACTCACATAAATCAATTCGAGTCAACTGAAGAACACAATGTGCATTCTGACTGCCCAACATATCATACGAGGTAACCCAATTAACCCAAGAGCTTTTGTGGAATGTACGAACTTCCTCTAACTAAGCTATAGCTATTTTAAATTATTTTATATAATAAAATCAACGTCTAACTGTCTATTTCTATTATGTAATATCTTTGTAACCTAACTAGTGTGCTTTCTCTCTATACTTGGGTTAATATTTTTGAATTTTACTAATTTGTTTTATTTCTTCCATTATGATGGTGTGGCAGGATAGTCATCGATCGAGCGAATCACTTCTTTTCCCCTTTTAAATGAGTATGCCGCCATATTAGTGTGGATTAATTATAAAACAGGCCCTGATATTTAAATATCTTAACAAATCGTCGCTCAAAGGCTATCTTATTTAATATTTTAGGATGAAATAAACTCAATTATATGTATAAAATCCTTATACTCATTAAATAACTATTTATGCACTTTATAAAAAAAATATATTTCCATTTCACCACTATGATGGTCAAATATCCAATATGATTTATTTGTCCATAATGTTGACACAAACAGAAATAAATAAATAATCAATCAAACAAGATTGAAATAAACAACTATTAATAATTATATTTAAATATTTATCAAACCGGTTTTCATCTCCATTGAGACCTTCTCAAGATATTATATTATACAATTCACATAAATAATAATATTCACTCCATCTACTGGACATTATTTACATTATATTTCATTGTCTGTTTAAACATGTCCATATATTGTAAATAAATAAATTTAACATATTATACATCTAAAAATTTTAACAATATCCCCCCCCCCCAAAAAAAAAATAACAATAATAATTAAATATATATTTTACATCTTTTAAAAAATAAAAATAAATTGGTATTTACATATGTACAACCATTTCCTACACTTTCCAATTGTTTAATAAAGCCCATTTCCCACCTAATTTGGCTGGACCTTTTACTATATTTACACATTTGTCTAAGTTTTCTTGAATATATAATGTTTCATAATATATTCTCTTATGGTAATTCTTCACATACTTAATAACACATATTTTACTCACACTTCATTTTATGCCCTGTAATATAATGTTCAACAACTATCTCATTCATTAACCCTTTTCTTAAAAAAATATCTAAATATTTCAATCCATTTTCTTCTTTCTCCATTGTAAATTTAATATTATACTTATTCTCATTCAATTTATTAAAATTTTTACTAATACTTCTACTATTTCCTACAATAACAATATCATCTACATATCTACAATATTCTTTAATCTCATTATTACTTATAACTCTATCAATTATACTCTCTTCAATACTATCTACCAACATTGATGATAAAATACCACTAACTGAACATCTCATTACCCATCCTTTGCCTATATTCCAAAACTCTTCCTTATATTTAAAATATAATGCCTCATCTATTAATAATAATGCTTCATAAATAGTATTCATCCATTCTTCCGATAAAACATTACTTATTTTTAATTCTTAAAGTAAAGAATGATAGATTAACATTAGATAAAACAAAGGCATATAAACAGAAATTAAAGATGAAAAATAATTATGTAAAAATAGGTTACAAAGAAAAGGAAATCAGGCGAATTTTTGATGGTAAGGTAGATAAAGTAAATGAGGATAACAGGAATAGGTATAGATAGTAAATGGATGTCTATTCCATATTCAGAAAAAGTATATAAAAGATTAATGAAAGATAAATTGCCAAGTAATGTAAAAATAGCTTGGAAGAATAATAAGTCCTTGGGTAAATGGTTACATAATGCAAAAGAGTTAAATGATGTTAGTAGTATGATGGGGCTGGTATATAAAATTAGCTGTGGAAAATGCAATAAAATATATATAGGACAGACAGGGAGAACAGCAGGTGAGAGAGGTAAGGAACATGATCGAGTAATTAATAGAAAAGACATGAGATCAGGGCCATATTTGCATTATTTGGATACAGGACATAAAATGAAGTGTGAGGAAAATATAAGTGTTATTAAGTATGTGAAGAATTACCATAAGAGAATATATTATGAAACATTATATATTCAAGAAAACTTAGACAAATGTGTAAATATAGTAAAAGGTCCAGCTAAATTATGTGGGAAATGGGCTTTATTAAACAATTGGAAAGTGTAGGAAATGGTTGTACATATGTAAATATCAATTTATTTATTTATTTTTATTTTTTAAAAGATGTAAAATATATATTTTATTATTATTATTATTATTTTTTTTTTGGGGGGGGGGGGGGATATTGTTAAAATTTTTATATGTATAATATGTTAAATTTATTTATTTATAATATATGGACATGTTTAAAAAGACAATGAAATATAATGTAAATAATGTCCAGTAGATGGAGTGAATATTATTATTTGTTTATGTGAATTGTATAATATAATATCTTGAGAAGGTCTCAATGGAGATGAAAGCCAGTTTGATAAATATTTAAATATATTTAAATATTTCCATTTGTTTAAATGTAATGCGAGGTTGATAAGTGAATATTATAAAGATGCATGACTACCTATTAAGCTCATGAAATCCTATAATCATGCATTCCCACCCCATATTTAAATATTATAAATTTGTTTTATTGCAGTTTTACCTTTAAGAACAATAAAATTTGAGATCGGGAATATGCGGACCTTTTTGAAACATTCTAGGAATTGATTAAGCGTCTTTGCAACTAGTCAACCCTTTATATATTTCAGATACTTTATATGTGTTGCCGGTGAAGGTGTATAGGGTGTTGAGACCTTGCTTTAAATCTTCAAGATGGCTGAGACTGTTCCCCTTTCTTTCTGCGGTTCCCAGAACAGTGTGAACTAGAAAGTCACACCTGGGAATACTACGCATTATTCACGCAGCCACAAAGTACTTGGGTAAGTCCAAACTTGGGTTGTTATTACATGATCAAACATTCCATGGATTTATGGCAAACAGCCAGTCTGCAACCTCTTCACACAAAGCGCTGCGATTTCAACGTACCCAACTCCATCATCCTTTGCATTAAATCTTCACCAACACCACCAATATCTTTTAATGTTAATTTTAGTATAGTTTATTTGAACTGCCTGCGTCTTAATCACTTCCCTCCTTTATAACTCAGCGAGCATTAACCCGTACTATTCTTGAATTCAATATACATTCTTTTATTGAAATATTAAATACCA
Source organism: Epiperipatus broadwayi (assembly GCA_028023455.1). NCBI lineage: Eukaryota > Metazoa > Onychophora > Udeonychophora > Euonychophora > Peripatidae > Epiperipatus > Epiperipatus broadwayi. The sequence continues at coordinate 744,898 of JAQFVV010012582.1, forward strand.
TCATATTAAATCTATTAAATAAATGATTCATTATGTTCACTATAGGCGTCCCACATATCCTCGCACATTATCGCAATGTAATATGCTTTAACCCGATATACACCTAGGTCTCTTTTTATGTGGACTTATTTAACACGATTTTGAAGTTATGCGATTCGTGTTTCACCGGAAGTCGACCTCCGATAATGCACTATTACTTTAAATAATAAATTTTGCACACTTACGTTATATTGAAAGTAATAGCATATTATTGGAATTCTACTTTCATCTTAGTAATTTCAATATTTTCAGTGCTTTTATTATGTAATAATGAAATTAAAATCATAATTTCCACATTTTATGTATACACACATTAAAATTTACAAGATTATGATGTAATTTGTTCAAACATTGTGCGTGTTAATTTTGCATTTTAAATCACATTCTGTTTTTGCTTTTTAAAAAAGAACGTAATCAATTATTAATCATTTAGTGTCCACAAGTTTATTTTTAAAAGGTCAGTAATAGCAGTGGGCACAATTAAAATCTGATTTTTAATTGTAATTAACAATTTAAAAATTACTTACGGGCGACTTGAAATTAATGTGATGTAAAACGAAATTTGATTTTTAAATGGAATTGAAAATTAAAGACAAAAATAAGAATTTAATTTTTAGTTGTTAGTTTTAATTAAATTTTTCCCAGCAGTGGTGAATAAATGTCTTTTTATTATCATAAGTCTAAGTTCATAAACAATTAATAAAATCATCGTCGTCGTCAACAGAAAACTATTAACACAACATGAGAGTGAACTTGACGCTAGTTGTATTTCCTCTTGCGAGAATAATTGCTGAGGTATTCTTGACTTCGTTTAAGGAGAAGCCAAATACATCACATCACATGAGAATCTGATTTTTTACTAGTTTGCAAACGAATGTGTATAAAAAAATATAAATTACTGTACTGTAAATTATGCATAAAAATATATTATTTTGAATAAAATTAAATATTATAGTTAAAAAAAGTTTGTCTTGTATCAATTTTTTTCAAATTTGAAATTTTTTATTAGTCATATTTTATTTCCTTATTTTTTTGCGTGCGAATTTCAAAGTAATTTTACGTTGGTGCTTTGCTTATATGCGAATTTTGAAAAATCACAGACAGCATCCCCCCTTTTTCAATGTAAGTTACGTCTATTTTTGCGCGATTTCGTTTGCGCGTGTTTTCTAGGAACCTATATATCGCGTAAAACGAGATCCAGGTGTATAGAGAATATGTTAATTACCAAGCCATTATTGTAAACTTATATGGCATTTATTTTAAATCTCCATTTCTAAAGGTTCTCAACGTCACTATCTAGCATACACAGACTGCGAGTATATAAGGTTAAACCAATAAACCTTATTGAATTTTTACTAACTTTATTTTGATTTCATTTATTTTTCTGCAATCAACACCATTATCTCGGTCCATAACATGTTTTGTATAATTTGTACCATCCATAGACATTTGTTAGCAAACCTAATGCTGTACTTTTAATATAGTTTCTTGCTTCTCCCTAACCACAGGGACTGGAAAGAAGGCTATAATACCTATAGCATCAAATGCATTATCATGTAGCTGACATTGTAGAGCATAGGCCTTAGATTCAAACTTGTTATTTCTAGGTGGAAACCCCATCTAGAATGTTGAGTTTCGTGTTGGTGTTTAAATTCTACAGCGTTAAGAGGCATACGAATCTGACTGTTACAGCGAATGATAAGAGTAAATAGAAATAGATTATGGGTAAGTTTAGAAAATTTGGGAATGGATGGAGCTTTAGTAGATATTATTAAGAAATTATATAAAAATAATTACTATACGTATCGATTAGGGACTATAGAATCAGTTAAAGTTAAAAATGAGATGGGACTAAGGCAATGATGTCTTCTGTCAGCTATTTTGTTTCTGTTGTATTTAAGAGAAATGGAGAAATAGAAAGAATAGGAAAAGAGGTAGAGATATCATTAATAGGTGGCAAGGGAGTATACACATTGTTGGGTCTTTTATTTACGGATGATATTTTTTTGTGTGCAGAATGAAGGGAAGATATGGTAGTTATGCTGAGGACATGTGCAAAGGTGGATAAAGAGATGGGGATTAAATTTAGTGAAGAAAAATAAAAAGTAATGATGATTAATACTGAGGAAAGTGAAGATAAAGAATTTTCATTGGGAAATATAAAGTTATGTGTGATGAATAGATATAACTATTTGGGAATCATCTTAAGTAATCAGAGAAATTGTTTGGACGAATGGGAGAAAAAAATTGATAAATGAAGCAAAGAAAAGGGATAAAGAAATTAACAGTGTTCTCGTATAATAAATACGATGTAGCTAGAATTGTATGGAAGGGAGGGGCAGGGTTAACATATAGTAATGATGCATTATGTGTTAGTAAAGAGGTATTAGATTACTTAGAAAAAGTGTAAAGAGAAGTAGGAAGACATGCATTAGATGCAGAAGTGTGGATGGCAAAGGAGGCAATTCAAGGAGAAACGGGATGATCAAGTTTTTATATGAGAGATGCAAAAAGCAAAATGAAAATATTGGGTAGATTGCAGGTTATGGATAATAAAAGAATAGCCAAATAGTATTTAATTGGGTTATGAATAAAGGGCAGGCAACAAGATGAGTGCGAAAGGTAATGCAATATGCAGAAGATTTAGATAAAGAATTTATATCAGTATATTTATACAAAAAAATGGGATGATTGTGTTAGGAGAATTGTTGAGTGTTAAGAAATGGGATAAAAGAATAGATGAATTAATAAAGAATAGGGTTTTGGAGGGCTAGTATGGAGAGTAAAAAGTGTTTAAATATTTATAGAAGTAAACAGAATATTGGGTGTGAGTTAATTTATGATAATAGCAAGGAAGGTAGTTTACTGTTTAAGGCTCGAACAGGATCTTTAGCAATAAGGGAATATACACATAAATGGAAAAATATGAGTGATTTACTCTGCAAGTTGTGTAAGGAAGGCATAGAAAATATTAGGCATTTGTTAATTGAATGTAAATGTCTGAAAGCAGAAAAGGTACAAATAATGAAGTTGTAGAAGAATAAATATGAACAAAGTGATTATATAGTAAGTGGCTTATTGGTTTTTATGCTGGGTTTGAGAAAAAATAATGGGGTTTTAGATATAAAGGCCATAGGGATGACAAAGATTATGTTGTGTAAATGGGTTGGAGCAGCATAGATAAAAATATGGGAAAAGTTGGGGTGGGAAGTAGAAAGGGACATCAAAGTGGCTAACAGGTTTCTCTGGGCATAGTTACTGAGAGATTCCTGACTCCGTATAAGGAGAAGTCATGGTGCATCACATCACATTAAAATAAATTCACTTATTTAAACTGACTGTTACAATATATATATATTTTAAAAAGTTATTATTCAAATCTAAACAGGCAAACAATTAATACAGGAATAAATCTAAGATTTAATGAAAAACATTCCCAACATTCTACCACACCTTTAATAAACAATAATTGTTGCAATATGCACAATTAATAGCGGATTAAAAATTAGAGACTAAATTAAATAATAGTTTTGTTTATAGTTGTTTTGGAATTATATCTATTTTATTATTATGTTCACTAATTTCTTTTTTCGAAACCGCAAATAAAATACTTTACCAATCACAAAATTACCAAATAAGCATAATTTTTTTACATAGATTATTTTGCTCTTTACAAAATATAATTAGAACTTTAATATTACTTATTAAAAGCATGGACTTTAGTATTACATGCTAAGAGCATAAGATTTTTATTTTTAGCAATAAAGTTGATAGGCTAATATAAAATTAGAAAAATGATTTTCTTTAATTTCATGATTAACATAACAGCATTTCATTTCAAAACATATTACTTTCTTACAGGACTGATATTCAAATAACGTTGAATTATTTTATTGGAAATTGCCTGCCATTACTATATAACTATCAGGAAAAATTTGCTGTAGTGAGATTCTTATAAAATTAGTGCTTTGAACTATTAAGTATGTCAACAATTAAATAGAAATGCTTGGCCAAGTTTTTATTTGCATTTTCTCAACCTGACAGAATATGCTGGATTGCTTAAATTTTTAGACCAGGATTACCTCTATTTATTGGAGACAGGTCTTAAAATACTTCACTAATTTAATTTTCACAGTAGGCAGAAATTACAGAGTTGTTTTTCTTTTATTATTTAAAAAATAAGTATTTTATAAAAACTACCTTCTCATAAATATGCTAGTAAAAATCAACATACAAAAAAACATTCTGTGAAAGTTTTATTTTGGCAAATCAAAACTTACCTTTGCCAATATGTCTCCGAGTATTTTCTATAGTAGAATTTCTATTGACATTTGAAAGAAGACCTAAACAGAAGCGATCAGAATTATTGGAAGGATCCGTGAAACCATCCACAATAATACTGTGGTTATGAGCATGGAACACTTCTCCTACTCGTGAATTTAATTCATAGTATGCAATTGAGCACCAGTAAGGAGGCTCTTGATATGTTACTGGAGCTAAATCTAAAAAAATAAATTTGAAATAAAAGCAATTGAAATGACTACATAAACTGGGCATTATTTTAGTAATAATTTAAAACAGTCAAATTAATAAATTTTTATTTACAAAAAAAAAAAAAAAATCATACATAACAAAAATTCAAATATAACAAACTGATGTACATCGAATAACTGATAAAATAAAAGGATTTAATTAAAGCATGAATTTTTTGAGAAACAGCTTTAGTAAAATTCATATCCAATTCAGAAAATTAACTTTCTGAAATGAAAGTGATATACATGTATTACTAGAACATGTCATCATCTACTTTATTAAGATGCATTGCAACAAAGAACTACCAACACAATACTCTAATCCTTCTTACTTCTATTTTTGAGTGATAAAACAACAATCAAATCCAGATCACTAAATGTCAGATATTTTTAATGCAGAATTCCCAATAATTATATTAAAAATATCAAATGATTTATTGCTCGGAAATACAGAACAAGTTTGAGCACCAGAAGTAACAGAGCTGGGCAACGATTTATACAAATTCAGCTCCAGAATTTGCAATTCTACCGTTGTCCTAAACCATGATGATTTAAATATTGCCAGCAATATTATTTGAAATGTATATAGAAAGAAATGGAACTAATTTTCCTATTTCTGATTTAAAACCTATTCACATGACACATTAAAGCACTATTTCATTTAATTTTGTTATACATAATACTATTTTCCATTTTTTATTAGTTTTTTATAATAGTTTGAGTGATTGGAGATTTCTCCTGATCATTGACTTTACTTCTGCAACAACTTGATAATTGTGATTTGTTAATAAGTTTTTCTTGCAAAGCAGGTTTTTTTCCAGCAAAATCAGCATTGATACTATCATTATCATTTACTGATAATAATATTACTTTAAAATTGATCAATTAACTTTTAATTACTTCTATTTAATGATAATTGATGAATTCCACAATATTAGAAAGAGTAATTAATTAAATGTATAATTAACTACAAATTTTTAACACTTAATAAAAATAAACTTACAAGAATAAAGGAAAAGACAAAAAAATTATCAGAGTTAATAATTTTAAATATTCAAGTCACTATTCAATTAACTAATCAAAAAAAAAAAAAAAAGAATTCTGATAGCAAACATTTAAAATACTAAAAATGAAGTTAAAGTTTCACTAAAGATTAGTTTCTATGTTGAAAAGCCATTAGATAATTATAAATACAGAAGTAACAAAAAAAAATTCTTAATGAAAAAGAATTGATATCTCAAGGTGTTTGTAAAGACAGTCTCTCATTATTTAAGTAATAGCTATACCTACATTATATCTCAACTTGCCCTGCAGACTATCTTAGTCAAGCGTTTTTCTCTTTGAATCAGATGCAACTTACTCCTAATTTTGCAAAGTCTGATAGAATTTAGTTGCAGTTATTCCAATATCTCTAGCATACTTATTAAATGTGGTTCAGACAGGTCTTCTACCGAATCAAAACTCCATTTACCAATCAACGGTCACATTGGCAATTTCTGTTTGCATAAAGTAGATATTTTTATGTAATTCAGAATTTTAATTTGACATTACTTTATCTTCAAGAAAAGTTTTAAGATGACGTGGGTTTTTTTTTTCCTATTTTAGAAATAGTAATGATGATCATTGAAAATAAATGTTCACTGAATGTTTTTTAAATATGATTATTCTCTTCTGAATTGATTCACCTACAATAAACACTCTATTGTTCATTTATCCGATTCCAATTCTAGTCAATTCATAAACCTTTACTGGGATTTTTGTTCATTGTCACACTAATCAACAACAACCACATTCACAATAATATGTTAAGCGCACAAATTAAATTTGTATAAAGCATGTCATCTTTAAAAAGCACAAACTCAATTAATAGATATTTCATATGGAAAACTGTCCAGCAAACATAGAAGTAAGACTTACACCAAATACATCAAAAATAAAACAAGGAATAGTTTATTGTTTGGGAGTTCATAATAAGTTCAAGTATTGAAAGAAATAGAACTGAACAATCTGTTGCTTGCCATCATACTACTATACCAAACCAAGTAGGCATTCATGCTTATATATTAAATATCTGTTTGTTCTCGAAATTAATCAAGTAATATTAAATAACAACAAATCAAAATGACATTAAGGATGTTAATGGCTTGTCTGTTTCTTCTTGACATACTAAGAAATGATGAACACTGAAAGATATTATTCTAGTTTCATTCCCTATATCTGCATCAAATATTTTACACAAGTACAAATATTCACAACTCACAATTATAAATAAATTATACACATACACGAGTTTTTACCTGGCTGTACTCCAATCACCTGAGAAGTATCCATAGGTTGTTGCAAACCATGATTACTATCATTTTCATCTTGAGGACTATATGCTGGTGGGGGAGTTTCAGCTGAAACACATTTCATCAAATAAAACAAACTAATATATATAGTAAATGATTAAATTACAGAGTAGTAACAGAGTTTTCTAGATTTACTAAAGGGTAAAGTATCCATTCATGATTATGAACAAGCAACGATAATATGATATATGTAAAGATTTATGTACTAAGTTGTATATTTATGATCCATGTAATTTTTACAAAAATGTTTCGTCAAAAGTACAATTTACAATACTTATTGACATTTACAGGGAGAGGGATAATGATTAATGTACAAATGTAAAAACTAATATAAAAAAAATCAATAATAAAAAATAAATATGTAAATAAAATCTGATTATTACAAGTGAAATGTTAAATATCATATATCCTGGTTAAAAATTAGAAAACAGTATATACTCAAGAGTTTATTCATCAATAAATTTCTTAGTAATTAAAATAGATAATATGTAGCATAATAATGTATAAAGTAAATGGGCTTCAAATTCGTAGAATACTATTTAATGGTAAGTCAATAAGCACAATTGGTAATAAATATTAAGTAATGTGGTCTTCATACAATACTAAATTGTATCAATTCGGAGGCAGTATGTCATACTCATGCACCCCCCCCCCCAAGACATCAATAGTGAAGAGGACCAAAAGTTGTCCAGAGCATTATTTAATGTATCTGAATTTTCTAGATTAAAAATAACAGGCAATGAACTAGTAAATATAATTTGTTTTTAATTTTTTGAGCAAATGTATTTTTAGGACATTTTAATTCATATATGAAATTTTATTTATAACTTTCAAGTTATTTTAATAAATATTATTAAGACTTTAACATTGCTGGAATATTATGGATTCCACACATGACATTAAACCAAACTCTTTATCGTGTTCAGAAAATATCTTAGTTTCTGGATTGATAGTCAAAGAACATAAAAAATTATTGCATTTTTTGCTTAGTTAACATTCTTATTTCGAGATTACAATTTCTCATCCATAAATGAGATTTTTGATATAATTCTGTAGAATATTACTGCTACTTTTTTGAAAACCTCAAATACTGTAATATTAAGAATGTTATATATATCAGAGGCAAACTTTATTTCATCTTTAGATTTATTGTTAATGAAATTATTATTATTTTTCATAAATAAATGAAAATGAAGTTATCTTGATTATTATCATCTATGGACATTTAATCTTTAACATTTGGAGAAATGTATTTTTGAGAAAAAAAGGATCTTCTTACCATGGTTATGAGTTTAATAAAAAATGTCATGTACTTTAATTGACATTAATATATAAGGTATTCATTGTAGTTATTTTTTAGAATTTAAAATAAATTAACAATTGAAAAACTGGATTCCAAGAGATTGTAAAAGACCCAGAAAGAGACCACATCGAAGATGGATGGATGAAATAAGAGTGTGCAGAGGTGATGTGGAGAAAAGAAGCTAAAGATCGGAGACGGATTGAACTTGGAGAGACCTTCAACCTGCAGTGGATTGATAATGGTTGACGACTACTAATTTAAAACAATCTTTAAAACATCACATGATCACCATATTGGATGAGTAGGCACTAGGTAGGGATTTAAATGCACAAACCTTTTACTGTAGCTTGCGCTGGGTAGCACTTCTGTATGGAGGGAGTTACTATTATTATAGTAAAGATCAAGACAGTTGATTTTGAATCATGTAATTCTTCCATTGAATTATTCTTTCAAAAATGATACACTGTGTCATAGAAACAAAAATTATCTAGTTTTAATCAAACCATAAAATTTAGATATTGTTTTTAATCAATTTTAAATCCCACGTGATATAATTGAAATATGGAGTTGAAACTCAAATTTTTTCATTTTTGAATAGTCTTACTTGAGATTTAATTCTGTAATAATTCTTGTACAGCTTATTGAAAATCACTTTCTCCCATATCTATCTATAATTTATCAAAATAAAGATTCATTAGATATTTCCATTCAAATATTGAATGGCATTTTGTAATGTTTATTTTTCTCATAATGTATAAATTAATGAATATTTTGTAATCAATTTAGTGATGGAAAATAATAATTGAACAATGTAGGAAATCCCATGGCTTGGGTAACACCATTTACATAATTTTAGATCAATTAGGTTTGGAAAACTAATAAAATAAACTATTTATTTTAAGTTGTAAGTAATTATTGAATAATTCCAAGCTCCAAATAATACAATGAATATGAAATAACAAAAGATATTAGAAAACAGTAAAATTTCAAATGACTTTATAAAAGAGAAAGAAAAAGTTTTGAACAAAATAATATTAAAACTATTATATAGAGTTAAATAAAATTTTGAAATAGTATAGTCAGTCTGAACTCAATGCATGATCTTTTTTTTCTACTCAATTAAAAACAAACTTCATCTTAATGCCCTACAAAATCTCTAATTTTCCATCTATTTTATGACTCAATCTTGTCCAACTACAACATACTTCTTACTAAATGAGATTCATTTTTATACGTATGTTTTATTTCATTATATTTTTCTGCAGATTAAAATTTTTTTTTAATAATCACAACACAATTTATTTCTAATAAAGTTCAAGTTTTTAAATTTGTTTTCCTCCCATTATATTAATTTATTAACAACCCAAAACTTTTGTGTCATTTTGAAAACTAGTTTATCAATGGATAACAATAAACTGATTTTACAATAAGTATATGCTTTATTTACTAATCCATAATCAATTTTTTAAGTTCAAAAAAATTAGTCAACAAATCGATAATTCATAAACAAATAGATTTCATTTATTTTTAATGTACTATTTTCTTAAAAATTCATTTTGACAAGTTTGATGTCAACAAGAATCCCAACCATCTGAAAATGAGTACGATTAGGTCATCCTAATTAAAAAAAAATAATGATAAAAGCTAAAGAATAAACCGATATTTGAACCATCAATACATCTCTTGACATTTTCATAACGCTGTCTTTTTTTTCTGCATCAAATCTTTTCACATATCCTGCCACTTGTTCTTCATTATAATCTATATTCAGCCATATACTTTTAATAAAATTAAACAACATTGCATCTTATTTAGTGTTTTTGAAAAATCTTTATAACAATGATGTGCCCTTACAATTAATCATAGATTCAATACTATCACATTTAGCAAATACTAAATGGTCTTACAATCTTATTAGTCTATTTTCAAAATACTGTATCTTTCTAATGCTTTAAGTTATGTCCAGTATCCATATAACTAACAAAGTTGAAATAGTTGTTATTATGATAAGCCCCTCTCTATCTATTAAATTGTAAAATGAAGCAGTACATTATCACTATTCAAAATCTATTCAAACTGATTCACATTCTATAGCTGATAAATATCCAAATTAGAAATCAGTGAAGATTCAAGATGTTTCTCTAAAATAATTATTAAAGTAAATTTTTTGCTAGTTGTATCCAAAACATTCTGTAGATCATCCATTAAATTGATAAGAAAAGCATAATCAACAATATTAGTTTGCTTTTTAATCTGTTTAAGTCAAAAACTTCAATAAATTTATATCATCACATCCTGATATCGGTTTCGTAAAGTTCTTTATATAAACTGTATCAATGGTCGTCATAGTTAGTGCTAGTACACATTTCTGTTTGGCACTTGTTTCATTGCAAGTGACATATTTTTTACCAGTAATAATGTATGCTTTTTCTCATGTAGGAGTTACATAAATGAATACCTGAGAACAACCATCACATTTTTGATTAGGTGAACAAACTATCTCCATCGAATCAATAAAAACAATGTATAAATTACAATTGTAATGGTGGAATTTTTCTGGATGGGAATTCATATTTATGACACTTCTCAAATTCCTAAAATCATACAGATCTCTGGTAACCAATCATCTACATTAGAAGAAATAGATTCTATAAAAGTCTTCAAAGTGCTTTTTTGCTGTGAATAATATATTCTGTGAAAATTATTGTAGTCTTTTCTCTCCTCTCACTTTTTTATACTACAATAATAAAGATATCCTTTAAAGAATACTAGCCACAACTTTAAGGATCTGGACCATGATTTGTGCCAAGTTTTGTCAGTTTTGGAGTTCAAGTTTCTTTTGAATTCCTTATCATTAAAGCAATATTCTTAAAAAAAAATTCCACTAAATTTGAATGAAACATACCATCATCATATATCAAAATTTCTCTAGACATGCCATCAGGACTGGTTTTTTAAACATTTTATATATATCACAAAAAGTGTTAACAATATCAAGCCAGACATCTAGAGTCCATAGCATCATATGCAATCAATCTAATTCTTATATCACTTTTCAAAAGATTAATAATATATTCCTAGGTTCAAAATATTGTCACCAGTCACTTAATTTAATAGTATTATAAGAATATTTTTTAGAACCACACATTATTTTTTTCAAGTCAAAAAAAAAAAAAAAAGACCTAAAATAACTATTCCATTTGTTGTTTTAATTCATCAATCCTTCTTAAGCTTCTTGTCAGTCATTGATGCCCTATTTCATTTTAATCAAATTATTAATAATATCAATACTAAAGAACCAGCAAATACATCCAAGAGAATTTTGCACTGCTGGAACACAACCAACCATTAAACTGAAACTGTTAATTTTAGCAAATAACAGCTTTTGAAATTCAACATGAGTAACAACTGTTTCTTAAAAAAAAAAATATCAAATTTACTACCAATAAATATTCTTGGAAAAGGACATACTTTTTAAAACCTCTATCATTTTAATCTTGGAGCATATTAATCCATGACCTTGTCAACACTCTGCACCTGTAAGTACTATGCAATATTGATTTTATTTAAATTTTGAGTTATTCTAACAACATGGAAATCACTCAAGTTCTTCAATTTAACTATTTTTATGTGTTAGCAATATTTAGATGGATTATCCATATACTGCACAAAATTCAATAACAGACCATACAGTTCATTGAGCTAATACTTACTATTTTTAATAAATTTGGGCTAAAATGTATTGTTATCTGCAATACATGTACTAGTCTTAAAAAAAAATCTTTTTTTTTTTTATTGGCATTAAATAAATTAAATGGTTTATTATTTAGAGTTTTTAAAAAGTTCAGCATCAAAAAGTGACAAAATTAGGTGTGATTCATGGATCATGAATTAGAGTGGCACCTTACATTATAAATCTTAATTGTTAGTGATGCAAGAACAGTAACAACAAAAGTTCTCTTTCTCTGAACTTTCCAAATACACCTGAGTCTTTTTTTTATGCGGTAAATAGGTTCCACAAAAAAAGTGCATTAAAAAAATTGCACAAAATTACTTACGTGGGATATGTTCCTTAATTTTCATAAATATAATAAAACCAAAGCAACAAGGAAAAATTACTTTAAAATTCACATAAAAAAAAAATACGGAAATAAAATATGACTAATAAAAAATGTTTTATGTGTAATTTATTTTACATTTTTTCATACATATTTTAATCATTATCGCTATTTGACAATATGCAGGTTCGTTTGTGAACTGTTAAGACATCAGATTCGTTACATGAGGAAATACAATTACCGCCAACTTCAGTCTCATACTGTATTAATGGTTTTCTGTCATCAATGTAATCGGTAATTAAACTTTGAGACGATGATTTTACTAATTGTTTATGAAGCTCAGGATATCCAAACTGTTATGTCTAGCTGTTAGAGAATGCACTTCCACTAGTGCAACTATCTATAACACGTTTCCACAAGTGTGTTAAAAATGACTAACGGTTACATTTTCTTTTATACATATTTATACATGGAAAAACTTTTAGACAGAAAAAAGTTACAAATAAAAATATTTAAGAACTTTTAAAGATATATTCTTTTTAAGTAGAAATTAAAAGTTCTTACATATTTTTACTTGTAACTTTTTTGTACCTAAAAGTTTATCCATCTATATATGGGTATTAAAGAAAATATAAACATACACATTTTAAAGATACATTCTTTTTAAATAGAAATTAAAAGTTCTTAAATATTTTTACTTGTAACTTTTTTCTGTCTAAAAGTTTATCGATGTATTTATGTGCATAAAAGAAAATATAGATATACACATTTTAAAGATACATTCTTTTTAAGTAGAAATTAAAGGTTCTTAAATATTTTTACTTGTAACTTTTCTAAAAGTTTATTGATGTATATATGTGTATAAAAGAAAATAGATATACACATTTTAAAGATACATTCTTTTTAATTAGAAATTAAAAGTTCTTAAATATTTTTACTTGTAACCTTTTTCTGACCAAAATATATGTGTATAAAAGAAAATATAAACATACACATTTTAAATTTTTAAGTAGAAATTAAAAGTTCTTAAATATTTTTACTTGTAACTTTTTTCTGTCTAAAAGTTTCTCCATGTATATATGTGTATAAAAAAAAATATAAACATACACATACATACAACTATTTAGCTCTCGTTGGAATTTAAGAGCTCATTCATAATTCATGTTATTGACAAAAAATGATTTTCCAATTGATTAGAAAGTTGAAGACTTTCTCGAATCATTTTTGGTGAAACGAACAGGTTCCACTTCTGTTTCATTATCTTTTTCTAAATCTTCTAAGGTATCTAAATTTATTGCTAAACCTTTTTTCAACAGGCATTTAAAGTATGTAAAATTTAATGCGTGTATATAAAACAGGGAAATTCCGATTTTAAGTGAAATATGAACTTTTTTATCACATAAAAAAAAAAAACGCATAAAAGACATTAAGAAGAAACATGAATTGCATTAAAAAAATCCGCACAAAAAGAGACCCAGATATATAATGTAGAATATAAAAATGGAAATCATTACACAAATCAATTTTTAATATAATCAGTCTTTCCCTTAAATACCTTTAAGAATAAAAGATATCAAATTAGGCCTAACATCACCAGTCAGTCTCTTTTTAATGAATGAATTTCCTATCTACGAAAAGACTAAAGATAACTATTAATCTTAAACCAAAATAATCCCTCTAAAATGCTTACTTTTATTATTATTACACTAGCTTAAATATTGTCGTTATCCCCTTTATCGATATTGCAACTATTTCTAATACTTAACAAAAATAATCTAGCCAAATTTTGAATGATATGCTATCTTTAGACTATATTTTCAATTTCCACGTTTGTCACAAACAGAGGCAATCTGATGCACATAATCACTTGCTGAATAATAAAATTCCAGTTTCAAATTCAATTCAAAATAACTCCATATCAATTATACTATCTCATGTATAAACACAACCAAGAATTTCTAGTTTTTTCTCAATATTAAAGGTGTTACATACTCGTACATATTTGCATAAAAAAAAAAAAAGGAACCTGAATTGCTGTATAATTAAAGGAATGAAGCATGTTTGCATAAATACACCAGTACATTGTTATAATTAGTGCAGAGAAAGAACCATTGGTATATGTCTAGACCGGTGTTTTCTAGTCGCCAGTCCGTGGCATTCGTGCAAAAGTAAAACAAATTATGTTAATCAAATTTGTATGTCAATTAACGCATGTGCATATAATGTATTGCATTGTTTTGATCAGTTTGTTTAAGTAAAAATAGCATAAGTGTTGTCTTCTTAAATTTGTCTTTGAGTACAGTGGAATTTTAACCACCTTATTTTGTAAACTTACCGGTCCGCCAAAAAAAAAAGGTAGGAAAACACTGGTCTAGACTAATGTAAATAATTGAAGATATTATAGTAAAAATATACATATATATGAAAGAACACAAAGAGGGGGAGGGGCAAATATCTATGAGCCAATATACTAGCCTAAAAACAGGAGATACTCCTGCTTGGAAGTTACTTCATATCTGAAGGTCTCCGCTATCTGTCCGCTGTAGACTTTTATCAAAAGTTCACTTTAGACACACAATCCAAATCATTAAAAAACCCTGCTATATCCAGTTTCACATATTCAATAATCCACTTGTCTGCAGTTCAAAAAAAAAATCAATAAAAATTAATAAAAAACAAAATTTTAATTGTCTAGTTGACATTTCATTCGCTATGCATTGTAATTTCATGATGTCACAATCTATCAAAAATAAAAACGAATGACTACAGTAAACCAAGCATGTGACTGAAATTATAGGTATTAATTTAATATTTAAAATTTTATCATCATAAAAAGAATGAAAAAAAAGATTGTTTTATTTTTTTGCAAATTACTTGGGCCACAATCTTAATATTTTAAACACGCTGTCAAATTATTCTTTTATTCAATTTGCAGTAAAAAATTGAATAGATTTTTTTTAGCAACTGTATTGTTTGTCTCTTGTTTAATATTTAAATTATTAATTGCTTTTTATTATGTCTCAAAGTATAACTCAATTTTTTAATATTTTTATATCATTAATAAATGTATATATACAGTATATACATTTTACTGCATAGTAATTTATTTTTATTATTTTAATGTGTGTACTTAACTTTTAAACTAAAATGCATTATAAGTATATAAGTATGTACTATTTATATTGTAAACATGCATATTAAGCAGCATTCATTATTAACCATAAACCATTAATGTTATTCAAGGTGGATATTGTAATTTCACCATTCCCACTGTATAGATAGAACAGCTTTAAATAACCCAAAACAAGGAAAAGATTATTCTCTAAAGCAGCAATCGGCAATCTTTTAAATATTGTGAACCACTAACATAATTTTTAGTTACAAATTGATATGAGCATTGAATATTATATACACATATATTTATTTATATGTTTTATAATTTGTTAAAGAACTATTTTTATTTTTTGTTAACATAATGTTTATTTTATTTCATAAAAATAAATGAATGTATAAATATGTGTTTGTTACACTTTATATGTGTAATTTTCTAATTCGTATTTACAAATAATTATTTAAGATTAATAACGAATAGTATTCTATTCACTTAATAATTTTTATATATGTATTTTCTTTCAAAAATTTTTCATAAAATTTTTGAGTTTTAGTTTACTCAATTACCAAGGGTGTGCTGTAGTCAAATGACTAGTCAGTGAAGAAAAATCAAAAGTAATGATGATTAATACTGAGGAAAGAGAAGACAAGGAATTTTTATTAAGGGATATAAAATTAAGTGTGGTAAATAGATATAACTATTTGGGAATCGTCTTAAGTAATCAGAGAAAATGCTTAGACGAATGGAAGAAAAAATTGATAAATAAAGCAAAGAAAAGAAAGGGATTGATAAAGAAATTAACAGTGTTCTCATATAATAAATATGAGGTAGCTAGAATTGTATGGAAGGGAGTGGCAGTAGCAGGGTTAACATATGGTAATGATGCGTTATGTTAATAAAGGGGTATTAGATTACTTAGAAAAAGTACAAAAAGGAAGAAGATATGCATTAGATACAGAAGTGTGGACAGCAAAGGATGCAATTCAAGGAGAAATGGAATGGTCAAGTTTTTATATGAGAGATACAAAAAACAAAATGAAAATGTTAGGTAGATTGCAGTTTATGGATAATAAAAGAATAGCCAAAATAGTATTTAATTGGGCTATGAATAAAAGCCTGGCTATAAGATGGGTGTGAAAGGTAATGTGAGATATGCAGAAGATTTAGATAAAGAATTTATGTCAGTATACTTATACAAAAGGTGGGATGATTGTGTTAGAAAAATTGTTGAGTGTTATAATGTTAAGGAATAGGATAAAAGAATAGATGCATTAATAAAGAATAGGGAGTTGGAGAGTAAAAAAAAGTTTAAATATTTATAGAAGTAAACAGAATATTGGATGTGAGTTAATTTATAATAGCAAGGAACGGGATTTTTAGCAACAAGGGAATATACACATAAATGAAAAAATATGGGTGATTTAGTCTGCAAATTGTGTAAGGAAGGCATAGAAAATATTAGGCATCTGTTAATTGGATGTAAATGTCTGAAAGCAGAAAGGGTACAAATAATGAAGTTGTGGAAGAATAAATATAAACAAAGTGATTATACAAAAAGTGGCTTATTGGTTTTTATACTGGGTTTGGGAAAAGATAAGGGTTTTTTAAATATAAAGGTCATGGAGTTGACAAAGATTATGCTGTGGAAATGGGATGGAGCAGGATAGAGAAGAATTTGGGAAAACTTGGGGTGGGGAATGAAAAAAGAAGTCAAAGTGGCTAACAGGTTTCTCTGGGCATAGTTGCTGAGAGATTCCTGACTCCGTATAAGAAGAAGTCCCAGTGCATCTCATCACATCAATTGTACAGAATTCGGTGTTCTTATTTTGTTACATTTTCTATGCCGCTGACATAGTAGGGGTTAAATTAAATGCCTTTGAGATAGATGTTTTGCAAGTCACAGTAGTATTTTGTAACAAAACAATTAGCAATATAATATTCTTGTTCTATTTTACATATAATAATATAGTATAAACAAAATTTTATTAAATTAACTTAGCGAATTTAAATAATATCTGAATTTCTTTGCGGACCATTAAAATTACATCATGGACCACCAGTTGTCGACCGCTGCTCTAAAGCATGTCAAAAAGGATTAACAAATAAGACAATGCCTACTATCCTTTCCTTTCTTAATTTATTTAACTTTTAGCAAAAAATAGCCAGATATTTATTTGCCGACAACAAACAAATATGACTACTTAAATTTTTTTTTTTTTTTTAAAGTTTATTCAAATAGCAAGCAAAAAAAAAATTATATAAAATAAAATTCAACTCTTGTGTCTATTATGCTGCAAAAAAAATCTTGGCTTTTTGACTAATTATCTTTGTTCTTCAAAATAAGGCTAAAGTAAAGATTAGTTTTCATGGTCACAGAAATTCTGCAATAAGTAGATGTGAATGCTAGCATAAAATAGTGTTACACACTAAAAAAATCTGTTGATAGTGACTATGATTACTGGTCAATTGTGAAATTTCCAAAAGTATAACTATTTGCTTTGTATTTCTAATTTTTATTTCATAAATGAATATTTTCATTTGATCACCAATATTCTACAGACTATTTTATTAGACAAATATCAATAATAGGCAATTCTGAAATAAAATTAAGTTGATCAAAATTAGTCAATATATATAAGACTTAATGAGCATAGTTATTATAAAAGATAGATGCAGGACAAATTAAGAAAAACTTTGTAATAGATATAAATTACCAATCCAGTTTATGAATACAGTATAACTGATGTGAAGTAAAATTTCAATATGCTACATGTAAATAATACTAGTTCATAACAGAAAAATTCCTATTGCTTAAGTTAGGTTTTCATCCCTTACATTAAAAGACTATCTAACAATTTACATTATAAAATATATTCCTGCTAGTTAAATTTTCAGCTTTCTCGTTAAGGGAAAAACCTAATAACTCACAATATAAAACTTACTAATGCTGTAATGATTATTTATTTATTTAGTGTTTTTAAATATTATATGTATACTTGTTATATATATAAATGCAATGTGCAAACACAATGAAAATATGCAAATCCAGAATATTAACTAATAAGCTTTTCATATTTTAAAGCTTTTATTTCACTGTTTACTTAATGCACATATAAGAATTATATAATAATTATGGGATGAGAATAAAGTTATGTATAAGAAGCAACTTACAATAGATTATTTTAAATGTTTAAAAATCTTGCCAAAAAAAAAAAAAAAAAATGAAAGTAAGAATGCAATATCTAAAGTGAAATTTGTTAAAATTAATAACTATATACAAGAAAGAAACAAAAAAAATGCTTATTTGAAGATTTATCATATTAACAGTCTTAGACAATCAAATAAAAAAGCATTAAGAAAAATTTGGAAGTGTGTATGTGAAAAATGTTAAAATTAAATTGAAAAATATCTTCACAGGTGCCTGAAAGAGAAACACAGCTGCCTCACTTTATCCATAACTTAGAATATCAGTTATCTAAACTTTAATAAAATTTTGATTTTTTTTAGTTGACATAGAACACATATAAATGTGTGTATTAACAACTACATATTTTACAAGATTGGTTGCTAAAAACAAACTTCAGTATTCACGCTGTAGCCTGGAATCAAATATGACAGAGATCGGAATGGAGAGGAGTACTATAATAGTAATGTTAATGATCTTTCATAGATATTAAACTATATCATGATTATATAGTACACCAATTAAAAACACCAGGGTCATCAATAAAATTGTGGGTGATTATATTGGTAAAGCCAAAAAGAACAAATCAATTTATTTAAGCAAGGGGATGTAAAAGGTCAAAGCTGAATTAGTCCTATCCAAATTACATTCCATTAGCAAAAGCATAAACTGCAATGATGGAGTTCAACTAGATGTATATCGCTGATATACAAGCATTAGCTGATGATAGAATATAGTTAAAATCCTTCAACAGTTGATTATGTAAGTTACTATCATTGCATAATATAATAAATAAAGTAGGTCATATATATATCACGTGACTTTGCTTTTTAAGCTTGTATTACAGAAAGGTAATAGGGGAATAATTCTAGATAAAGATTTTATAGGTGTTCTCTTCGGCACTTATCAATAAAAGCTTGTTAGAGCTATTGGCACATTTCCTATATTATACTGCATAATATATTTGCAAAATCTATGCAATACCAGAACTAATGTAAAAATCATAATTATTAATAATAAAGATAATAAAATTATAAGCATAGTATGTAATTTTTTAAATAGTTTATTCTGAACAGTTTCTATTTATTTAAAGATTTGCTTTGTATTTATCTTTTGTAACTTTTTTTATTTTATTTTACTTAATTAAGACAGAAAAAGTTAAAGATCAACATAAGCTATACTTTAAATACTTACAATAATGTATTTTCTTCGGAATATCACAATCCTATAGATTCTCTTAGTTTCAATTGGATGTTCAGGAAACATCTAATAATTTATGGTATAAAGCATGACAAATAATAATTATATATTTTTAAAAAATATCTAGTACATTTGTTTGCTGACTAAAGATGTGCATATATGAAGACTCTTATACAATGTCCTTTAACATTCATTGAAATAAGTCCAATACTAAAATAATCATTCACTATATACACATATTTCTTGTGGCAACACATACATGTTCTTGTATTCTTCAGGAAGATTACATCTAGCTGGCACATTACACATATATGCGAAACAAAAAAATTACATTTGAATTAATAAAATAGAATTTTTCTTACCCGATAAACCAAATGGGCTGTTAGGGCCAGATGAGCTAGCAGGGGACTGAAGATTTGCATTAATATTGCTTGAAGAATGATTAAAACCAAGTTGTGAGTAGCTAACATTATGAGGCATCGGAGGCTCAGGGATCTGCTGATATGGTAATAGAGTATGACTAGGAGCAAATTCACTATGTCTAGGGACCAAGACAGGAGGTAAGACTATAAATATAAAAAAAATCTATTGTAATAAAATGTTTATTAATAAATTCAAGTATAAAAAATTATAAATAATAAACTGGTAATAAATAACATAGTATAAAATTTTAACTATTTTCTTCGAGAATTCTGATGGAGAAAATACAGTAATTAATTAAACAAATAATTGATTAATTATTTGTGAAATTAAGATTATTCTGTAATAGGGTATGTGAGAGATAACCATGTAAACAATATTTTCTTATTATAATCCATAACATTAGATCCATTTTTTTTTTTAAAAAAAAAAAGGTAACCAAGACCTTAATTTTAAAATACAGGTGATTCTCTATTTTCATACAATTCGCTATTTCATACTTTCAATTTTTATCTATATATATATGAAAAAATGTACTTTCCTGGATTCTCTTTCTCATGGACTATTAGTCACTAATCCATCCCCATCTCTCAGACATTAGTCATCCATTTTTGACTCTACAGGTACTTATATATTTATAGTGTAAAAAAACTGTAGGTGTAAACCTTTTAAATTTATTATTTTTTAAATGTAATGAAAAATTATTATTGTAATTTAATATTGTTAAATATTAATGTGGAGGAAATGTCAAGTTAAATTACTGCTTTGCTTTCTAGCTAACAAAATGCTAGAAAAAATAGAGGGGTATTTTTTTTAGTTAAAAAAATAAATATTGCTTGCATTATAATTGATTATTTTGATTTTTTTGTGTTTGCAGATTAAGATCTCATTTAAATAGCAAACAAAGAAATCACTTCTGTAGAAAGATTTGTACTCTGCCATTACAAAGTGAAACTACAGTTCCCCATGGCATAAATTATTATTCGAATAAGCTTTCGGGCAGATAGAAGAATTAACTGAAGTTTATAAAAAAATACTACTGAAATACTTTTTGCCTATAAATTCGTTTCCATCGTTAACAGAAAAAAAGGTGATCAAAAAATTCATACATCTGTTAATTTTTTTTTTTAATTTTATTTAAATGATAAGCATGTATTGTGGTTATATAATTTATTTCTATCTATTTTTTAAAAGAACTTATATTCTTCTTGTAAATATAATGAATAATACTTGTATCAAGTCTTCAAAGAAAACTTAACCTAGTTTTATCAGATGTTCTGAAAAGGCAAATCGGTGGTTTATATAAAACAAGAAAGGAAAAAGAAGAGTGCAATCCAATTATCTCTTGACAAATTTATAAAAAAAAACCACCAGATAATCAATAAAAAAATAAATACATGTACTGTATTGTATTTTGAAAACCCTTTTTTATTGAGTTTTTTACACTGTTCTACTTTCATACGTATTTCAGAAACCAATCAGGTAAGAAAGTAGAAGACTGCTATATCATTTCAAAAAAATATATGATTAACTAAAAATTAAAGAGATATAAATTTAGTACAGTCTGATAAATATATATTCAAAATTAAATTTAGTTTATTTGTATACAAGCTAGACATATATACATATTAAATATATATATATATGCTTGCTTCACCAGTCACTGTGGTTTAACTAAAGACCCTAAGTCGAACCACAGTGAATGTAGGCTAAATTTAAAAGATTTTATTTTAGTTAACAAAATAAAATTCCTAGAATTACAGAACTCATTAGAGAAAAGGATTAGTTAAGATAGGAATAATTAATTAAAAATAAGATAGCAGAACAATGGCATTGGAATGTAAGATGGCCAACAAGTTAGGTATAAATTGAGTGTTTGTCTATTGTTCTCTCTCTTTTACCTGGCTCAGCTCTCCGCTTGGATCGAAAAACAGCCACGACGATTTTTTTTTTATTGGAGAAGAAATAAAGAAATATAGTTAACTTTTTGGAAAGAGCTCTGCAACAAGGAAAATATCTTAGCTCCCTGCTGAATAAATTCGTAAACCACCACTTTTATAGACAAGAAGAAAAAAAAACTTAAAATGGGAGCTGTAGGAAAAATGGCTGAGTAGACTTTTCTATCTCTCGATCATTTTCCTGTCTGCTGGAGTCTGAAAGATGTTACCCAAAAAATGTAGAATGCTAGAACAATTTTGCTTGACCTGTGCCTGCTGCTATAAATGGATAACCAAGGACAGAAATCACCCTAAGCCATCAGTATGGGCTGCAGACCAGAATGTCTTCATGGCTATCTAATCAAGACGTACGCAATCTTAAATTATTACCGGTAACTTTAATTTTCATTTGTATTTTATGTTGGCTTAAATCATAAACTTAAGTCATTTATGTATTATAATTATAATGTGTTCATATATATAGCCTGATAATTTTTTAACATTTTCATTGTTATTTTTTTTGTTGACAAGTATAATGGCAATTCGTAATCTCATTAATGTATACGTAAATCTTTCGTTTTTTTTTAAATTAACAGATCGCCAATCTACATTTACTAGAATCGTATACTACTTATATTTTTTTTAAAGAAAGAAACAATTTCTTCTTTATAGCTTGGAACAAATATATGTATATAGAAGAAACTGGGAGAAATAATCTGATTTCATTTATTTCTACTTGTTTGACCTGCTACTAAATACGGGAATATTTCAGATTTATTAGAAAATTCTTTGAATAAAACTTTTTCCAATTCCCTCCTGCTGCATTGGTTTTACTGATTTTTTTCTTATATATTAGAAAGAGAGAGAAATGCAGAACACACAGTTGTTTTTTTTAAAAAAATATTTCAATATTTCTTTTAATTTATACTTAGCAATAAAAGATATGCGAGTATATTTATCAAAAGGTTAAATTTTCTGTATTTTAAAAGAAAGATCCAATCCTGCTTTATATTTTTTTTATCCCTCTTTAAAGACAACCTGGGTTTTAGCTTAGGCGCTCATAGTCTTATTGAATGTAAGAGAGGGGACAGTACAGTTATATATAAATTAAAATCTTAAAATCTTCATTAACTCTAAGGATGAACTAGTTAAATAGTGATTAATTATTAATTAATATACATATCTTTCTTATATTTTAATGTTAGTTAAAAGATGTAAAGTAATAATTATTTTTAAAAGTGGATATTTTCTCAGTCTCAGAACATTTTGAAGTTATATTTACTTAAGGTTTTTAAAGTTTAACGGTTGTTTAACCACATTTTCTTATATTGTGCTACTCGGTAATTCGTGGGTGTCTTAGCACATATCCATGACTCCCGTCGTCATTGATTAATAGCTAACACCGCTCAGAGATGGCCATTGATGATAAATTGGAGCTCGACCTTTTTCAAATATTACTACTGGACACAAGAACTTATACTCGGGTCCTGAGCTCGGATCACGCTGCGACGAATGAGCTCCATTTCTCTAACTATGTGTTAGACCCGGAGTGCTATCTAGACCAAAAGTTAGCCATGTATAAAACCTTTGTGCCCCAAGACTTGCTTCTAAACTCACATAATTGAATCACCAAGGACCATGATAGTTTTTAATTTCATTATGGATAAAACCTTACTTTATCATATGCTCAAAATATTACTGAGTGAATCTGAAAAATGTCCACTGGGGGGATTTATCTTCATTTTGAAATTTAAATGCTGGCTATTTGAACAGGGCCTTGATCTATTTAACTAGTTTAACCAATTATCCATTTTGTAATTTCACCCTAGAGTTATGTTTTTTCTGTCTCTCTCCTTTAAAGTAAAGCACCCAGTTGTTGGCTAGGTATATTATGGTTTTATGTATTTCTCGATCTCTGTCTACTGCTGCAAGAAAATAACTTGCAACATTTTTTTTTTTTGTCAATTGATTCTTCAAATTGTCATTTCTTTTAATTGAACAATAAACTTTCATTCACTAATCTCATCAATATCTTGTCTGTGTAATTATATACTCTAAACCTGATTTTTCTTTGTTAGAATTCCCTTTTGGGATCGCATTTCTCCCTGACTACCAGGCATACATAAAGAATAAATTCTAGTGAAGTTTGGGGAGTAAGTCGCTTAGTAGCAATCTGGAGGAGTAGGTGAGGCTTGAACTCCCTTTACCTGCATCTCTAGGTTAGGTTAAAGCAGCCCTATTTTTCATACCATTACAGTATGTATCAGCCTATCAAATCATCAGCGACTGACTTGGTGTTAAAATAGTAGCTCGATCTAACTGTTGAACTTTCATATAGTCAACAGGTAGACATTTTTTTTACTAAAACACATCTAGACTCTGAGAAAATGACTAACCTTCACAGATTACATTGAACTTACTGTATGGTTATTTATATTATGTCAATAGAGCTGGATTGTGATATACTAATTAATGAAACAAGTTATTAGGTAAAAGCTTCAATCAGAAACTAAAGTCAAAAACTAATATAAATAATCTTTAATCAACATTGATTTACTGCAGCATTAAATCCCCTTAAAGATAATCTCAGTTAAAAAAAACATATTACAGCAATAATTGTGATGTCATATTATGACAGCTCCAAAAGTGGCAAGGAGTGAGATGACTTTACCACTGCACTAAGTCATATAGGATTGCATTTTGAAATCAAAAGAGTTTTAGTATGAAAGACAACTTTTGGGGTTTAATCTCTGCATTCTTAATATTTTCAGGAATAACATCTGCAATAATAATAATAATTAAAAAACCCAGCAGAGAAACTATTAGTAAAGCAGGTATATTCCAAAATTACAATGACAACTTTTTTGATCATTAAAGGATATCTAAAACAATTAATTTTCTGTCTAAATTTGCACTCTAAACAAAATTTTAAACAAACTATGATTAAGCAAGCATAATATATTTTCATGTTTGTTTTATCTAGTCTTCATCACTATTTTGGAATTTAGTTAATATCCATAAATGAATTTCTTTTTTTGTTGATGTTCGCTAAAATCATATTTATTTCCATGGGTCCAAAGTAAAAAAAAATATTGTAGTTCACACATTTTATATTTTACGATTAGTACTTCAATTATATCTATTTTTACATTTTGCTGATTTCCTTGACCTTAAGCTGTTTTAGAGTTCTTGATAAATGATGTTCTATTTCACTTTCAACAATACAACTCTATGTTAATAGAATTACAAAAAATCCAATATTCATAATTGATGATCTTTATACAAAATAGGTAATAATTGCTATTAAAAAAAAAAAACAGATAAGACTATAGCCAATCAAAGAGATTATAAAAAGGAATACACTAATGTAGAGAAAAACAACTAGTTATGATCATGTTGTGCATTCAACCACAAAACTGAATGCCAACAAAATAACAAAAAATATAGACTATAAGCTTTAAAGCAGAGGTGGCCAACAAGTCGATCATGAAACCAATCTGGCAAGAGCTGTCGAATTATGAGTGAAACAAATTAAATCAAGATTTTAAAGTTTTTTTGTTTTTGTTCTTAATTTTATAGATAGGTGAAATCCATTAAGTCATATCATTATTAGAAATAATATTTTTAATCTTGATTTAATGTGTTTCACTTGTAACCGAATGCAATGTGTGAACATAACGCGCAAATGTAACAGTATGCACACAGTTATGACTCATAGAAAAACACAGCCATTTAGCTTGAATATTTGGTAGTGTCATACAGTAGCTTCTTTTCTTTAGTATTAACAATATTATCTATCCACGGTGACCATGTTGATTTTCAATTTTTTCTTCTGTTTAAAATGAAAGTACCTTTTTTTTTTATGTTTTAATTTAAATTGTGGCTTTTCTTACCTATCTACTTACTTGATTAATGAGCGTTCTCAGCAACAGACTTCTAAGCTGAAGTTGTTAACGGAGTTAATGACTGCAGTGCATGAGTTTTTAATTTCCTTGGAAAATATTTAATTCAATATTTATTATTTATTTTGAATATTTAATTCTTATCAGTCAAGTTTGGGGAAATAAAATTGTCAAGTATTTCTTTTTTCATTTTAGTATACCCATAAACATAAGTAGTAAACCAAAAAATTTGAAAACTTATCATTTCAATAAAGAATGGGAACTCGATTACTTTTTTACAATGGTAAATGATAAATGTTGTTGCTTAATATGCTTTACCTTGATAGCCATTGCTAAAAAGGGTAATCTGGAGAGACATTTTTTAGCTTTACATATCAAGTATCAAACAGATAATCCACAAAATAGCGAATTGAGAAAACGTAAAGTTAGGGATCTTAAAACTCAATTAAAAAATCAACAAAATGTTTTTAAAAAGCCAATGTTGAAGTCACAAGCAGTAACTACTGCATCATTCAAAGTAAGCTATCTCTTAACAAAAAAATATAAACCATTCTCTGAGGATGAATTTGTAAAGGAAACTTTTTTGGAAATGTCAGATTCACTTTTTAACAATTTTCACAACAAGACTAAAATTATTGCTGCAATTAAAGATCTACAACTGTTTCGAAACACTATGATGCAACAAATTCAGAAGATGAGTGGAATTGTAAAAGATCAGTTATATAATGATATTAATAGATGTTCATTTTTCCCTTCAATGTGATGAATCGACAAATGTAAGTGATACAGCACAATTACTTGTTTTCATTCGTATGGTTTTTAAAGATTTTACATCTAAAGAAGAATTGTTGGGTATGATTTCTTTGAAAAAAAAACAAGGACTAGAGGTGTAAATATATTCAAAGCCTTTAAAAACTTGCTCAATGATTTGTAAGTACCACTTTTTAAATTAGTTTCAATATCAACAGATGGCGCAGCTGCAATGATGGATCGCATAAATAGATTTATAGCCTTATATCAAAATGAAGATGAACAGCTTTTTTGAGCTACCACTGCATAATTCACCAGCAAGAGACTAAACACAAAAGAAGTAATGGCTATAGCGTTTAAAATTGTTAATTCAATTAGAGGAAGTTCCCTCAAAAGACGTCTCTTCCAACTGCAGCTCGATGAAGGCCAATCTGAATCATTACTACATACCGATATAAGATGGCTAAGCAAAGGTAAATTTCTGAAACGATTTCGTGATTTATTGCATAAAATAATAGATTTTCTCCGCAAGCAAGATGGAAAATGTGAAAATTTAAATGATAAAACTTGGCTTAGTGACTTAGCTTTTCTTACCAATTTTACTTCAGTGTTAGTTAAATCATTTAAATTTAGAATTACAAGGTAAAAATAAAACAATAATTGATATGATCAGCTGCATAGATGCATATAAAACAAAATTTAGTTTGCTAATATAAGATCTGCAACAAAATAATCTGAATCATTTTTCAAATATGGTAGATCACCTACAAAAACATATTAATTATAATATAGACAAATACATCACAGAAATCCAAAAAATAATTGAAGATTTCAACGTAAGATTCCAAGATTTTGAAAGAATTAAAGAAATTGTGGAATGTATATCTTTTCCTTTTAAAAAAGGATTTAAGTGTGAAAAGCATTAGCCAAAAAATTTCAGACATATTTCATATGAAACAAAAGGCATTAGAAAATGAAATTATAATTTTATAAACTGATTCAATCTTACAAAATAGAAAATCTGAAGATTTTTGGAAATACGTCAACCGAGAAAAATATCTCAATATCACCAAATGTAGCAAATATATTTATTCTTGTTTTGGATCTACATATCTGTGTGAATCAGCATTTTCATATTTAAAGTTAACGAAGACTAAACAACGTTCTGTCCTGACTGATTCCCATACTGAGGATTCTTTATTATTATCTTTGTCGGGATATACACCTAATTGTAATTCCTTGGTTAGAGACATGCAAACTCAGTCTTTCCATTAATGTTAAGGTAATAAAATAAATTCTAAATCTGTCTCTATCTGTAGCTAATTTGAATTAATAAATATTGTTAATAATTACTCATGTTGCTTTAATTCCCCCGGACATGAGTTTTTTGGCTTGTTAAATAATTGTTATTTTTTTTACGTCGATAGATGTATAAAAATAGTATGTATTTCATACTTCCCTCCGCTAATGACAACAAGTCAATCGCAACACATTAAAATAAAAAGTAGATGACCACCCCTGTTTTAAAGAAACACAAAATAAAGATGAAAATATATTTATTTATGTTTATATAAATAACACATTATATACAATTGTGCCTTCAGTAATTCCGGTGACTACTAACAACTGACCACCGGCAATTGGACTATTTCTCACTAGATGCTAATACTCCCCACATAACTAACCATTGTCTTCACTATTCTTAAACCTGGGTAAATAACTAAAAAATTATTTGTACTCGGTCCGGCTTTGCACAGTTCTAATGAGCCTTATTAGGCATAAACAAATAAAAAATAAGAGCAGCGCCAACTGTTTAAGTTCCTTATCTAGCTGTTTGCACCTACAGAGGTTCAGTCTCTGGGATGATGTCCTTCATAGCAGAAAAGTCGCTACAACTTTTCTGATAGCATTTTCTTTGGGTCCTTTCTTCCTGACATCACATGAAGGGTAAGAAAAAGTTCCTGCTCTTTTCAGCCCACATAATATCCGATATTAATTATTATAAAAGGTAATAGCTATTTACATTAAGTTACCCCCACCAATAATGCATCTTTTCATAAATTATCATCAAGCTTTTAATTGTATCAGTGTACATTCCTTTCATCTGCAATTAGTTTTTCAAATGTTGATTAACTGACCCTTCCTCAGTATTCTTTTGTTTAATTAGTTTAAAATAGCTTAATGCTCTTACTTTCTATACTTAAATCCATTAAGTCATTCTGGCATTATTATTCATATTTCTTTTATCTATCAGCAATTTTTTTCATTGCTTTTAACTTTCAATATATTCTATATTTAAGTTTCTATTTTTTCTGGAGCTTTATAACTTATACTAATTACAGTTACTAAAGCAATATTCTTTCCAAAATATAACAGATCGTTTACCACAGAATTAATCATAAAAACAATAACCATAGAAGAAACAGAATAAATCAATCCAAATAATAATAATAATAAGTGCAAATATTGAAAAAAACAACAACAGATAACTCAAGAAAATTACACTAAGAATAACAGAGAATGTCAAATTGCTTTAAAATATGCACATTACAAATTACTTTATTTAAAACTGAATAACATATGAAATTAAAATAAAACAATATAATAATACAAGCAATAGACAAATATCTAGAAAAACCCAATTTTAGCATACTGCTGTTTTTCTCCCAGCCAATATGAATATCATTATTCTTAATCATTAAAAGCAATTATTCATTTTAGCTAAAATTTAAAATTAGAGATTATATAAAAATTCCATTTTGATCACAAAATTTTAAGTTTTTGCAAATTATTCTGCTTCTTCTAACATTTTTAAAATCAATAAAACTAATTACCTGGTGATTCTACTCTTTTATAATGGTAAGGATTAATACAGACTTCCTTCTGCTTTGCGGAAAAAGGAAATTCACAGCATTCCAATGGTTTAAGCTCATGATGACTTTGAAGATCAGGCCATCGCCACACACGGCAATAAATTACATGGGGAAGACCTTTGCGATGAGAAACTTGCAGTCGTCCATCCAATGATCGAGGAATTGTCACACACTTGCTAGGTTGACCAGGGCAACTTAATGCTTTTTCTAGTTCTTCAATTGCACCTTTTTTCTTTTTAAGTTTTTTTACCAGTGAATCCACAGCCTTTTCAGCCCATTTTTCTTCTTCATCACCTTGCTTCCAACCAAGCAATTTTTTTACTGCAGGACTAGTAAATGAAAATAGACTATTCAATGTCGACATTGGCTCCAAATCCTAAAATACACGAAATTTATATATCCTATAGTACATATTTAAACTAAATTAATAAAATATTTAGAAATAACTGTAAAGTAGTTGGAATGTTATTGGTCAAATATAAAATTTAATTTGCAAAATTAATTTCTAAATAAAAAAAATAGGTCACATAGCATCAGAGCTCATGTGATGTTAAAATGCTAAATAAAATAATGTGAATAGTTCATTTTCCACCACTTGGTTTTGGAATATTCAGTCATCATCTTGGCATGATTATACTTCAAAACATCGCCACAAAAAATATTGGTTTTTAGTTGCTAGTACAACTGTACACTGGTCAAGAATGCACTTAAGTGGTCATCTCATTCTAATGACAACAAAGTTTATATATCTGATGGAAGTATAATCTTGTTCTATAAAAGGTGAAGGAATTAAAAAAATATTATTAAGGCAACTATTCTTTTGACAATCTTACACTTTTTCTGTGGTAAAAGCATCTTTAATGAGTGGTTCTTGCTCAACTTTATACATTTCACCTTTCACAACATTAAGAATAGTTTGCTACAATATTCCCAAATCTGATTATCTTTCAATCCACATTTTTAGAATCTACAATTATTTTACTAAAGAGTCAAGGGTTTAATTAGCTTATAAAGGAGTCACCAACAATAAAAATAAAGCTGATATACTGCAGACCTATGTACTAAATAAATACATCAATTAAGATATATGAATACCTTCTGATGTTATCTTGAATGGGACAATAAAAAA
Organism: Epiperipatus broadwayi; assembly: GCA_028023455.1. Classification (NCBI taxonomy): domain Eukaryota; kingdom Metazoa; phylum Onychophora; class Udeonychophora; order Euonychophora; family Peripatidae; genus Epiperipatus; species Epiperipatus broadwayi. Next base: position 775,688 of record JAQFVV010012582.1, read on the forward strand.
TAACTGGAGGGAAATTTGGAGTCCACGATAAAGGTTTATAGTCAGAAACTAAGTACAACAGCTTGAGATTCTAACAATAATACGAATTTGATTGATCCACTTCTGGTGGTCCTAAGTGCACCAATAAGAATTTGACTCCAGTAAATATAATAGTATGTAGAATATACTTATCAGAAAGTGTGATTTATTCTCCCATCGAATATCCATTCATTATATACAATTGACTGTCTTTCAAGTTGAAAGATGTAAATTTGATTACTGCTGTTATAAAAAAAAAAAAATTCACTAACTTGTAACTCCTTTATGTAGATATAATTGTGATTATCTTGCCAATTTTCTTATTAGCATAATACTAAAATCAAAGAGTAATTGATGTTTTGAAAGAGACAACATGATATTTCTATAATTTAACCAGTGTAAAATATTCTAAAACCAAAACTGTTGGTGGCTAAATATTTATTTTGTAAAAAATACTGCATAAGTACTTACATAAAAAAATATACCTAAATCGTTTCACTATTTACTACAGCTATGTTGGCTTAAAAAACCGATCTTGCATAGCAATGTTTTTTCCATAGTACTATACCTTGATTCTGACAATAACGATGAGATTCGAGATTGACCTTCTTTTATGCTTTAGACTAATAAAAATGGACTCTGGTAAATCCAGTAATATGCAAAGTATAGGCTGGCTAGAAAAGTTTCATTAAATTACTTTAAACATGTTTGAAGGCTTAAAAAAAAGCACTGCGCTTAAATAGGTCAATAAAAATTGTTACTAATGACTTAAAATACATCCAAACTCTTAAGCATTATCAAGCAATTTATAAAAAAAATATTTTTGTTCTCTGTACAAATGTCTATCTGTATTAAGTCAAATATAAATAAAGCAAATTATAGATGACATAATATTTGACCAAACTGATGAGCAGTTTTACTGTGCAAGAATTCAGTTCAAAGTCATATGCCATTAGAATCAAATAAAAAAAATTTAATAAAATTATTTAGTAGTACATAATAAAATTGTTTTGCTCATATTTCATAATCTCAATATTGTGGCAAAAAAGTTCAAGATATATATCATTCAGTGATAACACTAATTTATAAGATCGTATTTGTCAAAAGCAAGTAGTTACTAGCCAATAGGCGACTAAACAATAATAATAATCACCAGTAATAGTTTATAATTATTTGCCATTTTTTCAATACAATTTATTCTAGCACTTCAATTATACAGCTACATTACAAATTTTAACGAGCCTTTATACCATTAATGCATTTCTTTTACTTTTTATTATTTCATTAAATGTTGCTTTGCATGAACACTTTTGATATCATTAATAAGTCATAATTCATTTTTAAAAATGCAATAGTCTAATGGCTTAATTGCTTGGATTTCATAAAAAATTTGAGATCCAAGAGTGACACAACTGGGCACAATCTTAAACTCTATAAGTCTGTTACACTACCAGTGCACGATAATTTATACCATAGTAAATCAGAGAATTTAAAAACTTGACACTCATTTCAACATTAGGGAGAAATTTTCACTTTAAGAGATCAGCTAAATAAGATTCAACATAATTACAACATCTACTTGAATACTATCTACATTAAGATATAGTTTAAAATAATTTCCATTATAGTACATAGTCTAATGACGAGTGTTAGTTTTTACCAAATATTACATCAACAATAAATAAAATATTGTATGATTTATATGCTTATTTTTCATTCCACTATTTATTAAACTCTACAGCCATCAAACTTACATAAACAATGGATACCGAATGAAATGCTATATCTATTCCCAAACTAGTTTTTGTTTCTTGGCTAAATTCATTTGTATAGTAAGAAGCAAAATATCTAGCAGCCATATTTTATCTTATTCAAGTACCCTATATTTTAATAATGTTTCATCTTCATCATAGTATTTTTTTTTAATCTAGCCAATTTTCATTAATTTTTTGCATATAATGTTCTTTTAAATGCAGAATTCTCAATGAATATTTTACACCATCCATTATATTACTAAATACGTGTGCATTACCTCTAATAGAGATTCTACTTCTGAATTTTATTTCATTTTGGCAGCCAAGAACACTATACATATGGAAAGCTTTCTATGCTAACTCATTTATATAAATTGTGATTTGTCTTTCTCAAGTTTGTACAATCCATATACCTTTCCTCCCTTATTTAATATCTCTAATGATGATTTCAGTTCCCCTTATCATCTTCAATAATTACTATATTAGATATATATTTCTTAAATTATTTATTCTCACTGCATAGTTTCTTTATATCTTTCTTTGATATTGTCTATTATTTTTCTCAAGAGTGTAATGAACATGCTTAATGAGATTACATCTCCTTGCCCTGCGTTCTTTTCACTTTCAAATAAAATTTGTGACATATTCTCAGGATGTTTTTGAGTTAAAATGTAGTTTACATTGTGCTTTACTATCTCTATTCCATATGATTCAACTATTATCCAAGACATTTTTGATAAATACAATCAAAGCTTTCTAAAACTCATTTACGGATTCTTTCCTTTTCTTCTTTCCCTGCAATGAGATGCGACTCCCTTCAAAATTCAATTCATTGGACAAGTATTTCTCTGTGTTGGCCTTTAATTAAACTCCATTTCTAATAAAACTTCACCATTAGTTGCCCTGTTCTATAAATTTCATGTTTCTATTTTGTTTCCCTTTTTGTAGAATAGCACTAATAATATTTTTGTCCATATTTCTGATACTGAATCATCATTGCACATCACATTACAACCTCTAAATATCTTAAGCTCGCTATCTCTTGATAAATATCTGGATAATTTTTATTCCTTGTTTATTAATTTTTTCCATCAGGTTGCTATATGTAATTTATAAGAATACTTTGTCAATTGCTTTAAAACTTAATTCCCAATTATCTTTCATTATTTTCTGTCTTGATTGCTATTAAGTTTGTTTTTTTTGTCTTATATACTTTTCTGGATTTATATTCACTATGATATTTTTCTTTATTGTTAAATTAGTCTTCCAGGTAAATTTGTTTATCTTTCCTGACTGCCTTATATTCTTCATCCTACTCTTAACATATTATTCTTATGCAAAATTTGAATTATCCTATGTGCTTTCTCTGGACTTCTTGTATGATTCAATGTTTCATAATCAAAAATATTTTTTTCTAAAATCTTATTAAAATTTTTAATTTGTATCTAGTTCATTTTTCTATTCTATTTTTCATTTTCCCCTTAAGCATTAATATTTTCCTATAATTCTACTTTTGTTGTCTTGATCATATATCTTTGTTTCAATAAATACTTTTCTAAATTTCAATATAAAATTTTCAATTAAATTAAATTTTCAAAATGCTTTTCTGTGTGAGTTTTCCATTTTGTCCATCTCTCTCATAAAATCCTTAAAAGTTGCACTGATTAAGATCATTTGCTTTTAAAATAGCACACTTTATTTCATTTATAGTGTGTCTATACACGCACATATATGAATGCTTTTACAGCTCCATTTGCATGCTCAGGTATTATCTTTTTAATTTTCTAACCTATTCAATTTCTAGCTTCATTATGAAATTCTCGTATTAACTATTCTTCCAAAACAGGCAAAACTCTCCATACAGTAGAGCCACTCAGTGCAAGCCAGAGTAATCAATGGACGCAAAAAGATTTGTGCATAAAGTCTCTATCTAGTGCCTACTCATCCAATATCCCAAGACTAGTTTTTTTAACTGCTTGAATAAGCATAAGAAATGGGGTGATCATGTTGATGTTCAGTGGTTTAGTAACTATTCTTCCATTTTTCCTCTATAGTTTTTGCCCAAGAATGGCTTCCAATCCATTTTATCTGTGCATACAATTCAGACATTACTTTCTATTTACTAATTAAAGGCCAAATCTAACAATTTTATGACATGCAAATACATTCTTAAATTTTATATTTAAATATAAATGAACATAACAGCTTTTAAATTGTATTAGACAAGGCAAAAGCTTTTCCAATAATCTTTAAAGAAGAGCAGTGAAGGGATTACTTAGAAAGCTTTCCAATTATTAGTTGCGAGTGATTTACACTCTTTTTTTAAACTCGTAAGTATTAGACACCCATTTACTAACCAATATTTACATAATATGGCAGACCCAGCGCTACCGATTCTATTACTGATACTCAGCTAAATATAAAGACTCAATTTAGTCTAACTGAATAAAATGTTAAATGCTCATTCTGTCATTATCTGAGTTGCACCATGTATTTTAGTGCAATGCTAATGAATAGATTCAATTGCCAAAGATTAATGGATCAACATTCAACTTGTCATGACTTTCTAAACAACCAACCATTAGACTTTATTACATTGTATGAATGGTTGGACTATCAACATGATAAGAAATTCTAAGGCTGGTTACAAACTTAATGATATCTGTTCCAAAAACATGAGAAGCGTTTTAATAATTAAACCATATTCTTGTAATTCATTCTTATTTTGATGTTAATTTTCCTCTAAATTTATATAAACTTATCATACTTTCCTTATCTTTTAATCTATAATTTCATCCAAACCACTATTAATATAAATAACTATCTCTTGTAAACCAATGTAATCATTAAATCCGCTTGGAATTGTTTTTAATATGACTACCTGATATTTACAGGAGCGTCACTCACTATACGTCTCCCCATTATGTTTGCATGAATCATAAAAACAATATATTGAAATTTTCCACTTACTGTGATTCAGAGAGCTATGATATCCAATCTTTTCCGAGATAAATATATAAATTCCTTAAGATATCTGTGAAATACAAAAAACATTTCATTATTATTTTGAAAAAAATCTATCTAAGACAAATTAAAAATAGATCAATAAAAGCACTCCATTTTGGAATGAAATAATAATGACTGACATATAAATCAATGATAATATTTGGCTTGTATTCTAGAATTGCTGTGGGTTAAAATCTACAAGGCAGATGTTTCAACCTTTTTTTTTTTTTGATTGTACAGATTGCTATTCGCCAAGTCATAGTTGGGTAATATGGAAAAGCTCAGCTGCCTAATATGCACATATAGTTATTTGCTTTTGAGATATACCATATATTTATTTGTGGAAATGTGAAGACTCCAATCATCTCATCACTACTGTAGCTGTTTAGTATATTTTTATTTCTTTAATATTAAAATTTCATAATTCTTTTAAGATAATCTCTATATAATTTGATATAAATGATTTTCTAATTAATGTAATTATTTTAAATCTAATATGCTTTTTTTCAGCTTTCATGATGATTTACTGATCAAATCTATTAACTTCATTATCAAAAACATGTATACATAACACAATTTTAAAAAAAAAAAAATTTTTTTTGAAAACATTTATAACAGCAGTTTCTTCTTATATTTTATCCATGTATGAGGTAAGCACACTTGCCGGTCAAGAATTTCAGGTAGACCGTCCAGAGTTAATCCAACTAAAATATTTACTATTAGCTGAAGAATGGTAAGATAAATTTCTTCATGGATTGAGCTCACATTTAACTTATCGTAAGTGAACGATTTCTAAATTTTATATGAAAACAAATGCATCAGTTCTATATTTTTGAAAATCTTTTATAATTCTATCTCTACTAGAGTATTTTAAAAACAAAATCACTATAGCCTAATTTACAATTACTTCATTAACAATTTTAATCTCTACACTCCAAATATTTATAAGAATATATTCAATCTGATTACTTCTTTCTTATTTCCTAAATTCTTTAATTATTCTACCAACTTACTTTTTTGATATAAATATATAATCAGTTTCCAAATACTGCTCATTTTTGAATGTCAATGCAAATATTTTACAAGCTTCTAAGATCCATTACTTTATAAAACAAATTAAATGCCCGATTGTTTATTGATCACAAGTCATTCATTATCTACCAATATTCATTCCTTATTAAAATTTATGCCATTCACTACAACTTATCTTCACATTCTTTCTCCAAATTATTTATAATTCTTTTATTTTATATTAAGAGAATAAAAACATTCCAGCTGATGAATGGAAAGATTATCATTTCATTCCGATTGATAATTGTATTTCCTACTTGTGTTGAACACTGTATATTCTCTCTGCATACTTCAAACTGATATGACAATATATGTATATAAAATGACAATTTTTTTTAAAATATAAAATAACTAAATTTTTTCTAAGTTCTAGATTGGGATTCAATTTGATTCACTTATCATATGAAACAAAATTCCAACAGCATTTTCAATTCTGTTTAATATCATCACCAAATTATCAGCTATTTGATAAGAACGATAATCCTTATATAAGATTACCACTTTTTATCCCTTGTAAACTTTAACTTGTAATAGCTTTTCGATTACCAATCCATTTTACTTACAAAATATTGCCATTTACAGATAGCTGAATAACTACAAAATCCCTTCGAATAGTTTTTACATTTCCAACGTTGATTTTTCAACTTTAATTTCACATTTTCCCCTAAAGCACAACTGTAGGGCCCCCAATTTTTCATCACTCTCTTTCTAATTATTTAGGTCTGTATTTCATACTAAATAATACTCAAAATGAAACTAAGTCTGTTTTCATCTAACTTCAGAATTCCAAAATAACTTTTGAGTCTTATTAAATTGCAATTTTTAATCTAATTTTTCTTATTCTATTGACAATTAAAAAATTAAAAATATATGTACTCTTTATCTTTCCAATAAAGTTGTATTCTCTCCATCTATTTTTTAATTTAGTTACACTTGTTTTCATTCTGAATCTAGCACTCTAACAACAAATTAAGTTTATTCTCAATAGCTACAAGTACTGCCACAATGAGCTCTCGCTCTCAATATTTATCTTTATAAATTGCAAACCTCCATTCATTGCCTCATCTATATAAATATTAAAAACTTTAAATGATCAATTTCAATGTTCAAAAGTTGTCCATAATGTTGCCTTCTATATATAAAACTAAACAATCAATTTAAAACAAAATTGAAATAGACTGTCATATCTGACCTTGCCTTCAGAAGTGGACTAGTCCAGATTCCTTATCTGATTGGATTGATTGTGCATTACCGCTAACCATTGTGTAAGCATGTGGACAACCAATGTATAAACATGGCCAAAGGGTGAAACAGAAGTAGGGACAATGTGTAAACATGGGTATAAAATCCTACCATTAGTTAGGCTCTCTAAATTCAAATGCTGCCAGTAAGGGAGGAATCTGGCAATAAATAGTCAATCTTTTTGGAGGCATGCCAGAGAACGTCTATCTACCCTAAATGACAGTACATGCTCTTAAGAGAATGCTTGCCTACCTGAAGGACTGAACGTGCTCTTCATTTAAACCAATTCTAACAGAGGTGTTTATATTTTCACTACAGACACATCAACGCAGTGAGGTAAGTCCATGATAGGATTGGAAGCTGCTACGACTACAGCAGACTCGAGACAAGCAGTCTAGTACAACTGGAAGAGTTAAGGCTAGAACTAACGAGGCATAATATATATTTAGCTGGAAGTAAATCCAGTCATTCGGCATGACCAGCTCATTATTGACTAAGTTATATGTCAAATTGTATTTATTGATTGTATATGTATGTATATGTTCTAATAAATTATACATATTAAATTGTGAGTGTTCATATTTTTTGATGTTACTGTTCGTTTGAGGCTAAACTCTGCAATTCAGCCAAACACAACAAAATTGGTGCAGTTCGAAAAAAGTATAGAGTAAATATGCAAGTACGCATTTAAAGACATCATCGTATTAAAATCACTATTCTAACTGAATAAAAATCAGATTTGGCAGTTTGGATAAAATACGAGATTCGTCGTATTTACAAATCAATGATAAAATATATAACTTAGATCTGCCGAATATGCAACACATTTGGCAAAGACAAAAGAAATATTTATCCCCCTTGTCTGGAAAAATAGTATAAAATAAGCCAGTTCCAACAGAATTGGCTGGAAAAATAAAGAAAATATGCGTGCGGCTAAACCCGTATTTGCATTACGGTGATTATTAAAATCACATAAATCTCTTCGAATGAAAAAATTGACTGCAAACGTATAGGCATATCAAAAGCTTTACTCACAACAAAGCAACAGAAGCTTGCCATAGTGGATTGCTAACTTTGTCACTATCAATTTTTTTTTGATTAGACAGATACAAACTGTAGTTGTAAAATTAAAATTCAGAGTGGTAACTCCCAAAAATAAAAAATAAAAATCGATTTCTTAAGACAGTTACAAACTGCAGCTGTAAATTTAAAATAATGATAACTTAAAAAAAATTAAAATTACGAGTCGTAAGTTGCAAAAATAAAAAAATTATTTCTCTCATGAGTTAAAAATAAATAAATAAATCAAATTGCGAATCTGATTGGTTCTATGGAAACTTTTGATCTAGCCCAGCCTGAGGGCTGAACAGCTATAAAGTGCAGTTGATATTTTACCTACAAGATAATCAGATCAAGAAACTTGAGGAAAATTGGACATATTAATGACCACAATAAGTCCTCAAACTTACGAGATAATCAAGTCTCAATCTATGGCAGAAACGTAGGCTGAACCTCCCAACTGAACATGGCTGCATTATTTGGGGATCCAGGGTAGTGATACCACTAGCTGGATGTTCCCTAGTGCTCAGTCTGTCACATAACGGGTATACGCTGATAGAATGAAAATGCTAAAAAGATCATGTGTGATGGCATACCTTAAATGCTGATACTGAGGCCAGAGTGCTACTGCTGACAGTACAAAATGAATCAAAACAATGCCAGCAAAAGACAAAACAGTCTAGTGGCCTAAACCTGAAGGGCCCTGGTATAGACTCCATGTGGACCATGCAGCCCATGAAAAGGTAAACTGCTGTTGACAATAGTTGATTCATAATTCAAGTGGCTGGAGGTAGTGGCGGAAGTCCCATCACTTCCGTCCATAGCCACAACAGCTCTTAGAAGGCTATTTGCAACACATGGCCTACCTAAGACATTAGTAGCAGTTAATGGCATAGCATTTACAGCGAGTGCATTCAAAAACTTTTGCATTAATGACAACATTAAGCTAGTGTATAGCCCTCCATTTCATCCAGAAAGCAATGGCCAGGCAGAGAGATTAGTTCAAGAACCAAAAAAATGCTGATAACAAAAATGGATACAAGGAAGCAGGAATATTGGGATTGCCAGAACACTACTAGCGCAGCCCTCCACACCAAGTACAGCAACGGGAAAGACTCCAGCAGAACTGCTAATCAATAGACCTCTGCAAACTGACCTGTCCGTTTTGGAAACCAGATTCCAAATCCATAGAAAAATAAAATAGCAAGAAAGTACAAATAGGTACTCAGGTGCTACATAGAATGTATTATGGATCCACAATTGGATAACAGCAGTAGTTACACAACTGAAAGTACTCTATACTGTAGTAGTTCAAACAGTAGTTGGTATCAATATGAGTCATACAAACAAGTACAAGCGGAAACAATGACCACCAAACCCAAGACAACAACCCAGGCAAACAACCAGGAACATGGAAGAAGGACAAGACAAGAGCAGCAATTAACCTGAGAAACCAACAAAGCAAACATCGTCCAGCCCATCTCAATGACTAATTTCTCCAAGACTAAAATTAGCCAGGGGGAAGGATGTCATATCTGACCTTCCCTTCAGAAGTGGACTAGTTCAGATTCCTTCCTTATCTGAATGGATTGAGCATTCATTGCTGCTAACCAATGTGTAAATATGTGGAAAAACAATATATAAACATGGAGAAAGTGTAAAACTTAAGTATGACCAATGTGAAAACGTGTATAAAGTCCTACCCTTGGTTAGGCTCTCTTAATCCAATTGCTGCCAATAAGGGAGGGCATCTGACAATAAACAGCCAGCCTTTATGGAGGAAAGCCACAGACCATCCCTGTCTAATCTAAATGACAATATGTGCTCTTAAGAGACAGTACGCTTGTCTACCTGAACGACTGAATGTGCTCTCCATTGAAACCACTTTCCAACGGCAAAGGTGTTTACAATATTCACTACCAACATATCTACGCAGTGAGGCAAGTCCACAATAGGACTGAAAGCTGCTATGACTATGGCAGACTCGAGGCAAGCTGTCTAGTGCGGCCGGAGGTCACTTAACAAACTTGAGGTAAGCTAATATATACAGCTGTGAAGTGAGTCCAGTCATTCGGCATGACCAGCTCATTATTGACTGTTATACGTCAAATTGTATTTATTGATTGCATAATATGTATGTATATTTGTTATTAAACAGGCAAAATTCTCCATACATTAGTGCCAACCTGAGTAATCAGTGGATGCCCTTGATTACTCTAGTCGGCACTACTGTATGAAGAGTTTTGCCTGTTTAATAACAGTTATGTGCTAGCATAGGAGTTGGTGATCATGTAATGTATATTTGTTCTAATAAATTTATACATTGTGTGTTCATATTTTTTAATATTACTGTTAATTTGAGGCTGAACCCTGAAATTCAGCCAAACCCAACATAGACAATTCACTATAAATAAATAAAAATCAATCCAGCTTTCATTCCTCAATGGAATCTTTTCAAGATGTTTCACATGACCAATTACGCCACAGCAACTCCCCCAGTGGACCTTATTTACATTACAATAAATATAATACCATATGCACATGAGTAAACTTATTAGTCATTTTCCTTCCCCCAACCCATAATATAATCATTTATAAATAATCTAAAAAAAAACACCAATAATAATAATCCCATTTACTTTTTAAAATTATAAACTCTCAAAAATTTCCAATAATCTAACAATGTTCATTTCCCCCCTAATTATGCTGGACCTTTAACCATGTTTACACATTGGTTTAAATTTTCTTTCCTTGTAATTTTTAACATACTTTATTACTTGAATACTTTTTTCACCAATTCATTTTTGTCCCTTATCCAAAAAATGTATGTATGGTCCTGATCTTAGATCCTTTCTGCTAATTGCTTAATCAAGCTCCTTACTTTTTTCAATGGCAGTCTTTCCTGTCTGACCTACATAAATATCATATTGCAAAAGTCACAATTTTATAAACTAACCCTACCCTATTTATTACCCATCCTTTCTGAGTTATACATCATTTCCATTAAGTCACTATTTTTCCATCCTATCTTAATATCATCAAAAGGTAAATTTCTTTTATCAATGTTTTATATAAATTCTCTGAATATGGAACCAAAACCCATTTTTTATTTGTATAACCATGCCTTACACTATCTTTTGTATTATTCTTATTATATATGAAAATCTTTTTAATCTTTTCTTTTCTATCCCATACTAACATAATCATTCTCAACTTCCAATTTCTGATCAAATGCTTCTATTCAATGTTAAACTAACATTTTTTAATTTAAATCCTTTCAAAGTTGCTATGTTCTGCAACCATGGCTGATATGAATTTGGATCAATTATATCCCTTTTTTAGTTATCCTTAATATAATGTTTAAATCCTTTTAAAGCTGCTATTTTCTGTGATCATGGCCGATATGAATTTGGATTGCCTCTTTTTTCTTTATCCTTAATAATGTTTAATAATTAATGGTAAAATATTTATTAAATATATTAAGGATAAAAAAAAAATATAATTGATCCAAATTCACATCAGCCATAGTCACAGAAAATAGCAGCTTTGAAAGGGTTTAAGTTGAGAAATGATAGATTAACATTGAATATAAAAGTATTTGACCAGAAATTGGAAATTGAGAATGATTATGTTAGTATGGGATACAAAAGATATTAAAAAGATTTTCAGAACTGTTTTTAAGATGTCTTATAAAAAATGCTCTGAATATGGAACTGAAACCTACTTCCTATTTTTATACTTATGCTATACACTATCTTAGAAAATGCTCTGAATATGGAACTGAAACCTACTTCCTATTTTTATACTTATGCTATACACTATCTTAGAAACAATTCTGAAAATCTTTTTAATATCTTTTGTATCCCATACTAACATAATCATTCTCAATTTACAATTTCTGTTCAAGTCCTTTTATATTCAATGTTAATCTATCATTTCTTTATATTCAATGTTAATCTATCATTTCTTGACTTAAACAAGTATAAAAATAGGAAGTAGGTTTCAGTTCCATATTCAGAGCATTTATATAAGACATTGATGAAGGAAAAGTTTCCTGACAATATTAAAATAGTATGAAAACATAGTAAATCTTTAGGGAAATGGATGTTTAACTCAAAAAAAAATAGGTAATATTAAAAATAAGGTGGAGTTGGTTTATAACATTAGTTGTGACCTTTGCAATATGATATATATATATATAGGTCAGACAGAAAAGACTGCAATAGAAAGAGATAAGGAGCATGATAGGGCAATTAACAAAAAGGATACAAGATCAGGGCTATATATACATTTTTTTTGGAGACTGGACATAAAATGAATTGTGGAAAAAAATATTCAGATAATTAAGAATGTTAAAAATTACAAGGAAGGAAAATGTTATGAAACTTGTATATTCAAGAAAATTTAAAAAAATGTGAAAAACATAATTAAGGGTCCAGCACAATTAGGGGAAAAATGTGCATAAGTTTATTATTGAAAACTTTAATTATAAGTTTAAAAATAAGGAGCTATTATTAGTGTTTTTTTTAATATCATTTATATATATATATTATGGGGGGGGGGATATGATAATAAGTTTAATCATTTTTATATACATATTTGTATTTTATTAATTCATGTAAATAATGTCCATTGGAGAAGCTGCTGTGCTGTACAGAAATTGATCAATATTGGAATATTGGGTGTGAGTTAATTTATAATAGCAAGAAAAGTAGTTTATTGTTTAAGGCTTCAACGGGATCTTTAGCAACAAAAGAATATACATGTAATTGGAAAAATATGGGTATTTAGTCTGCAAATTGTGTAAGAAAGGCATAAAAAATATTAGGCATTTATTAATTGAATGTAAATGCTTGAAAACAGAAAGGGTACAAATAATGAAGTTATGGAAGAATAAATATACACAAAAAATGGGTTATTGGGTTTTATGCTGGGTTTGGGAAAAGATAAGGGGGATTTAGATATAAAGGCCAGAGTTGACAAAGATTACGTTGTGGAAATGGGATGGAACAGATTATGGGAAAACTTAGGGTGGGGAATGGAAAGTAAAGTAGCTAACAGGTTTCTCTGGGCATAGTTGTTGAGAGATTCCTGACTCCGTTTAAGGAGATCACAGCATATCAATATGGTTTTTATAGATATAGAGAAGGCATATGATAGAGTAAATAGAAATAAATTATGGGTGAATTTAGTAAATCTGGGAATGGATGGAGCTTTAGTGGATATTTATTAGAATTATATGAAAATAATTACTATATGTATCCATTACAGAATATAGAATCAGTTAAAAATGGGGTGGGACTAAGGCAAGGATGCCCTATGTCACCTACTTTGTTTTTGTTGTATTTGAGAGAAATGGAGAGAGCAATAGAAAGACTAGAAAGAGTGGTAGAGATACCATTAATAGTTGTCAAGGGAGTATATACATTGTTGTGTCTTTTATTTGTGGATGATATCTTTTTGTGGGCAGAAAGAAGGGAAGAAATAAAGTTATGGTGAGGACTTGCGCAAAGGTGGGTGAAGAGATGGGGATTAATGCTAGGGAAAGAGAGGACAAAGAATTTTTATTAGGAGATATAAAGTTAAGTGGGTGAATAGATATAACTATTTGGGAATTGTCTTAAGTAATCAGAGAAATTGCTTGGATAAATGGGAGAAAAAATTGATATGAAGCAAAGAAAAGAAATTGATGAAGAAATTAACAGTATTCTCATATAAGTATGATGTAGCTAGAATTGTATGAAAGGGAGTGGCAGTAGCAGGAATAACATATGGTAATGATGTGTTAGTAAAGGAGTATTAGATTACTTAGAAAAATTACCAAGATAAGGAAGACATGCATTAGATGCAGATGTGTGGACGGCAAAGGAGGCAATTCAAGGAGAAATGGGATGTCAATTTTTTATATGAGAGATGCAAAAAGCAAAATGAAAATGTTTGGTAGATTGCAGTTTATGGATAATAAAAGAACAGCCAAAATAGTATTTAATTGGGTTATGAACAAAAGGCAGGCAACAAGATGGGTGAGAAAGATAATGTGATATGCAGATTTGAATAAAGAATTTATGTCAGTATACTTATACAAAAGGTGGGACGATTGTATTAGGAGAATTGTTGAGTGTTAAAGAATGGGATAGAAGAATAAATGTAAGCTGGAGAACTAGTATGGAGAGTAAAAACAGTTTAAATATTCATATAGAAGTAAACAGAATATTGGGTATGAGTTAATTTATGGTAATAGCAAGAACAGTAGTTTACTGTTTAAGGTTCGAACAGGATCCTTAGCAACAAAATAATATACACCTAAACGGAAAAAATGTGGGTGATTTAGTCTGCAAGTTGTGTAAGAAAGGCATAGAAAATATTAGGTATCTGTTAACTGAATGTAAATGCCTGAAAAGAAAAAGGGTACAAATAATTAACTTGTGGAAGAATAAATATAAACAAAGTGATTATACAAAAACTAGTTTATTGGTTTTTATACTGGGTTTGGGAAAAGATAAGTGATTTAGATATAAAGAGCATGAAGCTGACAAAGAGTAGGTTGAGGAAATGGGATAGAGTATGATAGAGAAGAATATGAAAAAACTTAGGGGGGGGGGGCATGGAAACGTATAGTAAGCATAGTGGCTGAGAGATTCCTACCTCCAAGAAAGGAGAAGCCATAGTGCATCACATGTGATTGTGTAAAAAGAAACATCTTGAAAAGGTTCTATTAAGGAATGAAAGTCAGATTGATGTATTAAGTAATTTTTTTATTTATAGTGAGTCGTCTATTTCAATTTTATTTCAAATTGATTATTTATTAAATATTAAAGAAAACAGCAAAAAGATAACATTTTATTTTTTTTACATCTATCTCCCAAATCACTTAATCTCACAAATATTTTCAGATTCGTTTACAAATTTTCTAACTATTGTCTTTCCAGCCAATCTAAACCTTTTTACTTTAGATTGCCCAACAACATAATTCAGTCCCATCAAATGCCTTTGAAAATAAAAATGATTCAATAATTGTTTTCATTAGTCCAAAGTATCTTCTTCATTTTCAAAATACAATTTTTAGATAAAACCATGTCTATTCAAATTTTCAGAAATATTTTGGCAGCAAGTGAAATTAAAAAAATTCTTCTAAAGTTCTCTCATTTTACTTTACAAATTTCAACTAATTCTCTTAAATTCTTTTCATATTTAATCTTCAGCAATACTAAAATTTAATTAATTCCCTGACTTATCAATCTTATCTCAATTTAAGGTTTTTGCAATCTCTTCATTATTAGAATCAATTTCATTCTTATTTATTGCATAAATATGAATAAAGTCTTGTCATATCTTTTGTTACAAACTATTATTCTTTCCATCGAAAATTATTTAATTTCTGTGACCTTGCTTATTATAATTCATATCCATATACCTCATACAATTCATTGTTAAGCTACCTATAAAAATTTTACATGAGTATTTACATTTTATCTAGATTCTTCTCTGCCATATTAATAATTCAAGGCTTTATCATCACTCTTTTACCACTTTCATAAGTTAATATCACTATTGCAGCAGCTTTTAAATTTCTTTGAATGATTTGTGCATTTAGTTTGGATAAATTCCATAATTTATTTATCTAAATATATTTTATTGTTCCAACAATCACATTTTTTTTAATATTCTCTTTCAATTTCTCAATAACCACTTTATTATTGGTTCAGTTTTGTCTATTACCATAAAAGATTATCTCAATTCTATTCTCTGTCATCACTTGAATTGTATATCAGTTGCAAACTACTTTGTATCAATAGTTAATCAACTCATTACCTTGAGTTTTCCACATGTAAATTTTTTATGATTCTCATTTATTTCTCTATAAAAACTTAATTTTTCATCTCTACACACATAATCTCCTACAATTATATCATCTGTTCAACATCTATTGTACAATCATTTCATAAGTTTCATTATTAGTTGATATAACCTTGGATAATCACCAGATTTTCCACAATACTTTCAGTAAAACAATTTATATACTTCATTTATAATTTTTAAAAATGTTTTCTATAAAGATATTTGGCAGTTTTGACTTTTTCCAAAATTCTTAAATTACATTAACATGATTTTTTATTTATTTAAAAAAAAATCTTATTTTAAATGTTTTTATACATCTGGTAATCCTTTTCTTTTTTTAGAAAAAAATAAAAAACAATACAGATATAGTAATAACTATAAGAATTCAATTAGAATTTAAATTAATGTCATTATTGTAAATATAGCTTTGTATAAATTTAATTTTTAAGCAATGAGTTATAAAATAAAATAAAATTTTATTCAATACTGAATATATATTAATAAAATAAGTTAATTTTTAAAAATAAAAACACGAAAATACAAACATTTCCAAATCATGAATATAAAAAATTATAAAATTAATTTTAAACAATCATATTTTAATTATTTATTTTCTATTATTTATAAGTAATTATTATTATTCGCTGACTTCTCTTCATTCAATAAAAAACATAAAAATAAATGGAACTGAATTTTTTTATTCTTATTATAATTCAAAAATATACTTTATTATTTTGTTTGACTTCATCTACAGTAAACAACTCTGATCATCATCATTAGCAGCAGCCACTTGTCAACAAATATGACCCATTCCAACTCCAAGAATAAAAAATTATGAATTTTGTATGTGATTATACAAAACAATTTGTAAATCACAAATAAGTCCATATATAGAATATGTCAGTCCATTATTCTGCACATTACACATTTTGCGATTCTGTCCTTTAAATTCTGCAAAAAAAAACTTTTATTTCTGAAATAATTCAACACCTCATCTAATTGTAGCTCTCCAATGTATATTCCCTATCACATCTTTCCAATGAAAACAATGAACATTCTATCTTTAGAATGACTTTAGATAATTTTCAGATTTTCCTAAGGAAACCACACTGAAGTTCACCATAAACGCCCTTTTAGGAAGTCATGGTAGATTCATTTCTTTCACATGTCCAATTCAACAAAAATATAATATGAATTCTATAGTATAAAATATAGCAAGTCAAAGAACATATTAATTGTTTTTATAATCTCGCCATTGTTATTGAAAAAAATTTTCTTTGTAAGCATTAATATTTGAAAAAGGCACAAAATCATGTGCCAAAAAAGCTATACTTATACAGCTGTTAGAGATATTTTTATTATTTATTACAATTTATATGAAAAAAACAACAACATTGTAATGGACTTCATTAATTTCCATTTTTAATTATATAATTAGATATTTAAACTGATTTACATTCTAAAGATAACTATTTAAGCTAAAAGTTGCAGAGGATTTTTCTACCGTGGCTTGGATTTTAAACAATTATTAAATCAAAGTCTTCATATATTGCACTGCAAACATTTAATACAATCTATATACTGTTTCTGAACTGACGAAAATAGCACAATCATTAATATACTATAAATACAAAACCTAAAATGCAATTTTTGTTTTCACTTTTCATCAATTCAAATTAAACATTCCACCATCAAACCTATTATGTAGCATTTTGATTCCCATTTCATTAAGCTGCCTATAAACAGCTCCAAAGAGGAGTTATAAAAATCAAAAACAAAGTTGGAACAAATAGAACTTGTTTAACACCCATTTCATTCCAAATGTTTCAAATTTTGCACCTGCAGTAAAAAACATTTCCTCTCATATCATATTACAAGAAATATACAAATAAACTTTGTTGGACAATCAACTAATTTCAACGATGCCATAAATTTGTTTGACTGAATCAAATACTTTGACCAAATTAATAAAAGCAATACATAAATCACATTTGTAATGTTTCTTGATTCTCTAAAACCTTTGTCTGGTAACCATTCACGTATGACTGGAAGCAATCTATTCATAAAATCATTGTAAGTCGCTTTCCGGTAATGGATAATAACGATATTCCATGGTAATTAACATTATCTTTTTTTTTTTTACTTTTAGAAATTGGAACTATACAAATACCTTTAAAATCAGGCAGCACAACTTCATGAATTCTTATATTTCTAAAAAATTTCCAATATTTTTGAAGTTAACATATCATCACTATTTTCAAGCTTCAAATATTTCATCAGGACTGGTATGGTAGCCTTTCCATTTTTAAGATTCCAAAGAACTGTTTTGATTTCACTTGTAAATTTACATCATTAAGTTATCCCAAATTATTCCTTCTATCAGTTCAAATGTCATTGTCATCATATAAGAGTGCCGCCACTGCTGGTTTTAATAGGAGTGTTAACTGTTTCTCAACCATATGTTGCTGTCAGTGCATCAAAAAAGGACCTAAAATGATCATGCTCAATTAATATTTTATATTTCCTTTGCAGTTTTATATTACCAATCATTTTAAAGATGACTTTTCAGTTTGAATTGCTTTTTATTAATCTGTCAAGCAGAAAATGTGATATTTTTTTTTAAAAAATTAAATCACAAAATGAGAACATTTTATCAGAAAACCAGTCATGATTATTCTTTTTGGTGATTCCAAGAATATATTCACTTGAATCTATATTTCATAAGAGAATTCCATGTCTCAATCCTGAAATTCTAGTTTAATTAATAAATGATTAGTAATAATCATTACGTGTTTATAAAAAAGTTAATTCTGTAAAAGTTGGGAGTGGAGTAAATTGATGCCTGAAAGTAAAAATGAGACAATCTGCTCTACATAAATACTCATGTAATAAAGATATATATGAGAGATGATGACCTGGACCAACTGATGAGTGCTGGTTCAGCACGAAATGCATCTTGAGAGTTATCTTTTATTGTAACTTTATTTATATGAAATTATTTATGAAATAAAAAAGAATGCAGAAACATGAAAGTTGTCCTATCTATAAAATTCTAAATTATAATTTGTATTTAACAACTATTGAACTTCAGTATGTATAATAGATATTTCTAATGAAAAGACATCAATTTTCTTATGAATATGATTGGAATAAAACCTATTTTTTAATGTAACTATCATTTCCATCTATTAATAATTGACTGGTCCAATAATTTGTGCTTGTTAAGTGCATGCCCAATATAAACTTCTATTTTGACCCCTAACAGTAAAAACCAAGTTTTAACACTCAATCTTTCTTAGGTACAGCAAGGAATTCCAAATCAGAAGACATTAAACCAGACTTTACAGCAAATCTAACATCATGTATTTTCTTTTTGTTGATTGATCCTCCTTCCAAAAAACTTTAAACATCTACATGTAATATTAAACTTCATTTTTCTCTGAAAGACAAGTTTCAAGAAGAGTTATATCAATCTCAAATTCTAATAGCTCCTTAGCCCCAATGCTGTCTCCAGTATTGGTTTTGGAAAAGTTTGTATCAAGTAAAGTTCATACATTCCACGTACCTAATACTTAATTTTAGTATTACCATTATTTCCTGCTTTATCATTATACTACAGATATTATTTCTATCACTTTAATAAGTAATCTGTCAGATATAACAATCTAGCCAAAATGTGTGAAACAGGTCATTTTTAGACATTTTCTATATCACTTCCATGTCTGTGGAGCAAAGGATCTTTAAATAAGACTGCTTAAATATATAATCTACACCATATGAAACTTCTGCATCAATACACTTCCAATTAGATTCATTAGTGATACTACTGCCTTAAACAAAGATCACGACTTAAGAACTGCCAGTCTATTAAGCTTTCATCAAATTAACAAAAAAAAAAAATAATAATAATAATAAACAAGAAGAAATTAGTCAGAAAAATCTGGGGATGTAGTTACAGGATGAAAACAGGATTGCATAAACATACAATCCCATTTTCATAGTTAGTATAAAAAAGATGACTAATGGCATTAAAGGCTTATAACTATCGGATCCTGCCCTAACTTAATTGAATGAAGAACAGGCAAGACTTAAAAACAATGCCTAGTTTGCTGAACCAATATTCTATCCTACAAAATAAGAAATTCTTAGTTGGGCAAATAAGGGACAAAATATACCTTTATTTATCCGGATATAAAACTAAGATTCACTACATTATATAGATTAATTTGATAATATAAATCTTTTAGAAAAAATATATTAGTCAAGATATAAACTTCAATCACATACAGATTTATTTCAACTTACTTTTTTTTTCACATATGCTTATTAATATATAAATTTAAAAATATCAAACATACCAGTTCAAACAAATGAACTAGCTTCATCATTGACTTTTTCTAATGTTTTTTATTTATAATAATATATTTGATAGATTTTTAAAATTTAATAGTTTGCATGTGGAAAGGGGGGGGGGGGATAAAACCATGAATGATTAAAATTTAAAGTTTATAGCAAGGTTTTTTTATATAAAAGCAATTAAATCATTGACATTATACACCTGTAAGTTATAACAAATATAGATAAATAAGGAAAAATAATAAAGTAATTTGGGTCAACTAATGAAGCTAGTTCAACACTTTATGGGAAGGGGGACATTTGGTTTTCTTAAAATCTATTTATTTGTTTGAAACATAATGTTTAACAATTTTTTTCAAATATATATATTTTATGATTATTATAATCAAAATTACCCCAAATTCACAACTCAACCAGACTAGCCAAGAAAATAAAACCTAAAATATTATCAATTGTTTCACTGCTACAAGTAGACTTTTTAAGTGTAAAGAACTACAAACTAACAATATAAGTAAACTAAACACCTATAATTCCACTTACCTCCCATATACCCTTAATATTAAAAGAACTCTTAAATAAGTAAATTACTTCAGAAACATAAATTTTTAATAATAAAAATTCTTTAATTCTCCTTTTTATTTCATTTCTCTCAAAAAAGACAATCTTAGCTTCATCAAAATTAATAGTGTGGCCTGTATCTTTTTCATGGGTATATAAAGCAGATCTAAGATATTTATTTAATGAAAATAGGGTTAAAAATAAATATCTTAGTTCTGCTTTATATATCTATGAAAAAGTTATACGTCGCACTATTAATTTTGATGAAGCTAAAGTTGTTCTTTGAGAGAAATGAAATAAAAATAATTAAAAAATCTTTATTATTAAAAATGTATGATTCTGAAGCAATTAACTTATTTAAGAGTTCTTTTAATATTAAGGGTGTATGGGGGCTAAGTGGAGTTGTGAGTAATGTTTAGCTTACATATATTATTAGTTCGTAGTTCTTTACACTTGACAAGCCTATTTGTAGCAGTGAAACCATTGGTAGTGTTTTACAGTTTATTTTCTTGGCTAGTCTGATTGAGTTGTGAATTTGGTGTAATTCTGATTATTTATTGACTAGTTTAGCAGTTTTATGCTTTTAACATTTAGTAATTATAAATAAAATCATATAACATTACAATTCTAGCCAAAAAAAAATATAAAATTTTATTAAAATTCTTCTATGACCATGGTTTCATTTATAAACAAATAGACTTTTCAAATGAAATTCAACAGGATACAAAGAATATATATATACAAAACAAATTAGCCTTTATATCATTCATTTCAAAAATCAACTTCCTTAAACACCAAAGGATATATTGTTGAATTTCAATTGAAATGGTCTATTTATTTATGGATGAATCCATGGTTGTGGAAGAATATTACTAAAGTTTTTTTTTTTTTTTGTGGCTGGTATTGTTATGTTAATGTATCTCTATACATGGATATTATTTTGAACAATAATAAATTAGTTGACTATTAATGTCCTTAATCATTATTTATTTTTAGTGAATCATTCTTGATATTTTTATCAAATATGTTTTTTTTTTTTTGCATATATATTATTACATTTATTTTCTTGATTTAAATGAGTTTTCTCTTTTATGGTTTTTGGATACATTTAATTTGTTTATATTATTATTTAATTAATAATTCTTATTTCTTTATCCATTTACTTTTCTAATAACCTTTTATTGTTTTCATTAGGTAAAAAACAGGAAATATATTTAACATCCATACTAAATAGATTAAAAAATAAGTAAAATGTTTATTTATACATTTGATGAATATAATATAATAATGATGTGTCATTAAAAGTACAATAAAATAAAGTATTTACATATAAAAGCAAAAATAATGATTCAAGATAAATTATTAATGGTCAGATTAATAAACTATTAAATATTATTTTAAAACAATTGTGCATGCATATATATATACACACACACACACACACACACAAAGTAATATAAATATATAATTCTATAAAACAACTATATAGAAATAATCACCAAAATAAGATTGAGTGTTTTTATGCAAATAAACAAAAAATAATCTAATATTGCATTTTACAGTTCTGAAGACTGCTAGACAGTTGAATATCTTAATTAAAAAGCAATTTTAAAAGTTGCAAAAAAAAAAAATTATATACTTTATTATTTTATTTAAAATAAACAATATAAAAAGATCAAAAATAAAAAAATTATTGAAAATCTTAAGACATTCACTTTCAGTTTAACCACACATTACTTATTTATTTCTGGGATCCAAAACAATTAGCCCCATTATGACTACTATAATTTCTGAAATAAATTCTTACACCCATTTCAAATTTTCTACCTCATTTCAAGTCTTAAAATTTAATCTTTTCTATCTCTGACAAGTCATTATCTTCTTCAGTTTATTTAGACTTGGTATTGCAAATATATACTTACACTAGATTTACTTATTTACAAGGGATGAGGTTTGGTAATAGTGAACAAGTGCTTATTTTTAGGAAATAATATTTTCATTGGATTGAAGAATTTCAGTTTGCTTTTCCAAGAATATTCCCTCTACCTTTAGAATGATTTCCCCCTCAATAAATGTCACAATCTTTAAACTTTTAAACCTGTCTGTATTTATATGTTGAATTATTTCCATCATGTAATATAAATATTGAATGTTTTTAGAATAATTGAACTTTCTTTAAATATTCCAAATATATTCAATTGTTAGTAATAGACAACAGTTACACGTATTTGGAATATTTAAATAAAGTTAAATTTTTCTAAAGACATTCAATACTCATATTAGAAGATGAAAATAGTCCACTATATAAATACAACTAAAACACCATCATCACAAACCTTCGGGAAAACCCTTTAAACTTGTCCGTTTATAAACTTAATATATTCTTAAAACAACTAAAAAATAAACTTAATATTTCATATTTTTCACTCACAGCCTTACTGTATCGGTCAAAACATGTTTATCCACCTAACATAAGCTGGAAGTCATAAAATGTACTTCAAGCCCAGTCAAGCCCGAGACTTAGGTCAGGGACCAGCCTGAATTCGAACCCACTCTCTAAGCCCCAGATCAAACACCTAATGGATAACATAACAATGGCACACAAGAATTTATTTTATATCCGGCCCACTAGTAGAACGGAGAAGATAATGAGACATCTATTAACTATGACTTAACTAAAATATATACACGCATAGCTGTATGTGTGAAAGTGGAGAAAATGGAATTCAAATTACTCAAACAAGTTAAGCAACAAAAAAATAGTTTAATATACTATTAATTTATATATATAAATTAACAGCCTATAGTATGAGTATGTGCGTGAATGAGCAAGCGGTCTACCAAATGGTATATAATTACATAATGTCATTCACGCTATAATTTCTCATATGCTCTTTTATTAGCTAAATAATATATTATAAATAAACACACATCTTTGGTGGATCCAATATTAAGATGTCTATCGATTATCAGAAAGAATTTACATAAAACTGCTATTTAACGCTTTGGGTTACGGTTCTGAAACATGGTGACTAACATTATTTAGGGGAGCATTCCGAGATTCATTAGATATAATATAAACTATTTTCATGCCATTACGGTCATGAAAATAAATAAAATACATTTGAAAACATATTTGATTATATGACAAAATACTTAATGAAAATTCTTTTAATTAACGCTGGTAAGAAGAATGCTTTATTTTCCCGAAGGCAAATACTCTTAAATAGATAAATAATATTACGACGATGGGATTGTATAATAAAACTAAAATAATATTAGTAATTAATCTAGCTAGTAATATTTGGCATTTTATATATATTTATTGAGCACAGCGCAATGTTAATATTACCACAGCACTAAAATTAGATCATAAGCAAAAATAATAATAATAATAATATGAAGTTTGGCGGTACTGACATAATGGCAAAGAACTAAGAGAAAAAAGTAGAGCTTCTAAACAAAAGCCAAGTCTAAGACCCCCTTCTTGGGCAGTGCTTAGAGAAATGTGGATAAGGCATGCCGTGGACATCACCAACGTGCAGGCCTTTTATATGAAGAAAGTGGTTAGGCATAACGTGTGCAAGACTTACGGGATTCCCCGCCAGAAGCCTTTTTATACAAAATAAGTGGTCCTGGGAAGATCAACTATCCTCAGGACAAGGCTTGCAAAGAAATCTATGGGTTCGATCTTGTCGCAACCCCCAGATTAAAAGATTAGAAGCACATAATATATATAAATATATTCATGAAGATATGCCAAATGTCAGTAACGCAGTATGGATGGATGTCACTAACGACATGGAATAAGAATTACTGTCTTAAAATAAATGACCCTAGTTTGAATGCCATTATTTATACAGATAATATGTTACGCCACTATAATATATATATAGAGAGAGATTTCCTTTAATAAAATATAGGTTAAAATTTGACCCCCTTCTTTTTTTTCTGCTCTTTAAAATAATTCAATCCCACTTTCGTAGATTTAGATAACTGAGAATATTTAAGCATTTGATAATTTAAGAGTATGAAAAATAAAGTTAAGACTAGCTAGCGGTTATAGAAAACAAATAATAGGTCACTCTCAAAATTGAATAATATTTATAAGATTTCAAAGCGTTAATTAACTTAAATTCTGGATTCACCCAGGGTAGAATCCAGAGTTAACAAATAAATTTTTATACTAAAACATAAACAAAATGTTGACACAAAAACAATCTGGTGAGCATATTAATTAATAATACATTATATTTTAAGGGGACGTTAAGAATCTTAATTCATGAAGGTTTAATTAAAAAAATGATAGAAAAGATTTTTAGAAATTAAGCCCACAAGGTTGCTTGAGATTGGCATATTAATAATAAGTAAAAGAGACATATGAAATCAAATAATAAATAAACAACTGCACCAAAGTTAAAGAAAGTTAGAGCATATGAGAGAAAATTAGATTTATAAAAATTATTTAAGAGCAAATTACATTTTACATAAAGTTAAATCAGTTATGAAAGAAATCTTGATGAGATTAGTTAGGCTAGATTCACTTTTAGGTGGCGGTTTAAAAATTTACCATGCACCATTTTAAGAGTCCATATTAAAAAGTCCAGCCCATGCATGGCAATTGGTTCTTAAATAACAGCAAGCTTTTATTCAACATTCTTTCTACTAGATCATTTTTAAGATTTCAAAGCAGCATGGAGTCAAGTAGCTATCAGTTATCTCAATAGCTAATCTGTTGCTGACTTAAAATCCGGCCACTTTATACTCGCCTGCCCAGGTATTTGAAAAATGCTTTCCATTTCTTATCTCTAGCTCAAATGTAATCTTTAATCTAACAGAAATTTTACATTTCTTTGTCCATTGTTTTTGAAAGATGCAACTGTTAGATAACATTCCAAAAATATATTCAAATCTATTTCCAGATTGGAAATAGATTTGACAAAATGTTTATAACAAAAGTACAATCGTTAATCTTAATCCCCATTTTATTTTAAGTAAAAACTTTAATTAAAAATACCTTCCCCAGATTAAAACAAGTGTTTCCAACCCTTTAATAATGTTTGGACAATTAATGATTGCATCTTCCATCTTGGATTTTATAAAATATACAGTTTAATAGGAAAACAAGCAATTTAAAAAGAAAAAGTTTAAAAAAAAAAAAAGACGTATAATAAAATATTTTAAAAAATCAATATTTTAAATTAGTATGTTTGCTCCTATATATATATTTGAGCCGCACCTATATACTTTAATAAAAAAGAATTAATAATAAAAAAATTATATTTATAAGTTAAAATTTTATAACTTTTAGGAGCGCATCTCAAATATATATATATAAAATATATATATATGCAACTAAAGAAGCAGGATGGGATATAGAGTTTGAATACAGGTTAGTAGATGGAACAATGAAGCTCAATCTTAAGCTAAGATTGACTGCTTCATTATAACCCAACTTTTTCTACATTTGAGGCAGCTATTCTTAAATACATTCTTAATTTAACAATTGGATGACTAAAACTAATAATATTAATGCACTTAACATTTGTTTTCCTCATCAGTTTATGAAATATTTCAAAGATAATTTAAAACCCGAATAAAGCACTTTTTTCCCCTTGAAAGCTCTCTTATCAGTTCAACATTTTTACACAGAAATATAATTTATCTTAAATTATCTTTTAGAAACTTTTCAATAGGATATGATAGGTCTCATACACTTGTAAAATATCCATTACAAGAATAATAATATCATACTTAATGATTTTTGCTTTTAAAATTATTTGCTAATTACAATAATTTTCTCTCAATTGGGCATAATTCACACAGAAATGATTACTTAAAGTGTCACAAGAAAACCACAGGAAGTGATAAAATAGTACAAAATTTAAAATCATTCTAGCACAGTAATAACAGTGTAAATTCTGGACATTTGAATCGGATTACTAGTACTTTAATTATAGGGAAAGTGCCTAGCTGCTAATGAGAGCTCTCAAATTAAACAAAACTAGAAAAAACAGTAAAGATATATTTTAAAGATTGACAATTACTCAATCAATTCTTTAGAAGATAAATATAACATTAAAATTCTAATGTGACAGGATTCACATTTTAGTTACAAAGAGAAAAACTGATTTTTCCAAGTGACAGAACTTTTGTGTCAGATTACCAATCCTGGGGCTTACAAGCAGAAATTAAAAATCTAAACAATTTTAATGGTCAATCTAGTGCATCGACTCCAATAGTTCATTATAGAATCGACTTCTTTGTAAATGACCCACATAATTTCTAATTCAGAGATGATTATCATTTTTTTGCAATTAAAATATTTGAATAATATCAATGTTCAGAAAGTATCATTTCCCTACAACAAAAGTAAATTATTAATATCTGTTGCAATCATACAAATTTAAAAATTCTGGATAATACCAGAAATCTATATAAGAAATACTATTACTAAAACAATAATAATTGAATAGTTTATTGTTCAGGAGTTTATAAAAAGTTTGAGCACTAAGAAAAGAGTTGAAGTAGTGATGTATGAACCTTGAACTGTAATATGACAATCTACTATAGCATTAGCTATTAGTGAGGCAAAAGAGTACATTCTTAATTATCTTTGTCTAATATACACTTGATTTCATGAAAGATTACAGCAAAATAATTACACATTACAACTATGCTGAAATTACTGCTGCTCTCACAGAATTTATTACATATCAAATAACAACTTAATGCCTGAATTGATCTTATGAATTAATCAATCAATCAATATAAACCCTAAGAATTAGACTTCAGTTTTTTTAAAAAAAAAAATTTGATCAAAGATATTTCAGATCATTTTAATTATGTTGGTAACAATCATCACGATACTCTGCAGGAAAAAAAAATATTTTTTTTACTGAAAATTAGTTTTATTGCAAGACTTATCTACACTTCTTATAGTAAGTGTAATTTAAAAACTAATAAGCCTATTATTCCAACTTAATTAAATTGATAAAAGTAATTAGTAGATGAAATAAAAGATTAATGCAGTAAAAATGTGTGCAAGCACATAATTTAGCAAGTGCAAAGAAAGAAAAAGAGGATTTAATTTTGTTTTGTCTTTTTCAAATAAATAAAATTAATATGAATTATAATAATTTTCAGCATGTTGTTTTAAAATGCAATGTTATATCTTTAAGGTGCCTAATTAAAATTGATTTATAAAAAAAATTTCATTAAGGAATTTACTTTTTGAGTTAGGCAATTATTTTTAATATGAACTGACTGCATTTGGGGTCATATTGGTTTATAAAAATAGCAAAATATGATAATTTTACCATAATTTTTTTTTGTGTCATTTGGAATAACCGGTAGAATAAATGATAATGCATACCAATGTTATATATAATATGAGGAATTATTCAAATAGATAAAACTTTTAACATATTCAGATTGTATTAATCAGAAAAATAAGTACAATGGCAATCAAAATTTATAACATCTAAAATCTATATCCTAGCTTGCCTAATAGCTTACCTTTTTTTTATAATTAAAGTGAAAATTAGAATTTTAATAGAATATTTTTGTATAATATGCTGTTTTTACAGTAGTTTAAAAAAAAAAATTAAGCTTGTTTAGAGCTAGTAGCAAGCTCTTTATATATTACATATTGGTAATACAAGCTATATAGGTCATGTGATATATGACTGATTTTTACTAGTAGTTTCTTTGGAAAGGAAATATTGTCAAATTGTAAGGTGTATCATAAACGAAACAATTAAAAATTTGAAATTGATTGATATGCCCATTCATCATCAATGTCATCATCAACCATTATCAATCCACTGCAGGATGAAGGTCTCTCCAAGTTCAATCCATCTTCGACCTTTAGCTTCTCTTCTCTACATCACCCCTGCACACTTTCTTATTTGATCCATCCAACATGTGGTCTCTTTCTGGGTCTTTTACAATCTCTCAGAATCCTTACGATTTCAATTGTCCATCTATTATCATCTCTTCTAAAATATATCCAGCCCAACTCCACTTCAATCTTTTAATTTTTCAATGAGGTCAGTAACATCTGTTTGTTTTCTTATCCATACATTGCATTTTTCGATCTCTTCTTGTTACTCCTAACATGCATCTCTCCATACTTCTTCGAGTGGTCTGAGGTCTCTGTATTGCTCTTCTTCTATTCAGTGTCCAAGTCTCACATCCATAAGAACTGATAAAACACATTTCTTAAAAACCTTCCTTTTCAAACACATAGGCATATTTCCTTTTAGTATCAAGTTATTTCTACCAAAAGCACTCCAACCAAGTTTAATTCTATGATTAATTTCATCCATTATATTTCCATCTGTATTAATAATCTGACCAAGGTATTTGTAACTGTTAACTTCTTCTCTAACTCATCATAATCAATCTTTATTTTCATATTTTGAGAAAATCGATTAAACATTACTTTAGTCTTTTTAACATTTACCTTTAGTCCTACTTTCATCTGAAAACTCCTGCAACATTTCCTGCAGCTCTAAAGCATTATTTGCAAAATGTAAATGACTTAAATAATCTTCATTTACTTTCACTCCTTTAGTTTCCCATTTTAATCCATAAAATACTTCTTGCAGCACTGCTGTAAAAAGTTTTGGAGATATGGAGTCACCCTTCTCAATGTTGACTTTCCCAGTATCATTATGTAATTTAATTGTTGCTGTTGCAAATTCCTAACTCTATTTTTCTTGTCGTTGCAGCTGTTATTACTATGTGATTATTCATAAAATATACGAACATGGATGGGCTGCTCACCAACAGGCACTAGCCAGCGAGGTGAGTTTATTGGCTTTTTACCTCTAAGTTTAAGATCAAGAAACACCATGGTCTTTCTTCTCAGTTGCTTGATAAGGCAGAATAAATGTTTGTGATACGCCCATTACTAAATCTTAAATAATTTAATACTAGTTTAATAATATGCAGGTCATTTTTATAAGTGTTTATAATAGCAACTGAAAAAACTTAAAATCCAATTTTGCATAATATTCAAAACAAACAATAACGATATGGTATCAATTTATATTTAAGAGATTATCTCTCCAATCATGTAAAAGGCATATAAAGAATAAAATAATCCAAGGCATCGGTCGCTGGAAAAATCGTGTATTATTCTAGAACGGGATGAGATAAAATTTAACTTAGAATTTCTTTTACCTCTCACGTCCGAAACTCGTAAATAATTAGATAATAAATTAGGATAAGACCACTATTCATTATTGGAGTAAAAAAAAAATATTGAAAGATTCTTTAAACAAAAGTTTCATATTCTAGTTTTTGTTTGATAAATTCACTTGTATTCTTTTAAAACATGATCATTGAATTTAGATATTTTTATAAATAAAGATGCATCAGTTCAATATGTACGATATTTTAAGCTGTATTTCATCAGATATACACTGTAGATTCCCTATCACCCGCTAGGGAAACTATCACGAATGCATTAATGTAGTGGATTGGTCATCTCAATTTCTGTTTAAATGATGTAAGATTGTATACAGTATATTATTATGGAGGCGATAGGAATGCAAATTTTGCGACGAGTACTAATAATTGGGAATATTTACTCTATATTCCAAGACAAAATATTTCCATCAAGGAATGTTCCAGAGTCTATTAAAGAGAATAAATACGAGCATAAATGGTGCGACTAAATACAGTATAAAATTCAGCTTGACTTTAAAATGTTTTAAGTTCTTTTAATTATTTGTTACTAACCATTAGATGCAAAAATAAGTTTCACACGCGCGCGCGCAAAAAAATTAAAAGGGAATAGATTTAGAATTTTAAGGTTGATGTAACTAATTATTAGCAGTTAGGCTACCATATAAGCTCAGAATTAACTATGCAAGATTAGAAATTGAAACAAAAAATAAAGTATACCATTCATTTACAAAAAAAACTCCTGTATTAATTTATTTTATAAATAATGCAGCCATTTAAGAATTATACAGTCCCATAATTTATTTTTTTAAAAATCACATAACGAACGGAACCAAAAGCAGGTCATTATGTCGGTAATAGAAAAGATAGCATAAACAAATACTAGCGGATATATCATTAAGTAATAAGTGATTAATTTTCCGCAATGTATGTACACAAATGCAAACTAGTAAAAATATTATATATACTGTATATTTATTAAAATTAAAGGTTCCGCGGAAATAATTAAGTACCTCCCTCTCCCCCCTTTAACAATGCAGTTTAGGAAAATGGCGACCCACTGGCAGACACGAGAAGTAAAATGGCATTTCAGAAATAAGTTTGAGATAAAAGAAAATCAAAACGAAATCCAATTGAAATGTTATCTAAAATCTACGTACGCTAATTATAAATAGATAATGAAAAAATAGAATATAGATAAATAATTTTCAATGATTAAAAACATTAAATCCTCACCTTTCCCTTAGAAATAAATTCTGATACAGGCGACAATCCGACTGGAGGCGCATCACTGTAATAATCAGAAAATATCAAAGCCTTCGCATCTTATAGCTGGAAAATCTTCTATTAAATTTTCCATCAAATCCAAGTTAGCTGAATTAAAATGTATGAGAAATCGAGAGAACATATAAAATAAGCCGTATACACATAACTCAATGTGGACAGAAACAAAAGCCCAGTTAGCTGGCGGAATTATATTTTCACGTAGACGTACCCATCAGAACTTCGTTCCATGATGTCATCAGCAGTGGCGACAGACAGCTACTCAATTGACCTATCTTTTTCTAGAGGGTTACTATTGTAAATAAAGTCCTTGGAGAAGTTGGCGGGATTTTAAAAAATAATTCTTTCGATGAGCTTCTCTTTTTAAAAACAAAATGATTTCCAACTTCAATCTCAAAGTTGAATTGCTTTATACATATAAAAAAAGACTCTACTCTGCGGGTGCATTTGTTAAAAAAAAAAAAACTTTCACGCAGCGATTTGTCACCAACATGAATAGTCTAAGTTTTATTATTTAATAAACAATACCTGAAGTTCCCGGTCTAGTGGTCACTTTGGCGATGAAATAGAAACTTGAGAGCAAAAGTCTAATTCCAATAATCAGTGACATGTCAGTAATGTAAAAAGGAGTTACGGGATATATAAATTCGTCTTTCTAAAAACAATTTATCGGTTAATAAAAAAATGACGAGATAATATTTAGAAATTTATGAGTAGAATATGGATGCGCTAAAAAATATGTAGAATGACTAAATAGTGTTTATGAAAAATCAGGCTAAAGTCACAAATAAACGGATAAACATGAAGTGAATAGAAAATTAATATGTTACTTCATACTATTATAATTTTCATTCGATGAAATTAATATGTATATATTGTTGCTTCTAGTTGAATTTTTCTCTAATCTTTTTGTCGTTAAGATCATGCGACTCAATTACCAAAATAGCTGAGAACAATTATATGTTGTTGATCAGGTGATTTTTTTTGCATTTAAGCCCTAATATTTTTTTGTTGATCATATTCCGAGTCTAAATTTTAGTATTACTCATGACATAGATACGTTTCGTCTAAAAGTTTGTTTTAACCAGTTTGTAACAATATTTTCACACTCTAAGCAGAATATTTTTATCCCCTTAAGTAATTTTAGTTTATCTGATCATGATAATATTTATATTATAACAAATAATAAAAATCATTTACAACAACAAATGTATATTAATCATACATAAAAAGCCCTTTTATATGTAACCGATTATATATGTTTCATTTCTACTACTTATTGATGAAACAACAAATCCGACATCTAATGATACAATGCATGTGAAAATTATTTTTGACATGGTGGCTAACATATCTGAGCTTCTTTCAAATAACAAAATTTAGAAATTTTTTAGATAGCCAATTCACCAACAGTTTGGGTAATAGTGCATCTCATCACCAGAAACCACTAAATAAAGAATGCCCATCAAAAAAAAAAAAAAGAGCAAAATGAGTTTTGTGATGTCTACAAAACAATTTATGAGTGACAGATACATACACATAAACAGTACTCTGGTCTATTCTACTTATTTGATATTATGTATATGCTGGTTTTTTAATATCTTCTGCAACAACTTTCTTTCTGAAAGACTTGAACACTATCTTTAAATATAATCTTTTATTGTATCTTCCCAATGAAAACAATCAACATTGCTATTTTTTAAAATATCTTTAAGATAAGCGAACCATGCTCAAGTTCTTTATAAAATACTTTTTTTAGAAATTTTTTTTATTGTTCATTCATTTTACATGTAACCTTCCAACAAAGATGTAATTTTCCAATAGCGGAGTCTCTACTATCACAGCCAGCCATTTAAAAAACATTCTTTACTGTTATAATCTTGTCATTCTATTTTAGAATTTGATGGGAACATCCTTAAATAAAATTTTCTTTAGTTACATTGAAAGTTTGACAATGCTCGCATACAATAACTTATATAAAGTAATAACTAATTTAATTGCAATAGTTGGAGTTTGCACTGTACTTCAAAATCTAATTCCATATATTTATTTAAAAAGTTACTATGATATTTAAATTGCTCATATTCTCAACTTGATAACTACCTAAACCTATCTCTTTATCATTTCTGCATCTTTGATTGGTTGGTCAGTTGAGCCTTTGAAAACAATAGCCTCAAAGTGATAAAGACTGAAAATAGCCTATCAGAGAGTCTCGTTCTGGTAAGAGATCACTTCAACTTTATTATAAACGGGGAAAGCTGTCATGGAGATTTAATCCAGAGATCATTCTCCTGAAAGATGTAAAATAAAGGGTAGGAATTTATGTAGGTCATCCTGGTTTATTATACACTTATATGGCAACTATGATGCAAGTAAATATTTAACTTTTGTTTATATAGCTAATGTCATATGTATAGTGTAATTTGTCTTTTAAATTCATATGGGCATTAACTTTGTAAATACCATTATATCTTTTAAAATTTATTACTAATCAAAGTTATAGCTAAGTCTGTTCATTTCTGAATCTTGCAGCACTAAATTTCCCATTTAATCATCTTCATCCTCTCATATTTCAGGTATGTAAATATAATGCAAGTATTGAGACCTTTCCTCTTTTTTATTGTGCTTTTAGTGAATTCGAGACCATAATTGAATCTTATTCCAAAGAAAAGAGTGGGTGTATCTTATTCACGTATTTATGGATGGTGCAAATGATTAAAAAAACATAACTGACAACTATTAAATGAAGCCAAAGTTGTTATTAATGAAATACATTATTAAAAATAGGTATTACGAATGATTTAAAATTTGACAGCAATCATGACTCACTGCCTCCTAGGAGAATAATATTTCTGTAATAAAAGCCATACCACATTATTATACGTTTTATATTTATAGACAGCATGTTGACCAACCCAGATTAACTTTTACTTTCTGACTAATAATAGATATGTCATATTTTACCTTGCCTTCAGAAGTGGACTAGTCCATATTTCTTCCTTATCTAATTAGATTGAGCACTCATTGCTGCTAACTAATGTGGATAACCAGTGTAAAAAACATGGCTAAAGGGTAAAACATAATTATGGTCAATGTGTAAACATGTGGATAAACCTCCCATTGTTTATAGTATAGGCCAGTAGACAATGGTGTTCTCTGAATCTGATTGCTACCAGTAAGATAGGGGGATCTGTCAATAAAGCCTTTTTGGAGGCAAACAAGAATATTGATATACAGAGAGAGAACATCTGTCTAACCTGAATGACTGAACAGACTCTCCATTAAAATCACTTTCCACTACAAAGGTGTTTCTACTGCAGTCATATGTCTATGCAGTTAGGCAAGCCCATGATAGGACTGGAAGCTGCTAAGACTATGGGTGATTCGAGGCAAACTAATAAATACAGCTAGAAGTTAGTCCAGTACAACCAGCACAGTATTAACTATGTTTATCTCTGTAAAACTGTATTTATTGAGTGTGCATATTTTTATTGATATCACTGTTGGTTTGAGCTGGAAATCTGCAATTCAGACCAAACATAACAGATTCGGCACAATCAGACAAAAGGAAAATTTTTCCTATGACTGGTAAAATAGTATAAAATATGTCAAATATAACAGATTTGGTAAAATAGTATAAAATATGTCAAATATAACAGATTTGGCACAGTCTGGCAATATATATATATATATTTTCCCCATGGCTGGAAAAATACAGTATACAGTTGGACATTTGTTATATTAAAATCACTATACTGTACTTACAAAATGGTGATAAAATTCTATTAGATCTGCCTGAATAAAAAACAGATTCGGCACACTTATAAGAAAAATTGGCCGCAAACATAATAGGCATGTCAATTAAAATCATAAATTAATCACGAGTGCATAACATGTAAGAAAGCGATGGAAGCTCTCCCTAGTGGATTAAAGGAGTTGTTGGACCAATTACAAACAATAGCTGTCAAAATTTAAAATTACGAGAGTTAACTTGCAAAAATGAAATCATGAAGAAACGGAAAATTTAAAAATGACTATTTCTATTGGCTCCATGGAAGCTTTTGATCAAGCCCATCCTGAGGTCTTGTCAAGCTATAAAGAGTGATTAATATTTTACCTACAAGCTAATCAGATCAAGAAACCTGAGATAAAATTAGCCATGTCAATGACCATAATATGGTCCTCAAGCTTACAAGATATTCAAGTCTCAATCCATGACAGAAATACCAGCTGACCTAGATTTCTCTCACAGATTATTTTCCCCCAAAGCCCTTAACAATAATAAAGAGATATTATTTCAACCTCTGCATGCAAGAACAGGGGGGAAGCTAGAGAGTTCAAAACAAAAAACCATTGGCATTAAAGTGTGAATTCAAAGATTTCCAGAATGAAGCACTTCATGATCATTTTATTTACAGCATAAGCGATCACAATTTATGACTTAAAATGCTGATGATACCGATTTAGATTTTGAAACAGCTGTAGCCCAAGGAATACTAGCAGAATCAATAGCTATTCAAGCAAACCCATAGTATGAAGTGCAAAAAATCGAGCATAACACTGGGTCAGTCAGACACTCAGCTCAAATTGTCTAATGCATTGCTATAGATGCAATGAATAAATGCACACACATACAGAATGCCTGCACCACTATACATATACATTTTGCAAGCAGGTCAGGCATATAAAGGCTGCTTGTTTGAAATTAGTCTGACAGCCAACGTGAGAATGGAAAAATCCATTCCAAAAAGCAGCAAAGGCAATTATAAGAAAAATAAACAAGTTGCCTGCACAAATCATATTAAAGAGAATCAGTCAGGATTTATACAGAATATTATGATTAATGATACGCCAGTTACAAAGGAACTGGACACAGGGGCTGCAGTGTCCATTGTTTCAGGAAAGATGGACTATCATTAATAAAAATAAAGAATATAAGCCTACCAGCAAATCTATCACAGACTATCAGGGCAATAAAGTAAAACTGTTGGGCCAAACAACAGTTAAAAATTACTATGCCTAATAAGACTATACCTATCACTGGTAGTGGCATCAGGTAATCATAGTAATTTATTAGGCCGTGACTGGTTCAGTCACTTAGGCTTTGCAATGACAAAAGTCATTCAGGTTGCAACATTAAGCAAAATGAAATAAACTAGGATGATGAACAAGACAAGAACAACAATAAGCCTGAGAAACCAACCAAGCAGACAACACATCAGATTCCAGCTCATTTTCATGACTACATTTTCCAGGGCTAAATTTAGACAGGGGTAGGGATGTCATATCTGACTTTGCCTTTAGAAGTGAAGTAGTCCAGATTCCTTCCTTATTTAATTGGATTGAGCACTCATTGTCACTAATCAATGTGTAAACATCGATAACCAATGTGTAAACATGGCCAAAAGCTAAAACATAAGTATGGTCAATGTGTTAACATGCTGTCTGAATCTGATTGCTGCCAGTAAGGAGGAAATCTGGCAATAAATAGTCAGTCTTTTAGAGGTAAGCAAGAGTATATATACATATATAAATGACTGAACGTGCTCTCCATTGAAATGACCTTCTAGTGCAAAGGTGTTTCTACTATAGTCATTATCTATACGTCTATGCAGTGAAGCAAGTCCTTGATAGGATTGGAAGCTGCTAAGATTATGGCCGACTTGAGGCAAGCTGTCCAGTACATCCAGAAAAGTCTTGATTAGAACTTGCAAGAAAAGATAATATATACAGCTGGAGGTGTATGGCACAAACTGCACACTATTAACTACATTTATGTACATAAAACTATTTATTAAGTAATCATATTTTTATTGATATCACTGTTGGTTTGAGCCTGAAACTTGCATTTCAAACCAAACACAACAAGATAGATACCTGTTTATTAACTCCTACAAGTCATATGACATATTTTTCAAATAGCATGCATATCCACATGTAAATCCAATAGCTTTGCATTAAAAAAACCATTTGCTTTCAATGAAGACTTGGTTAATGAAGAAGTCAGCATAATATACTCAACAACATAGAGAATATTTATGCTAGTTCTAGTCAATGCTAAATATTGGTCACATGAAATATTCATCATATATACCTCTATAAAATAATAAATTTCATGCATATTTTGTCTAAATGCACCAATCACTCTTTTAACAATGCCCATCTTAATATATCTGGTGGATATTGATAAATAATAGAAATATCAAACATATCTATGGGAAGTAATTTAAATGATGCAGCATTCAACACATCTCTAGTAATCATCAAATCTTCCAGTGCAATTTAGCCCATGTTTTGGATGTGCAAATGAAGATGAGGCTGACTTTCAACTTCTACATTTGATAGTTTAAAATAATTATGTGCCAGATTATATATAATCATATGAGTATATCATAATATTTGGAAAATGACATTTATGATAACAAAACTGTATTAATGTTGTGCTGGATTATTTCCATTATCTAATCTAAGATGAATTGTTAAATGTTTTTAGAAAAATTCAAATTTTTATTTAAACTTTTCAAATACATTTAAGTGTTAACACTAGTACACAGATTAATATATAACAGTATTTTGAGTAGTATTATTCTCTCTTTTAGGTGTTGCTGACATGACCAGTGATATTTAGCATGAGAATTGAATCTGGATCTTTATATTTGTGAATATTAAATTTAGGGTGTGCTCTAACCAATTAGGAAATTCTGTCAAAGAAGCAACAGCCAATACAAATTTCATATACTTATTTATTAGAGTCCTATTTCTTCACTTTATCTGTGAGGGTCCACACAGATCAGAAAGATCTTCGCTAATAAGCATGTGAAATTTCTATTGATTCTTATTTGTTTTTGATGGAACAACCTAGTTAGTTGGAGCATCTTAAATTCAGCATTCACAAACCTAAAAGTCAGGGTTCATTTCCCATACTAGTACTGCTGCTATTAGTCAGGCCAATAACATCAAAAAGAGAGGAGAAAAATAGCATTCAGAACATTGTTATATACTAAACTGAGTGCTGTTACTATCAGTTGAATATATTTGAAAAGTTTAATTTTTCTAGAGACATTCCATAATTAATATTAGATAATGGAAATAGTCCAAAATGATGAATGATAATGGTATATGTACCTTAACTTTACTATGAAAGGAATGAAAGAAAAAATAGGCTTGCAACATTACAAAAAAAATAATTCTCATTTGGATATTTTTATTCGTAACTTTAGTCCTTTTAAGAATTTATGATTATAAATGGAATATCTGAATTTCCCATCTAGTTATTTATCTTTAAGACAATATAACGTTTTATATTGATGTCTTCTCCCTAAGGTCAGTTTTCATCAATTGTTTTAAAGGCATTGGGATTATTGACCCAATTTAACTTTTATAAAACCGCAATTAATTTCATTATTTCTTTTTAATCCTTTATTTTATATATATTATACTGTAGCTAGAAAGCTGGTATGGATAAATATTTTATTTTTAAATGAAAATTGAACCATTACTATACAAAAGAATTCCAGGATCATTATATCAATGTTCAACCCAACGCCATCTGTTTCTATAAGTGTAATCATCTTGCAACATAGGAATAAAATGAATTTTAAAAGTGACCTTCATTATCCTAATGTCATTTACAATTACAAAAATATATATACACACATACCATTATTCTGGATCTAGCTTAGGATTGCCAGAATTTGGTGAACTGTATGTGAACAACAATAGACACACATTATTTAAGTTCTACTAATATTAAATAACATCATGATGATTAATAAATTTAATAATTAATTAGAAATAATAATAATAATAATAAAATATGAGATAAATATTCTACAATGACAAACAGATCATTCTGATTTTGACTATTTATAAATATCAAAACATATTTCTATAACACTAAAAAAACAAAGCAATTATTATTTTTACAGAAATACATATCTTATAAGTGGTCTTAACTACCACATATATATATTTAGACCCAAGTATGTTAATCCTATACAAAGATACTACATGTATGTATACATGCATAGTTGTACTTATAAAACATTTCAATCATTTATTATTACTTTCATTAATTATACAAGTCAATATTCTATTGCAACAGCATATAAATAATTAAATGTTAAACATATAAGTAATAAATACCCGCAAGTGCATATTGTAATATATAAATATTTCGATCATTAGTTTTGATTACATTTATCATTCCAACCCAAGTTGTTATTATCATTTTTACCTGACTACTCTTAAATTGTAAAGAAAAGTTTTCAGGACTAAAAAAACATTATTTCACTTTTGTAAAAGTTTACTTTAAACTTTTATCTCTGGAGATTTGAAGATTTTGATCTTTTGATTTATTTTTGGAAACTTGCAATCTTTAAGTTTTCTCATTTTCATTAACACATTTTGACTAATTTCTTGGCCAACTGTTTTAATTTTATTCGAAACTTATTTACTTACAGTTGTAAAAAAATTATTTTTTAAATTGAAATGATTATCTCCAGTGTGATATATTGTAATGGTATGGAAAGATTAGGGGTGGTCATTGGGGAAATCATCATCACTCTGAAATTATCATAAATAAACAAAATTAGCATGGGAGCCCAATAATCAGCATTGACAAAACTATGAGTAATCAATGCTCTGGCCATAGGGGTGCCAACTATAAATTCATAAAAAAATAAATGGACTTTAAAGGTGACACCTTTGCACTATCCAGAGAACTATCTGGATGCCCACCCCCACACATAAATGCTCACATATAGATAAACTATCCATTACTGCTCTGCTAACTTAGAAAGCAGGGATCTTAAGAACTGTAATTGTAAACAAGAGATAATAACCAATATATAATATTTTAAACCTTTTTAGTATAAAATAAATTCATTGGAATACTTTAAAACAATGATGTACAAATTTATTAATTAGAAACAATAACAATAAAATCAAATTAAAGATTTGTTAAGTATGAATACAAATACATCATTCTGATTTGGATTAAAATAATAAGAAATATGCTACAGCATTGTAATTTACAGATATTTCAATGTTTACACAACACACGCCTATATAAGCATACAAACATGCCTGTATAATAATACAGAATTAACATATTCAAATTGTCAATAAAAAAAAATCAATTCATTTTAATAAGACATACATAATGACTGATTTTATCATATATGATTGTGCATATAAATGTGTGCACACACTAGTGTTTATATCCTAATAATATTTCTTTTGTTAATCCATATATCTATATTATATTTTCACAGGACATAATTCAGTGTTGATAAAATATACATAAAACAATTTGCACACATTTATGCGTATTCTAATATAAAATAAAATGTCTTACAAATTTTAAATTTCTTCTTACAAATCAAAGTTCTTAGTAATTATTTTTTTTAATTATAAGTAAAAGTTTTTTTAAAAAAGCATTAACTTTAACAATTCTTTTAAAAACTTGGCTTTTATTTCTCCCTTTCCAATATTTAAGAAAAGATTTCTAATTTACTTTTTAAAGTTGTAATTAATAATTTGTTAAGCCATACTCATTAAATAATTTTAATATTTAAAATTGTTATAAATTATTGTATTTTAAATCAAACATTTAAAAAGGTCTATTTAATGTTTTATTTAATTCTGATTTGGGTAATTAAGAAAAAATATAAAACAAGATTATTTTTATTTTATAATAGATAACAGTTGTAAAATTCTTCTTTCTATTTTTAATTAGATTAAATAAGATTTTTTTTAAAAAAAAATTAAAACTAATTTTGATAAATCAAATTATAATATACTGCACCAGTCGAAATTGTCTGTCCACATAACAAGATCTAGCATCTAAGCAAAAGTACCTTGAGTCCAATCATGTGTGAGATACATACGTCAGGAACAATCATGAACTCTGCCCTGTATGCCCAGATTCCAGATTCAATTACTTACGAGCAGCAAATCCGATGATACTAGAATATTTAATTTACCACTGGCCGACATCGCACATCAGAGAAACAAAGAGACTCGGGGGAAAATCATGACAAATACGTATATACATTTTAAAACATACAAGCACTTATGCTTACTTTTAGTGGGATCTGACATCATTCCACAAATCATAACATTTCAAATTTAACTAAATCAATTAACTAAAGAATGAACAATGATCAGATGTTTAGCTTTAAAATTATATTTAATAATGAACAAATAAAAAAAATATATACATTTGAATTACATTAAATGGTGATTAGCCTCATATTACAAATGCTATTTTGTGCTTACTTGCACTTGAGCATAAGTATTTACAAATAAGTTATAAAGAATTTTGATGCGGCATAATGACATTTCAGTTAATCTAGTGCATTTATAAAGTGTACAATTATAATGATTCACCCAAATTACAAACAAAAGCACAACCTTGACTGATCCCCGGATGGGTTACATAATTGTCGGTTAACTAACCGACCAAGTTATCATAAGTTTAATATATAAGAAAATATAATTTTTAATAAAGATTTATTTACTTTATTTGCATGATGAATGTATGTGGTATTATTTCTCTAAATTATATATATAGAGTCATTAAGTGACACATCAAAAGTTATTTATGAGATATGTTTAATTACACCATAACATTAGATACAGATATGTATAGGCTTGAGCTTTTTGAAAGGGTTGTGGTGTTAGCATAATGGCTGAATATCTGCGGATCCAATATTTTGAGGTGCTTTATCAGATTACAGAAGAAAACAGTCTAGCTGACTTTCCACCCCACATTTTGCGGAATCAGCTGACAAAGGGTCCTCGGACGGAGATGCAATGAGCCAAACTTTTCCGGAATTATCCCATGTATTGCTCTTGTTATGCAAGTATATATATATATGTATATGGTCCAGGGACATTCACTGCCCTGTTTACGACCTGAAATGAAGATGAGATGACTCAGGCATTCCGAAGCACATCTCTAGATAAAGCTTAATAACATGAGTGGCCTATGCTAACAATGCTTTGGGACGGACTAATAACTAGTCAAATATCTATAATTAAGCATATAACCTATAATGATAACATCAAAGATAATGGTATGATCGTATTTATTAAACGTAGTTTAAAGACATTATTAAAAAACTATTTTTAATACCAACGAAGGTTCTAACCCCTCCCTTTCATTACACTTATTTAATAAAACTCCACATATGTATAACATAGTATACAATTGAGTAAGGGGTGCTTTAAGAAAAATATTCATATATATGTTTAAATGGGTGAGAATAAAGACAAAAAGAAGTAATATATAGATTTAAAATATTTGTTTGTATTAATATGCGCTCTTACGGAGATTATTAACATTGCATAAATTGTAAACTAATCAAAGGTGAAACTTTATTTCTCCCTCTGTTGCTTATCAAAAAGTATCCTAATTAGCAAAACATTTTTTTTGTAAAAAAATAAACCTAGCAAGCATTATAGTTTTAAAAGTAAAAACAAACTAATTATTTAAGTGTTACTCCGAGGAGCTAAGGTAAAAATAACTATACTGGTGAGGGTGAGAG
Source organism: Epiperipatus broadwayi (assembly GCA_028023455.1). Taxonomy (NCBI): domain Eukaryota; kingdom Metazoa; phylum Onychophora; class Udeonychophora; order Euonychophora; family Peripatidae; genus Epiperipatus; species Epiperipatus broadwayi. The sequence goes on from JAQFVV010012582.1 coordinate 818,622, forward strand.
TTCTTTGAAATATCATTTAGCATTTAAAATATATATATTAGACAAAATATTAATAAAATAATTGCCGCATTAAATTAAAAATGAAAAAAATTATTGAGGCTAATCAAAATGGTTATAGAATAAAATAGACTATAAAAGTTACAAATAATTAATATTAAATTCTTTTACATTTTAAGAGTTAATCAGGAGAAAGTTCTGAGTTCATAAAGGCGGCACTTTACAGTGTTACCTTTGGAAAGCAGGTAGCAGATCACCTGGTTGGTTTTCACGGTATTGCAGCAGGTTTGCGGATGTTCATCAGTAGTGGTGGGCTGGCTGGAGTTGAGTTGGCCTGGTCATGGAGAGGTGTTTCTTGAAAAATTTGAGTGGTGTAGATTCGTTTGGTGGATGCCTTATGAATCTATGTACTCTCCCTGATGACTGAATTTGGGCCCTATTTATATGACTCCAGTTTATTTAAGGAAGGCTATTAAGTTTTAATACCTGTAGCTATAAAAGAATACTGCAGAACAGCTTTCAGTAAGGAATTTCTCCTTTGTTAATCAGGTAGTGTAAAACAATGCAAACGGATTAGTATTTTTGAAACAAAGTTTTGTTAATGAAATTTATTTAACTTTCTAATAGAGATAATAATTTAATCATACTAATTGATTTTGGTTTAGAATGCTTTTACAAGTTACCAAGCTGATTGGTCATCCCAATTGCCATTACATACATACATATTTTTAGTATATAAAATTTTAAATATACACTTTCATATAACATATACAAACATAAATATTAATTTATACCTAATCCCCCATCATTTTTAATATTTACATGTGATTTACGCACATATACGACCTATTAAAATTATATAAAATATTATTATTGATTTATTTAATTCAAGATTATTAAATCTCTTGTTAACATTTATTTTTAATACAAAATTAAAAAAAATTGAACTAAATAGGTGCATATATATATGTAGAACTGGGGTTTGAATCCAGTTTGGTGATGAGGGATTGGATAGGATTGTGAAATGTAATCTGAATCTCAGATTCCGTTTCAATACTTTGATTTTAAATTCTACAATCTGATTTTGCTTGGAAGAATAAGAAATTTTTTAGATAAAAGTTTGTTTTGATTAATGTGAATTAAGAAGAGTTATTACCTTGTTTCTTTTTATCAAAATAAAAAATAAACTATTGTGTTTTGAAATTCCACCATACACTATAAAAAGTGATTTGAAAGAAAAAGGAGAAGAGATTTTTAAGTTTTAAAGAGAAACCAGATGCAGAATGCAAGCTAGTAGCTATTAATTTGATGATGTTCAAGTTTGAATTCACATGGAAGAACCAGCTTTTCTGTGGTTCATAACCCATATATGTGTAGTTGATGGCTTACCTACCTGTAATCTATCAAACTATAGACTGAATAGGGTTGACTGACAGTCAATATTTACCTGATATATATACCTTTTCCCAAAATGTTAATAAGTCAGTATATTACTCTATCATAGATATGATTAAAATAAGCCAGTTTATTGAGACACTGTTATGTTATATTTTATACATATGCTGTTTTATCTATATGCAAAGAAACACAAACAACATTATTGTGATCTTAGATCTAGTTCACAAACAGATATTAGTTGGTGAGTAGTAATATATCTAGTGAAAATGACATTATTTCAAACACTTAACTTTGCAGTTAAAGTTAAATATTTAATTTATAAGTTTTAAAATAAAATAACTTTTCACTAAATTATCCAATAAAAAGAAAATATGAATGAATGACCTGTTTGTCTCCATAGGATTTATTCCAGTTATCATTCTTAAAAGATTTTATTTTGGAATTATAAAAGTAAATTTAAGACTATGTCTAGATGTGACAGTAGGGACCTTTACAAATCTAAACACAAGATTAATGACTTTAAAAGATAAGAGCAACTCTTGTCTTTTAAAGCAGTTAATCTTATGTTTAGATTTGTAGAGGTCCCTACTGTCATAATCTAGGTGCATAGTCTTAAGGTTATAGCCTTAATATATATTGCTTATTTAAGCATTAATCTATTGTTCCAGTGTATATTTTTTGTAAATAAATATCTACAAGAAATTTTGTTTATGTTCATTTCTACTTTTCCTTTGTACTTTATATATATATATTGAAGCAGTCAATCTGATACTCAGATTGAGCTTCACTGCCCACTCAGAATCTCCCACCACCAAACCATATTCAAACTCCATCCTTATGCATATATACGTATTTATTAATACATATTTTTTTCTTGCTTAACTATTAAAATAATAACTGATGTAGATATATAATCTTAATGTAATTATCTTTAATAAATAAATATTTTATTTTATTTTAATTCATATACATGCGTAATGGATGATACATATTATAGGTGATGGGATATTACTTTTAAAACATATATAAAAGCAAAAGGTATTAATGTGTATTTAAAAAAAATTATATTTATAATTTATTATTTTTTAATAATGGCGGTCAGAAAAAAAGGATGATGCAATCCTGTGAAATATTCTCAAATGTAATTAATACAATGTATTGGAAACCCATTAGTCCATCTAAAACATATCATAATTTTATAAAATAATATAAGATCCATTAATGGAAATTTTATTCATCGCAAATTTGTTTTAAAATCTTAGATCATATTTTAAAACAATCGTTTGAGAAATTCTTAACAGGATTGCATTGTTTTTAGAATTTACATGAACAAAAGGTGCATCCGGTCAAAAAATTCCAAGGTCTATTAAGTGCTTAAAGTGCCAGGTCTAGCAACTAAAGTGCATTCCAAGATAAACTGAAAATAATATAAATACTGCTAGATTTGAATCCCAAAGGAGAGACTCGTAATTATTAAACAGCAGTGGTAAATATAGTTCACGCTTGTCATTATAGCAATTCAATTTGTGAGTGTGAAAATTTTCAACTTTCTCTGTTCAACATACTCTTTCCCACACTCATCATCCAGGGTCTCACTACCCATGAATTTTAATGTACCTAAAGACTGAATAATGAAAATGCTACCTGCCTGACCAACCGAATCTGACTAGATCTAGTTCACCAATTCCAATGGCCACTGAAATCATCAAGAGTCGCTACTAATTATCAAAGTAAAGAACTCTAGCCACTTCCTAATGTTTAAATTCTTAAGTTCAGCCTTCCATAACTATCTCTCATAACCCTGTCTGTAATTTAAAATGATATCATTCTATTAGCTGGTCCTTCAACCAGAAATTAAATATTTCATTTAAATAATTTGTAATTTACTTACCTGATAATTTGCACGTACATAACTCTATATAACTTGCTTTAATTTTTTTTATCATTGAGCCTCTATTAAATAAGTATAATATTTTCTTTCACTTTCATGTGGCAATAATATTTTATAACTTTTATTATTGTTTTATATATTTAAATATGCTAATAATTCTTCAAATTTGCTAGTATGTCATTTTTATTTCCCCCCTCTCTACTTTATGGGATGATTAGATTTAACTTTTAATTAAAACAAGCCTCATTATTTTTATCTTAGTGAATGCTTGTGAATTTGGGGAAAACAAATTAATTATCTCATAATGTCATTGTAGAAAAACAGAGTAGAAATCTCAGAGTAGAAATCTGTTTTTCAAAGAAATGTTTTTTTAATTTTATTTAAATAATAAGTACTAACCTTAAAACTTTATGAAATCAAATCTGTTTATTATGAAATAAATAATTGCCACCCCATTTGTATATGTGTAAATTATGTTTATTATAATATAAAAGCACTTATAACCGTATTCACATAGTCATTAACATTGTGGGGAGTTCATATATAAAATAAAGTAATGTGTGTGTGTGGGGGGGAGTCTCTACTCCAATGATTTCTGTATTTTAGTAATAAGTTTAAATGATCCATTACTGTTTAGTAATTAAATCATATCATTACGCGGGATATTCCATAATGTATAGGTAGTAATTAATTAAATATTCCTTTAAAGTTATGTGTTATTCCAAGCACTGCATGCATACAGATTCCCTTGTTTACATATATTTGTGCTTCATTCTATCAGGGCATATCTGAAAGCTGATCCCTGTCTCATATCTCCCAAGTCCAAAAACCAAGCTCTTAAACCCCTGGAGACTTACTTTGGTTGCTTGAGCTAGCTAAATATGGGATCACTCTGGGAAAGGCCCAGCCCATTAAACTCACAGCAAATCATTCTTCATTTCATGAATCGATTCTGCCAAAGTTTGCAGACATATATTGGTTTATTTCTTCAATGAACTGCAAGGATCTGTGACTGGATCACATAAGTATGCCCCCATGCACGCACCGCCTTTTGTTCTAGTTTCATATAAAACCTATGAATGTCTATAAGCCATAATGTTACGATTGTACTAAGCGGATTTCTTTATTATATTTATTAATAGTCTCATGCGCGTGTCTTTTTGCGATGCAGTTATAGATATTTTAATGAACTACCCCACACTCATTTTCTCACTCAGTTCATCCTTGGATATAAATAATTATATGAAATATTATAAGTTAAATGTCAGTAATTTGTTAAACTAAAGCGGTCAAGTGCTACTCTTTTCTTTGGGGATGGATTGGTATTTCACAAAGATATTCATTCTCATAACATTAAATCAACTATGTTCATCAGTGTATTTATTAATTATTGGCATATGAACTAGCCGCAATAAAATAAATCAAATTTGTCATTTTCTAAGTTATAAACAAATTTCATGTGATTTACCTGTTGTTATCGTATAAATCAAATTATATGTATATCAAGAGATCAATGACGATTAATTAAATAATATAAATCAAAGCAAAACTCTCCATACAGTATTGCCACCTGTGCTAAACAGAGTAATCAATGGATGCCAGAAGGCTTGTGCATAAAATCCCTATCTAATGCCTACTCATCCAATATCCCCAGACTAGTTTCTGGCTTGTGGCCTTCGTCAGTGAGGAGCTTTGGATCTGAGAGAACTGCATCTAGATCTTAGGATCTAATGCAACCCTCTAGCAACCACCTTTTATCTCTACTTAACTACTAAACTATGAGAATGAAATTGAAAACACAAGAAATATTTTCAATCTAAGCTCAATAGCTTAAATAGTCACATGGGTCTGAACTCAGTTCAGCATCCATACATTTTGGTGTCTTTGGCTCTTTTACAACCATAGCCACCACTATCCTATTAGGCAGGATTGGTGTTAAACCATTAAGCCAATCCTGCCTAATAGGATAGTGGTGGCTATGGTTGTAAAAGAGCCAAAGACACCAAAATGTATGGGTGCTGAACTGAGTTCAGACCCATATGACTATATAAGCTATTGAGCTTAGATTGAAAATATTTTTTGTGTTTTCAATTTCATTCTCATAGTTTTGTAGTTAAGTAGAGATAAAAGGTGGTTGCTAGAGAGTTGCATTAGATCCTAAGATCTAGATGCAGTGCTCTCAGATCCAAAGCTCCTCACTGACGAAGGCCACAAGCCAGAAACTAGTCTGGGGATATTGGATGAGTAGGCATTAGATAGGGATTTTATGCACAAGCCTTCTGGCATCCATTGATTACTCTGTTTAGCACAGGTGGCAATACTGTATGGAGAGTTTTGCTCTGTTTATCAACAATTAATGTGCTAGTATAGGAAATGTGATCATGTAATATAAATCAAGTATTTATGCATATTTTATTGAAAATAATAAATCTTATATATATCATAACTTACAGAATCATTGTTTTCTTATTTAAAATATTAATATTTTAATTATTAAATTTTTCTTGCTCTGACTAGATTATCTCCCACTAATCCTATAAATATAATTAATGTGAAGGGTCATGACCTTTAAATGGATCAAACTTATATTTTATACTAAAAGGTTTCCATTATATGATTTCAAATTAGAGTCTTTTTGTGTCTGCTTTGCGATGCCGGCGGAAAGAGATAAATTAGATCGGTATCATTGGGATTGTTGCTCATAAGTTGGTGGATCTGGGAAATAGGCAAATAGGGCAGAGTTCATGAGTGTTCCTGACTTATGTATCTTGCATATGATTGGACATGAGGTACTTTTGCCTAGATTCTAGATCAGACAAAACCGACTGGTACAATATATATATGCACATACGCACTAAGTTGTTGAAAGTCTAGGGCACTACCAATTCAATATTTTTTCATTTTTAGCACTGAAATGAAATAATATACATAGGGTATATGTACTATAATTCATAGTTGAATTCTTATATTTGTGTTTACATTGTATATGTACTAATGTATACTTTTATTAAGGTTGTGCTTTGGTTTATGTAGATCATAGTTCACTATACATCCTAATAACTTATCAGTAAACTGGCTTTTCAAATATATTGCTTGTATGTCATATCCTAGTTAACAGATAAGATAAATGCAGCAAGTTCTCAACTTATTCTTTCATAATCTCCAAATGTTAGAGACAACAAGTAGTGTGTGATAGTTACTCTTAGGAATCATCATGGAAAAACCTATTTATACTTCTCTACAAAGCCCACATTTGTCCAGCATGAAGACTAATAGTAATTGCATTTTTGATACAATTAATCTATTTTAGCATCTGTGAAACTGAACCCTTTATAGAAGAGTAAATGCTAATTCTTTTTATGAATTCCTAATTAATAAAACTAAGGTTATAATAGTGAAAAAAGGTTTTTTAAATTATTTGCATTAACATCAAAATATATATTATAAATTAGTTTCTTAATTAAAAACTATTTTTCAATTTCTTAAAGTAAAAATATAATTGAATTAGCATTTATAATTTTATAGGAGGTTTGAATTCAGACTTTCACATGATCCTCAATTATCCATGCTATCTCACACTGCTGACACACTCAATCACACACGCATGTCAGAAAGATAAATAATCACCACTGTACATATTTCATGCTAAACCAGCCCTTGTCAGTTGGCCCAGATTATCATCTCCACACATGTAACAATCAATGCTCAGCTTATATTAAGCCAGCCAATCTTAAAACTTTAATGGGCAGGCTTCAAACTACTCCACCCTACTACCCTTCAGCCTTCTATTTCATTAAAAATCTGATGATGGAATGCTGGGAACCAATATGAGCTTTGAGCATTCCATAATCAGATTTTCAATGAGGATGGTTGAAGAGTTGTGGAGTGGATTGAAGCCTGTCTATCAAAGTATGAATATTGGCATTTTCAATGAAATAGAAGGCTGAAGAGTTGTGGGGTGGAGTAATTTGAGACCTGTCCATTAAAGTTTTAAGATTGACTACCTTAATATAAGCGGAGCATTGATTGCATATGTGTGAAGATGATAATCTGGACCAACTGACTAGTGCTGGTTTAGCACAAAATATGTATATTGGTGATTATTTATCTTTTTGACATGGGTGTGATCAAGTATGTCAGCAGTATAAGGTCACATAAATATTTGAGGGACATGTGAAAGTCTGGGTTCAAATCCTTATATATTACATGTCGGAGTGAAGGTATAAAAAACCCTGTATTGTAGAAAAAAATTTTCATATATTAAAATATAGTGCTGTAAAATCTGGCCATCCCTCGTTTATGTATGTAAATGGATTATGTCCTGTACATGAGAGTTCAGAGTGACTTATGGTCAACATGGGTAAGATGAGGTTGGTGCCAATGTGGGCTTTAAGCATTCCATCACCAGACTTTCAATGAAATGTATAGCTGAAGAGTTGCGGGGTGGAGGGGATTAAAGCCTGTCCACCAAAGTATAAAGATTGGCTATCTTAATATAAGCTGAGCATTGATTATATATATGTGTGAGGATAGTAATCTGGATCAACTGATGATTGCTGATTTAGCATGAAGTATGTATATTGGTGATTATTTATCTTTTCAAAATGTGTTTGATGAAGTGTGTCAGCAATATGAGGTAGTGAGGATAGTTGAGGGTCATGTGAAAGTTTGTTCAAACCCCCTATATATTACATATTGGAGTGCAGGTATAAAAAAGAAAAAAAATTAATATATTGCATTTTTATTAAACATAAATAAATATTCATTTGTATGCAAGACATTGTAATAAAAGTTTAAATAATGTATATTATTTTTAAAAATATTATTACTTAATTAATTTTTAAACCATTCCTGACTTCATTTTAAATATATTGAGCCAGATAGTTTATCTGATTCAATGGTTTCAGTGTCAAAAATAAAATCAACTTTATTTCCATTAAATTCTAAAGTTTAAAACTATTTAAAAGTTGTTTATAAGAATACATGTATTAACACACATACTCATTTATGTTTAAAATATGTCATTTTCTTTATATGAATTTGATTTCTAAAATAGTTTTCTTTTACCACTTGTTTTATTTTTTATCAAATTAATTAAAAGCAAGCAAATTTTTTAATTGCATTCTTGTTTCTTTTATTTTAATTACGATCCATTTTTAGTTTGATTTTAAAAGTGGAGATTTAATTTTATGCTACTGTTTTTCAATAAGATAATCCCTGGTTAGAATTCTAATTAAGGTTGAGTGGGAGATAAATATTTGCCTTGGGATATAACTTATAATTGAAAAACAAGAAAGTTTATGTGGGATATAGTGAGAGAATATAAATAACTCCCAAAATTTCAGACATTTAGAATCTTGGCTTGACAAAACTAGCTCTGCTCCACTGTAATTGATTCAGTCTCTTATAATTATACTTTTCATTTCATATTAGCCTGCTAAGATTCATATTGTTGGCAGTTTGGACATTTTTTTTTTTTAATTTACTGTCACAAGATGACTAAATTCACCACTATGCATATTCCAACCTACAAGATGCCTTGCTAACTTACCTAAAAATGGACTCCTGATTCCAAGCTGTTCTTCTGTCATGCCATTAAAGTCTAAAGTAAAAAGGATCCCAAAATATGCCTTTACACTTGCCACCATAAAGAAATAAAACACCTGAAAATTTGAAGTCCAAAATGAATGTGCACACTCTTTGAAAACCACATTGACTCTGCTTTACCATAAGATAAAAAAAACTTATTCTTTCCAGGGTATATAAAATCTTTATTTAAATCTCTGCTCAATCTAAAAAAAATTTAATCTGTTGTATAAAGTGTTACTAGTTTTTTAATCTTATAATTATATGTGTTTTCTTTGTATTTCTAGTGGGTCTTGGAATATTAGTTTTAAGATTCCAAGTTTGTTTTCCATTTTGTTTATTGGAGAGTGTATTGTAAGATTATATTTTATATTCTTAATATGTCTCCCTTTACTTTATTAACTAGTGCTAAATGCTTTAACTGTTTTTCATAATTTTAATTTGCTCACCTGTCCTTATTTTTATTGTCCAATAATTAATTTAAATTACTATATTTGCCCTTTTTGTAAACCGCAAATCTTTTGGCTGATGGTTTATCATGTTTTTTATTCTAGTTTTTCTGTAATCGGAGATTTCCTTTCTTTTCTAAATTATGTAAGATCATAATCATTCTTCACATTTTATTGTCTTGTATGGGAAATCAACCATGAATTACTTTAAAAGTGGTGTATCATGAGCTGTCCTGTTGACAAAATGATGTTCTTGTCTTGATGCCTTATTCTGGGCCAAGAAATGCTCGCTGGCACTGTTTCATTGATTTCCTACAAGACCATATTGTTTTCATATCTCTGAATTGGAAAACTATAATTGTTGTTCTTTTATAAATTGCCAGCAGGAAGATACTATTAATCCCCTTTTAAATTGTAGGTAATAGAATGTTTCTTTCTGCTAAAGCCTTTAATGTTTTAATATTTTCAGCTCATATAACTCTCTGCTGAATACGCTTATAAAAATCTAGGTTGGAACTTTAGTATTTTGTTTGCTAGATTTATTTGATCTATTTTTTGCTTTAAATTTGTCAGAGCGTGTACTAGGAATTTAGTTTGTAAAGTTATTTGTAATTCTAATTATTTCACTTTCCTGATAAATTCTTGGGCAGACAAAGTTTTTTAAACTACTTACCTGTCTCTGATTGAGACTTTTAATTATTATACTCAGCTTAGTTTTGGCCAGTCATTTGGTTGGTGATTCACCTATGTCTGTTTTTCTTAAATCAGATATTTAATGTTCTATTAATTTTAAATCATTTATGCAGGAGTATTTTCTATTTTTACTATTTCATTAAATTTGAGATTTAAGTTTTCTTCCAGTCTATAATTCATACTTCATCATATTCATTTACCATTTATGTGTTCTTGCATTGTAATCAAGTTTTGGCAATCTTAAAAATGATTGGCCATGCAGCAAGTTCTGTGGACATTATGATGTCATTAGTCTAAGGTGGTGATAATGCACCCACACTGGTTTCATTGATTCATGCAAGAAACTTTCCTTCATTTTTCATTTTAGAACTTTTGAACAAGGAAACCAGAGTTGCTTAGGTGAATTGTCAGCTGAAGGAAAATTGTTCCCTCCTTTTCTAATTTACTATTAGAAAATTAGTTTGTCTGCCATATCATTGACATTTTATTCTTGCTAGTACACACCTGATATAACCATATTCATTGTGTGTAAAGCTCTACTTTAAAATTTTGTGTTATTCTTAATAAAATTTCAAATTAGTTTAAATTATTTTGCTGACATTTGTCTAGTGCTTTCATTTTCTCAATTGTCTGAATAATATTTACGAGCTCTTGCCATCTCCCTGAGTTTAGTCAGCACAAACCATCATCACCATCCACTTTTGATCATGGTAAACAAATTTTCCAGATATGCAGTGATCTGGTGGCATCCTCCATGAACAAAGGTAATTGAGTGACCGTTACAATATATATATATTGTACCCTTACTTCTTGATATATAAAATAGTTTAAAAATACAACTAGCTCAGTTACATTATTATGCTTAATTAAAATTTGCATATCTATTTTTAATATACTTTTATATTATCACATCTTAATTAAATTTATTATTAATTATCCAAATCAATATAGTTCCAGATTATATTAATTAAATAAGTATTTAATAAAATTATGAGACTGTGAAGTAAAGTTACAAAGTAATAAGCAGATTTACACTGAGTTAATATCTTCCAAGATACTGTCTCAATGGCATAAGAATACTACCACTACCTTATCATCTTATCACTACATTTATGCATTCTTATGACTTTTAAAATGAAATGAATTATTTTAATAATACTTAAATAATTTCTAATTTTTAACTTAAAAATATAAATTAAATAATCTCATTCTTCTAAGTTGTTTTAAAATAATAAATAAATTATGTAAATAAGTATGATTGGGATTTTATATCAAACTTAAATACACCTAACTTATTTGAATAATAATGATAAATAATACTAATCTCAGAGTGTAATTTAAATCTCAATCTATTTCTATTCTATAATCAATTATTAAATGAATAAACAATTATATGTATATTTTTTATTTCATATGGTATCTTCATTTTAAAATAGATCAAAATCTTATAACTTAATAATCTGTGACAAATAGACAATATTTATTCTTATAATGTGCATTATAATCATCTTATGACCATTGTAATATTTATGTTCATGTCAATCAATTCTTATAAAATAATGTTAAGCTAAATATAGTATTCAATTCTAAGTAATAATAACAAATTCATTTTGTGCAAAAATTATGTTTATTTCAAATTATCTGATGTCAAAAATGCTGTGGTGAAAAATAATGAAAATCGACACACTTTTAAAACAAATTAACAAATTTATTTACAATAACTTCAAATAAGAATTTATTTACACTATTTACAGTTTTAGAATTTAGGAAAATAAATAAAGAAATAAAATAGAAAATACAAATATAAGAGGCTTACACTGTTATTAACTCATGTACTTAATAAGCAATTTTACATTCCTTCAAATGCTATACCAATAATATTATAGTATGTTTTCAAAACTTAGATTTTCTTAAAATAAATAGTAGTGTACTTTAATTACTACAAATAACAATATATGTCAAGACTATTTATGTAGCATGTGTAAACAATGAAACTCTACTAATTAAATAGCTACATTAATTAAGTATTACCATTTATAATGTATTATCATGTATTCACTTTATTATTAGCATTGCTTAATGCTTTATATAAATTAATGTATCTTTATAGTGTATAACAAATAATTGCCTGTAATTATACTTTACTTAATGTAATTCCTGTTATATGTTTTATCAAATATGCATTATATATCTCTATTGTTCAAATATTATTATTTAAATCATTTATCAATTCTAAATTCATAAAGCATTACCTTAGATAAATTCTATGATTCTTTTCTGTGTAAAAATCATTACTTTACTTAATGTGTTCTTTTAATCCTTTCTGATAATTTTTATCTATAAACATCCTCTATATTTATCTAAAATTTCCGGAAAACAAACATCAGCCTTAGATAAAATATTCATCATCCAAATTACCTATACTACATCGTTTATACTTAATAAACTTCAATCCAAATATAAGCTTCTACCCATAACGTAACTTAACTTATTTAATAAAACAAAATACAAAAAAAAATAGAGTCTTTTCAAATCTATTCTTATCTTGCAAATAATAAAATAATTACCTAAATAAAGAATAAATATAATTTTAATACTATAACATAATAAAATATCAAAATTTATTTATGAAAGAATCATATAATTATTTCTAAGCTTCTTACGTAATGTTGTATCAGGTTTATCTTATAAATTAAAATTATGCATATTTTAATAAAGTTCGTTGCCAATATAACGTATGTGTTTTCATAAAATATCTATCCATTCATTCTACAACAACATAATATTCAGCTGATCTAAAGAAAAACATATTAAATTCATTAAAAATCATTATACAATATTTTTACCATAATAATAATAATAATGTCCAATCTGCTATCCAATATCCTTCGAAATTTGCAGCTTCATAAAATATAAAAATCATTCACATCTCCACTTACACACATTCATTAGAATATTCCGTGTTACATTAATTATAAAATAAATTTATGTAATTAATTATTATATTATTTTTATGTTATTATTTAATAAATGTACCTAACCTACTTTTCATAGTTTAATAATATTTTAAATTTTATGTTAAATAAATAAAATAAAAGTTCATATTACGTATTTCCAGCGACGTCTTTTGTTCTACCATAAAAGTTCTAACAAATATCCTACGTATAAAGTCAATAGAACACTATTTCCTGTTCCGTTGTATCACGTGTTTCTTGAAAGTTTATAATAAAAATGATAACGTTCTTTTTTTAAAAATAAAATTCAGTTCCCACAAGAAAACAAAATAAAATTAAAAAAAATAGTTTATAAGTTCTGGATCCAGTTCTTCATAGATTATTATTTAAAAATTATTATTTCTAAATTAATTTATAGTTTATAAATTATTTTTCATTGAATTATTTTAATCAACTTGGCTTGCTTGGTTTGGACGTCCATGTATTACTTATGCATTTCTAATAACATATTCAGGTAAGAATTAATTTCTCCATCTATAACGACCAGCGTTTTAGACTACTTCAATAATAATAATTTTATTATATTACGATTTTAAAAATCATATTTATAATCTATTTGCCTTTTCAAATCGTCAATATTTAGTCTTTTAAGCACAAAGACTTAACAAGGCAAGTATTTATTAAAATTACTACTTCTTATATCTTTACTTAAGATATACATTTTAATCTTTTAAAATCTGCAAAAATACTTTCTTTCTATAGAAGTATTCATATTTCTTTTAAATATCTATTTATAATAGACAATAGTAATTTAAACTTTTAAAACTATTTATAGTCCAAAATACTACTTTTCTCCATCTCGTAGTTTTATGTACTAATCCAGCGTCTATTATTTCTCTAGCATAAAGTTTTTGATATATTTCTCCGATACGTGATGTTTCCATGATTATTCGTACGTAAATTGAGTTTCGATATTGAGAAGACCAATAGGGAATTATTAAGTTTCTACTGCATACTTATCATTTAAAAATTATAAAATTATATACAATAACACTCTTATGATTTTAAAACTGATTTTAAGAGCGTTTATAAATTTACTTGGCTATTTTCTCAATAGCACGATTAACTTAGAAATTTAATTACAGAGAGAGAGCCCCCTTCAACAATTGAATCCAGCTTTTATACTGGAAGAGTCTCCTCATCTGATTGGTACGTTTAAACAATCAAACTTTGCTGGCTTATTTACATATTTATCAACTCACTATTAAAAATAAAATAATGACTTATTTAATATTTAATATTATTACATTTTTTTACAAATAATTTTTATCGTTTATTTAAACCTATTAAACATTCTTTTGAAATATTCTTTCTCACTTGGTTTAAATTTTAACTTTTATAAGATCATTTAAAATAAATTAAATCTTTTAAATACGTTATATTTCTAAAGTAATATTTTAAAAATCAGATTTAATACTTTACATTAATATCTTTATTTTTATCTCGTGATAACTCACGTATTATTTATAAATTTCACAACATAATTTTAAAATAGTTTTGCAACTTTATGAGAAAGCTTCCAAGCATGTGTGTGTGTATCTCTAATTAACATCTGTTTTTACAATACAAGAAACGCTTCCCATAATCTAAAAATAACTTAACAATTGCATTTTTAAAATAAATATTTATTTTTAAAAATAAATAAGATATTACATCAGATTTTAAAATAATTATTTGATATGATTAAAATCAAATATTAATCTCAATTTAAGTACTTATAATTTAAAATATTTCTATTCACTTTTAACATATATTTTAAATTAAATAAATATCTTTGTCTAATTTAAACTTGTCTTTTAAATACTTTAGCTTCAAACATTTGTTATTAAATTTATTAATGCAGTATTACATCATAATCATCATCACTTTACATATTTTCTCAATATCAACACAATTCACATATCAAATACTCATAGATTGCTTTAATTAAACTTATGGTAACATTACCACAAGCAAATTCAACATCACATATTTAAAATACTTCTTAAATTTAAAATTTTCTACTAGATTAGCACAAAACTTAAATGGTGACCCATACAAAAGGGCACAATATATATATATATATATATATATATATATATTATACTGCCCGTTCTTCTTTTGTTTTTGTCAATGAAGTGATGGAAACATCTATTTTCTTTTAGACTTATTTATTCAATCATCTTTGAAGGCTTCCTATCTTTCAGGTAAATAATATCACTGATAGCAAGCTACCAATAATATTAACTCTATGCTACTAAATTATAACACTGGTCATCCAAGCACTTTATTTATTTAAAAAAAAAATCTTTAGGCACCAGTTAATTACAAGGGTAACTAACGTACTTGCTCAACCAGCTATGAATTTAGTATCTGACCTTCCCAGCTAGCTCATCGGACTTCAGATATTCTCATTTCTCCATCCATACAACGAATATCTATTCCCAATATTTATGTCACAAATATTTGACCAATAGAATGCACATATGTTATTAATTCTATAGCATAAATCCCTCTCTTATTTTCAACCTTACTTAACAATAATTAAAATATTTATTTCCAGCTTTTCTTAAATGCTCGTTCTTACCTTATAATGTATACACACATTATATTAAAGTATATATTTAATATGTTCAAATTACACACATATACATTTAAATACTAAATAAAATAAAACACCTATTTAATTATATAATGCACCATATAACTAACAAGGTCTTTGATTTAAAAGTCTTATTACAAAAGCTAAGTTAATGCATATAGATAGATCATTAATAGTTCTACATTTGGTTAAATTTAAATTATAGTTCTTAAAATGTTTAATATTTGAAGACAAAATGAATGTTTACCTAGGATTTGAACACATGAATAAGGCAACATAGCTTCTGCTGGTTCTCCTGATTCCAACTGGTTGGGATGTATAGGAATTTACTTGCGGATCTTAGCATGGACACTCCGATGATTTCCAGTTTTGCATGATCCGATGGGTTTAGCAATGTATTTTAGATGGTAGGATGTTCATTCCGAGATATTTCAATATATTTAAATTAATTTTGACGAATTCTGAATAATTAATAATTTTTAATGATCTTTATTTTATGAATGCCTCAATGAACTAACAATACAAAATCTCCCTTTTATAGGTAGTGTTCCTTATCTGATGATCGATAGAGCAATCTGATGCAATTCTATTGAGCTTTCATTTCTTTTATTTAAGAGTTCAAACTTCGTTCTAATCCTTCCATTGGTTGTTTTATTTTAATCAAACTGTAGTACTTCGTCCCTTTGTTTTGATTTTAAGTTTTCAGTTCTTTTATCTGCATTGCCTTAGCTCTCTATTTCATCATTAAAAAATGCCTTTCTTTTAACAATTTTTTATGGACACACACATTCCCTATTACAAGACAAAATGAGAGATTTATTTTATTAATTTAACACTAACAATGTTAATCGTTTTTCCTTTAATTATTATTTATTATCAAAATCTTTCTCCCTCCCCTTTCTTTTGTTCTTTTCCTTTTCTCAAACTTTCATGAAAATCTTTCTGAAATTTAAACTAACTTTTAAAAATAACATTTAAAAATTTTTTTTTTCAATAAAATTCACTCTCGTTAACTACTACAAATATGTAACGACCTACATTGGTACAATATATTGAGATGGTTATATGTCTCATGGCATAGTAATATGTGTTCATATATATATAAAGTTAAAAGGAAAAGTAGAAATAAACACAGACAAGATATTTTCTATATTACATCCGAATAACAATTAAGAATTAAATAATTTTCAATTTAATTTTTTATTATTATAAACATTTAAAAAAGTGCTTATATATATATATGCATTTTATACTTTTTGACATTGAATTAATTGTGGATTGAAAAAATATATGGTTTATTATTATTTTTTATAAACACCAGTGTCTGCACACATTTCAATGCATACACACATGATAAAACAGTTATTAATTACATATTATAAAATGAACTTCATTTATAGATTTATGACAATTCAAATATGTTCATAAATTATTATACTGCACCTTTGTGTTCTGATATATACATATTATGTTAACCTATTATGATGTATTGAGACATATGTGTAAATTACAATGTAATAATGGATTTCTTTTTCTATTAATTGGAATCAAATGCTTAATTTAAATGTATAGCCATAATCAGGAGATCTTAATTTAATTGTTATTAATAAATTGATATTGCATTGTTAAAGTTATTTCAATGAATTTAATATATATATGTGCTCTGCGCACAGTTAATGAAGCCATTAATAAATTCTCAAAATTTTTTTACTGCCAAGCACTTTCGGGACAGTCTACAGTCCCATATTCATGGCGAGTTATTCTGTTAATAACTGTAAAACTATGCAAATTTTATGCAAATTTATATGCAGATGTTACGTGGACCATTTACGAGATAGGGAATAGCAGGCCTCTCTTCTGTTGATTGCCGATGGGTCAGCCGCAATGAAGTAAGCTTCCCTAACTTTACGTTTGGTGTCGTTTGTTTCAGAGCAAACGACACTGGCTGTGGTAGGTAGAAAAGCATGTCCAGAGTTTCTTTCATGTTCGACAAAAATCAAATTACCTTCAGACTTTGTTTTGGTTTTATTGTAAAGGTATCGGTGTTGAGCTACTCTGGTGGCAATGTTAGTTTTGGTCTCTCCATAATATGTTGCCATGCAATTTCTTTGGAGGCAGGTAATTTTGTACACAACTTGAGGGGTGAGTTCAGGTTTGATCCTGTCTTTGGTATTATTTACCAGTCTATTGGTGTTGGGAGGTGAACGGAAAGCGACTTCAAAGTCACACGATAGTTGATTGATAAGGCTTTTAGCTGTAGAGTGAACGTATGGGATTAAGATTCTTGGTTTGTTTTCTTTCTTGTGGTTTATTTTATAGAAAAATTTGTTGACTTTTCTGTTGATGGATGAATAAGTGTGCCCAATTTTCCTTAAATCAATTATATAATTGATGAGATTTTTTATTTTATCTGCCTCATATTTGCACAAGTTATGGTTCCTAAACAAGAATGAGGAGAGGGCTGCAAGTTTGTGTGAGTGAGGTGCGTAAGAATTGGGATTTGTCAAGCCTCTTACTTCCAAAGGTTTGACTACCATTTGGTAGTCCAGCTTCTCTATGTTTTTGCTAACATATATGTCAAGGTATTTGACCTGTTTGTCTTGGTTTTCCCAAGTAATAGTAAAAGTGAGTTTGGTATTATTATGGAGGCTATTGTGAAGGTTAGAGATGATGTCTTCTGGGGCAGCAACGAATATGTCATCGATGTAGCATGTATATATCATATGTGGGGTTGACATGAAGAGTGCAGGTAGTAATAGCTTTTCGTGATGTTCAAGTACAACGCTTGCCATTATACCACTAAGTGGGAGGCCCATCGGCCATCCGTTGTTCATACTAAACCACTTATCTCTAAAAACAGCAATTATATTTAAATCAAGCCATTTTAAAAAATCGATGATGAATTTGGCACGTGTAGGTGGGCAGTTACTTGCAATTAATTTATCGTTGACTATTTCGATAGATTGTTTATGGTCAATTGAGCCATATAGCTCTGCCACATCAAATGATGCGATTTTAAAATTATCTGGTATAAACGCGTATTTAATTTTTCCTACAAACATAAAAGATGATTTAATCGGGTAATCGCCAAAACCTAATATATCAATAAGCCAGCGATTGACCAAAACTGCCGTGTTGAAATAGTGTGCCTTGCCAAAATCAATCATAAGTCTCAAAGGTTTATTAGGCTTGTGCAGCTTAATGTTAGCGAAGATTCTAGGAGGAGAAGAGGTTGACGGGTATATACGATGGTATTCGGCTTTTGTAAAGACGCTGTCACGATTTATTCATAGTATATTGGATATAAATCTCTCTGTTAAGCCTATTGTTAAAATTATTTAGATTTACAAATTTTAATTTTTCGATTTGTGTATTAATATTAATATTATATTCATCGTCATCTATCAATACAAATCTGTTCCCCTTGTCTTCTTTTAAGCAAATGATGGAATTATCCGCTAGAAATTGATTTGTGTTAGTAATTTTCTTGTTCCAATAGACTGATAAATAATACCAAAGACAAGATCAAACCTGAACTCACCCCTCAAGTTGTGTACAAAATTACCTGCCCCCAAAGAAATTGCATGGCAACATATTATGGAGAGACCAAAACTAACATTGCCACCAGAGTAGCTCAACACCGATACCTTTACAATAAAACCAAAACAAAGTCTGAAGGTAATTCGATTTTTGTCGAACATGAAAGAAACTCTGGACATGCTTTTCTACCTACCACAGCCAGTGTCGTTTGCTCTGAAACAAACGTCACCAAACGTAAAGTTGGGGAAGCTTACTTCATTGCAGCTGACCCATCGGCAATCAACAGAAGAGAGGCCTGCTATTCCCTATCTCGTAAATGGTCCACGTAACATCTGCATATAAATTTGCATAAAATTTGCATAGTTTTACAGTTATTAACAGAATAACTCGCCATGAATATGGGACTGTAGACTGTCCTGAAAGCGCTTGGCAGTAAAAAATTTTTGACAATTTATTAATAGCTTCATTAACTGTGCGCAGAGCACATATATATATTAATTTATTTAAGTGTTAATGAAGTAAAATCTTAACTATTTCAATGAATTTACTCAATCCTAAATAGTTTTAGAATATTATATGTTTGTATTACATCTCTTGATCACAATAACAGTTATAGAGCTTTGGCTTTCTGAGCTGGATTCGTGCATCTATTATGATTATATTTAGGGTTTATGATCATCCAGTTGATGATCATCCTGGTAGGTGCAAAGGGGATATCCTTTAAGGTTCATGCATATTTTTAATTATTTATTTAAAAATTAAGTTTATAGTTGGCTAGTACCTTAATGGTACTAAGTGGCCGGAGCATTGATGATGATTAAAATGTTTTAGGAACCCAGCATTTTTTTTAATTTTTATATTCTTAATTAACACTTAAGTTTGTGCATCCAAATTATTGTTTAAATAATCTGCCCCAAGCTGGAAAAGACTCAATAATTAGGCTGGCCTATAGTAGACCCATTTCAAATCCAGACAAGATTGACTGTTGATCCTTCAGGATGATGAATGATTATTATTTTTGTAATGTGGGTGAACTTATAGTCATATAGTTAGCTTTTGTTTTGCTGATCTCTCATGCTCATTTTTCATTATATTCATTTTAAATTTTGTATTAACTGGGGTTGATGATGAGTGCTATCATCTCAGCTTCTTCATACCATTACAATATATATAATTTTGTCAATGCTCAGTTTTACACATATGTGTATCCACATAATATTAAGTTTACACATTTACTGTGTTATGAGACTAATTCATCTCAATATATATATATATTAAACAAATATCAGTATTGAAAATTTCTAAATCTAAATAAACTCAGAAAAATATATTTTATTTTTATCTCCTTTTTGTCACTTTTCTTATCTCTTCACTTGTTTTTTCCTCAAGTTTAATTAAAGCTAATTGTTGCTTTAATGACAGACTAAATATCATAATTAGACCAACACATTTATATAATCTGTTTTTTTCTAATTAATACTAATTATAGCTTTTAATGGGAGACTAATAACTTAAATAAAACAACTTATTTATCTAAAATTAATATATTACAAGACTTCCTGAGTTGTTTATGCAAGTTAACAACATAAACACATTTATAAATATTACATAAAACACACCCTCTTGAATATTTTCTCTTTGAAATGTATCATTCCTTTTGACCTAAATATAATCAAATAATCAGTGAACTTTCAATCTATTGTTTATATTTTTATAATTTTCTCATAATCATCATCTGCTTTTTATGGTTCTGAAATCAGTCGTAGTATTTTTTGACATCTCTATCATTTATCAAACTGTAAATTTTTAATATCTATTATTAATATATTATGATTCTATAAATATTTTTTAATGTGGTTACTAGGCCTAGATTTGATTTAATTGTTTTTGGTTACTAACGACAGCTTCTTTCAGTGGGTTAAATCGCTTATACATGCTAATTTGAAATATTATTATTATTTTTTTTTTTTAAAAAAAATAACATTCACATTTTTATGAACAAAGGTTCACTTTCTTCAAATTCTCTATATTTTAATAATCATTTACCATACAAATAGTTTTTTTTCCATTTTTTTGTTAAAAATACTTTTATAAATGGCTAGCTTCATGGTCCATTCACTAGACTTTGGATTTACAAATATTCTAGATTTTGAGAGATAAATTAAGGCATAAAATTTACCTAGAGTAAATGTCAATCGAACATTTTTTATAAGATAAAGAAACAGCAAAATTAAAAAAAACTTGCACCGTGCTACTTTTTATAATAAAGTAAATGATTAGATTACTTATTTAAAATAATAATCTTATCTAATTACTATAATCAACATAAATCCAATTTTTCTAAACATATTTTACTTATTATAGTATTAAAATTATATATCCCTAGACACACACTTTTTCAGGTAATAGGTATGGAATGTGATATGTTGATCTATTTTCAGAATCTATTATTAAATATTGAATGTCTAAACAATTTTAAACTTTATTTAAACATTTCAAATTCAAACAACTTATGAGTAATAACACACAAATAACACTGAATAGTATTTAATTACACAATATTTTGAATACTATCATTCTCCACACTTCTTCAGGTGTTGCCAGCCTGACCAGTGACAATATTGGCATAGGAGTTGAACTTACATCTTTAGATTCTTGAATTTTAAGGCATCACTTGAACCAACTGGGCTATTCTGTCAAAGGCAAGAATCAGTAGAAATTTCATAATTTATCTATGAGGATTGGTTCAAATCCCTCCTGATTCTTTCAATTTTACAATTTTTTTTACGAGTAAGATTCATTAGAGGCTTCCAGACATTATGTATTGCCATACTGGGTTGAATTACATGATTATTTGCCATAGTCATGTGAACAGCTTCTTTGAATATTCTTCTTTGCACCTTTTCTTCTCTACCCAATATTTTTATATTTCCCAATTGAATATGATCATTAGTACATACATGGTCTGCTACTATAGATACATCTGTTTTTCTATTATAGCCATTAGTTTGTTTTTTCAATCACTGTTCAACAGGGCAACAGGTCTCACCAATGTAATTTCTTCCAAATTCACTGGCATTTCATAGATGCAATTTTTTTTTGAACATTTACAGTTTAGACTTTGTAGAAGTTAGAATGGCATAACTTTGAAAAGCTGTTCTAATGTCATATTGATGCATAATTTGTCTGTCATTTCTGGTATGTATGGATACACTACAGTACCAATAATTGGTTTTTCTTTTGGCATCTCTTTTTGTTGTCTTAGAGATTTTCTTGATGTTAACTGATGAATAACTAATCTTCATGAGAGTTTGTTCTCTGTAAATCTTTTCATTTTCCAAATCAGATTTCCAAACAAACTTTCTTTTTTGCTCTGTTCCATAGTGATAGTATAATTCCACATTTTGTGCTTATTGTATGGTTGGATGCATATGTCAAATATTTGCTAGTGGTTATTGGTTTCCTATAAACTGTTTTACTTTGTTCTGAGGGAGTGTTATCACAAGAACATCTAAGGATACGAATTTTGGTCCTTGTTCTCATTACATTGTGAATTTAATTGATAGAGATCTGTTATTAATGTGCATCCAAAATGACTGTAACCATACAGTCATAGCACAACTGTGTCAGCAACATAGTAAAAAAACAAACTGGCTGGAAATGGAGCATTTATGGCTGTGGGTCTAGTTCTTCCATGTACATGTTCCTAAGCAAGAGTGACAATGACAAGTCCATGGCCATCTTTTGATTTAGTTGGGAAGAATTCTGAGCTATATCAGAAGTATGTTGTTATGCATAAAGTCCTTTATATTATCAAGAGGTAAAGTTGTTCTGGTTTGTAGACTATTATCGTCATATAACCTTTTCATTACAATAGATGTTTCATCACATGGTATTGCTATAAATAAATTTTCCACATCAAAGCTTACCAATAAATCAATTCTTTCCATTTTCATGTCCCTGATTAATTCTGCAAAGTACTTAAGAATTTCTGATGAAGGACTGTGTCCAGTAATTTCAAGAAGTAATATTGACAAGTTTTAAAATAATTAATTTATAGAACTAACAAAACATCATAATAGGACATTGTCTTATGGATTTTAGGTAGTCCATAAAGATGAAATATTTCCTTTTTTCCAAATCACTGAAATACCTGCAATGTTTGTATCTTTACTTATGTAGTTGGAATTGGATTTTTGCCATTTTTTTTTGTATTGGCCTGCTGTGAGAAGTACTTGTATTTTGTTATCATAATCAGTTGTATCCATTACATATGTAGTTTTACTTTTGTCAGCAGGGAGAATGATTATAAATGCATCCTGTTTGAGATATTTAATAGCTTTTCTCTCATTCATGAAATAATTGATTTCTGCTTTTGTTGTCTCTCAAATGTACTTTTAACTCTCTAAAATAGTTCTGCTGCATCTTCTAGAGGCAATTTTTGGTGTGATTTTATCAGTAGTTGCAATTTCAGTGACTCAGAAAAAAAAAGGAAATTATGTATTTCAGCAAAAGCCCTCATCTTTATGGACTACCTAAAATCCACAAAAACAATTTTCCATTATGACCTATTGTCAGTTTTATAAATTCACTATCGCAAAACTTTTCAAGATTACTTTTTGAAATTTTTAATCCATTGGTATACAGGACAGTCTTTCATCAGAAATTCTAAGTACTTTTTAGAATTAATCAGGGATATGAAAATAGAAAGAACTGACATATTGGTAAATTTTGATGTAAACAGTTTATTTACAACAGTACCATGTGATGAAGCATTATCTATTGTAAGGAAGTTATATGATAATAGCCTACAAACCAGAACAACTCTACCTATTGATAGTATAATGGAACTATTAACTTTCTGCATAACAACAGCATAATTTCAATATAATTCAGAATTCTTCCAACAAAATCAAGGGCTTGCCACTGTCACCCTTGCTTAGTAACATTTAGATGCAAGAAATTGAACCCCAACCATAAATACTACTCTATTTCTAGCTAAAATATGGCTTCACTATGTTGATACAGTTGTGGTATGGCCACATGGTGAAGCATGATTACAATCATTTTGGATACACATTAACTATATAGTAAAATTAAATTCTTAGTTGTAATAATTATTTCTTAAGGCTAAGTGCTTTCATCTCCATATTTATAGCCTTCAACTATAATAATTTATGCAAATCTATGCAAGCTCATTTATATCGTCCATCTCTTAGAAATAAAAAAGCATGTATCTTTTCTGTTTATTGCATTTATATCTCTTGCTATAAACCATGCCTCCTTAATTTTCCTCTTGATGTCACTCCTTTCAGTGGAAATTATTGTAGCACATGCAGGTTCAAATTCATGATTATCCAATTTTTTGGGGTCCACAAACATTGAGCTACCTTCATTCCTGCTCAATACCCTTTTATATAAATATTTGTGTTGAGCCACTCTATTCTTTATAGTGGCCAGAGTTTCACCATAATATACCGCTCCACAATTTTCTTGAGGGCATGTCATCCTGTTTAGGTCAATTTTGTCCTTGGAATTGTTAATCATTCTATTGGAGTTGGGAGGCGTTAGAAAATCTACTGTGAATTCACTCTGTAAATTTTTGATTAGTTCTCTAGCAACATTAGGTATGTATGGCAGACATATATGTTGTTTTTTATTCTTGCATGGTTTATTTATATTTTCATGGAATGTTTTGATAAATTATTATAGTTGAAGGCTATGAATATGGAGACGAAAGCGCTTAGCCTTAAGAAATAATTATTACAACTAAGAATTTAATTTCACTATATAAGTTAATAAAGTGTATTAAATCTTACATAGTTGTTAATTGTGAAGAAAAATATGAAATTACGATACACATTAACATATTTCTCTCAATTAAATTCAAAATGTAATCAGAACAAGAATTGGTGTTCTTAGATGTTCTTGTGACAACACTTCCTACAGAGCAAAGTAAAAACAACAGTTTACAGGGAACCAACACACATTGACAAGTACTTGGCATATACATCCAATCATACCAGAAGCACAAAACATGGAATTATACTATCACTATGGAACAGAGCAAAGAAAGTTTGTTTGTAAACCAATGATTTGGAAAATGAAAGATTTACAAGAATAAACTCTAATCAAGAATAGTTATTCAACAGTTATTATCAAAAAAAGAGACACCAAAAGAAAAAACAATTATAGGTACTGTTGTGTATTCATACAAATCAGCAATGGCACACAAATTAAAGAAAATATGCAGTCATTATAACAGCTTTCCAAGACCATAACATACTTTGAAGAATTCTTATACAAAACTTAAATTGGAAATGCTGATAAACAAAAATTGAATATATGCAATACCATGCGAATTTGAAAGAAAGTGTATTGGCGGGACCCATCACCCTGTTGAACAGTGATTGAAAGAACACAAACTAATGGTTAAAAGAGAAAAAACAGATATATCTACAGTAGCAAACCATGTATGTACTAATGATCATGTTCTATTGGGAAAATACCAAAATAGTGGATAGAGGATAAGGTGCTAAGAAAATTCAAAGAAGCTGCTCATATGACAATGGCAAACAATCCTATAAATAATACCTGAAAGCCTTTAATTAACTTCATTCTTAGAAAAAAAGTATTAAAGAAATTGAAAAAATCAGGATTTCAACTAATCCTCATAGATAAGTATATAAATTTCTACCAACTGTTGCCTTTGACAGAATAGACCAGTTGATTAGAGTTTTGCCTTAAAATTTGATATTCAAGAATCTAAAAGTGTAAGTTCAACTCCTATGCTAATATTGTCACTGATCAGTCAGCAATGTCTGGAGAGTGGAGAATAATATGACTCAAAACATTGTGTAATTACTAATCTGTGTTGTCTATTTGTGTTATTATTAACAAGTTGTTTATATTGGAAAAGTTAGGAATTCAATATTTAATAATAGATGATCAAAGTATTCTAACATTATTACATCTAAGATACCATCATATCAAACTTACAAGAAAATAATATTTTGAATTATAATTAAAGCTAACAATTAACTTGTATTTAAAATATGCAACATTTCAATGAATAATCATTAAATTATCTAAAATTGTTAAGTTTTACAGCCTTATTTCCCCATATGTATCATTTATTTTCTTATCTTAAAAATGAACGAGTAGGAATTTAAGGGTGCAATATTTCAATGTATAATCATTAAATTGTTATCTATAATTTGTAAAGTTTTCCAGTCTTATAAATTTTTCCTATATCTATCATTTATTTTCTCCAGTTCCTTTAAAAATAAACTATTGAGAATTTGTAATATATATATATGTTGAATTAATTTTTTTTATGAATTTTGTTTGATAAAGAGTAGAGATTATATCCAGGTAAACAGAGATGACTTTACCTTTTGATGTTGCCAGGAAACTATAAATTTCTACTAATTGACAATCCTCCTTAGTCTAAACAAGTTTTTTCCATTAACCTATTAACAGCTCTTTTGTCCCAAGTCTTCGTAAGAATTTCAACACAGAAAACTATTTGTTATAAATGTGGTAATGTAGAATAGGCATCTTCCTTGACATCCTGCAAATAATAATTAATCTTTTCCAGAGTTGAATTATATATTTTTATGACATTGTTTTTCATAATCAGTAGTAGTAATCATCATTGCAGTAGCATTTTGACAAGTTTTGTACCCCTTCATTCTTTTATATGCAGGTAACTTATTCATAAAGATTATGCAAGTTATAACAACAGAACTTGCACAATTTTGCTGAATAAGTTACCTATATATAAAATGTTCTGAATTAAAATATTGGTGTAATGTTTTTTATTCATAAAGAAAAATAAATTCTTTAAGAAATCTGCTTTCAGTTTGTAAAAACGAAAATATTGTACATTTATTTTTATATCAAATATATATCTTTATTTGATTGTTTTATGTGTAGATTGGTATTTGCGTTTATAAAGAGAAAGAACAAATTGGAAATTGAGGAAGTCTTGCTTTATTAAATTACAAATTTTAGAATTCAAAGTAAAGTTTTGTTTCCACAAATCTTAAACGTGCTTTATATTGAGACATATAAGAAAAGGAATAATAATCAAAATATATCAATGTTTTTACTAAATATTATCTGTAAAGTTCCAATTTTAACTTTGAAGCATACTGCTTTTATTTGTACTCCTTTTGTTATATATAGTAAAATAAACTTGCTTTAATCCGTTTATTTTAAAAAAACTTTAATTATTCTAATAGTAATATGCTAGTTACGCTATGAAAAAATATATACTGTATCAGGTCTTTGCTTTTTCTATATTTTATCTGTATACCTGGCTGACTAAAACGGATTTTAACATATATATTTATGGTTCATAATTAGCATGACCAAATCATATCCTCCAGCAAATAAGGATCCAATTCATTACTTAAAAGACGCAATTATATTTCCTAGCCATCCAAACTCAGTGCTAATATTTGACATTTTATTTGAATTAACAATTATTCTGTAAACTCCAGACTTTTATTTCTTTTTTTAAGGTTCCAGTGTCGGCGATGGTTCACTGAACACACTATCCAAAATTAATAACTCACATTTACTTATTAAAAGTTACTTATTTCTAATTAGATTACGAACTATATGAATGTATTGGCATTCATTTCATTTGGTAATGAAAACTGTGGAGATTGCGGATTTAAATTTCTAAAATATTTAATCAACAAACAACATAAATCATATGAACATATATATATGTGACGCCCAATGATTAATGAATATGATTTTAAAATCTAAGTTAATAATTAATGAGTATATATATATAAAGTTTATATTGGTTATACACAAAGTGTAACAACTAGGAATATGAATATACAAAAACTTAATAAGAAAGTTCACTGGACAAAATTCCTATTCAATTTTAAGTGTTTTATAAAGATTTTATCATATCTGATTAAGAACTAGATAAGGTGAAGTTCATACACTTCTTATTGTCCATGTTCTTTTTTTTTTTTTAATCAAAATACTTTTGAGGCATTTATCATAGTTATGGATTGCAAACTTTAATATCTTTTCCTAGAGATATGTTGTGGAACAGTTCCTTATTGTGTGAATGAAGGATCTACAGTGTGATATAGGTATGGTAACAGATATCAAGGAGCGGCATCAAAAGGCAACACTGGCAAACATATCTAAGTTTTAACCACACATTTGGACTTTTACTATGACAAAGGTGAAAGTTTCTATGTGGTCAAACATTTTGTTGAATTTCTGATATTTACAATTCTGTTCTTTTAGTAGAAAGATGACAACTAATCACTAATATTTCCTGGGTCAATTTTTATACCCCTCTACTGTGCATGTACTGCGTCACACCTTTTTTCTTCTGGGAATCCAATCCCTCACACTTTATTGTTTCAATTACTTTATTTTAAAAAGGCAACATAGTAATATTTGTTTTCAATTTGGCATGTACTTCGAATTGTATGACTCTTCACAGCTGAAAATATAAAATTGTTTAATGAAACAATTTAAAGTATATTTTCTTAATTAATTGTATTGTGTATAGACATTCTAATCACTTATCTTTAATTAGAACAAAGGTTTTTTTTCTCAAGATATATTTTCTTTACTTCTCTACTTAAAAATAATTAGATTGAATATCTATTTTAATTATACAAGTACATATTTTCTTTTTTGGGTGGTCACACACATAGATTTTATTATTAATAAATAAAAATACAATTATTATGAATATTATTTCATCTCTTTTCCCCTTGCTGAATACCAATACAGTTGTACCATGTAAATGATACATTTTAATTACAAATAATCTTTATTTTTAAAAAAATTGTTTTAAACATTTAAAAAAAACATTTGATTCGTTCTTAAAGTTGTTTTTTACTGAACTAAACCATATTATTTTATATTTATTAATGTTCAAGTTTTTCTTTATTTAAAAAAAATGTTTTGTAATTTTTTTTATGTATTTGTATTCATGTTTTTGGGGTATTTTGTTTTTCAGTAATATTTTTGAGATATTAATTATGAAAAAAGATTTTATTAAAAGAGAAATATCAATGTACATAGAAATAGTATATAACCTATTTTGTTCATATTATATGAATCTTTTTAAGATTTTGTTTACTTAGGAATCAAAAGAAGTGTTTTGTGTTTATACATTAATAATTATTTTTTGAGAATATATAATTTTGAATTATTTATATTGATTTTCAAAAAAATTTGACATTTTCATTTGAAAAGCAGCAGTGAATAAACAACAATAATAGTTTTATTGATTGGTCATATCTTGTTGTCCAGATACATATGTTTATATACTTTAACAATTTTTGAAAACATAGTCAAGCCCAGTATCTATATTTTATTTCGAGAGCATTACTGAATAATGTAAATCAGTATGTAATAGCTTACTTTATTTACTATATTTAGTATTGTAAACAAAAGTTTTCAATATATATATAGAACAGGTGCTTTTTAGCTGTATGTACACATACCTACAATTTAATTTAAAAATTACATTACTAAACAAATTAAGATTATAAACAAAAAACAAATAAATACAATATTGCAGAGAACACTTAGTTATGTGTCATTTTAGGTGGTCAATTTGTTGTTTTCTTTATAAAATATCAATCAATTTTACACGATTGTTTAAATTAAATTTATTTGCATTACCAAATAAAAAATGGTTGCTGATATAAATTTCATTTAAACTTAAATTATCTATTACCGTTTTTATGTAAAATTGATCAATATTGTACTTTTATTTATTTGTATTAGTGTATGGATGTGCATTCTATTGATTATACTTTAATAAAAGATACAGAAGAGTTCCTTCATCTGCTATATTTTGTTCCAGTACTTCTGATTGTGGTAAAATAAAGAAGAAAATTGTTTTGTTTTGCTCTTAAATAAAAAGAGGAGATGGGGAGTGCTGCTTGATAAAAGTGTAATAGTTAATAAGAAACTTAAATAATTTTTTATAATAAAAGAAATTATATTTATAATTATGTAGAAAAAGTAATAATAAAATAAACCAATTATTTGGACTTTTAAAAGTACTTTTTAGCATATGGATTTAGACAACTTAACAAGATATGAAGGAACTTGTAGAGATTTCAACCAGGTGATATTCATGAGTGATTTTACCAAATCCTTCAATTCTGCCTTTGTAGCCATAAATCTGACTGCCATTAACCATGTGATTAATATTTTGTATTTGCCTGTATTTATAAAAAATCAGGATCTGATAAATTCCATTTATAAAGTAGATGGGCACAATGACTGTGGATTACCCTGAATGTTAATGAGACTCTAGTTGCATCTAGAAATATCAAATTCAGTTGGCTTTATTATTGGATCTGGAAAAAATACATATTTGGACTCTCGAAAGAATTCCATTTTTTAAAGTCATAATTTTTGATTGAACATACAAAAAAGGGATCTTGATTTGACACGAGTCTTATATGGTGACACTATATTTGAGTTCAAACTGAGACCAATAGCTCTATCAAGCTTTATTGATAAATGCCACAAGAAAAAGCATTTAAAATCTCTATCTAGAAATTATCCCCAGCCTGGTTTCTAGCTAATGGCTTTCCTCAGTGAAGCACTAGGATATTTCAGACAGTAGATCCAAATTACCAACTCAAAGCCAGCACTTATCTGATAGTTAACTTTTAAGTAGAAAAATCTGAAATTTTCAAACACCTATAAAGTAACTATATGGGGCTGAAAAATCTTTAGCCATACCATATATTAATAGCCTTAGAAATATAACATCACTCAAGACTTAAAAGCAAAACTATAATAGTAAATAAAATCATATATCACGTAACTTAAATTTGAGTTATTGGCAAGCCTGATCAGTTATTAATAGTCTCTCATATATTTTTTGTGAGACAATTTCTCTTTTCATATCTGGTGGAGAAATATGGGGCCACCCTGCAAGTAATATGCATTAGCATGGGAAATTAATGTCTCCACATGGAAACCAGTCATCTTGATGAATTGATTAAGACAATACATTACAAAAAGTTTTAGAATAAGAAAATGGTAATAAGAAATTACTACTATATCGTAGTTTTCAATAATGCAAATTAATTTATATGAAATTATTAAAATTTATAATACTTCTATTGGTAATTGAAATAGAATAAACTTATATAAGCTTAGATTTTTTGACGTAATTTTATACCATAGAGTGAATTTTATCTGCAGATTAAATAATCTGAAATCATCATGATTTCAGATTAAAAAACTAAGCTTATATAACAACAAAATTAGTAATGTTCAATGAATTTCTTCTGAAGAAATTAAAAATTGATAACTCCTAAATTTGAAGTGAACAACTATGAATACAACAGTCAGGTTATTAATATGGATGGAAACACAATGGTGAAATTAATCATAGAATTAAACTTATGATTGCTCCTAAATAATTGAAAACTTCAATTTCTTCTGTATGGTTGACCAGTGTTAACTTTCAGTTCTTTATGTATAACTTTTAATTTCATTCTAACAGATTGGAGGTAAGGAAAGATACCATTCAAAAAGCAAAAATGATGCCTTTGAGTAATATTTAAGAAATCCACTTTATAGTTGTCTTACTTATTATAAAATGATCGTTATTCAATATTACAACTTTTCAGGTTTTAACAAATCATTTAGTCTTAAAGAACATAATATACAATGGACAGGAAAGTAAACTGTCAAGAGTGTGAAGAAATGAAAATCCTGTCATAAGAAAATCAGTTGCTTAATCTCTATCATAGAACCATGTTTTATTGTTCTATAATTTATTCATGTTATTAAAAGTAATGATTTTCTTAAAACTTTCTTCATCATAAGTCATTATTCTGACTACAAACTGCTAAGACAATTATTTGGTATCCATTAACAATAGAAGATGCTAATTCTGATAACCAAAATTCTAAAGTTAAGTCATTCTAATATTCAGCAAAATAGGTTTCTTTTTCATTTTTGTTAACTTACCTCAATTGCCATTTTCTTCACATCAAACGGAGTAATTTTGCAATCATATTCTCTTCTTTTATGATTAAAAAAGGGTTTCATAATAAATATAAGGAATTTCCACAGGAAAAAAAAATACAAATTTTATTTAGCACATAATTAAAAATAAATGGCATTACTAATCTATGACCTAACCATCAGATAGGGCCACCTATGGTCATTCCAAAAAAAACAACAACAACTAATCAATGTTTAATATTTTACATAAATAAAAAAAATAAAAACAGGAAAATACAATGAGAACTAAAAATAATATTTAGCAAGTAAATCAATGCACAATGAATACAAAACTAACATTTTAACAATATCAAATGTAAATCCATAAGAAATTACATTACAAAAAGCAATCTGAAAGCAAACCTGAAAATATTCTTAGCAACCAAACTAATGAATAATGTAAAAGAAATACATTTAATCTCTAAAAAAGATAAAAAACAATGTGTGTTCAGTACAAGCAACATATCCATAAAAAATTATATTTCAAAGCGCTGTTTATGGTGTAACAGTCAAAAATGTCTATCTCGCTAACACACTGCAGAATTTAAACCCTGGACATAGAACTCAACACTAGGAATGTTACCTCCCAGAAATTCCAAGTTCGAATCCAAAGTCCAACTCCACAACGCCCTCTACATGATAACACATTTGATGCTACTAATAGTATAATTTCATGCCAGTGATCAGGGAGAAAACAAAAGATTCTAAATCTAAAATAGCCCTAGGTTCCTTTAACAATAACTTATAGATGTGCCAGAGATAAATTTAATGTGCTATGTAATTTAGATTGTACCCCGAATAAATAAAAAGAAATAAATTTACAAATAAGATTTTAATAATTTGATAATAAAATAGTTTAGCGATATAAATTGGATAGCTATATAATAAACAACAAGATGGCTGATACCTCGTACTTGGGTTCATTTAGATAACATGTCTAAAACATAGTGACACGGTAGGCATATATGAGTCAAGTAAAGTCTAACAGATTTTGAAATATTCTAAAATATTTATAATTGGAAACTTAAATGGAGATTGAGAGTTGCTCGCGAGGAGATTAACTAGATTATAAGATCGAGCTATACTGAACAGACTTAAAATTCATTTAAATAGAATTCTTTTAAATAATTAATAAGGGAAATGTACGGTGGTGCTAGCAAATATATGCCGAGGAGGGGTGCGGTTTATAAGTATGCAACTTTAAAATATGATGAAAGATCTTGGCATGGATAGGCATTTCGCCTTTTATTTGGGACATCTCTAGCCCACTCACAGCTCAAGCCTGGCCCGCACCCAGGAGCTTCGTAACTGTGGGAACGTATGCGAAATAATTCCCCGGTGCCATTGTAGCACTGTACTGGGAACCGCGGAGTAAAATAAAGGGACGGATTTAAACGATGATGACCTTTGCCAACAGTAGGATTCCAGCACCCATGCATATTTACTAGCAACACAGTCTAATTTTAAAAGACTTAATAAAATAAAGGGCAATTTATTAAGGAACAGAAATAGCTCGCTCTCAATTTTCATATTTTAATGGCCAGCAGACTCTCAACAAACTTAAGATAAATAAATATTTATTCTAACAAAGTTATACTTATTAACAAACTGATTATATGCAAAATACTTTAAAACATATATAAGATGGGAGGGGGGAAATGCGTGTTTGCGGTTTACAAACTAAGATGGCAACCACACATTATTTAACTTCCCTACGTAACTCATATTTGCCTATAGAAATTAATTAAATATTTCATTATATTATGTTTAAATGAGACATTGATAAATATAATAGAAAATCAACCCAAGCACAAGTTCAGCATGCAATAGAAAACAACACTCGAATAAATACATTTAAAGAATATACAAAAATTATTAGCTATATAGCTTGGAGGTTTCCAAGATCTCGGGTTGATTTTAATTACCTTGTTCTTTCAAATTCTGTCCGTGGGCATTTCCAAATTTGTAACTAAGTTCTTAAGTAATTATGAGTTTCCTTGGTTCAGTGTTCCGCAGCAGCAGTTAGTAAATTTCAGGAGCAGCATTTCTTTGGGCTGGTTCAGTTGGATTTGATGATACGGTGACAGGACATCGGATGGTGCAATGACGGACAGCCGAGGCACAGGATCCTGAGGGAAAGACAACCTACTGCCCCATTACCCTGTCATTCTAAGGTTAAATGATCTTAAAACTGGATTTACTGTCAAAGCAAGCCGGTCGGTCCAAAGACGTGAATAAAACAAGCAATCGAAAATAGTTTGTCAAAATTTAGAAAAATAATTTTTTCGCCGTCACAATATCAGGCAGATTAACTAATAACTCTCTAATAATTTAATACAATCAATCAGCCCTATTTATAAACTCTCTCTGATTACAATCTAACCCTGCGGTGATAAAATCCGTTTGTTAGGTTATTAATACATTTGAAAACACGGACTGCATTTTCTAATTAAAATCTGTTCGTAAACACTGTTTTAATCTTATCAAATCTACTAGTAAAACTGGCGACAATATGGTTAAAATAATCCACTATTGTTCTTTCCCTACTCTCACTGATTTAAAAGATGACATGTTTTTGAAAACTAAATAACACTTTACATTTATAAAACTCTCTTTTGAATTTAATTTCCAGAAATATTTATCAGTGATATTACTTTATTAAAGGCAAATAATTATAGCGAAATAACACCACAAAATAAATAGATTCAAAAACAACAAATTTTAAATAAAATATTTTGATAAATTTTAAATATTATCGCAGTATGTGTGTAGATGAGAATATGTGACCTACTTTACTATACAAGCGTATACGTAATATATATACTTGACGGTTTGAAAATAAAACAATTTTAATTATTACAAAACCCCGGGCACCCCATTAGACATATAAATTTAGGTGGGATTTCGGTAAATATACCCAGTACACACACAATACGATAAAATTAGGGTTTC
Source organism: Epiperipatus broadwayi (assembly GCA_028023455.1). Taxonomy (NCBI): domain Eukaryota; kingdom Metazoa; phylum Onychophora; class Udeonychophora; order Euonychophora; family Peripatidae; genus Epiperipatus; species Epiperipatus broadwayi. The sequence goes on from JAQFVV010012582.1 coordinate 853,758, forward strand.
AAATAAGGCATGAGGGTAGGAAACAGGAAGGCAAGGTGAAACTAAGATTGGTAGGGCATATCTTACTGTTTCAATGGGAAATATGAAAAATATGGTTGCTGTAAAAAATACACAGGAATATACATTTCATAATTTTACTTGTCATAAATATATTCCCAATTTTTATGGTAGCCACGTTTTTCATATTAAGAGTTTTATGATATTTGGCTTCATCACTAAAACATTAGTCCATGGTTATTATTATTATTATAAATGCACAATTTTACCTGTGAATTTTTTAACATTTTTTCTGTAAATAAGTATTTTTTTATAATCTAATTTGTTATGGATTGCTTATCTTTAACCCATATTTATATTCAATAATGACTTTTTATATTGCTAAGCTTATTAAATTGTTGCTTAGATTCATTCTTCAGATTTACATTTGCTTATTGCTAAAACATTGTTTTCTATTCATCATGAATTGGCTTGATTACTAAATATATTATTTTCAGGTTTTTATTTTTGATTTCTAACTAAATATATCAAACCTATCAGTTTTTTTCTTGGGGTATTCTTATGGGGGTAGGTGGATAAATCTCAGCTTCTAGTAGGATTAAATAAATTTTTCACTTATATACAAAATTAAAGTGCACTACAAATAACACAAAATCAAATTAATGGACTTTTGTTTTTTTTTAAATAGTGCTACAAAAAAAAAAATTCTTTATTCATTAAATAATTATAAAAAAACAAAATTCCTATATAGTGTCTACACATCCAATATGCCTAGACTAGTTTCTAGCTTGTGGCCTTCATCAGTGAAGAGCCTTGGATCTGAGAGCACTGCATCTAGATCTTTGTATCTAATGCAACCCTTCAGCAGTTTTTAGCTTTTTGGTTAACCATAAAGCTATAAGCCTAAATTGAAAAGTTTTCAATTCAATCTCATTCATTGGGTAGGCATACAGATCTGAACATAGTTCAGTACCTATACATTTTGGGGTCTTTGGTTTTAGTCACCATTATACTTTGGCCAACATTGGATGAGCAGGCACCAAATAGGAACTTTGATGCATAAAGCTTCCAGCATCCACTGATTATTATAGTTTGCACTGAGTGGTGTTACTGTATGGGAAAAGTTGTTAGGTCTAACAGCTTGTTTAAGCATAAGAAATGATTATGTGATGTTTTAATATAAATTGTAATGGAAGTAAATTTTAAAATGCATGTTTATTTATTTTAGGTTGATCTTTTTTTTTATTGTAAAGTCCGTGTTTGGAATGAATGGTAATGAATTAAATTTTTTGTTTTACAGGAAATTTGAGATTTACATGATATTCTGAGTAACCAATTGCTCTCATTATCTGTGCTAAAGTTGTGCTCAAAGAATGAAATTACTATTAAAAAATATTAAGTTTACAAATAAAAAAAGACTAATAACAATGTTATCAATATAAAGAATGTTGTCAAATCTGCTTCAGCTTAAAATAATATAATTAATAAAAAAACATATTCTTTATAAAATCATTTTTAGCAAAATTTTATTCAAAATATACACATAAATCAAACTTTACAAATTAAAAAAACAAAGCTAAACAGTAATAACGTTATTGATGCAAAAAACACTTGCCATTATGTAAGTTTTCAGCAAGATATATTTTAAAAAAAGCTTTAAATAAAAAGCATCACATAATTATTACAATTGAATCCAGGGAAATACCATAATGTGTGAATTATAGGAAATCCAGAGCCATTTACTAAAAGGAGGGTTAGATTCTGAAAACTTATTAACATTTTTTTTTAAAAATCCATACAAGCAATTTTATTTTTATTAAAAATATTAACATATGTGTTCATATTACAAAACGAAAAGAAACAAACTATAACTATTTTCATTTTAATAACCTTAATTTAAGGAATTTTATTCCTCCCTGCTCAGTACAAACAAATATAAATGTTTTTTCACTTGATTATCATCTTCATTCATTGAATTACTTTCATCATTTGCATCTTAAGCCCTCTTTAAAAATCTGTAATTTTTGTTTGTTTGCTGGTTCTTAAAAGGTTCTAGATTTCTCAGTATAGTGATAGGCAATTTTGCAGCTATCTTTTAAATTTTCAACTTCTTTCAGTGGATGGGTCTGCATTCAAGAAAAATGATTTTAGATTTTTAGCTAATCTTAGGCCTTCCCGTAACCTTTTTAAAGTTAATTTATTAACGTCACAATCTTCATTACTATTGTTTTGAGAATCGACTTGATTGAGTAACTTCTGATGTCATTTCCAGCAAATCTGTTTCATCAAATTCTTCTTCCATCAATGAATCCTGAACGTTCTGAGTGACCATATTCTGAAAAACATCACCTCTGATCAATTTAATAAGTTCTAAAATTCCATCAATTTTTTTTTCTGATGATTCAAGCCTGTTTTTTATTTCAACTGACGATGGCAAATATTTTTCCAACATGCATTTAACGTTGGCATTTTTAGTTCAACAATGATTTTGAGTGTGCTTTATTGAAAATTGCTTCAAAACTTGCACTACACCAACTGATTTAGACTCACTTATGCCTAAAATCTATTGTAATTATCTTCAGATGTAATAAGTTTTAAAGATATAAATAATACCTTGATCCAATGTCTGGAGCAACAAAATGGTGTTTGGTGGTAGAAACACTACTTTGACATTGGGATGACTCAATAGATCCAAATTCTTCTTTAAATAATTTTCAATCTCTGGCATAAAATACTTTAAATAAATCTCCAGTTATCTACGATTTTGAATTTGCCTTCCAATATACCAATAAGATGTTTTTAGTTATACTTTTAAGTGCATGGGGATTTGAAAATCTACGAACAAGCAAGGGTTTTGTCATTTCCACACCAAAGTAGTGTTACACGATCTTAGATACCTTAAATCTGGGTGGTCTTTCGATAAAAATTCTATTAGATATTTTTGCCTACTAAAGCCCATTTTCACTGCCATTAAAAACTTGATATGTGTATCCTTGCTCTTTTATAACTTTTTCTGGATGTCCTGGCAATTAGTCAACATCTCAAATTCTTATGCTATGAATTTAAAAATGCTTTTAGAATTTTTTTAAATCAATTTTTACTTGCTATAAAATCTGGGTTGACACAAGATTCTCCATTTACTTTAAGGTCTTTAAATTTTAAGAGTGTTTTGTTTAATGATATTGCTATCCAATGGAATCCTTTTTTGGTGGCTATCATCAATCAAAATGCTGAGTGCCTTTTCCAATTTCTCAATTATTGGCACATGGGATGATCTCCATATTTTGCAGATATCGAAGACCTTACAGTAATAGCACTTCTAATTTTCTTTTCATTTTTCTTAATGGTTCAATCTGTTGCTTCATGTAAATTTAGAATATTTGCAATGTGTGATGCTTTTCTACTTTTATGATGATCCAAAATTTGTATTTTTACCTCCAGAGAAATAAATTTTCTTTTAAACGTTTTTTAATTTTTATCAGACATAATTTGATGGCAAAATTTAATTTTACAAAAATTAGTCTTAAAATAAAAATATACTCTTTAACACATACCCAAAAGAGCTTAAAATAAGTTCCTTCAAAAACCATAAATACTTGAACTTCTTTAATATTTCTGTGATTCACAAACTGAGCACTTGAAATACAAAATTAAGTACACTTAACTCGAGTCTGGATAAAATAAAATTTGGGTATTCAGTGATGTGATAATAAAAGTAGAATATTCCACCAATTGTATTTCATTTTTGCATGTACATATATATAGTGCATAATTTAGATTTCTAAATTCATCCTGTAGTAGTGGGATTTGAGTTTAAAAATGATAATGTTATCTAAAAAAAAAAAAGGGACTAATTCATTAGCTTGGTTTCAACTCTAAAAAATATATTTTATTTATGTCTAGACAAAAGCTTCAAGATTAATATGAGCTATTCTTAGTCTAAGGACAAAACAATAAAACTAGTGACTTGATATTGATAAATTTATTCACTAAAATTTTACTTACTGCATACAGTTTCAAAATAATCTTTAAACATCAACAAATAGGACATTTAACTATTGTTAAGAAATGTGTGTGTGGGTATTTATGTTGGTATGAACAAATGAAATGAAATTATACATAACATTATTTTAAGTTATTGATTTAAAATAGGTATCCAAATATTGGGTGTTATATATAAAATAGATGAATAGGAACGAGTGTCATCTTTATTCAAATATAATTTGAATATATTTTGTATTCTAATTTGTAGATTTATGCTTTATTATTTTAAAACATATTAAACAAAAAATATATTTTATAAAGTCTTGTAAAAAGCATTTTAACAGCATGAAACATCAGTTTGTAGGAAAAAAACTTTCATAAAGTGAATGAATTTAACTCCAAATAAGGAAAATAGATGTAATTAAAAATTAAGTAATAAAATGTCCTAGAAACAATATCCAGATGACATCACTTTATTCTGGTGAAATACATATGTTATAGTAGAAGTAGAATATCATAGGAGGGTTTCTGCAAATTTCTGATTGTATTCAAGTTATCTGTTTTTAATAATTTAAAAGAAAAAAAAATCTTAAAAACTATTTTTCTATCAATATCATTTTGTCTTTTCTCTCCCCTAATTGCTACCATCTAGGAACCATAACTAAAATTAAAATAATCAAGTGTTCACTGATTGAAAGCCATAACAATCATGCAAAGATTACCTAATCAAGTATTAATTGGAGAGTATTTGGACTGATTACAGTAGTATATAAAGGATTAATATGACATAAAAAAGTAAAGATTGGTTTGAGCACTATTTATTTTATGGTGGTGATTTATTATTTATTATTGATATTACAATATGGTATTTTGAAAATTTTTTATATTTTATAGTGTTTCCAGATATTTAATAGTATATAAGCTGCTAAAAAAGCCATAACATATGTGTGGAACAAGTTTTTAAAAAAAGTGTTGTTGAGATAATATTGAAATAGATATCTAGAATCAGAAAATACACGTAGGACTTCTCATTTTACCATGTCTCACTTATCTCTATGTGTCTACCTATGATAGTCTTACCCTCATTTAGCTGAAGTTCCTTTGGCTCATATACTAAAGTGAAATTCTATGTCCTCTTAGTGGACTCTTTTCTCAAGTCACATTTTCGTTCTTTGAATCTGCTCACCCAACTTGCAGAATGAAGCAGATCATGCCTGTGTTCTTATTAGTGACGATTTGAAACTGGTCCTGCATATTATCATTTTTACCCCCCATTTTAAAATTGAAGTATAAAAAAGCTTTCTCCTGATCAAAAATCAAATTTCATAAAAATATCTAACTTTTTCAATATTCACTCCTCAATCGTACTTAAAATAATCAATTATCTGCATAGCATGAATTAGTGCACTAATAGTGATGGAACCTAGAGATTAATGTTCATAGAAGCTTTTTCAATCATAATCATCTTTTAGTTTTATCTAAAATTATTAATTACCTTCAAAGTCCAGCATGGTTTAATGCAGTGACATAGTGGTAGACTCTAGAACATAATGTCCATAGGTTACATTTAAATCTGTCACTTCCAATATTGAAACGTCTTAGAATTTCTGAGCAATAAATCATTTGTCTATTTTAATTTATGCAATTACTTTCTGAGAATAACATTTCAATTATACTTTCAATGCTATCTATGCAGTAGAAAAGACTTTCTTCATCTTTCTGAAAGTAATCACTACTTTGTGGAACTATTAACTATTGACTTCCATATGCAATGCAACAGAAAAACATCTTTCGGAAAATAATCCCTACTTTGTGGAATTCAGAACTATTGACTTTCATATGCAACCCTTTAATCGTAAATAATTACTATCTGAAGAGTTAAAATATTTGTCTTTTCAATGTGCTGTTTCTTTAGGCTATTCATCATTTTTTTAATAAACATTACTCTGAAAATGAATAACAAGAGGTGATTCAAACCATAAAACAATTCCAAAAGAACCACAACCTTTTCTAATATCTTTACAAAATATGGAAAATCCAAATGATACATTGTAGTTTTTGATAACACTTTTAAATATGAATTCAGCAATATTGAAATCTGTAGATATGACCTAGATGCTTTTAACTTTCCAGCTTATATACTCAACATCTTGAAATGAAAACTGTTAGTTGCTTTTCTCTCCTATTATCTAAAAGTAATCTTACTTGATTAAACATTATGAATGAAATTTAAATCAGTTTGTGGTTTTAAAGAATACAAAATTTCATACGTTATGTAGATGTGTTATATTTAAAATCAACAGATATTTTATCAGATTCAAATGCTTTGCAGTTCAATTTATCCATTTGTAAAATAATTTATTTAATTGTATATATGATTGAATAGATATTTTGCATTTTTTTTTAAACGCAAATTTAAAATTTGTTTTGGAATGTGTGTATATATGTCTACCATTTGTAGTTATCCAGAATGCTTCACTCTTTGCAATCTTTTTACATGAATATTTAAATAATATCGAATGAATTAATATTATCTAAGGCAATGGAAAGGGAAAAAAGGAAAATCGTACAACTACATAATTTATTACTTTAATTTATTCAGTAAGATTTCAGTTCCTTTGAACTGTTTCTGAAGTATCTGATTCTTTACAGGTGTCAGAGCAGAATTCACCTGCTGAACAATTTCTGGAAGATTTGTTTCCAGTAAACTGAAAAAGAAAGAAAGATGTAAATCATCAACTATTGTATTAACAAGTATTGTATAGATACTGAGCTTTAATAATAATTTGTTATGAAACATTTATTATAATAAATACACCATATATATATATATTTACAGTTAAAGTATATATGTAATCACATGACAAATACAGCCACAAGCTTATCTAAATCAAGACACTTCAATCTGTTGTCAAGGCAACCTCCAGGTTGTGCTGTTATCATGGAATTATATTTATAAAACGAACTAGTTTTCAGTAAAATCAGGTTTTTATCTAAGTAATAATAATATGTACACTCAATTTTGAAACAAATAATAAAAAATTTCTAAATCAATCACTGATAACTGATTTTCTTGAAAGCTAACTAGAACCTATTAATATAAATGACAAATAAAAACGTAAAATAAAAATGTCATTAAAATAAACGAACTCAATTTTACATTCTTTTTTTTCATATGTCAAAGCATCAGTCCAAATGACCAAACTGATCAAAAAAGATTCTAGCAAAAATTCTCCTTAGAAGATACTCTCCCAGCATTATAAAGACAACAAAAAAAAGTTACTTTTTTCCAATTGACTTTCCTAGTAAAATTAATCCCACAGAAGGGCCAAAGGTTTTTTTCTTTAACCATCTCCAATGGAATAGGCATGTCATCTAATAATTCTCTTTCTTTTGTATCTTTTACTCATATGTTCTCATAAAATTATCTGTCGGCACAAGTCAGATAGTTCTATAATTTATCAATATTAATCATTTCACACTTGTGACAAAAAGCTGTCTTCATTCCAGGCGAATGGTTCAAAATTCACAATTAAAAAATATTAGGTATTTTACATCTGTACATTATAATAATATTTAAGATCTACTAAAAAATGTTAAATAGATTTCCTAACCAATAAATCTTTGAAGCTCATCAAAACTAAGAAGCTATGTATATATTTCAAAAGAGAAATGAAATCAGCTAAATGAGACAAGATCAGCTTGATTCTTTTCTTAATTTTCTCAATAAGTGTTGATTTATGGAATCATACAATATCAAATTTAACCTTCAATAGAGACTTCAATAGATCCAAAAAAAAAGTTAATCAAATACTGAAATAAAAAAAGATTCATGCAGAATATATCTAACATGTGCATTTTACTAAAGAAAGGCAAACAGAAACATAAGCATAACTGATCATGTGGATGACTCTAGTGCTCTTCATGATATCTGTCAAAAGATTTTGTCAATATACTAATGCTAAGATTTTTTCTTAAGACTGCTAACATGATTAACAGTGTAATTGCTTTTCATAATGGCTGAACAAGCAGTGAACAATACTGACTCCAAGAATAGAATTTGAACTCATAAATAGTTCTACTAGACAACAAATAATAGTAATACTATTTATATATTTTACCATTTACACCTTCTTAGACACTTTATCAATACTTTTCTTTGTATTATTTGCATTACACTAACAGTTTCGACTGTCCTGCAGTCATCATCAGAGCTACAATATTCAAATATATAATTATACAATTATTACACTTATCCACACATATATATATTATAACGGTCGGGAATGAAGTGAAATTTACAGTCTTACCGTATCTGCCATACAGGATGCCACTAAGCCATTTGAACCTAGAAAATTTATAAAGTAGACAGATACGCGCTGTTAAGATCACAACTGCCAGCCCTAGTCACTAGCTCGTGGAGTAGCGGAGGTTTAAAACATTTATTAAATATATTTCTTTTAATAAAAAATAATAAAAACAATCACTAGATCACTGTCAGTACTAATAATACAAAAAGTAACTTTATTTACGTATATATTGTACCTAACTGAAGTTTCACTTAGTTCCAAAAGGAGCCAAAGGTTATCTTAGCTTAACCTTTTGGTTTGAAATTGTCTGATTTTTAAAAAAAAAAATAATGATAAAAATGAAAATTAAATTAGTTAATGACTAAAATAAGATAATCTTGTATTGATTGTAATCATTATTGTATATTATGGAATTATGTCTAAGTATTTGAAAAAAGATATATGAGTTAGGTTGATAAGAGATGCTAGACAATAATTTGAATTAATTAAAAGAAATATCAGAAATAGTTGGAAAATGATAAATCATATTTAATGTATTTTAAAGTAACTATTGTATAATTCATTTTGATGTCTAAATGATAGTAATAAGATATTATAAATAAGTTGGAATGAATAGTAATAAATTTAAAAAAAAAGTAATCTGTAAGTTTTATTAAAACAATATAACAGTATTTATTAGATGTAAGTTAGTAGCGTTCCACTTATAAAATTATTTTAAATTAAATATTTGATAATATTTTAGTTTTGTAATTTTAAAAGAATAACTTTTAAACAATGGGTGAGCTCATATTTATAGATTACCCGGATATGGAAGTGTGTGTGTATGCAAGAAAGATACATAAACATAAGAAGAAAATAACAATAAAAAATATTTTAATTCTAATATTTATAAATAAATAAATGGATGGATATAAATTTATGAAAGAAATATTTAAAAGTTAATAAAGAGGGATAGTTCTGAATTTTATATTTATTACTATTATGTTTAAAAAAATATTATTTAAAAAGGTAATACATAACATTTGTTAAACAATGGATTTTTGACTTTGTGGCTGTAAGTCACGTGATTTCGTATCATTAGAAATTGCGTTAGTAAATCGACTTTACAGCTGATCTGTCAAGAATAGTAAAGTTTAATAAAAACTAATTTTATTGGCTTACAAGCTAACTAATATAAGAAATGGGTGTATAAAACAATATCAGGTATAAAAGAAAAATATGGTATTCACCAGGGGGCTGATATTTTTTTTTATTACTGCAAGTAGCTGAATCCAAGAGTCTTATTTAATAAAAAAAATTGTATTTTTTTTATTTTAAATTATTATTTATTTAAAGTATAATATTTAAAATCATCTTGCAGTGATGAAGGGCTGAAGAAAAAGGTAACTATCCTGATATTAAATTTCAACCAGAACAATAAAATTATAGTGAGAAAATGTTTGGAATAAATCTAGCGTCTGTTATATTGTATGCATTTGATTTAGTCGTTTTCCTTTACTTGAAAGTAAAATTAAAGAACAAATTAATAATGATTTACTTATATAAATATTCGGTGGCACGAAAATATTTTGACAATAAAATGCTAAATACTTATCTTATTAAATTAAAAGTATATGTAAAAAGACGAAAAAAGACATTTTTAAGTTTAAAAAAAAACAACAAAACATTATAATGAAGCTATATTTGGTTCAAGTGAATTAATAACGAACGATTAATTATTTTTTTTTTTTGTTCTAAAGAAAGTTATTATTTATACCTTAACATAAATGGAAAAGATTTGTTTAGCGGAAAGCAAACAGATAAAATTGTATTTTAAATAATAATTCTTATTTTACCCAGTAATAAAAGAAAATTATTTGGAGACAAAACTTCAAAGTAATTGGCAAAATATCAGTAATGAACTTATATTGGTCAAGTACCTAGTAAATCATTCGGCTATATTTGACATTATTTATGAGTAAATATATGACAGCTAATTTGAGCTATAAACTGAGAAACATCTTGAATTATAAATATAAAAAGAAAGCTGCTCTTATGTTTGAAATAATCAAAGAAAATTATTTTAAAGTAAAACACGTCATGAAATATTATTATATAAAAAATATGTTTTTTTTTTAAAAAACAACAACTGTATTTTAAAAGATGCATTTTCGTAAAAGAGGACAAAGAAATTCAGATAAAGAAGTATATATTATTATATACATTTCAAAATCCAGGATCCTATAAATAAAAATAATGTGCTCAGCTGAAGAATTTATTTTGTTTCATGCCGGCTTAATCTTAATCTTATTTTCATTAATTAAGTTTTTAAAATGTTTTTTAAAAAAAATATTATTAATGAACTATTGAACATTTTCGTTTGGAAATGATTGCCATGTGTATAAATGTATTAATTGAAGCTTCGAACTCAGATATCTTAACCTGGATAAATTGTCTACACATTATGAAATGGAAAAATCATCGCGGAGCTGAAATATGAACTTGAATTAATGTATTATTTTTTTTTTGGTCTGCTTTATTGGTTTAAAAAAAAAAAAAAAAAACCATAAAAATATTTATGCTATTAAATTCTTATGTAACACTTTTTGCATAAATATACAGGTAAACTAGGGTTATAATTTTAAAACGAAATAGGTTTATTTGAATGAGCAAATGTTTCTTGCCATTCTTAAGTAGATTTAGTTATTTATCAAGCATTACGCTAGCTGGTTTCTATTTAATAATTTTTATTCATAGAGATTTAAATATCACAGTCGTATTTTCATATAAATGGGATGTTTTACTCAATTTTTATTTTAAATTTACTAAAGTAGTTTATCAGAGAATATCCATTCATTTGTTTTATGAATGTTATGTTAAGAATAATTATATTCATCGAGAAGTAAATATTCTTGCATTTAATTTACCATCTCAAAAGTCCACTAGTTACTATATTTTTAGCATTTAATATTTTATTATGTGTGCATTGTGCCTTGACTAGAATTTTATATGCATTTAAGTTTAAAGTATTTTCCATAGTAGTCAGTTGACACATAGTTTGCTTTGTTGGTTCGAACATTGGATATACGTTTTGTATTTTATAAATTTCTTGGAAATAACTTAGTAGTTTAAGTGAAGTATATATCTTGCTATTAGTTAGAATTTGTTAGCCTCAAGAGTTAGGCTTAATTTATAATTTTGAATATGCCTTATGGAGTCGAGGAAATCCTCCATCCTTATTGTATTTCCATGATTTGATAGTGCTTGTCCCCAAAAAGAAGGTATTGTTTTGTATTTTTCAGTGATGATGATCACATTTATAAGCATTGGAAATCCCATGAGAGGATTGTGCTTTTCTGGTGGGTGTTCCTGTTCCTAGATGTACTGAAGATGAATTCCAGACATTGTCATTTTGCCTCGAAGTTAGGTATTTTGGAAGCCACCATATTCTTTTCCAGCTCTGAGGAGCCTAGTATCTTTATATTTTTGCCTATCATTCATGATGACTTAATGCTAATTCCACCACAGTAGGCGATGTTGCATTTGTTTTAGATTTGTGATGACAAAATATGCTTGTTTGAGGAAATGTATTTCTTCAGGTAGTTGTAGCTAATTTAAGGCTCATAGGTATATCAATGTTTGAATTGTGTTGCTATGATAGTTTTATCACGCACAAGCTAACCAACAATAAGTTATATTTATTTTAAAGTATATTAAATATGCATATGGTATAAGTGGCAATTCACACATAATAATTTAACATTTCATCCATAATTTCGCTGCTGGATTTGTAAGTCTGTTACATCGCTATCTTTAAATCATTGAGGGAATAATTTTATGTGGACTAGATTTATTTAAAAAAAAGTATAACTGATCTCTGATGAATGATTGTCCCATACACTTAAGTAAGTTTAATTTTAATATTAGCTTAATCTGATTTAAACCTACATCTAGCTGTGATATTAGTTATATACGTGAAACTAGTGATGATATTTTTTAAAAAGTATTGTTGAATATGCTTACTCCAACTTAGTGTTTGTTAAGTTGAGGAGTATAAAATTAAGCTTAGGGTTTTCAATATAAACATAGTTCTGTGTGTTATTCTTATTAGTAGATGACATAATAATGTTATTAATTAGTCCAAATAATTATATAAAATCTTAGTGCGGTATTGACACTGTTTGTATTCTACTACATTTATAAACATTTCTTCTCATTATTAATAAATCAAATTATTATTATTTCAAAAGTTTTGTTTGTTTGTTTTACTTTTATATGAAAATATATTCTTGTCTTGGGTTCCAAGTTCACAAAGTCTTAAATTTTAAAGTTAATGAATCTTCAATTCAGAAATTTACAAGTATTAGGGTTTTCAATATAAACATAGCTCTGTGTGTTATTCTTATTAGTAGATGACACAATAATGTTATTAATTAGTCCAAATAATTATATAAAATCTTAGTGCGGTATTGACACTGTTTGTATTCTACTACATTTATAAACATTTCTTCTCATTATTAATAAATCAAATTATTATTATTTCAAAAGTTTTGTTTGTTTGTTTTACTTTTATATGAAAATATATTCTTGTCTTGGGTTCCAAGTTCACAAAGTCTTAAATTTTAAAGTTAATGAATCTTCAATTCAGAAATTTACAAGTATATTCTAATTTAATTAAATATAGTTGATATTGTCTTGAAAATTAACACGCTATGTTAAAGTAAATGATTCTCATATTGAATCACAAATACAGATAATTGCACTATAGCAGATACATAATTAAATATTTAGTTAAAAGTTTATTTTTTAAAAAAATTATCAGTATATCTTTCAGACTAAAGATTATGCAATATCAGATTAACAATATTAGTACTTTAGAAGAATATTTTAATTAATATTATTTAAAAGCTGCACCCTGTCTTATATTTACTGTACATCATCTATCATCATCTTAATCTTATATATTTAAAGAATTCTAATCCATTTGCATTTGAGGTCTTTAGTGGTTGTCTATGAGTATGGAAAGGCATTAAAAGTATCCTTGCTCTTTTCTTTGCTCAAGTAATATCTTAGATAATAGGCCATTATTAGTTTAAATTTAAATTGATTCATTAAATTTTGTGAATTAATATTTGTTTTGTTTATTATTTAAGATTAAACATATTATAATTATTTTATGGTCAGCTAAGATGTCACTTATTTATTTATTAATCACAGTAATTCTTTATTAGGCAACTTAACTTAAATTTTAATTTTACACAAGAGTTTTAGTTTGAAAATCTCTGAGGTTATTTACTCTTGTTGTTTTAGTAAATATAATTCTGTAAGATAATCTTATAAAGCAAAGCATCATAGGTCTTATTCAGAGAGTGTATAATCTATTAGTAGAACTAATCTGGTAAGCATTGAGGAGCGATTTAGATAATCTTTGGTATGGTTTAGTATTAAATTATTATTAATATACTATAGTCGGTATAGTTCAGCAGTGTTGGATTTGAGCTTTATTTGATTATACATCTCTGGATCATCATCTCTTTTCTTTAAATTTATTGTAACCCCACTGAGCCGAGTAGTTTAGAGTCTCTCATTTATATTTTATTTTATCTCATTTCAATTCTATTCCATTTCTTTTCATGTCATTTCGTTTATCATCTCATTTCGTTTCTCTCTCCTTTATTCTATCTTCTTCTTATATCATTTCTCATATCTTTCTATCATCTCAGCCATTTAAAATATCTTTTTCTTATATCTCTCTTTCATATCTTTCCCATCATCTCATTTCTTCTTTCTTTCCATTATATATATCATTTCTATTACTTTTCCCCATTTTTTTTCCCTCTCAATCTTTTTCTTTTCCATCATTTATTTTTATCATTATCATTACCTCCATTTCATTATTAATTCTCATCCTTTATTCTATTTTCTTCTTATCTCTGCCTCTCTCTCTATTTTATTAGGTTACAATATAAATAATAACACACAAACTTAAAAAAAAAAAATTACTATAAAAAAAAATTATGGTTTATTTTGTTTCATTATCATTATTTTATTTATTTTTAATCCTAATTTTTAATCTTAGAATGTTGAGCACAGGTAGACCACCCAGACGACGCCTTTAAAAGATCTTCAAGGCACTTGACTCCAGCCTAAAGGTCCGCAATCACGCCAATGCTTGCTTCCAGATATATATCCGCAACCAATGCAATGTGAACATGTTAGTATCAAACCATCTGACAGGAATGTGCATTTGAACAGCGTGATATCATTTGAAGAAACATGACCTTCGTCCAGCACAGGAATATACGTCTGTCTGGTGAAGGAATCATGCATGTAAAATAATAAAGAAAATAACGCTACGTATGGATGGGAGAGCGGTCTGTCTTGCCAGCTTATCGTCCCAATCCATAGAGCTGGAATGGGTCAATGGTGCAGGAAATACGTCTGTGTCCATTGCATCGGTATGACTACCTTTTTTGGGGCCATGCATTCAGTTGTACTCATCGCCCTTATGCGCTAACACACTTCACATTACATTGATGAAAACATCCATATATCTCTCCACCTGCATTGACACAACTACGAAACAAATAGTCCAAAGTCAAAACCCCTAATTCAAACGAGGCTAAACAGCTACCCACACTCAACTTACATTTAAATCAATTTATTAATTTAATTCTAAAAAAAAATCTTTCGTTTAAGGTTTTAAATCATTTTACGATAACACATTATATTTAACTTATTTTTACTACAAATACCATTTAACCTACTTTTCCTTTCTTTTAAATTCAATAATGCACAAATAACGATGTTTTTTTTTTTTATCTTTAGATTTAAGTTTGCAATTGCAAACCCCTACCCTATTACAAATAGATCTTATTAAACATGAATAAAAAAACAAAAAAAAAACAATACATATTTTAAGAGATTACGTTTTAACTTTAGATCAGAGTTTAAAATTGCACAGTTTATAAAAAAAAATAAAGTTCAGGCTTGCTCAGGAAAGAAAGTCTATAGTTCATTTTAAAGGCAAATAAAGTTCAAAGATTTTAAAGTTTAAGAGAGTTTATATTTCATTTTATCATTTATAAATCTATACTTTCCTTTGTCTGTGCTCATTCCTTCATGACGAAGATCTGAGTTTCGCAAGGGCCTTGTTCTTGCGGACGATGACTATTTATGAAGCTTGACAAGTATTTCTGCATATGGCACCAGTAATTCGATCCTGGGATCTGTGAAGATGAAAGATGCCTCCGGCCGGTCGAACCGAAGGAAGCATGACGAAGTGGATTACATTCTTGGTGATGGCGACAATAGCCTTTTTTAAATTTTCTTACTTTTAGCAAAGACGAAAAAATTCAAATTTTTAATTTTTCTAATCTCCAACTCATTATTTTTTTTGAATTCTTCCTTTTATAGTCCTGAGGCATCTTATCTCTGGAATGCATGGATCCAGCTCACATATTTCATATCTATATTTCGTTGGTTCATTGAGTTTGTCGCCAAGTAGATTTTGGGTTTCTGGCTATGTGGATTTTTCCACTGAGGTCATCTTTGGGTGGGAAAAGCAAGTCTTTTGTTTCTACTCCTCGACTCTTATCTATTTCGTAATCATTTTCTTTTCAATGGTCATTTTGCCCTAAGGATCTGTTTGTAATTTTTATTTTTAAGATTAAAAAAACTCTCTTTATTATTTTTAAAATTAAAAGGCTTTTTATTATATGTTATTTAAAGTTTAGAATCTTTGCTTCGATTCTATAATTTTTTTTAAAGCTTATTTTATTTTAATATTTAAATCAAACATATTAATAAATTAATAATTCGTTATTTGTACATTTTGAATGTTCGTGCTTTTAATTCAGTATTAGATATTTACAAAAACATTAAGTATTAGAATTTAAATGTAACACATATATATATATATCCCGTTACAATATATACATAATTAATACACAATACAAACAAAAGTAATTATACATTTTAATATGATCTTTATAATCATTTCCCATTTTATTACCTTATCTTCTAAATAATTTTATCAATATTTTATATTAATTTATATCACTTTATTTTATTTTTTAATTATTATTTAATATAATAATTATAACTTTAATGCATATTATTATCATTTTTCTTATATTATAAAATAAAATCAACTTCTAATCTTGTCTTATTTTTATTAAATATTTCTATCAATTAACTTTACCCACATTACAAATTGTTATTTTTTTACTACAAAAAATTACTTCTTGTTGATTCTATTACCAAAACCCAACTGACAAAAAAATTCAAAATTTGTATTTGTTTAACCCTCCCTCTATTGTCATTTTCTTTAACTATTTTCTTTTAACCTTTTCAAATTCTAATTATTACTAACAATTGTTTATAAAATTATTGTTCTTACCCCGAAATCTCGATTAAGACTTGGTTTTCTTTTATACTCTTAATAAAGATTGCTTCTTTAATTTTCCTTGAATAAGAATATAAAACCAAGTCTTAATAGAGATTTCGGGGTAAGAGCAATAATTTTATAAACAATTGTTAGTAATAATTAGAATTTGAAAAGGTTAAAAGAAAAAAGTTAAAGAAAATGACAATAGAGGGAGTGTTAAACAAATACAAATTTTGAATTTTTTTGTCAGTTGGGTTTTGGTAATAGAATCAACAAGAAGTAAGTAGTCTTGCGTTGTTAGCCGAGAGGTATCGTAGCCACCATGCAAGCAAGTAGTTGGTTGCAGACGGTTGTGGGTTCGCGTCCTGGCCGATGCTATGACATAAGAAAAAAAACAACCAAGAAGTAAGTAATTTTTTGTAGTAAAAAAATAATAATTTGTAATGTGGGTAAAGTTAATTGATAGAAATATTGAATAAAAATAGGACAAGATTAGAAGTTGATTTTATTTTATAATATAAGAAAAATGATAATAATATGCATTAAAGTTATAATTATTATATTAAATAATAATTAAAAAATAAAATAAAGTGATATAAAATAAATTAATATAAAATATTGATAAAATTATTTAGAAGATAAGGTAATAAAATGGGAAATATTTATAAAGATCATATTAAAATGTATAATTACTTTTGTTTGTATTGTGTATTAATTATGTATATATATATATGTGGATAAGTGTAATAATTGCATAATTATATATTTGAATATTGTAGTTCTGATGATGACTGCAGGACAGTCGAAACTGTTAGTGTAATACAAATAATACAAATAAAAGTATTGATAAAGTGTCTAAAAAGGTGTAAATAGTATGATATGTTATAATAGAAATCAATACATAGGAAAAGAAGTAGAAAATTATATTTATATATTTCACAGTCTATAAGATCAAATCTTATTATTTAATTAAATCTAACCTATAAAAGACTAATAATTATGCTGAAAAAGTTTCTGGGGATTGGCTGAGTGAAGTATGATGTTATTAAATCTCAACCATTTTGCTACAACCAACATTAGAGCATCAGGTGATTACATTCAGTGTTTGCTAGGAATTGTAGATTCAAACACTGGATGCAATAGTTATCAGTAGGGTTGAAGTTTGATGATTAATTTATGCTGAATCTTTTTCTGAGATAGTCTAGCAATGGAGACCATTGTGGTTTAATAAGTGTATGCTTCATATTTTTAGTTTAAGTATAAAAAAATTGGTAATGATGTAGTAGACATATTATATAACAGATTTGAGTTTTTTACATATCAGATAAAAACACTAAAACTGTACTGAAGACACTAATCAATAAATAAAAAAATTCAAATAATTTTCACTATTTATTAAAATTTGAGATTCAAAAAGCCAATTGTCAATATTTATTAAAAATAGAAAAATTCAAACAATTCAACAATTTTCATTATTTAGTATAATTTTTGGAACAATTTACGTAAAAAAAAAAACCAAACATATCCAATACAAATTAAAATTGATAATTTCCATTCAATATAAATGAGATTTCAACTAATATGTAAATGTTATTTTAGAAGCACACAATTTAATTTCAAGAAAACAAAAACATTTTTAACAAAAATAAAAATTGACAATTTTTGTTGAAAATGAATGCTTACAACTAATACAAAGATCTCATATTTTCACAAATTTGATAGTTGGACATTGTGTATGGCTTATCGAAAAAAAAAAAAAGCCCCCATGATGTCAAATAGCCATGTATTTAAATGAAAAAAAAAAAAAATTCAAACAATTTCATTATTTGCAATTTTTTTTTTTTAAAAGACAAATCAATGAAATAAATTTCACTATTTATTACCATTTTTGAAACAATTTATTTTCAAAACAAATCATTTTTGATATGAATTAAAAGTGACAATTTTTATTTAAAAAAAACACATATAACTAATATTTGGATGAGCAAATGTCATATTTTCACAAAATTTAACAATTACACATTCCATTGTGCTCACTGAAAAAAAAAGATCTTATAAAACAATTACATGTTTTCTTCTATTGCTTGACATTTGCACATATACCTGTCAGAGAAATTTTCATTGCTTTTTCTAACAATATATTTTTCTGTCATTTTGTTATATATTTGCAAAAAAATTGCCGTTCTTCTTAAAGAGTTCTACACACAAGTATTTTCCAGTGAAGATACTGCATTAGCATTTTTGTGGAAACATAATTTGCTGAAAAAAGTAGATTGTGAAATGCCCTGTGACAAATGTGAATCACTTAGGAAAAAGAAACAAAGGAAGAAGGTTAAAGGTGAATGGGTTCCATTTTAGATTATTTACATAAACTGCTAATCCACTTAATCAGTCAGAAGTGATAATGTTTTCCTTGACTCCAGCATTAATGACAGAATAACTACCAGATTGAGTCTGATTAACATTTTGGAGCTGCTACTCTTCATCATCATGAAACAACTATAAGACTTGTTACAAAGATTACTGACAAATCTTTTATTGCAAAAGTGGATTGGTTCAACTTTTGTAGGGAAATTTGCTCACATGTCATGTCCATGAAAGTGAGATGGCAAATATGATCCAAATAAAAGAAGCAAAATTTGTTGATCATCAAAAAAAGTATAACTACAGGACACTACAAGTGACAAATCATCTTCATTGCAGAATCATCCATGGTATTAATGTAAAAATCACAGAGATTGAATAAACAGAAAAAAGTATAACTACAGGACACTACAAGTGACAAATCATCTTCATTGCAGAATCATCCATGGTATTAATGTAAAAATCACAGAGATTGAATAAACAGTTCCTGAGTGTTTGGCAGTGTTTAATTGCTGCTATTTTCTGTATGTTGTGCTGAGACAGAAATACTCTGCTTCCCATTATTGAAAGACTGTCTGCGAGATTCAATCATCCACTTCAATAAATGGATAACCTACTCAAATCTAAATGCCAGGCAAAATTCACCCATGAGCCATCAAGTGCATTATATCAATTTAATTAAGAGCTCAAATAAAGCCTAATGAACATTCTCAGGTTAAGGCCAAATGCAAATTTCTGAAAAAAATAAGAGGCACATCTATTATATCAATCTAATTAAGAGCTCAAATAAAGCCTAATGAACATTCTCACGTTAAGGCCAAATGCAAAATTCTGAAAAAAATAAGAGACACATCTCCAGAATAGATCCCATATGTTGGAAAATAATTATTGTTTAAAAAAAATGTTCATCAATATACTATTTTTTGTTTCAAAAGGCAAGTTTATTTACATTTTATGATCCATACTAATGAAGTAAATAAAAAATTTCAAATCAGAACTGAATACAATGCATATAACTTGTCTAAAACTTTCAGCGGCTAAATAAACAAAGTTAACAAAATTAAAACTTTAACATGAATGTCAGGCTTGTAAAATAGTACAAAATCAAAAATGGTCACAGATGCATGATACATCTTGATTAACATAATTTACACAATTATTGATCAGGCAGGCGTATCGACATTTTTAAGACCATGTCCTGGTATGAATCAAAAAAAAAGGTTACAAGAAAGCCATATTTTATTAAATAGTTTCTACATAAAATTATTCCAAATATATAAACGTTCAGGTTGTCGTAATTGGGGTTTATCATCTAACGGTAGACTGATTATTTCAAATATGAAGGGGTAAAGAAATTAAAGCAATTAATTGGTCATGGATAATACTTGTATTTCCACTTTCTAATGGGCGAAGCTAACATAAATGAGTTCAACCACAACTTAATAGGGCCAGTCTAAGGGGCCATAAGCAACAAAGGATGGCCTATAGTCTCAACTGACCCCAGGTTTGTTCGGTCAACCATGGAAGACAAGTTTGCTTGTCTCCTTCTCGTACAAGTTCGCTTGTCTCCTTCTCGTTTTGGTAACTTGAGGATTCAAGTTCTTCAATGGAACAGTCCAATACTCTGTAAACAAGGCTCTGCATCTTATTGACCAGATCACGAAATTTATGAACGTGAGCAGCCTAATTGTGCCAAATATTCCTTTTTTAAATGCAGCAGAGAGGATTATGCTGGATGGGTCAGAGTTTGTAATTTTCTGTAGAACAAGGTTCCGAAGGTAAGACAATGATTTACATTGATTGAGTATGTGAATCATGGACTCCTTGTTTCATACATAGTGGGAAGATAGATCAATTTTGTAACCCCTTTGGTGGTGAAGGAAGGCTCCAGTGAGAAAAGTCCCGAGGTTAACCCTCAATAAAAAATCTACAAATTTGGGTTCCAGTTTGAGGAATTTAGTCAGCTTTGAAAGGCGAGGAATTCCAATAGGAAGTAAATTATCATGTTTAGTTTTCCTAATAAAAGTCAGCCAATAGGTCTCCCTATAAGGCAATTTGGCTTCAAATAGGGACCCAGAAGTAGTGAAATTCTTGACTACCATCATCTCCTGCTGCTGCAGCCGTAGAATACCCCATTTATGGGAGAGGGGCGATCGAAATGTTCAATTTTTTCTGATGTAAGAGGCCATTCCATGTTTAAGTTGTCCTTGAAAATTTTGGACAACACATTATGCATGCATTGAATTTGGAATATTTTTTTAAGGAGTGAAGTCAAGCAGTTAAGCAATTTGGGTTTTTGTAATAGATTAAGACTGATGACAGGAGCCTTTCCCTCCCAGCATAACTTTCTACATAGACTCTCCACTTTTCAAATAAAGGCATTTGTCAGGGAAAAGCCAGCAAGGTATGTTATTTTGGGTAACACTACTACGTTCAGGAGCGCGACTTTCCCCAGCAAAGAAAGATAAATCTTGGATAGTGAATTAACTGTGGATTGTATTTTGGAGAGCAAGGAGTTTTTCCAGATCCCTTCTCATGATGAACAGGGGGGAGGTGAGCTGGAATCTAAGAAATTTCTGAGGGGGGGATTTAAAGCTGCCCAGAAGTTGCTTGCCTGTCAAGATGGATCAAATTGCCCATTTCCTTCCATTAACTCTCAGACCGAATTCTTGGCTGAACTGGTCCAAAAGTTCCTTGAGCCTCGCAAACTCATCCTGAGATGAAAGAAACACCACCACATCATCTATATAGGAAATATGGCATATGTTCTCTCTTAGCAAAGAAATGGCTTTCCCGGGGAAGATAGCCTCGATGCTCAACAGTAATGGGTTTACGTAGGCTGTAAAAAGAAGTGCACTTAGTGTCACACCCTGTGGGATGGAGACACAGGGCCAAAATCCTGTGGCAACTTCACCATCCAGTGAAAGAAACACTGCAATTTTGAAGAAGGTTCTCGATCATTTGGAGGTATGCCGTGGGCACTTGAAGTTTCTTCAGTACACTAAGAAGCACATTGATCCTGATGCAATAAAGGCTCTGGCAAAATCAAGTTGAACTGCAACTGGCCAGGACATTCTTTTCCTGCAAATATGATTAACCAGGAGGCAAAATCAGCTGACGGTGTCGGCAGTCGAGCTCCCCCTCTTGGCGAATTGATATGATAGTTATCCAATGATATTGCCTTGGTTATCATCTTTGATGAGGCCTTCTATGCTCTTAGTCAGTAACGGAACCATAGAAATAGGCCAGAGATTTTCCAGATCATGTGGGCTCTCCCATTTTTTAATGAGGGACTATTGAGATTGGACAAATCCCATGAATCTCTCAGCTGTCATCAGCCAGAAGGTCTACCATTCTCTTGACAATGGGAATGGTGAAGAAGCATAAGTGTATAAAAAGAAACTTGGGAATCCCATGGAGGCCAGGATGAGTTCTGTCAGGGAAAGACTTTAATTTTAACAGGATTCTTGCCTCGGTGATCTTGGTGAGGGGTGGAATTTTCCGTAATGAATTTTTTACGGGAATTGGACAGACCTAGAAGTTGGAATTTATTGGAGTAAAATACTGAATTCTGGCCAACATGGAAGAGCCTGTGTATCCATTGCCCTGTACCTCGATTGACCTAGAGGCTTTAGACCTTTGCTGCACCCAAGGGCCCATCTAAGACAGTCCCTAGTTCAGAAGGATTGATGGTATAGGTACTGATGGGCCTCTTTATCGAGAGATACTCAGCAATGGCTTTCTGGGTGACCTTATACTTTGACTTTAGCACAAGAATATTAGGTATATTCTGGGCTTCATAGGGCAGATTTTGGAGTTCCTTGGCAATAGAGTCCAGCTTTCCAAGCAACCGGATTCGACCCTTAGTCCTAACAGTACACCGGTCAATTAAATGACTCAGGGTGTCAATGAAAACATTCCAGGCTTGTGCCAGAGGCAGGGATAGTGAATTGAATTGGTTGAACATGATATAAGCTTTCGAAATCAGTTGAATTATAATATTTGATTTTGTTAGTATCTGGATCATGCATGGCATTACAATTATGGGGTGGGTAATGTCTTTTGGGTTGAGTTTCACTTACAATGCAAAATGATCGGAGAAGGCCATGGACCAGAGGTGCACTTCAATTATTGAGGACAGGGAAGGGGTAAAGAAGAAGAGGTCAATTAGAGACCTGGTATGTTTGGTATAAAATGAAAATGCATCTCAGGAAAGAATATATTCCTACTAGAAATTGGCTGATTTAGACATGGAATAAATTTAGATTGGAATTGTTCGTAATTATAATTAAAGTCCCCAACAATCAAAGTCTGGAAAGAGCTTGTTCTAAGTACAGAATTAATAGTATGAATCATTCTTATTGCTGTGTCTGATCCTTTGGATAGGTATACATTGACCAGATTAAGGGACCATTCACAATACAGAATAATAATAATAATCAAACAATTGGAGTCTCTATATGCAACATTTTAAATAGAGTTTGGAGAATTTTTGTTGATGATGATCACAACTCTTCCCCGATGCGGAGGAAGAAAAGCAGTAATGGAAAAGTTCAAGGCTATAAATCTGATTGATAACACGAGAATCAGACAATGGATGCAGGAAGGTTTGTGCATAACATTCCTATCTAATACCTACTCATCCAATATCTCCAATAGGATTATGGTGACTGTGATTATTAAAAAATCAGATACCCCAAAAAGTATGGATGCTGAATTGAGTTCAGATCTAAACAATTGTACAAGCTAATGAGTTTAGCTTGAAAACATTAATGTGTTTTCATTTTGGGCTCATAGCTTTATAGTGAGCTAAAAAGTAAAAGGTGGCTGCTGGAAGGTTGCATTAGATCCTAAGATCTAGGGTGCAGTGCTTTCAGATCCAAGGCTCTTCACTGATGAAAGCCACAAGCTAGAAAGAGTTCTGGGGATATTGAATGAGTAGGCACTAGATAGGGATTTTATGCACAGCGATTAAATTACTCAGGCTTGCACTGAATGGCGCTACTGTATGATGAGTTTTGCCTCTGTGAAAAATAATAATCAAATTGCTTTGGAGTTCGTAAAAAAGTTTGAGTGTTGAAAGAATGAGCATTAGAAGTGATCTGAGAACTTTATGCTGCTCGAGAGTTTATAATAAGTTTGAGTGTTGGAAATGGCAGAACCAGAATTGATTAAAGAATTTTACATTCCAGAATGTGACACTCTACCCTGCACTAAATCACGCAGGGCAATGAAACCGTTAGAAAAATAAAATTATGTTAAAAATGCAAAATAAGTTGGTAAATTGTATTAAAATTGAGCAATAAAATAACATTGAAAACACCATAAAACAACGAAAAGTTATTAAAAGTCATTAGAAACTACAAATTCAACTTATAAAAACTACGAGTAACTTTAACCGGATAATAATTATTATTTACACAAATTATAATCATTGGAGCTTTCATTGTCGCCAAACTTTTTTAAATGAAATTTTTAGGACAAAAAAAAGTTATCTAAATTGTATTCAGGTTAGAGGCAAAATTATTTCACTTACAGATAGATCAAATAAAATTTTAATTTCTTAAATAACAGAAGGCAGAAACAAACAATAGTTATCCAATTTCTGTTTCAACTTTTCCTTCAACTTAGGTCATATGATTCTAAGAGAAAATTCTAATAAAAAATGAAATGCTACTATACTAGAATCATCTATTATTGATCAGGATATAAATAAATAATTCAACGGCTTTATTGTTTGTGAGTTCGTTAGAAGTTCTAGTGCTGGAAGTGATGGAACTGAGTGCAATTTGTACTTTAAGCTCAAGAGATTGTGATTTTATCACTACATCAAACTAAGCAGGGCATAAACCAGAAAACAGGAAATTCATTATAATGATAACTGCTTTGACTATACAAAAAAGATCCTTTAGTGAAATAGAAAACTCTTTTATTAAGGATATGAAGAGTTCAGAAATTTTTTTCAAGATAAGACTTTATCGCTAATCCAACAAAACAATATCCTAATCTTGTAAGCTAAACATAATCTTTTTAAATAATAAACTAAACCACAATCTTTCACCACAAGCCTGATGTAAACTTGAATCATAGTGTAACTTAATTTTTTCATCTTTCTAAAATAAGAACTAATATAATTTTAAGGAATAATTCCATTGTAAAGCTAGTTGCCACCACTTGGGGTTGTTATGCAAGCATTTTATAACCCCTTCACATTCTATTAGTTACAGTTATGCTCTTGCTGGTGAGTAAGTGCTGGACAAGATTAAATTTTACCATGAGAAATATTATTGGCACGCTTTAGTCTACTCCTTTACAATGCCTTTCACAAATTCCTTTACCAAATAATAGAAGATGCCTCATAGAAAATATATAAAAAGATGACAAGAATATCAGATTTATCACTAACTCAAGACATAATTTCACCTAAAACTTATTTCAAATCACTACTTTCTGAATAATATAACAATAATTATTTTTGTTTCAATGATTACCAAAAAAACCAAAGATTATTCTTCTACAGAAATTAATAAATTTGTAAATTTTGTTGTCCACATCATTATCAATAGAAAATATTAAAAATTGACTTATCTGTTACATCTCACTGGTTTCATGTGATTATATTCTATTGTTGGCTTTATCTGGAATAATCTTTTTTCTTTTAAAGAAAGATATCTTCTTCAGCAAAATAATTCAACAATGATAATTCATTGAGCAAAATGATAAAAACTGCTGACTTTTTTGGCTGCTATATCAAAAAAGCAGTTTTATTAATAGAAAATCTAATATTCCATTCATCTTTACACTGTAATGTATTGCTATATTTTGCTTATTATGCACATCTTGCTCTTCATTTAATGTGACACTATCTGATAAAACATTATTGAGAGCTTAGATAAGAATTTTAATGAGTCCAAGAAGGACTAATAAGGAGACTATCAATAAGTAAAACGTTTTTTCATATATTATATGCTAATGATTTTAAACTGTTGAGCACAATATAGTTAATGATAAGCTATGTGAGCCAAATAGAAATGTTATACCCCACCCTATGCTTCAATACTTAAATATCACATGACCTACCAATTAAATAGACATACAATTAATTATTATTAATTAAATTAAAAACCAATCTATTATAATTAAAAAAAAAAAATTAAAAATATGTGCATTGCATAGTATTGGGTATAAATTAACTAATATACATTTTAACTTATAGATAGCAAGGTATTGTCTCCTATCACATAAAAGACTCATAAATACCTACAAAGTTTAATTTAATCTTTAATAAATGGATTTTTTTAAAGACAGCTTAAAATTATTAATAAAATATCATAAAAAAGACCATAGAGATTCCAATAGGAAGATAAATTTATTGTTGGTTTTATTAAGAATTTTTTTCCTACCACTGCAGCCATAGAACTGATAGTCATTAACCATGATCATTGTGTTTATTCACATCTACATAAGTCAATGAGTGCCAGATTTCATTTATAAGGCAGTTGAATGCAGATCTGAGTTGTCTGGAGTCTGTTGATAAGTTAACAACAATGGTCAAAAAAATTAAATCCAGCTGGCTTTACTATTGGATCTGGAAAATGAAATTTGATTGAAACTTCATAAAAAAGGTCATTTTTTTAATGCTATTACTCTTCAGTTTATAAATATTTTACTGAATATCCAGAAAGGAGATCTTAATTTGAGATTAATCTTAGATTTTGAAACTATATCTTGGGTTAAAATTTAATGACATAGTTTAAATTAATTCAAATCTTTTGCCAAATAGTCATACTCTTCCTGGTGAGTTTTTCAAAAATGTATACCAAAGATTGTCTAAATCAGTAGGCAAGGACTATTTCTAATTTTCTCCCAAAGTCTGTCCATCACTTATATATCATGTGGATGATTTTAAACCATCTGTGGAAATGACACACTTGCATTTTGTACTCATCATTGTATGTAAAGAAAAACTGTTTTTCCCATTCTGTATTAAAATTGTATATCTTTCCTATGTTTGTGATCGTTTCAAATATTAAACTCCTCGTTTATATGCCAAAATACTAATTTTTCACAATAAATTAAAACAACACAGTTATCATCTTCACAACTAACTGAACATATTTGATGTTTCTTTGTGTTGCATACTGAACATATTCAAGCTGATGAATTTATAATATGCATTATTGTGCATTTCAAACAAAAGCACGTGTTATCGGACCCATTACTAACACGTGCTGAGTACACCCAGCGATCTCAAGTGTGAAGAGCTGATTCTTGCCTGTAATAGTTACACGTGTGCAAAAAATGAATTATAAAGCTTTCTAATCTAGTAATAAAGTTTTCTAATCTAGTATAATGTAACATTGTTCACTCCAAAATTTCTTGGCAGTCCATGAGTAAATTGCAATCAACATCTTGCCACTCCTAATCTAAATCATCCTATATATAATTATGGGTTCAAACTAACTAAAAAACCCAAGTAATTAAAAGTAATTTTAGGATAATAGATCCCATAGAAATATTACATGAAGTTATAGAAAGAACCAATGAGTATGATTCGTCTTCATGCGTTGAGATTTGTAAATTATGAGAGGTCACGTGACGCTAATTAAGTTATGGAACATCAAGATAGAGAATCAAGACTGTTAAATCCTGAAAAATATTTATTAAATTATATCAGCTGTGTAAATACATAGTGACAATAAGATTAACATTAATAAGGTTGTATTTCAGGTTAATTCCATATATCCAAAAACTTCACAAAAAAAAATTAAGTCAGATGTCACATGATCTAATTTAAACAAGCTTGTATTACAAATGTTATATAAAGAGCTCGCAAATAAACTCTTAACAAGCTTTGCAGAATATCCCAATCCCAGATCGGTTTCTGCTATTGGCTTCCTCAGTGAAGTGCTAGGATATTCAAGCATTAGATTAAAAATACCAAATCAAGCCCAGCACTTCATCTAATGGATAACTATTAAGTAAAAAATTGAATTTTTCAGACATCCATATGTCTTCCAACGAAGCTATCAAAATTTCAGATTTTCTACTTAATAGTTATGCATTAGATAAAGTGCTGGGCTTGTTCTGGTATTTTTAATCTAATGCTTGAATATCTTAGCACCTCACTGAGGAAGCCAGTAGCAGAAACCGGTCTGGTGTTGGGGATATCCTGCAAAGCTTGTTAAGAACTTATTTACGAGCTCTTTATATAACATCCAAAAACTTTCTATAGAAGTTTTCCAGAATTTTGTGGATTAAAATAGAAAGCTAAGAGAACAAAAATAAATGGGGATTATTTCAGTCTAGTAAACTATGCAAATGATATAATTGATTTTGTAAATAATATTTCAATTTCAACATATGTGGTATGAGCTATCAGATGAAAGCAAAAAAGTAAGACTAAACAAAAATCCATTGTTTTACATTGAAGCAGTCTGCATGTATGCACATACAGAGCTTCATGATATTTATTTAAATGTAATATAAACATAGGGTGATAAATCAAATAGCTAATTTTTTACCCTCATTAACAAAATAATATATATATATATGCAGGTGTGTGTATGATTGAATGATGGTATATATATATTGTTAACACTAAAGTACATATTAGTTAGACATTTAGAAAAAAGAATGTATTTTTTTTTGTTTTGTATGTTTTTCTAAAAAAAGAAATGGAAAAATTAAGTTGACTCGTTTTTTTTTGTTGCAATTAACAGATTTTACTAATTGATAGCCAAATATTCAGCTAAAAGCAAGAATTTCTATAAGTCTTTTATAAAACATTTAAAAAAATACAGTTTCATTGGGACGCAGATTATTTCTTGTCTTTGGGGGCAGTTAAGTTTTCTTACCCTTATTTTAATTTTGATATGGTTTTGCAGATTGGTGCAAATTAGGAATTAGTCAAGCAGTGTAGTTTCTTTTTCAGCAAAAGTGAGTCTGGGGAATTAATTAAAATATGTTTTTAAAATAATAAGAGTAAAGAAAAACTCTAGATATGATAGCTGGAGGGATAGCTAAATATGATTTCTTGGTTTTTTGCCAAGATTTTATTTTTTAGATTTGTAGGCTTATAAATACTGGGTTATAGTTCTTCTTTGCACGCTATCTAATGTACCATTGAATGTAAGCAGATGTTACGTATCACCTTGGCTTTTGAATAAAACAAGTTTAGCTTTCCTTTCCTATCGATTCCATGATGCTACTGCAACAAAGGGGAGAATGTACCAGTTTCATTTCCAATCTTTTCCCGAGTCCAGTAAACCAAGAGCCTGCCCAGAAATAAGTTTTAACTTGTGAGAAGACAGTTGTACCATCTTGCCTACCAAAGTAATCATCAAACAGCCTCCAAATGCAAGTATGAACTTTTAATCTTTAAAGATAAAATATTTAAATGCCTTCTATAAAAATGCTGTAATATCTAAATTTAAATTCCTCAGATTCATAACTACTCAGTAAAGAGACTTGATGTCAAAGGAAAATGTAATTTAAGAAAGACATTAATATATATATATGAGTGTAGTAACTCTTTTATAATAAGTCAGCCTATGTCAGAACTTAATTCCTAAACTTTATAAATACAATTTTTATTATTTATTTTGAAATATGCCACATATTTTTTTTCTTTAGTTATAAAATATATACTTTATTGATTAACTTATGCCAACTCACAGGTATTTGGAGAGATATTTTAATATTAAATCAATTAATGCATAAATTGTTTGTTTTGTCTCCAATCTTTGGGGTGGGGAGTAATAATCATTTTATAACTTTAAAGTAACAAGTGCAAGCTTGAATTTCTTAAATCATTTGTCCAAATCCTTGTTAGTTAAATGTTGTCATTTTTTTGTTTAAAAAAAAAAAAGAAAATCAAATATCTGAATTAAAACTTTCAATCTACTGGTATATATGTAATCAAACTAATACCTCCTTAACAAAATTAAGAATAAATGAGTGCTAAAATCATTATTTAAGTCAACATCTATTTAGTTTATATTTGATTGAAATTCTTTATACCAATTAAATGAAATTATCTATATGTGCATTTATTATGTGTTACAAGAAATAATCATGCTTCTTTTCTTAAAATGTAAAACGGGCAATATTATTTATTATGAAATTATGTGTTCATCTTGCTATATCTACTTAATGATGCATATGTCTAGGGGAAAAGTACTTTGTCTCAGCAGGCGTATCTTATTGCCTCCTTAGCGATTTACTATATTAATTCGTAATTAAGCTTTATATTTAAGCTCATGGGCATTTTATAGTCTATAAAATATGGTTATCTTGATTTTCACATCATTGCTTGTTTTATTAAATTTTAAACACAGACTTAATATCTATCCATATATGAGTTAGGACCTTTTGGTCAGTATATCAGTGTTACTTGGTAGAATAATATGTACCTACATACTTCCAATAAATGAATAGAGGTCGAGTAATACTATGCGAGCTGCCAGACGGATATTTTACTGGTACTGGAGATAGCCGTGATTTTGAGCCGATAAATGGGTACCCTATGATGATAGTGATTCATAACCCACGCTCCAGTTTTCTGCACATACCACGCTGATGGCGGATGTGTCTACAAAGGAAAAAATATATATTTCTTATTACTCAATAATGGAGAGTGGCCTATCCAGCCAATGCCTATAATAATATAGTCAGTACAGAATTCAAACCCAGATACCACTGTCTTCTATAATTAAGTTTAATAATCATGCCTGTTAGTAATGTTGTGTGGGATAGATAAACCATATCTATAATGTAATTGTTAATAACAAAGGGAGCTAGTAAGTATGCTTTGTTCCATAACTCCTGCAGGGATTAATAAGATAAATATAATAATACAAAATACTTAACTTCCCCTATATATGTAAACATGCACATCAATTTGTTATACTGGCCTCTAACTTAATAATATAACCAGGTATTGAGTCTACTCTTGACAATTGGCATATTAATTTTAGTGGCATATTTCTTGATCAAATTAGCACATAGTTCATTTGTAATGCTCAGACACCTATCACACTGCTACACAAATGTTGTTATCATTATTAATATATAGTTTCTTTGTAATGCTCATACATGGATCATACCATACATAAATGTTATCATTATTAAAACACAGTTCCTTTGTGATGCCTATATATATCATACTGATAAACAAATGTTGTTATCATTATCAAAATGTAGTTCTTTTGTAATGCTCATACATGTGTCATACTGATATTTAAATATTGTTGTGATTATTAATTTCTAGTTCATTTGTAATGCTTATACATGGATCATAATGAGATCCAAATAATATCATTGTAAGCCTATATCTTATTGAATTTGTTCTTAATAAATTATATATATTTGTGTTTATACATTTTCCCCTGGTTCACCACATCCACCCAACTATATCCACACTTAGATAAGTGATCTATGAGTCTACTCAAAACTCCCGAAGAAGATAAAAATGGTATTCTAAGCATAGTCAAAGTATTAGGTTCTTATGGGAGCTTGTGAGTATCTGATCAATTAATTTAGTAACTAATTCATGACTGAGGCTGAGTTTGAATCCATAGAATCCTTGTTTCACCCTGATCACTGGGGCCGAAAGAAAATGATTATTATTGTTAGCATCAGAACAATTGGTCAGACAGTGGAGATTTTGGAGCAGTGGAAAATAGATTAAAGCTTAGTTCTGTTCTGTGACTACCCTATCCCAAACATGCTGGGTTTGATCTACTTTTGCTAGGTCTCTGAATCTTGTTGGATGAACAAACAATTCTGACCGTTACAACATATACTGTATAAAACTTAAGCTAGACTCACTGTATTATCTTATTTTGTCTGTGATATCATTCACAAAAAAAAAAAAAACCTCTAGATAGCCATTTGCTTATCAAATAGAAAAAGACTTATTATGTTGGAGACATTATCTGTGTTTACAGTTGTTATTGTTTTTTTTTTTTAAAATGGCAACTTAACATAAATTGGCATCTCAGCTGATTGTGAAAGATTTGATAAATTAATAATGCAAATATGAATAAAAAAAACAAAACTATTATTTTTTTTATAGATGAAGATAATTTCTAATTAAAAGACAAAACATCAAAAAAGAGTGCTTTAAACTTGGAAATGTGATGTAAAGTCATGCAGTGATATGTGCTGAAAAATACAAAATTTTATGAATTAATATTATGATTTTTGTTTTCTTAAGGTATTGTTAAATATGAAACCTTTTAAATAATTAAATAAGTAATATATATTGAGGCTATAACCTTAACACCATGCATCTGAAAAATGACAGTAGGGACCTGTACAAATCTTAACACGAGATTTATTTAAAAGATAAGTTATGCTTATTGCTTTTATTTGATTAAATAGTTATATAATGAGCGTGCCGATAGCTCTTAACAACCATTTTAGAATATTCTTATCCTGAGGCGTTACGATATTCCAGAATTAGATTTAAAATAGCAGGTCAAGCCCAGTGGTTTATCTAATGTTTAACTATGAAGTAGAAAATCTGAAATTTTCAGACATCCATGTCTTTAAATCCAGCTATCTAACTTAAATAGCCATATGGGACTGAACCCGTTCAATATATAACATTTGTAATACAAGCTTATAAAATTAAATCACATGATATTTGATTCCTTGCAATTATTGCGATAAAACAGTTAGCAAATTTTTTTGTTTAAATTCAAGAGAAAGTTTTATTAACTTATTCATAATCATCATCATCATTATCAACCATTATCAATCCACTGCAGGATGAAGGTCTCTTCCAAGTTTAATCCATCTTCTCCGATCTTTAGCTTCTCTTCTCCATATCACCCCTACACATTTTCTTATTTCATCCATCCATCTTACATGTGGTCTCCTTCTGGGTCTTTTACAATCTCTTGGAATCCAGTTTAAAATTTCAATTGTCCATCTATTATCATCTCTTCTAGCAATATGTCCAGCCCAACTCCACTTCAATCTTTTAATTTTTTCAATGAGGTCAGTAACACCTGTTTGTTCTCTTACCCATACATTGCGTTTTCGATCTCTTCTTGTTACTCCCAACATACATCTCTCCATACTTCTTGGAGTGATCTGAAGTCTCTGTATTGATCTTCTATTAAGTGTCCAAGTCTCAGATCCATAAGTAAGAACTGGTAAAACACATTTGTTAAAAACCTTTCTTTTCAAACACATAGGCATATTTCCTTTTAATATCAAGTTATTTCTACCAAAAGCACTCCAACCAAGTTTAATTCTATGATTAATTTCCTCTATTATGTTTCCATCTGTATTAATAATCTGACCAAGGTATTTGTAACTCTTAACTTCTTCTAATTCATCATAATCAATCTTTATTTTCATATTTTGAGCAAATCGATTAAACATTACTTTAGTCTTTTTAACATTTATCTTTAGTCCTACTTTCATCTGATAACTCCTGCAACATTTCCTGCAGCTCGGAAGCATTATTTGCAAAAACACCTACATCATCTGCGAAATCTAAATGACTTAAATAATCTCCATTTACTTTCACTCCTTTAGTTTCCCATTTTAATCCACAAAATACTTCTTGCAGCACTGCTGTAAAAAGTTTTGGAGATATGGAGTCACCTTGTCTTACACCTTTCTCAATGTTGACTTTCCCAGTATCATTATGTAATCTAATTGTTGCTGTTGCATTTTTATAAATATTCTTTAAAATATGACAATATCCTGGATCTATACCTTGATGATCCAATGCTTTAATCACTGAAGAAATGTTTATAGAATCAAATGCCTTTTCATAATCTACAAATCCAAAACATAATGACAACTCATATTCATTTGTCCTTTCTATAACTTCTCTCAATACTTGAATATGATCTACTGTACTAAAACCACTTTTAAATCCAGCTTGTTCTCTTGGTTGGTGAAAATCCAAGGTTCTCTGTAGACAAGTTATAATTATCTTGGTAAAAATTTTATATAAAACTGATAAAAGGCTGATAGGTCTGTAATTTCTAATATCTTCTTTATCACCTTTTTAAAATATTAATATTATTACTGCATTCTTCCAATCATCCGGTACATCTTTATCATTTAGACATTTGGTATATAACTTTGCTAATATTTTTTCTGTTTCTTCACCTGCTTCTTTTAATATATCAATTATAATTCCATCATTACCTGGAGCCTTTCCTTTTTTCATACATTTAATTGCATTTTTCACTTCTTCATTTAAAATTCTGGGCAATTCGGAAGATGTAATAGATATAGGAGGTACTTGTTCTTTATTACTATATAATTCTTGATAAAAATCTTCTACCAATTTCATAATGCCATCCCTCTTTTTAGTAATAATTCCATCTTTTTTCCTTATTGCAGATATAAATTTCCTACCAATACCAAAATGTTGTTTTACATTCTTAAGACTTTTATTTTCTTCTACAGCTTTTCTTGCTAGTTCACAGTTATACTTTCTTATATCATTTTCAACTCTTTTCCGCACCATTTTACAAAATTCGAGATATTCAATTCTTTTTAATGCATCATTCTTGCATATCTTCATATTCCTTCTTTTCTTCATAAGTTCTCTAGTCTCAGTAGAAATTTTATTAGTCAATTGCTGCTTTTTTCTACCAGCTATCTTTGTTGCAGTTTTTAAAAGTGTATCAGTTATTTTCATATTAATTTCATTCAAATCTGAATCATGTTCAAAATCTACTAATACTTGAAACCGATTTGTGAGTTCTAATTTAAATTCATTAGAATGTTTCTGAAGATTAGGAATATCAACTGTAAATATAGTTTTTCTTAATAATTTTTGTCTTATTATGCATTATTAAGTTAATATGTATAAACGAGGTGAGTCAAAAATTATACTCTAGTTATATTAACACTTTTGTTGCCACACTACCTTATCAACAAAAA
Source organism: Epiperipatus broadwayi (assembly GCA_028023455.1). Lineage (NCBI taxonomy): Eukaryota > Metazoa > Onychophora > Udeonychophora > Euonychophora > Peripatidae > Epiperipatus > Epiperipatus broadwayi. The sequence goes on from JAQFVV010012582.1 coordinate 888,702, forward strand.
AGCATTTGGGATTTTCTCAAATGAAGAGCAATGGGCAGTTTTGTTTTTTGTGGTCTAAGAGTGTGTCTGGTGCTAATATTTATCAAAGATTTTGTGCTCAGTGTGGAGAAAATGTTTTGCCACGAAGAATTGTGTTTGAATGGATAAAGAAGATCAAAGAAGGTTGCAAAAGTATTAGCTATAAAGTAAGACTCGAAGATTCATTTTAAGATGTTGGAACATTTTCACTGTAATTCTGATTTTACCCCATTGGATTCGCCTTTTCAGTCCCCTAAAGACAACAGTGCATTTGTGGGCTACAACATTTTTTAATGAGGAAATATGAAAGTGTGTCGACAAATGGACAAAGTGTATTAAAAAGCAGGGAGAGCCTTTTGAAAAATGAAGTATTTGTCTTTTCTAAAGTTAACTAAATTCAATAACCAAAGTGTGGGCATTTTTTTTGATTCACTCTTACATATTGCATATGGGATTATTTTATTTGAACAAATAAAACTCTTTTAATTTAAATTAAAGAGTAGGTGTTAGTTTAATAGAAATTGTATCTCAATACAACAAATCTTAATTATAAAATGTGTGCATAAAAATGTAATTCATGACTTAAAAAGGTTTGGATCGACTTATTATTGTTAAAAGAAAGTTGATTTAACAACAGGTTGAGATTGTTATTGGATTGTCTAAACGTTGACTGATTTTAATGATTATTTATAAACCCACTTAGTCTTGAGCATTATTATACTTATTTAAGATTTGAAAATTATAATTGCAGTTTCTAATGTTATAATTGATTATTTGTTAGTCTGCATTCAGAATAGATACTATTTATCTGTTTAAGGAGCTTTAGTTAAACTTCTTTTTATCAATAATTTCAATCTCTGTGGTCAAGTTGCAATATTTAGTGCAAAATGGAATTCCACCTTTGTTGTTAAAAGAAGGTTGCTTTGACAACAATTTGAGATTGTGTAAGTGTACTGGTTTTTAATGAGTCCTTAGAAACCCATTTAGCATTGGGTGAAATTTGAAAATTATAATTGCCACTTGTAATGTTAAATTGACTATTTATTTGTCTGCATTCAGAACAGGTTATATTTATCTGTTTAAGGTGGTTTATTTAAACTTTTTTGTATCAATAATTTCAATCTCTGTGTCAAGTTGCAATATTTAATGTCTATATAAATATATTGGACTATAAATAAAAATGGGATTCCACCTTTATAGTTAAAAGGTTGCCTTGACAACAGATTGAGATTGTTATTGATATTGTTTAAGTGTTGACTGACTTTAATGATTATGTATATATATAACAAAAATCATAAATTGCTAACCTATCTTAAGTTTGCAATTTTTTCCTTTAAATAATCATTATGGATGAAAATAATGACACAATAGTAATATCTTCGCGCACAATTTTGAAGTTTATAAAAAAAACATGTAAGTTGAATTACAATCACTTTAAAAAATAGTAATAAATCCTTAACTATTTTTTAATTTTAATAAAATTACAATGAGGTTCCCATGATCTGATTATAAAAGAGAACAAAAAAAAAAATGAAATTTTTCTGAAAATTAGTAATATATTTTTGATAAATTTAACCAAAAATATCATTATATAAAAGAGAAGAATAAATTATAATAAGTAAAATACGTGTACCTGCAGAGAGTAAATGCACCACGGTTAGAACTTATCCAGGACTGAAGTGAATCAGATGAAATCATTCCCAAGAGAACTTCCGAAAACAAAGCTGCAAAAAAAACCCCATTTTCTCCTTAGTAAAAACATAATTACTTCTATCGATATATTTCTTTTCATCACATATAAATAAAATGTAGAAAACAAAAAAAGTAGGTTGAATTTAAAATTCTACTTTTAAAAAATAAAAACAATTACTATCAGTTTAATAAAGAATATTTTTTGACAAGTATCCATCCTACAAACCCATTTTAAAATAGAATAAGTCATAATTGGGCTAGAGATATACCTTACATGGAAAAATAGGAATTACATCTTAATTACCTTTTGCTTTTAAAATATTGATTTATTGTAAAATAAAAAGGAATTTAAAAATCCTATCAAAGTTAGACTGCAATGATGATGAGATAAGATTATATCTTGAGAAATAAGATATAAATATTGATAACTAAAATTTATTTTGGACAATGATAGTAAAGATAAATGATGTTACCCAACTCTCCATACAGAAGTGGCATCAAGTGCAAGCCTTTGCAATCAATGGATGCAGGAAGGTTTGCACTTGGTAGCACTATTGTATGGAGAATTTAGTACTGTATTAACAGCATGTGTAAGCATATGAAATGGTGATCATGTGATGTTTTGAAGGATAAATGATAACAATCACAAAAGTCATAACAGTTAGCATTCATATTGGATCATTTCATAAGCCACCGTTTATGAAGTTATTCACTAAAATGATATTTTGCAATCCCATCTAAACAAACTTGCAATAGCAAAAATATTTTAAAAAGAAGGTTTCATCACTTCAAACAGTTGGGCTGAAAGTATCACTTTTCCAATGGACATTCTTGTTACAAACAGAATCAGAATCTAATTCACAGTTAAAACAAATAGCTTTGATTATTTTGAACCTTAAAATAAATTATGGCTTTTCAGTCCTAAAAATAGGCTGCTATAGGTTATCTTTGAACAATGTGAATAGCACTGAGAGTTACTTCCCTTGCATCTGATACTATGTTTTCAACATTTTTTGAAGAATTTTAAGATGTTATTAAATCCTATCTAGAGGTGGAGAAAATAAATTTTCAGACAGTTTATAATACTCATCATCTGGTAAACATGAAAATGTAATGCATCTAGATGTGAAATGATATCTATGGTAAAGCATCAATATTATTGAATAAAAAGCAAGAATAAATAATTTCAAATATAAACATGAAATATATTAATCAGGTCTAAGCTTACTTTCCCTCTTTTATCTTTCAATTAATCAAATTTTATTGATTAAAAGATAATATGAAAGCAATATAATTAAAATAAATCTTCATTATTGAGGTATTACACACAAGAGTACAAGAATGAAAAGACAATATTAAGTTGTAACAACAATTAGTAATCTAGGCATAATTCAGTTATAATTAACCAATGGCAAACTCTACATATAGTAGTGCCACCCAGACGAAGTCTTAGTAAAAGTCCTATCTAGTGCCTACTCATCCAATATCCTCAGACTAGTTGTCTAACTTGTAGCTTTCATCAGTAAGGAACTTAGATTTTAGAACACCACTTCTAGATGCAGTGCTTTTAAATCCAAGGCTCCTCACTGATGAACACCGCAAGCTAGAAACTAGTCTGAAGATACTGGATGGTAAGCACTAGATAGGGATTTTATGTGCAAACCTTCTTGCATCCATTGATTATTAAGGGTTGCACTGGGTGGCTATAGTGTATATGGCCACTGGAGATAGTCAAACTATAATGAAGTGGAACAGTAGCATATAAGAATGCCTAGTTAAAGATATACAGAGTTTCAAAAAAAAAAGGGAAGAAAATAATGGTTATAGGGAGATATGAACAGGTATATTGAAGAAATTGATGATGTGGATAATAAGAATGGACAGCTGTGTCAGAGAGTGAATCTGAGGATTGGAAACTTATCAAATATTTATGAAAACGAAAACATATGGTCTAGAAATAATATATTTCACACAATAGATTATGTATTAGTAGAAAAAGAGAGAATGAATGAAATACGATAAATTAAAATGTTTGATAATGAAGAGAGAGTATGTAATAGTGATCATAATTTCTTTATACTAGAAATAGTTAGTAATGTGGTGGAAAATAGTAATAAAAGTAGAAAGGATAGTGAAAAATGTGGATGGAAAATGAATGATAAGAATAAGTTAGAATAAAATAAAAGTAGAAAAAATCATGGAAGAGTTTATTGGGGATGAATATAAGGACTGGTGTGATGAATTAGAAAAAAAGTGGCAAATAGAGTTTTAGGTGAGAATATTCAGAATAAAAATAATAGAAAAATGAGAATTAGTAAAAGTGAAGAAACAAGCATGCAGAGAATAAATGTGCTATTAAAAACAAAGAAAATGAAAAAGATATTAATATTAAGTGGATAAACTATTTTTTTAAGAAAGAAGTTGTTTAAAATAGATAATTATAGAGAGAATGAAGTTAAACAGTAAATTATTGGAGGATATTAAAAAAAGTGGAAGAGATGGGAGTAAAAAATTTTGGTAATATATTAAAAAAAGGAATGTAGAGGAGAGAGTAATAGTATTACTAAATAATGAACGAAAACAGTGTAGCTCTAGAGAAGAATGAGAGACAATCTTAAATAAATGTGTAATGGTTATAGAAAAGATGTTAAATGTAAAGGACAGAGTGATAACAAACATAAAATCACAAAGTAACGGAAATACTAATTTTACAGAAAATGAACTGAATGAGGCAGGGAAGAAATTGAAAAGTGGAAAGGCAAAGAATGGGCAACAGAGATGGTGATGAATTTAGACAATAGGGCAAAATGAAATCTATTATCATGTTTTAATAAGATGGCATAGAAAGCAGAATTTCCAGATAGCTGGAATAATACAAGAGTAAGGCTATTATTTAAAGGAAAGGGCATAGAAAGATAAACAATTCTAGATTGATAGCAGTAATGTCAGTGTTATATAAAGTTTTTGGTATATATGGTGACTGGAAGAGTGACAAAATGGATGGATGAAAATAATAGTGGGAGAAACAAACATAGGCATATAGGAGATAGTTTATTTAAGCCACACAACGTAGAGATATGAGTAGGAATACAGGTAGACAGTTATATAGATGGTATTTATAGATATAACAGAGAAGGCATATGATAAAATAAATAGAAATAGATTATGGGTAAGTTTAGTAAATTTGGAAATGATTGGAGCTTTAGTGAATCTTATAGAGAGATTGTATGAAAATAATTATGTCAACTATTTTGTTTTTGTTATATTTGAGAGAAATGAAAAAAGCAAAAGAAAGACTAGGAAGAGAGGTAAAGATACCATTAATAGATGGCAAGGAAATGATGATATCTTCTTGTGCAGAGAAAGTAGGGAAGATATGAAAGTTATGCTGAAGACATGCACAAGGGTGGGTAAAGAGATGGGGATTACATTTAGTGAAGAAAAACCAAAAGTAATGATGATAAAAGCTGGGAAAAGAAAGGAGAAAATTTTTTTTATTGGTGGATATAAAGTTAAATGTGGTGAATAGGTATAACTATTTGGGAATCTTCTTAAGTAATCAAAAATTGTTTGGATGAATGGCAGAAAAAGTTGATAAATGAAGCAAAGAAAAGAAAGGGACTGATAAAGAAATTAGCAGTGTTTTCTTATAATAAATATAAGCAAAAATTGTACAAAAGGGAGTGGCAGTAGCAGGACTAACTTATGGTAATGATGCATTATGTGTTAGTAAAAAATGTTAGATTACTTAGAAAAAGTACAAAGAGAAGTAGGGAAGACATGCATTAGATGCAGATGTGTGGATAGCAAAAGGGAAAATTCAAGAAGAAATGGAATGGTCTAGTTTTTATATGAGAAAATGTTCATTAAGTAGATTGCATTTTATGGATAGTAAGAGAATAGCAAAAATAGTATTTAATTGGGCTATGAGTAAAGGACAAGCAACAAGATGGGTGAGAAAGGTAATAGGGTATGCAGAAGATTTGGATAAAAAACTTTATATCAGTATACTTGTACAAAAAGTATTCATGATTGTGTTAGGGGATTGTTGAGTGTTATAGTGGCAAGGAATGGGATAGAATAGATGCATTAAAAAATAATAAAGAATGGGGAGTTGTAAAGATGGAGAAGTAGTATGGAGAGTAAAAAGAGTTTAAATATATATAGAAATAAACAGAATTGAATTAAGTTACGATATTAGCAAGGAAAATAGTTTATTGTTTAAGGCTCAAACAGGGTTGTTAGCAGAATATACACATAAATGGAGTAATATGTGTGATTTAGTCTGCAAGTTATGTAAGGAAGGCATGAAAGATCTTAGGCATCTGCTAATTGAATGTAAATGATTACAAGCAAAAAGGGTACAAATAACGAAGCTGTGGGAGAATAAATATAAACAAAGTGATTATATAAAAAGTGGTTCTGGGTTTTTATGCTGGGTTTAGAAAAAGATAAGGGGGATCTAGATATAAAGGCCATAGAGTGGATAAAGATGATGTTGTGAAAACAGGATGAAGCAGAATAAATAAGAATATGGGAAAAACTTAGGGTGGGGAATGGAAAGGGAAGATAGTTAACAGATTTCTATGGGCATAGTGAAACGGAAATCTCCAATCCCTTTCCGTTTCACCATCAAACCTAATGACACTCTCATCTGTGCTAAGTTCGAACCTGTTTAAATGTTAATAAGTATAAAATTCGTTCATGTCTGTATAAACAGTATTATATATTTACGTGCGAACGAACGCTATAATTAGATAGGATTAGTAAAATTATAGCGTCCTAAAGTTATTTAATATTTCTAAAAAAGTTTATTATATTATTTAAGTTAAGAGTAAATTATTAATTTTGTTGTTTAATATTGTAATTTCGTATGTGGATATATAATCTGTGCTATATAGAAGAAAGACATGATTTAAAATATGTAAAAGCCGTTATCTAAAAATACTATTAAATGTTTCTTTAAAATTGTTAAAAGATTTCTTGTTTTAAATATATTTCAGGGTAAAGTTTCTCGAAAATATATTTAAAAGCTATATCAAAATATGTTTGCAAATTATTTTTAATAAATATGTTAAAAATGTTTTCGTTTTAAAAAAATGTTAAAAGGTTGTTTTTAAATAGAAAGAGTTTCTATGTAAGATTAAAAATAAAAGCTGGTCAAGTAATTAAAAGATTTTTGGTTGTAAACAAGTGTCATTAACGACCACACCTGGAATTCGTAAAAAGTAAAACTAGTTCAAAATTTACTAATTAAAATCTCCTTAGATAAGATTTAAGTTATTTTAAAATCTAAATTGGACAATTGTTTGCAACGAAAAATCTTAATTATAATAATAGCTTATGGAATGTTTCTAACATAAGTTATCGAAGATCTGAATTATAAATTGAAAAACACTTAATTAAATTCCTGAGTTTAGTGAGTCTTGAGGCGGGAGATTCCGATAAGGAAAACATATAAATACTCTGTATTGTTGGAGAAAGACAGCCATATTGTTAGTGAGAGTTGTAGCCAGTATTCACAATTGTTAATTTGAACATGTCCGGCTAAAAGCGGGCATCTTGTTGCTGTTACTCCGCGGGAGAACGGGGTTTCTCTCGTCGAAATGCCTAAACCACCATCATGCCGATAGAAGAGACGAGCTTAACATAAGGAGAAAGATGATGCCGCCCAGTCAAACTAAACCAAACCAACAGCCAAGAACTTGCAGATAAATCATACCGGTACCGTTTTATTTTTCAAACCGCAGAGCTCTGTGTAATTCTAAATGTAATAATATCTATCTAAGTTAGCTAACTTTCCTTTTAAAATAATGATAAAGCTAAATGTAATCAAAACTTAAAATCCATTTAATAGTTTAATATGTCAATTGCTATCCAAAATTTAATGTGTTAAAGTTTAAATAATCTGACTTATTTATATTTTCCTTTCATTTAAAGTGCATTATGTGTTTAGTTTCAAGTTATATCACTGCGGTTGTGTCTATATTTCTTTGTTTATTTTAAATGCTTATTATATTTTATATGCCAAAATTTCGAAACAGTGAGCACTTAATTTCATGTATGTTTTAAGAAGATATTATTTGAAAATCTTCGCGTAATTTATTTATAGCGTCAACTTTCTGCGCTGTTTCGAAATCCTATTTTTTTTATTTAAATGATTTAATATGTGAAATGTGACTCTTATAATCAACCAGTTAAAAACTTAACCTTATAAGTTTATTTAGAATTAAATTTAACATTGATCGTATTTATAAGTATATTTGACATTTAAATTCTTAAGTCCATAGAAATATACTTTCCCTCCTTAAATATTTATTATCTATAAGTAACTTAATAGATCGAACATGTCAAAGTACAGATGTAATAATACTCCCTTTAGTAGCATAGAAATTTATTATCAGGCTACACAAGAGTTGGTCACAATTTGATAGAGCTAATATGCTATTCACTCGTATTTCGTAGTATGAAATATACTATTCTTTGCTTGGCGGATGGATCTTATTTTATAAAATTATTCTCGTTTTGCTGCGATACGTAAATACGATCTTAAGATGGAGCCACGGCTTGCCAGCACATCTTCTCTTATAGGGTAGAGCAGTAGCGAAGTGAGCCAAGGCCAGGTTAGCACGTAAGACCCCGCCATTCCTGAACACAATGTTCCTTTTCACGCAGCATTGCGACGGTTACAGGGTACCGGCGTTTGTCGCAAGAACCCTGAAGTTATTTCATCCATCCGCAGAGCGACTTTTCCTATTATTGTTTACCTGTGCCATAGCGCATTGGTAAAATCTTATTTCAGCCAACTCTCCCACCTTTATATAACGCATTCAGCATTCTGAAATTTTCTCTCGAAAGCCATGTTCGATCGATCATTACTTGAGCTGGTTTATGCGCTCATTATTAAAGTATATTGGGTATTTTAGTAAATAAATCCATGATCAAAGTTTAATATAATTATTTATATACCAGCCACAAATGTAATAGGATTTGGCTTATCGAGATTTATAGACATAACGTAGTGATTAATTATGTATCAATTGTAAACAATTCCTAAGATGGGCACATGTTAAACTCATCTATGAAATTTAATGATTACTTATGTGAAGTGATTTTGAATTACCAAATGTTTGTACATTCTACGCTGAATACTATTGTAAATAAGTGATATATAGCTATGAGTTGTAAATAAATATATAATTAATTTAATGTATTTCGTTCTCTGTCTCGTTATTGATTTAATTCAATCCAATTCTAATTATCCTTTATAGTCTATATATGTGAAAACTATGCATTAAGTTAAATTAAATTAGTGATATTTTAGTCAATTAAGAACCTTTCTTTTAATTATCAGAGTCTCATTGCTTCTCCGTGACCTATGTCGGCCGTGTGGAAAGAGATCTACTACGTGTAATTTCAAGGTGGTCATTCGTAAGGTCGTGAGTCTTGGAATCCTGGTTGACGAGTTGAAGTGCGGTCGGACTCGGGATGTTACAGTCCTAGTCTGGTCAGCTTCGGTCTCTTTTGCTTGGATTCTGAATTCTGTTATGCGAATGTACAAACTTGACTGTTACAATAGTGGCTGGGAAATTCCTGACTTCAATAAAGTAGAAACCATAGTACATCGCATCTCATACCCTTTAACAGCTTGTGAAATCATAGGAAATGGTGATCATATAATGTTTTGAAGTTGTTGTTATCATATCATTAGCAAAATTGAATTTTTATTTTAAAAAAATAATTTACTAAAGTAAAAATAAAAAAAATAAGACAATTCTAAATCACTAAATTAAATGATGATTTAAACATATGTAAAAAAAAACTATCAATTTAGTGTTAAATAACATACACATACTAATATTTCATTTTAGATAATCATTTTTCAAGCTTTAATAATAAATAATAAATTTTTTTTAAAGATATATATATATAGCAAGTAATTTTGATTGTGGGGAAAAAGATAAATAAATAACCTCAATATATGTAAAATAATTCATAAGATAATAACAGACAAATATAAACTCTATAACATTTACAGAGAAAGCAAGTTAAAAAGTAGTACTATTTTGCTTAAGGATAACTAATATTCAAAAACAACATTTTCCAATTACTGGCATTACACATATTAGCTTAGCCTTTAAAGAAATCTTTTTTTTTTTTTTTACCAAATTTTAAAAATTGCATATTTTTAATATTAGAATTAATATTATATATAGACATTCATCTAAAATGTTTTAAAATACTAACAGAGTTCTATAAATTGAGTAGCAAGGCTTATTAAAGTAAAATAACTGAGATTGAATGAAATGTGCCTCTTGGAAAGTCCTCTTAAACAAAACCTAATATTGACCAAATTAGCTGAAAAACTGTAATTTCTATAATGCAACTATGAAAAGTCCATCACTGAAATACCATTACATTCACAAGCTGCTAAAACAGTAGCAAACTCCCCGTACAGTAATGACATCTAGTGCAAGCCTTAGTAATTAATAGATGCAAAAAGGTTTGTTACCTTAGATCCTAAGATCCAGATGCAGTGCTCTCAAATTCAAGGTTTTTCACTGATGAAAGCCACAAGCTAGAAACTAGTCTTGGGATATTAGATAAGTTAACACTAGATAGGAATTTTATGCACAAATCTTCTAGCATCCATTGATTACTATGGCTTGCAGTGGGCAGCACTACTGTATGGAGAGATTGCTATTATTTTGAGCATTTGATTTCTGAATGCTGTTGGTTTTATCAGTTTCCCATCTATAATGAATTCAGCCATAATCCTTAAATTTAATGACTTTGAAATATTGAATAAAATCTCTACAAATATATGCAAGATTTTGTAAAACTTAATTTATTTCAGTGGAAAGAATTATGGACATGATAGGTATGCAATAATAGAAGAGAAAAGGAATTACCATTAATGAGCAATAACAATATAAAAAAACCCATCAATAGCCAATAGTAATATTAACTGTAATACAAAAATAATAATTAATACCAATTCATTTTATTTCTTTTCTTATTCAACAAATAGGAAAGGTCCACTAAAATCATTTTACAGCTTAGCACTGCTTTCAACCTGATGATCATATTCATAGCCTTATGACTGGCCTGGTTGAAAGCAGTGCTAAGCTATAAAATAGTTACAATTGTTTAAACTTTCTTAAGTGCAAATTATAAAATGCTCTAACACACACAAGCACACAAAGCATTTTATATTTTGCACTTTAGAACAATTAGCCACGAAGTTTAAACTGTTTGCTCATTTAAACTTTCTTGTATAGTGGACCTTTCCTATTCATTGAATTAATACCAATGCTGAGATGAATTTTATATAATTGTCTTAATTTATTATATTTCAATCATCAGATTCTCGTTTTAAAAACAAAACAACTATTCATTTTTTACAACTTCGAATTATTGTGAAAGAATATATAATTATTTAAAAATAATAATAACTTAACATTTGTTATATTTTATTCATTTACATATTAAAGTTATAATTTGGAATTATTTCTTATAAATAGCAAAAATTATAAGAATTAGGTATTAAAATAGAAAACCCAAATACTTAATCATAAAAGTAATAACACAGCATTCAAATTGCATGAACATAAAGGTAAACATGCATTGTGTAGCATGGTAGCCAAAGGAGAAGCATTTATAATCTTGTCTAATATAAAAGCAACTATTTTAATAATTATGATTATGATAAATGAGTTTTGTCATCTGTTGGAAAATGATTTGAGTAGATATTTGGAATGACTTTTTTACACCTATAATCAAAATATATAAAAAACTTCTTACGAGATAAATGGTTTTCTGCTCGAACTTTATCATTTGAAATTAGTCGTTTCAACATAAGATGTCCAGCTGTTTGATTTATAATATGATCATCAGTAAAAGGTTCATTGATAAGATGACTTATAGCTTCATATGCATCAACAACATCATCTAAAAAAAAAAAAATTCTACATAAAATATCTTCATATTCACAAGTGTTTTTCTTTTGAAGTAAAATAAAACAAAATCATTTATAATATTAGTATAAAGAAGCCATTGTTATAATTAAGAAAAATTATTCCCAATGCTGAAAAACTCTATTTTTTAGATATATAGTTTGTTGCTCAAAGATGTCAAACAACAAAAGAACTAGCTGCATACATTTCCATTGTCAAATCTAATAGTTTGTTTTTATTTATTTTTTCTAAAAGAGAAGGAAAGGGGGGGGGGGTCAGATCCAAAAACTTTTAGCCCTTGAATCTAACATTGTTAAACTGTTAAAAGTGATACTGTTTATTGCGATTATTTCTAGATGTACACTAAATTACATCCTATCTCCAAAACTTTTTACAGCAGTGCTGCAAGAAGTATTTTGTGTATCGTCATTTACATTTTGCAGATGATGTAGTTGTTTTTGCAAATAATGCTTTAGAGTTGCAGGAGTAATCAGAAGATAAATGTTAAAAAAATTAAAGAAAATAAATTTTCTCAAAATATAAAAATAAAGATTGATTACGATGAGTTAGAAGAAGTTAACAGCTACAAATACCTTGGTCAGATTATTAATACAGATGGGAACATAATGGCTGAAATAAATCATGGAATTAAACTTGGTTGGATTCTTTTGGTAGAAATAACTTGATACTAAAAGGAAATATGACCAAGTTTGAAAAGAAAGGTTTTTAATAAATGAATTTTACCAGTTGGTTTTTAATAAATGTATTTTACCAGTTCTTACTTATGGATCTGAGACTTGGACATTTAATCGAAGAGCAATACAATGACTTCAGACCACTCAAAGAAGTAAGGAGAGATGCATGTTGGGAGTAACAAGAAGAAATCGAAAACACAATATATGGGTAAGAGAACAAACAGATGTTACTGACCTTATTGAAAAAATTAAAAGACTGAAGTGGAGTTGGGTAGGACATATTTTAGAAGAGATGATAATAGATGGACAATTGAAATTCTTAAACAGGATTCCAAAAGATTGTAACAACCTAGAAAGAGATCATATGTGAGATGGATGGATGAAATAAGAAAGTGTGCAGGGGTGATGTGAAGAAGAGAAGCTAAAGATTGGAGAAGATGGATTGAACTTGGAGAGACGTTTATCCGGCAGTGGATTGATACTGGTTGATGATGATGATCATATAAATAAATATTTCGCAAATATATGAAAATTCTTTAGATGAATTAATTAAATATTTTTCTCAGAAATCATCCATTGAAGCAAATAATTACATTACAAATTATTGGCATCATGACTTTAAAAATTTGACTGACACATATGTAGGACTAGTAATGGTGCCCTGCATCTAACATATATTCTATTAGCATAAAACAGAGAGAAAATTCTCTGATAACAATTTCATGTAACATCAAATCAAACTGTGAAGGTCAATCATTTCACTTAGCATTAAATGTGAGTGAACCCTCTGTCAATTATTCCATCCAGGGTCAAACAGTAAGAGAACCCTTGAACTATATCATTAACAACAGTAAGAAAACCTTCTGTTACCTATTCCATATAGCATCAATAGTGGTAGAACCATCTGCCAATTATTCAATCTAATTTTCTATCAGCTGCTCCACCCAATGTCAAACTGTGAGGCCCCTTGGCCAACTATTTCATTTAAGATCAAATATTGAGAGAACTCTCTGTCAACCAATCTATATCAAACAGTCAGAGACTCCTCGGTTAACTATTCTATTCAGTATCAAACAGAGAATCATCTTCAATTATTCCATCTAGTACCAGTGAAAGAAACTTCTTCAATATTACATCTAGAATCAAAAAGTGAAAAAACTTTTGCCAACTATTTTATCCAGTATCAAATTGAGAGAACTCCCTGAAAGAAGTCTTTGTTAATTATTCCATCTAGCATCAAACAATTAGAGAAACATCTGTCAACCATTCCATCTTAGATGCTAATCAACCAATAAATATGTAAAGTACAATCTAAAAACTAGTATCAAAACCTAATAACCATGTAGTACCTGCTACTTGCTGTTTCCAGATTCATTTAATCCTAACTTCTGGAATTACAGCAAATTACATAAAGTCAAAGGAATAATAGGTATACTGCATGCAATTTATATTCATACAACTGATTATGTCTCATTATTATAATTAAATAACACCTTATTTAAACAGTTTAGATAATAAATCACTTCCTTGCTGATTGGCTCATAAGAAGAGATTTTGCAAGTTTCCCAACAAGTACTTCTTTCAAATTCCACAATTGTAATTCTGTGCAAATCCAATGGTATTTGCGATCAGTAATAAATTTAAAATCACTTTGTCAAATTTAACTATAAATGTTTACATTTCATTTATATGAAATCATAAAAAAACACAAGTAATTGTATAAGCCCAAATCCAATTAAATAAGTAAACTTCAGTGGACTAGTTTATCATAGTCTCCTCAGCATTGACTTTTAGATCCCACAGAGAGAATCTTTTATGAGTAATATATCATTCTTTATACTCTGATCTTCGAATAAAATAAATCCAGCAAACCATAAAATCAAAACTGTGATTCCATCTCTGAAAGTAAAAGTTGCTATGAGCCAAGCCATAAAAATGTAAAAAACAAATATTATTTATTAATTTTTGATTTGTGAAAATAATTGATTGTTGTGAAGTAATGAACAATTAATTTAACTTTCAAGATCAAAATGATCAGCAACAAATGCCTAGTGGCCAAAAGAATTGTGACATGCAGTATACTCACTGATGGACGACATTAGTAACTAAGAACTAAGATCATTAGTGATTATTATTTTACATTATATTAATGTAAAACTAAAAAATGACAGATTACAGCACTACTAGTGGTAAGAGGTAAATACAAATTTTTCAAATCCTCATTTTCTCATAAGAAAGATGTATAAACCACTAAAACATCACATGTAGTGATTAAGAAAAATATATATTATTAATATCAGAAATATTTCAATCTTCTAAACTGAGTCCTGATTATATATATTTGAGGGAGATAAAAATCTGGACTAATTGATATGAGTGCTGGTTCAGCATGAAATACATATATTGGAGATCATTTATCTTTTTCACACGTAAGTGTTCATGTGTATTGGTTGTATAAGATGGAGTGGATAGCTATAGAGAGCTTGAAAGCCCGAGTTAAAATCTCTTGTAATTATAATAAATTCACTATAGACAATACGCTTATATTTAAACAAACAAGTTTGCAACCAATATAACTTTAATAAGGAGCAAAAAAAAAAAAACAATAATAAGTAATCATAGGAACAATTTATCGGGAGGTCAGATGAAACGAGAACTTTAGTGGCAGATTGAAGACTTAATAGTTTCATTTATCTAATCTGAGCTTTTTTGTTTTTAATTAATCAGTCCAGAATTGATTTACAAACTTCAGCTTTGAATCTGCCATACTATCATTGAGTTAATTTGTAAATAAAAACAATACATAATACATCACTACTGCCAATGTAATGCCAAGTAGATAAGTCTCTCATCATTTTCTTTCTGATACAAGTTTTCATTTTTTTAAATTTTTGTTTCTAGAAAAAACAGCAGCTGAAAAATTTAAATAGAAAATACTTTTCACAAATATTAAAAATAAATTAAATACTATCAATTTATTTATTGAGAATCAATTATTTGACCAATTATGTATACATGTAAAGATCATGCAAAGGATTAGTGCCCACAGATCATATCCTTACAAGTAGTGATGATCATGAATCCAATTCAAATGAACTCACATTTTTCTTTATCATTCAATTAAAAATAGTTACATACTCTTTATGGCTGGGCAGATTGGTTATGGACCAAGTATAAAAAAAAAAAAAATCTCAAGTTTATGTGGAAACTCCTTAATTATCTAAAAAAAAATTCACCAAAGGTCCACCCAGATTCAAACTTTAGATCTAAAGAAGATCTAAGAGACTCTTAACTCACTACAAAAGGCACATAATTTTTTTAAAAATTAAGAATATATATAATTTGTAGTAATGTAAATAAACCACAATAGTACATTCTTCTATGCACTTTACATAATCTCATTTTCAAAAATAGATGAGTTTCAACTATCCAGCGTTTTTCTTCAGAGCTCCATCACTATTTAAACCTCAATGTTCAATATTCCTCAATCATTAAGGAAACACATATTTTCCTTTTCATTTTAAGATACTTTTAGTTGTTTTACTCATATCCAAATATTGTGTATATATCTGTGACTCCTACCATTCTTATGCTACATCTATATTGTAACGATCCGGAGAAGGTGACTTAACGTAATCTGCACTACAGGGCGCCATCTAGGCATTTGAACCTAGAAAAATTTATAGAGTAGGCAGATACGTAAGTACAAAAAAAAAAAAAATTTTTTTTTTGCATCCGGTCGTTAGCCCATGTCACTAGCTCAGTGGAATAGCAGAGATTTAAAAAATAATATAAGAATATATATATAAGAGGAATAAAATAAGCCACTGCCAGTAATTAACATACAAACATTTATTTATGCACATATATTGTAACGAGCACAGACGTTCGTTACATTGTTTTTTTTTATATTTATTAAACATGAAAGTAAATTAAAAAGTTCGCATTTAAAAATTTTATTTAAGAATTAAAAATTGAAATTAAATATCATCTTAAACTCGTATATATTAAATCGCACAGATAATGAAAAATTATTAAAATAAAACTTTATTAGAGAAAAAGTATTTTAAAACTAAATTTTAAAAAGATTTGGAGATAGAATTATTTCTTTAAATTTATCTTTAAATATATCTTTGATTTGGAAAACAGGTTAATTAATCAGAAATGGAAATGATAAATTTAATTAGTCAAATGTAAACCAGCCTTGGGCATTTAAATGTAAAAACATCGATCAGATAGGAAAACAATAGCAACTTTTAGCAAATGAAATAAATCCATTGGGAAATTGGACCTCAACGAAAAGGATCATCGCATCGATGACGTAATGTAAATGCAATCCTTCAAATGAATATAAAAGGACAAGGTTGAAAATTATTAGGGATTATGATTATTACGATGTGACAGATAGGTGTTAGTGCGGAGGTGCGGGAGAAGGAATTGAAGAGACGCACGATTCAATCCCTTCAGTTTTGCCAAAGAAAGAAAGAGAAATGAACTATCGTTTTCTACATTGAGGACCAACTAAATTAAAAAACCTCCGAATGAATAAATAAAACATCGGCTAAATGCATACCAATATCTTCAGGACGGCGTGGGAATTCCCGTTCAAACTTACTAACGACAGATAAAGATGAACTGTTTAAAACCGTAAGAACTTTACAATTAATGAACATTAAATTAAAAACTTTTCGTATTTAAAATAATTGCATTAGTTTCCTATCTGACTAAAGTAGTTAAAATGTTATTTGATGTATTTTTTATTTATTTGTTTAAAATCATTTCCATTTATTTAATTTTGTTCTTTAAGTTTATTTATAATTTCTGTTTTCCGTTAAGTTAAATTATATAAATGTTAAACTTAAGTCGGGCGTGAATGGCTGTATAGATTTGTAAAGTTATATTAAGGGAGGGTAATCTTAGGTTATTTGTCTCGTGGTTAAATTGGGTCAATGGATTGGATATATTGGTGTGATTAGTAGATGTAACATTGATTCGCTACGGGCAGAATCGCTTCATACGCCGCACACTTCCGTTTGCCTATGGAAGGAATTATAAGTCGGATACCGCAGTTCCTTTCTATGGAGTTTTTTGTTTTATTGCTCTTCTTTGCAGATAGATGTAATATTCTTATCTCATAAGAGGCAATTTCTTCTCTTAACCTTTTGGGCTGCCGTATTTTATTACATTGAATACATCGATATATCAGATGAATTGATGCCAGTTTGACTACGAATTTTAGCCTAAGGTTAAATAGGGATAGAATGTTTATTTTCAAAAGCAAATTTATGTGGTCTATTCATACTCGACCCTAAATAAAAATGCATTAAATTTAAGTTGTTTATAGACGCTTGCATGGATTGTTTATTGGTTAACTATGTTTTGCGTTCCCATATTTGATCAAAATATATAGACATTCGATAAATAATGATACCTTACGGTGAGTATCTAAAATGTATTTATTCGGATGTCTTTTAAGTTATTGGTGACAATGCAAGTATCTTATGGTGAATACTATTGGGTTACGTATAAATTTCCCTCCGCAATTGTCAGTAATCAATGATTTTATATTTTGATCGTTTATGTTTACTTTGAAATGTTTTTAACCGTGTAATCTATGTAACCGATCTATAACAACATATTAAAACAAGCTTTTATAATCCCATCTGTGCGAACTTAATTAAAATGTAAACTTATAATATAATAGAAATTAAAGGTAAATTGAAGTCAAAAATCAAAGTTAAAAATGCAGGTTAAATTTTGAAATGTAAAACTAATACTAAAATAATTTTAAATCTTATATATATGTGCATAAATAAATGTTTGTACGTTAATTACTGGCAGTGGCTTATTTTATTTTTTTTTTTTAATATTGAAATATAATTAGATAAGATATTATATTATTTAATCTCTGCTATTCCACTGAGCTAGTGACATGGGCTAACGACCGGAAGCAAAATATAAAAAAAAAAATTTTTTTTTTTTTTTTTACTTACGTATCTGCCTACTTTATAAATTTTTCTAGGTTCAAATGCCTAGATGGCGCCCTGTAATGCAGTTTAGTAAGTCTTTCTCCGGATCATTACAACTGGCCCCACGTAGTCTATATTCTCCGGATCGTTACAATATATAAGATTTAAAATTATTTTAAATTAGTTTTACATTTTAACATTTAACATTATTTTTAACTTTACCTTAGATTTTAATTTACATTTTAATTTCTATTATATTATAAGTTTACATTTTAATTAAGTTCGCACAGATGGGATTATAAAAGCTTGTTTTAATATGTTGCTATAGATCGGTTACATAGATTACAAGGTTAAAAACATTCCAAAGTAAACATAAACGATCAAAATATAAAATCATTGATACTGGCAATTGCAGAGGGAAATTTATAAGTAACCCAGTAGTATTCTCCATAAAATACTTGCATTGTCACCAATGACTTAAAAGACATCCGAAGAAATACATTTTAGATACTCACCGTAAGGTATCATTATTTATCGAATGTCTATATATTCCGATCAAATATGAAAACCCAAAACATACTTAACCGATAACCAATCCATGCAAACGTCCATAAACAACTTAAATTCAATGCATTTTTATTTAGGATCGAGTATGAATAGACTACATAGATTTGCATTTGAAAATAAAATATCCTATCCCTATTTAACCTTAGGCTAAAATTCGCAGTCAAACTGGCATCAATTCATCTGATACATCGATGCATTCAATGTAATACGGAATACGACAGCACCAAAAAGATTAAGAGAAGGCATTGACCCTCATCAGATAGGAATATGACATCTATCAGACAAGAAGAGCAATAAAAAAAAAACTCCATAGAAAGGAACTGCGCTCTGCGTCTTATAATTCCCTCCATAGGCAAAACGGGAGAGTGCGGCGTATTCCGTATTACATTGAATGCATCGATGTATCAGATGAATTGATGCCAGTTTGACTGCGAATTTTAGCCTAAGGTTAAATAGGGATAGGATATTTTATTTTCAAATGCAAATCTATGTAGTCTATTCATACTCGATCCTAAATAAAAATGCATTAAATTTAAGTTGTTTATGGACGCTTGCATGGATTGGTTATCGGTTAAGTATGTTTTGGGTTTTCATATTTGATCGGAATATATAGACATTCGATAAATAATGATACCTTACGGTGAGTATCTAAAATGTATTTCTTCGGATGTCTTTTAAGTCATTGGTGACAATGCAAGTATCTTATGGTGAATACTACTGGGTTACTTATAAATTTCCCTCTGCAATTGCCAGTATCAATGATTTTATATTTTGATCGTTTATGTTTACTTTGGAATGTTTTTAACCTTGTAATCTATGTAACCGATCTATAGCAACATATTAAAACAAGCTTTTATAATCCCATCTGTGCGAACTTAATTAAAATGTAAACTTATAATATAATAGAAATTAAAATGTAAATTAAAATCTAAGGTAAAGTTAAAAATAATGTTAAATGTTAAAATGTAAAACTAATTTAAAATAATTTTAAATCTTATATATATGTGCATAAATAAATGTTTGTATGTTAATTACTGGCAGTGGCTTATTTTATTCCTCTTATATATATATTCTTATATTATTTTTTAAATCTCTGCTATTCCACTGAGCTAGTGACATGGGCTAACGACCGGATGCAAAAAAAAAAAAAATTTTTTTTTTTTGTACTTACGTATCTGCCTACTCTATAAATTTTTCTAGGTTCAAATGCCTAGATGGCGCCCTGTAGTGCAGATTACGTTAAGTCACCTTCTCCGGATCGTTACAATTGGCGCCCAACGTGGCACTTGAGATTTAATTATAAACGATCGAAATGTAAGTGAAGATCGAATCTAACCGCAAAAACAATATCTGCTCTACAAGGCGCCATCTAGGCATTTGAGCCTAGAAAAATTTATAAAGTAGGCAGATACGCGCTGTTAAGATTCCACTTTATTTAAATATTCCGATCGTTAGCGCAAGTCACTAGCTCAGCGGAGACGCAGAGATAAAAATCTATATCTTAATTTATATCTTAAATATCAATAAATAAAAGCCACTGCCAGAAATTAACACATAAAAATATTTATTTACGCACATATAAAATAACATTTAAATTTTGAGGAATAAGTTTAACATTTTAGATTTTTATATTAACTTTTAATTTTACATTTAACTAAGTTTCAATGAGTTTAATATTTTATTTAGATAGTCAAGTATGAATAGACTATATAGATCTGCATTTGAAAAGAAAATATTCTTCCCTGATTTAACCTTAGGCAACAAATTTCGCAACCAAACTGGCGCCAATCCATCTGATAAATTCATGTATTCAATGTAGCATGATACGACAACACAAAATACTATACTGTCAGGAAAGTACATCTGATCAGTAAGTAGATTAGAGAAGACATGGTCTCTCCACCAACAGGAATGTGACATCTGTTGGCGAGTAGAACAATAAACAAAAAACTCCATAGGAATGGACTGCGGTCTTCTGCCGACTTACAAACCCATCCATAGGCAAACAGAAGGTGTGTGGCGTATATATGCAATCCTGCCCGAAGCGGATCTCATACTACATCTACTATTACACAAATATATCCAATCCATTGAACCAATTCAACTACGAAATGAATAACCTAAGATTACCCTCCCTTAATATAACTTTACAAAACTATATAGCCATTCACGCCCGACTTAAATTTAACATTTAGATACGTTCGCACAAATGAATTTTATAAAATTTGTTTTAAAATGTTGAGTACAGATCAGCTGCATAGATTCCACGGTCAAAAACATTCCAAATTAAACACAACCGATCAAAATACAAAGTCATCGATAAACGTCACTTGCATAGGGAATATACAAATCCCATTAGCATTCATCATAAGATGCTTGCAGTGATATCGTTGACATATATTCTAATCGAATGTGAAAACCACGACATTATCAACCGCTAACGAATCTATGCAACGTCTATACCCAACCTTAAATTCCCTCATTTAAAATTTAAACAACAAATAATTTATACAATAAAAAAAAAAATGGAAATGATTTTTATCAATCGGCAAACATATAAAATTAAACATTATTAATTGATTTTAAACTTAAAAGTCAGATAGAAGTTCATAAGCTTGAACGAAAGTTCTTAATTATTTTTCAATTTAGAGTTCATGTCAATATAGCTTATGGTAGAAGAGTCCAGGTTTCTGCTTTTAATTCCCGCGACGCCTCCATTGGAAGATAATGTTCTGGAGATGACAATAGCTGGTTCAAGGTATCACAGTCTTTTCCTTTTTCTTTTAAATAGAGAGTGTGGTATGTGCGTCCTACCACCTCTCTAACACACAACGCTGGAACTGCCTGAAAAAACTATTTCCCTTTTTATATTATCCACACAGATTCAATCAACAAAACGTCACTAATCCATCACTTTCGTTAGGGTCCGAGACAAGGCTTAGTGCTTCCATTGGTCAAGCTAATTTCTCTTTTCTTCTTATCTATCTTTCATCAGATCATTTTAATTATACAAGAGCCCACGGCTAGCTTGCTTTTCAAACAATTTATAAACAATCATCTCCATTTACAGATTACAAGAATTAATTAATACCTGTTTTTATTTTTAAATCTTATACTTTTTTTTTTATAAAAAAGTACGTTCAAATACTTATTTATTTGTTTTTTAAAAAAAAAAAAATTTTTAAAATTTGGCATCTGTGCGAATGTATATACGTTTAACAAACATTTTAATTTTAGCGTTTAGTTTTTTTACTTTTATTTGCGAACTTTTAAGTTTTTATTTTAAATTAATGTAACGACATATTTATATATCGTTACAATATCTTAGATGTTAAAAGATTGTAGTATTAATTTTTTCTAAAACTTACATCATTTCAACCTCCAGAAGTAAGTTATCACTTTATCAGATCTAATTTATTTGTAGGGAATGGATATACTAGATTAGTTTTCATGTATTTTTTCTTACTATAACACCATAATATTTTGACTTAGATTTTATTATCATATTAGTCATTGTCTGCTATAATTCAATCACTGCGTTCATTTTTCCTAAGGAATAATTTTCTACACTCTACCCCAAAATCAGCTAGAGTAATTTAGAGATACTAAATTTTACTAATATTAAATCCACATCTGATGTTATTTTATTCACAGTCACAGAGTAATTAGTGAGCAGCTTGGATTGAATGCACCTGAATTTCCTAGACCTAATTCACTTTTCATCTAGCAGTGACCTTTGTTTTTTATTATCAAACTACCAATCTGACTTACTCCCCTGATTGAATAGATCTGACATTTAGACCAGCAGCTATATGCTTTAGTGTCCTCAGTTTGAAAATGTCTGTGCCTGTAGACATCTTTCATTCTAGAATAGGATCTGTAGACATCTTTCATTCTAGGATAGTGTAAAACCAACAAATATCACAGACTTTAGAAGGCTAAAGTTTATCAATATTGATACTGGTCTAATGGCAGATTAATATTACTATGTAAACAAGTTGGACTTAAATTAAAATATTAAGATGTTTTCATTTTCAGGATGGTAGTTTGATATTAAAAAAAGAATAAAAAATAACTGCTAGACAATAAAAACATTGCAGCTAATTCATCATTGATAAAAAAGATAATTTAGAGAGTACTCTGGGATGTGGATAGAAACTTTAATAACATAACTATGTAGTATCAATTGATTAGACAAGATGGCAATAGATGGCTTTAAATCAGAATGAAAGAACTGTTTTTAAAAGCATCTGAAGCAGTGATCATGTGAGGTCTGTTACTTTTATCTTTCCTACAAATGGTTTTCTCTCTTTTCCACACATTGCTTTTAAGCAGAATATAATGCTCTTAGCTTATACTTGCATTCCTCAATCAAAAGAATAAATATTTAAGGCAAATTAATTAACATCTTTTAT
Source organism: Epiperipatus broadwayi (assembly GCA_028023455.1). Lineage (NCBI taxonomy): Eukaryota > Metazoa > Onychophora > Udeonychophora > Euonychophora > Peripatidae > Epiperipatus > Epiperipatus broadwayi. Next base: position 912,014 of record JAQFVV010012582.1, read on the forward strand.
TTCAAATAGTTTGTTATACTGTAGAGCAGTGGTCTTCAACCTTTTCACACCTGCGGCCCGGCAAAAATAAGGATAAGATTTCGCGGACCGGCAGAAGTTTACAGATAAATTTTCGTAAAGATGTAACCTGCTTAGACTTAGATAAGCATAATTGTTATAACTGACCAAAACAGCACACTAGTTATTGTGTATTGTAATGGTGTTGCTTACCTTCACATGCTGAACTCAGAAAACAGTACAATACCAATCGTTCTCATTAATGTGCTTGCATTTCTATGTTTATTATTTCATTGTTAAAACATTCAAGAATAAAATGTTATTCACCTGAATGTTGGGAAATATCATAGCTAGTGTAATTATATGGCAATGATTATGATAAATGTGATATCTGTATTTAATGTTAAATATACAAGATGATTATATATATATGGAGATTGTCTTTTGATAGTAGTAAGTGCAAAATAGATATCGCATAATTAATCACTGTACAGTCAAAAAAAAATTCGCCATATTTTAAATCTGAAAAAATAAAACTAAACGTGTTTTTGTCTGAAGTTTTGATGTTATTGTAATTTTTTTTTTTGTGCTGGTGTGTAATTAATAGGAAAAGTTTTTTTTAAAAAATGGTAAAATAGATATCGCGTAATAGAAATAAAACCAAAAAAAAATCGCAAAGTTATTTTGTGTTTGTTTTTATTTTTTAAAAAAAGATTAACGAAATTGGTTTTAAAAATAAAAGTTTTAGTATATTAGCAGTATACAAATAAAACCAAAAAATATCACCTTATAGGCCAAAAAAAAAAGTGGGCGTATTTTTAAACAAAAAAAAAAAAAAACGAAACTTGAAAAAGTCAAAAGTTTTGATCTTGTTTTAACACATAAACAATGCCAACAAGCAACCGTGATTGGCTATCAAAAGCCAACTGGAGTTTGTTTAATAACCTTTTTTTTTTTGTAAATTTTGAATTGTTTTAGAAAAATAATAAATTTAATTCTATCTCTCCATAAACATCTGTGATAAATAGAAAAACAAATTAATTTATGTATTATTGATTAGATTTCGTTTTTGTTCTGGTTCTTATTTTTTAACAGGGTAAAAATGTGATGAAAAAATAAATAAAAATTGTTTACATTAATTAAAAGTTTAAAATCTTATTATTTTGTTATTATTAATTTTCTTGACAGTCTAGCGCGACCCAGCAGAAAACTTCTGCGGCCCAGCACCGGGCCGCGGCCCGGTGGTTGAAGACCACTGCTGTAGAGCATTTTACCATTTGCTTGAATACTGTTTCTTCTCTACTAATATTTACTTCCACAATGAATACAAACTTGGAAATCTGAGGCAACTACAAATACATAATATTATGCAGAATATAAAAGTAGTTACCTTTGGCATGTATCAAAACATCCAATATGAGTAAACTGGTGGCATTGTTGGATAGAAGCTCATTCATATTTTCTGTGACATATTCCAGAAGAGATGAGAAAATATCTTCACAAAGCTCCCTCTGGCGAACATCTTTAGATTTTTTGCTAAAAAAATATAAACAAAGCCTGTAATTAATATAATATTTAAGTATAGTAATGTTAATAGCATTAGTAGTTACAGTAAAATCAACACTACAAAGAGTAATAGCAGGAACAATAGTAATACTAGATAAAACACACACACACATATATATAATCCATTGTTCATTAAAAAATTTGAGCTGAGGAAATGATGGCTAGAGCTATGATCCATGGACTTTTGAGTTCCAAATACGGCAATTCGACTGCTGTACTAAGCAATGCAAAGTATTATCCAGAATAATAACTGTAGTAATCATTAGCAAACCATAGAAATAATAGTAATAGTACCAAAATCACCCTTTTCTTTATTTTGCTGTAATGTCCTATAAATACAATTTATCCAAACCACTTCGAACACTTTTTAGCAAAACTTTTTATTTGTGCTTATATACATACATCTTACGTTTCAACTGTCCTGCAGTCTTCTTCACAGCTATGATATAATGAACAAAATAAATTAAAATACATAACTATATAATAATACAATAAAATGTAAACAATAAAAAACTAAAAACAACCTAAAATATATTAAAAAAAAAAAAAAAAACTGAAATAAATAATCAAACCCAAATAAAACAATTAGGAATATACATGTATAATTTATATTTATTTTCTATTTATGTTGTACATTTTATTTCATATTAACTGTTTTATTTGGGTTTGATTATTATTATTTTTTTAAAATATATTTTAGGTTGTTTTTAGTTTTTTATTGTTTATATTTTTTATTGTATTATTATATAGTTATGTATTTTAATTTATTTTGTTCATTATATCGTACCTCTGAAGAAGACTGTAGGACAGTCGAAACATAAGATGTATATATATATGTACAAATAAAAAGTTTTATTAAAAAGTGATCGAAGTGGTTTTGATAAATTGTATTTATAGAACAGTAATAGTATTAAAAAATCCAGCAGCGGAAGCATTAGACAGAATAATAAAAACATTAAAAAAATTTATAACAACAATAATAGTCTCAGGAAGATTAGCAGGTATGCTACTAAGAATAGCAAAATAATTGAAATAGTAGTAGCATTAATTAGCACAATAATAACAATGAAAAAGCATTAAAAATAGTTGCAGTCTAACAAAAATAGAAGATGCAGCAGTAACAATAGTATGATTAGTAGTAGCTTCTATAATAGCACCAAGAGTTGTACAAGTACAAAATTAGTAGTAGTCACAGTAGTTATATTAGCAGTATTGACAATAGTAATAGCAGAAGCAATAGTAATGTTACAAACAAAGGTAGCACTAGAGCCCGAAAAATAAATAATAACGATAATCGGATGGTCCGAGAGCAAAGAAAACTAGAGATCAAGCAAATCAACCTTTAACTCTTAAATCTATCCCTTTACCATCGTGCTAAACTGCACAGACAAAACAAACAGTAGAAACAATAGCAGTACTACCACTAAAATAGCAACGGTAGAAGCACTATCAATATTACCAAAAATAATGGCATTACAAAAAAATAATATAGAAACAAGGACAGAATTAAAATTACTTGGATAGCAATAACAACAGTTCTAACAGTATTAGCAGGCTAAAGTAATATTACAAACTGAAGTAATAATACTAGCACAAGGATTATAGCATTAATTTGAGGGCTAGTCAACATAGCATTAATGGTATTGGTAAAAGCATCAGTAATAATGAAAATATTATAAAGGTTTTCTGATGTTGGAAGCATAATTACGCAAATCACTACTGCCTGTAGAGAACTATTAACACTATTTCAGTAAAGACACACATCCATACAACTTTATTACAAAATATATAAAATCATTGACAAATAATTTCACATGGATCAGAGATAATGTGCATTTTTTTAAAAAAATTGTATCTTATTATAATAAAAATCAAGGACATATTCACAGCTATCTCTAACTGCACATTAATGTAAATTATATATTTCACAGTTTTCATCTAGAAAAAAGTAATTTTAAAGCAACATCACATGCCTGAGCGATAATGAATTGTTATCAAATAAATTTAATTGATAATATACACAACCATACTAACACCCTTGTCTATAAACTTTACACACTGTGAATATATTATTTCAAACTTTCAACAACAGGTAACAGTTTTAATTATCCAGCAGCATCTCAGAAAGTGATTTATTGGTTTTTATGCTGGGTTTGGGAAAAGACAAGGAGGATTTAGATATAAAGGCCATAGAGCTGACAAAGATTATGTTGTGGAAATAGGATGGAGCATGATAGAGAAGAATATGGGAAAACTTAGGGTGGGAATGGAAAGGGAAGTCAAAATGACTAATAGGTTTCTCTGGGCATAGTTGCTGAGAGATTCCTGACTCCGTATAAGGAGAAGTCACAGTGCATCACATCACGTCACATCTTCAGATCTCTTTCCATTAAACTTCTATGCACTTTACACAAAGCAAATACAATATTCTATTATTCTAAACTTCCAAAAATACATATTGTGAATTACCCAGCAGCCATCTTCAGACCTCTTTCCACTAATCTTCTACGCACTTTACACAAAGCAAATACAATATTCTATTATTCTAAACTTCCAAAAAATAATTGATAGTTTCTACTGTCCAACGAACTTCTTCAGAACTCTTTCCGCTATTTTTTTTATTTTAAAAAAAAATCAATATTTGAACTGTTACTATAATTTACTCTTAAATTCATTTTTGTAGATAAATTTTTTGTGTTATCCCTATCCTAACTTACCTGAATGTCCTCAAGTAACCAGCTATTAATTTTTTCTAACTTTTTAATCTTCATTTGTAGTGACAGATTTATAAGAATACAACTCCACTAAAAATTTATACATATGTGGGGGTTGCTGTATAAAGATGAAGACAATTGGACGATTTAAAAGACATAGATGCTTTGTCACTATATAAAGTAGATTTTGATTTATTTGAAAGTATAAAAGATTTTTATTTCATGTTAGTAAGCAGAGATACAGATATCGTATATATTTTGATCTAGCCCTTATACTTTATCTTGATATCTATCAGCATCATTTTCAATCCTCTGCAGTTGTTAAAGATCTTTCCCAGTTTAATCCAGTTCCTCTAATCTCTATAGCTTCTTTTGTTCACTTCACACCAGCAAACTTTCTTATTTCAGCCATTCACCTCATATGTGATCTCTTTGTAGGTCTTCTACAATCTCTTGATCCTGTCTAGCTATATTTCAATCTCTTCTTTCCATAATGTCAATGATATCTGTTTCTTCTGTCATCCAGACATTTCATTTTCGATCTTTTCTTGTTACACCTAAGATATTTCTCTCCATGAATGGTTTGAAGTCTTTCTGTTAAATGCCCAAGTCTCAGATCCGCAGGGAAGAATTGATAAAATACATTTATTAGAACTCTTTCTTTTCAAATAAATAGGTATGCTTCCTTTTAATATCAAGTTATTTTACTAAAAGCATTCCATCCAAGTTTAATTCTATGATTAATTTTCATCCAATATTTTTCCATTTGTGTTAATAATCTGATCAAGATATTTGGAGTTATCTTCTAATTCATAATTATTCTCTTTATTTTCTTCTGATAAAATTCATTGAAAATTACTTTAATATTTTTAGCATTTACCTTTAATCCTATTTTTTTATTTTCATCTGATAACTCTTGCAACATTTCCTGAAGTTTTGAAGCATTATTTGCAAACACAACTACATAATCTACAAAATCTAAATGACATAAATAATCTCCATTTACTTTTATTTCCTTAATTTCCTATTTTAATCCACAAAATACTTCTTGCAAAACGGTTGTAAAAAGTTCTGAAGATATAGAATCATCCTGTTGTACATCTTTCCTCAGTGCTAATCTTAGTATCACCATATATTCACTGCTGTTGCATTATGATAAAGATTGTTCAGAGTATGACAATATCTAGGGTCTTTATTTTGATGATCCCGAGCTTTAATCATCATAGAAATGTTAGAAAATTAAATGCTTTTCACAACCTATAAATCCAAAGCATAATGGCAATTCATATTCAATGGACCTTCCTATAACTTATCTTAATACTTCGATGTGATTCAGTGTGCTAAAATCATTTTTAAATTCAGTTTGTTCTTTTGGTTGATTAAAATTAATAGTACACTATAGACAACTTGTAATTATCTTAGTAAAGATAAAAAATTAATAGGTCTGTAATTTTTAATATCTTCTTTATCACCTTTCTTAAATATCAATATTATTACTGCAATCTTCCAATCATTTGGCACATCTCTATAACTTTGCCAGCAATTTTCCTATTTCTTCACCTACTTCTTTAACAATATCAATAATTCCATTACTTCTTGGAACTTTTCTCTATCTTCATAGATTTAATTGTATGTGCTCACTTCTTCATTTAAAATGCTAGATAAGTCAGAAGATATAAAATAACTGCTAAGAGAAACTTTGTTTCCTTGTTTTTATTACAATCTTTATAGAACTCTTCTACACATTTCATGATGTCAGCTTTCTTTTTAATAATAATTTTTCTTATTGCAGAAATAATTTTTCTACCTACACCAGAATGGTGTTTTAAATGTTTGAGACTTTCATTTTCTTTTATAACTTTCTTTGCCAAATCACAATTATATTTTTTTATATCATTGCTCTTTTTCGTACCATTTTACAAAACTCTAGATATTCAATTTTTCTTAATGGATCATTTAAAAAAAAAGCATAATTTTTCTCTTCTTATCTTAATAAAAAATTTATTAGTAAATTTCTACTCTTTTTTACCCACTACAATTCTTAATAAAGTATCAATTGTCTTTTTATTGATTTTAGTCAAATTTGAGTAATCTACGAAGTCTGTTAATATTTTAAAATGATTTGCAAATTATAATATAAATTCACTAGTGTTTCTGAAGATTAGAAATAACAATCATTATTACTGATTTTCTTAATAGTTTTTACATCTCTAGTCTTATCTTAACATGCACCACACATCTCAATAATTGATTATCACCTCTGTGTTGAATGAATTGAGAACATTATAACCATGAAATGCATATTTTCTATTAGTTCCAATATAATGCATCTTCATTTGGATGCTTCCATGTCCATTTCTGTTTAGCATTTTTCTCAAAGAAAAAATTTATATCATACACTTTTTCTTTTCTAACATTCAAGTCGCCTATGACAATTTTAAAATGTTTTTGGTCTAATCAAAAGCATTTTGTACATCCATATAAAAATTCTATATTTCTTTATCATAAACCTGAATTATCTGAATTTGGTGTCTTCCATTATTGCCACTCTGTATGATATATGATCAATCTCCACAATGTTGTTCTTCCACTTTTTTATTTGTAATAAATTCTACTCCACTTATACTTCCAATATTTGTGCTTTTGTAGTAAAGCACATGTCCACTTTTTAAATCAATTGCTTCAACTTTTCTTCTAACTTTGCAAAGGCTAACAATAATCCATCTAATATTAGAGTTCTTTTTCCAAATATTCCTTCTTTAAAAAGTGATCTACAGTTATAGATATTTAAATAAAAGATCATCATCGAATGGCAGATCCACAATCAAGATGTTTTTATCACCCTCTGCCCTCAGCCATTAAGTGCTGCTTTGGCTGGCAACATTACAGCCTTCTGAGAATAAGGGCTATAATTTAGTTTTGTCTGTTGTGATTGTAAATATTTAACAAAAGATAATTCACACAAACAATTATTTTACCTTCAAGGAAACTCAACTGATATTTCAGTAAAAAACTATCAGGCAACAGAGAAAAAAGACCACAAATCTTAAACTCGTAGGTAATAAGCCAATAAACTCACCATGCTGGTTGATGCATGTTGATGATCAGCCCAACCATATTCATTTATTATATGTCATATGGTAATAACAGCTGCAGTGACAAGAATGTGTGGAGTGGATATTAGGAATTTGCTCTGTTTGATTCCTTTAAAGTTTCAAAAAAAAGATCAAAGAATTTTTCAGTTAAAAGCAGACTCCTTTTTACAACCCATACCTGTATAAATTATAATTATATAAACATCTAGAGATATTTCCCTATATTTTCTTTTACTTACTGTCTCAGATCATTTAAATATATATAAGATCTAATCATCATGAGCATCTCATGCCATCAGTCATCTCTCTTCATTGGTTGTGTCAATGAAATTGTGTGTTCATTGCAACCATACTTTAAATACATACACAGTCAATTAATTCCAATCAATGAATCAAGGTACCATTTGCCTTTGACTTGAAGATTGCAAAAGACATTTGATATTAAAAGCATTTCTGGTGTACAATATTTATCGAAATATAATAGCAGTGATTAAAATATATGACAATACTAAGATCAACATTTGTAAGGATGTAACACAGGATAATCTCATCTTTCCAAATCTTTTTTCAGAAATATTTTATAGATTAGAATAGGGAGAAAAAAGTAATAAAAATAAATAAAAACTACTTAAATTTTTACATAGTTAAGGCTTTACTTTATTAGCGTTTGAAATCAATTAATATATATATGTGCTCTGCGCACAGATAATGAAGATATTAAACGTAAGTAAAATTATCAAAAGTTACCGTCAAGCGCTTTCGGGACAGTTTATAGTCCCATATTCATGGCGACTTGTATTTGGTTAAGAACAAGAAATAGCTGTTTGTAAATAATGCTTCATAGGAATTGGAGATGTTATGAAAACTACTGATAAAAACAGTAAAGGAGTCTAAAAATAAGTAACTAAAAAACAAGAAAATAATATTCAACCATGAATTAGATGTTAACAAATATAAATATCTTTAATATAGAATATTTTTGATAGAAATATTATTAAAAGAAAATATGCATTTATAAAGTTTTTTTTTCAATAAATGTGTTTCAGAAATTACTTGTTTATGGATCTGAGATTTGGACACTTAATAGGAGAATAAGGAAGACTGAAGGCCATGCAGTAAAACTATGGAAGATATATGACATGATTAACACTAATAAAAATATAAAGAGACTGAAATGGGGCTGGGCTAAGTCCTAAATTGGTTTCCAAAAAATTATAAGACACTAAGAAAGACAGATGGATAAAATAAAAGTTTGCTGAATTAGTGCCAATAAATAATCTATGAATTATACTTAAGAGAACTTCATCCTGCAAAGGATTGCAAATGATTAAAAAAAAAAAATCAAATGGTTTATTTCTCAGGAGTTTATAAAAAGTTCTAGCACTGGAAGTGATGCACTGAAGCTGTAATCCATGGATCTTATGCTTCAGACTCTACACAAGTGCATTAAACCATAGTAATAATAATTACATACTCAAAAAACAAAACGAATGAACAATATACCTTTGGCAGAAGGCTCGATTGGTAAGAATGTTACTTTAAAATCAATATTCACAAAACTAAAAGTTCAATTTGATTCCTGAAGAAGAGAAAATAATACCACTTGAAATGGTGCATTGCATACTAATCTGTGTACCAACAGTTAGATGTCTTTGATAAGTTTAAATAATGTTTGAAACAATATATTATTTCAAAAATTCTTTTTGGAGGAATATCGAATTAGCAACATGGATGTGAAGGTTCAGGTGTTTGATACTTCTAGCTCACATGATAGCTGTTCATAAAGTGCATTCACAGTGAGAGAGGCTGTTCTGAATAAATACCGGTGGATGGATGTAATATGGAAATGAAACAAAAAATGCACTGATAAAAACAAACAAAAAAAAACCCGAAAACAATACATTATAAATCTTTCTTATGAGATTAAACCATATGCTTGATGGAATTGTTGTTATGAAAGCTACATATATCACAATCCCATAGTCAGAACATTGACCAATCGAGAACTGACCCAATAACAGCTAGATATTTATTTATTGTCCAACACTGGCTGACTAAATAAATTGCTATGATTTGTTAATCTGATAAAACAAATAATCCTATGATAGCTTGTGACCTGAAAAATTTTCTAGGACTCAAATCTTGGCCTTGGATCGAAAGATCACAGATTTTGAGTCAGGTACATTAAACACTATGCTACCCATTTTGAAAAATATTGAGCTACTATTATGATTACCTACTCAGAAGCTGATATAAAAAAGATCAATGAAATCAAAGATCTAACCTTCATATCAGCTGCATATTATGGGAAAACTGCTGATGGATTTTTAATTGTTTGAAAAACTTGAAACAGATTCTTATTTAGTAATGCATTCATCACTTAATAAATTTGATATCAGCAAATCAACAATACAAAGAGTGAGTTATTATCAAAAACTTGCATGTGTACTAAATTGTGCTTAAAATAACTTAGTCCTATTTGGTGCAGTGGTTGAGAGATAAATCATGGAGCTCAAGGTCCGTAGATCATGATAGCCCTGTCTCTTCAAATGCTCAAGCTTCTTATAAATTCTTGAATAATATTGTAAACTATTAGAAGTTTTTTAAGAGAATTTATTATCTCAAATAATGTATAAATACATAAAATGCACTAAAACGTATAAACACACAAAGCTGAAGACAAAGAACTCTTAATACTGTAGATTGATATAAACTAAATATATGTATCTAAGTATGTGGCAAAGTGCTTTCGAGAGCCGAGATCCTCATATTCATAGCCATCTTGTAAATAAATAGGTGGTTAAAAGTGATGCAAATTTATGTAAATGAGGTAGTTAAGTATTTAATTTCCTGAGATCTTTTCTGTTTATAGCGTTGTTATCTTTAGCTATAAAGTAAGCTTCCTTTATCTTTCTCATAAGATCGTGTCGCTCTCTGTAAACAACCACTGGGTCTTTAGTTCGGTTTTCGCTCAGCACCGCAACTCAGCTGGTCATGATTACCAACCTAAAGACCCAGTGGTTGTTTGCAGAGAGTGAGACGATCTTAAAAGAAAGGTAAAAGGAGCTTACTTTATCACTAAAGATGACAACTTTATAAACAGAAAAGACTCTTGTTATAAGATCTCCAGGAAAAGAAATACTTAACTACCTCATTTGCATCGCTTTTAACTATTTATTTACAAAATGGCTATGAATATGAGGACATTGGCCCTCGAAAGCGTTTAGTAGCATATTTAGATACATATATTTAGTTTATATCAATCTACAACATTAAGATTTCTTTATTTTCAGTTATATGTGTTCATGCGTTTGAGCGCATTTTATAGATTTATACATTGGAATAATTAGCCACAAAGTCTAAACTCAAATAATATTCAAGAATTTATAATGTTAACTTTTCAAATTAAAAAAAAACAACAACACTGATTATAGTAGTTATTGATAAAATTTTTATAACAAAATCTAAAAAAGAATATTACCTGTGGGGATTATTATCTCCTAATTCTAACACCTTAATAATATCTGGATGGAAATGAATTGGATTCCGTGGAGAGAGTAAATAATGCAAGACTTTGCGTCCATAAGCATTCATTGCAATTTCATGAAGATTTTTTTTAATTTGCTGCGAAATAAAAATGCAATTAATTATAAAGCATTAAAATGGTAAATAAAAACTTTCTATAAAGCATACCTTTAAAACGACTGTTGATACCAATTTTGTATCATCTGTAACATCAAAAAGAGCAAGCAATGTTAAGTGCCCATATTCTTCTTGACAAATTTTCGTAACATGATTACTGAAGCTTTTAATAATTACTTTCCGATCCTTAAAAAAAAAAAAAATCAATGAAAAAACATTCAGTAAAGTTTCACACCAATTAGAAAATCTTGATAAGAGTTATCAAAAAGGATGCAGTACCACTCTTTAGGATTAAATAAATCATTTTTTTAAAATATACTTTTTTTTAAAGATCTGATGTCTTCATTATAAATTAATAGGAAATTAATTCAAAACCATTCTGCATGGTTTAATAGAGCAGTAGCAATATGAGGATTAACAATAAGATACTATCATGTGACATTGCATAAAATCAGCAAAGCAGATTAGTTAATAATACTATTATGTGGAGAAACATGAATTTTGGCCCATAGATCAAGTCCAGCTCTCGAAAGCTATCAATCTGACCCCCAGAGATTTTAACAAATGTATATAAAATGGATTTATGTAAAACTTCTATTTAAACACACATATAGTGCAGTACAAATATTGAATTAATGAGTTAAGTAAAATAAAATATTTATCAGCTCAACGACATCTTTTTTCTCTCGAATTTGAATATAATTCTACTTCATTCTATGAGAGGTACAATATTCCAAGAAATTATCTATATTGTGTTGCCTATTTGGTTTTCAGATTTAATATGCGATGCTGAGAACATTTTGACATTTTTATAGAAATTTCATAAACGAATGTATAATTAGCAAAAATAAAATTTGAATTTTACTTCATTTTATTATTATTTTGCATTTAATTTTTTATTTATTAGGATGATTACATGGAATAAGATGAGAAAACTTGACACAGAAAATCATGCATTTGTGGAACAATGCATATTTTTTTTTATATAGAAAGCAATAGAATCAACATGCACGATATATCTGAAAAGTGTTTCAGTTAATAAAGTCCACATTATTTTAAGAGACACTATTTATCAAAATTTTCTGATTACAATAAAATTATTGAAGAAGAAAGAAATATTAAAATAGTGTGCCATTACTTTTCGTATCTAAAAGTTTGTAGGCTAAGAATCAACATTTTTTAATTACAGCTGGAATCGTATCATACGAGGGTGCCACTAGGAAATAACCTAGAGCCACGAAATTAGAAGAATCTTACATCGTGGCTGTTAATTTTTATACGTATGACAGATCCAGCTAACCTCCCCTTGCAATCCCATTTTTTTTTATATGCGTGTATACGCTATGGTCATAGGTTTTATTATCACATACAAACGCTAAAGGAATAAACACGAACACTTACATATGTTTCAAATAATAAAAAGCTTTATTATAATTTTTTTTTTTTTTACCTTTCTTTTATTCAAGACTATTGATAGAAACAAATCATTAATAATTTCCCCCCTCTACCTCCCACTTTTGTATAAACTTAACATGACTAACATTATCGTTCCTTTTTTTTTTTTATATAAATAAAAAAAAAACCAACACAGGTGAAGAGTAATATATTTTTCGTTCTCAAAGGAACATGCGCTTTTACTTATATATATAAGCGACCCAGACTGGTATGAATCTTGACCGGTACAGAGGCTAAGCGGCTTACTATTAGGAGACAGTAATTACTCTGAACCCCTACTCTCTCTTTCAATATTTACTCAACCCTTAACTTTTCATTTATGCTCTCTTAAATCATTTTTACATCCAATTTCTATAACAATTTCGGGTATTCCTCTATGGAATTATCATTTATTTTTAACCTCCCCCTATAGTCTTGAATTTTATCTAAAGCTAGTTGAAAACCCTCCTTAAAGAAAAATTCAAATACAAATATAAAAAAATTATGAATTTTAAATAAAATTAATTGGACAAAGTAAACATAAGCATTATAAATATATGTATATAAAAAAATCCTTTCTATTGTCGCAACTTATAGTTTGTGGCTGATTAAATATAATCCTAATTAGAGATGTTTTTAAATTTAGCGATCAATAGTTCAAGCAAAAAGCAAAGTTTATATTAACCTGATCGATCAGTGTCTGCATGCGTTCCTTGGGATCCTTTGGGAGTTGATTCACAATAACGAATTTTGTCCTCCGGCTATGGCTTCGCTTTCTCTTAGGTGGTCTTGTTTCATGATGTTCCATGAGGTGATTTTCAAGTGCGATGACAATCTAGGAACCGGCCAGTGTCCCAGCTGGGGACGGACTTTAGTTGTTTAGCCTTCTAACAATTTTATATTTCACTCTCTAATAGTTCTCTTCTGTTATTAAAAAAATAATAATAATTTTTTAAACAATAGGTTTGTTTCTCATTTATAGTCCTTTTTCCATTGTCCTTTTATCTGATCACGTTCCCAGCCAGTGATTGCATTTCTTTAATTTTTTTTTTAACACCAGCTAACTAGAAGCCACGACAATAGAATTAATTACAATTCTTTTCTCTTTTCCCCCTCCCTTTCAGATCAGAAAATTTAATTACGAAATTGTTAAAAAACAAAAAATTTCTTTAATATCACTTTCGACGTAATCTCAATCCAATTAAACAAATAACTAATCTACCATTTCGTCCCTTTTTTTTTTTTCTGTTCTTTTAAAATCCCATTAAAAATAAAACAATAAATAATGCCAAAAACCCACTATATATATATATAAAACTAATAAATAATACCCCAAAAAAAAACTTTCTATATACACAGCATTTATTTATTATTCTATGCCTAATATATATGTGCATATTCGTGATTTTTACATATATAAAGAATATAACATGAGCCGCTCGAAATTATCGGTTCAATAGAAAACTTGAAAAGAAGTTTCATCAAGTAGATGACATGTTTTATAAAAAGTACAAAACAAATCAGAAAATTCTGTTAAAGCAAATTTTTTTTTTTTTTTTTTTAAAAAAAGCAGAAAATTCGAAATAATTTTCTGCAGGGAAGTCTACAAAAGACTGCATCCTAGCTGCTGTAGAATTAACCTGTCTAAAACATAAAAAAAAATTTGAGAATAAATATCATGAAGATAGGCTTGGAAAAATTATTATTAAATAAGGAACAGTCATTAGTAATAATGATGTCATTTTATTTTTAAATTACACACGCACACACAAAAGATGGCCCCTGTTTAAATGGGGAAAAAGTTGAAATTGGCCTGTCAGTTGAAAAGATCGTCCACTCTTAATAATTAATTATATTTTTGATCAAATATAGTAGAAGTAATTTTTAAGTTGATAATTTTGTGTGGCCCATGAATGAGATTATACGTATACAAATGTTCTTGGCAGAAAAAAGTTCTCCAACTAAACATCACACGATCACCATCTCTTATGCTAGCACATAACAGTTATTAAACAGGCAAAACTCTTCCTACAGTAGTGCCACCCTGTGTCAACCAGAGTAATCAATAAAATGCCAGAAGGCTTGTGCATAAAATTCCCATCTAGTGCTTACTCATCCAATATCCCCAGACTAGTTTCTGGCACTACTGTATTGAGAGTTTTGCCTGTTTAAGTTCTCCAACTCTGAGTTAATAGATGATATCATGTAATGATGCATGAGAATCAGTTAATAAATACTATGTTTACACATGAGAATCAGTTAAAAGTTACTATCATATGATAATGCACGAAATCAGTTCAGATCAGCTAATAGACACTGTTATCTGATGACAAATGAGAATCATTTAATAGATAATACCATGTAATGACACATGAGAATCAGTTAATAGACACTACCATGATGAGGCATGAGAATCAACTAGTAGGTATTATTATGTGATGATGTATGAGATTTAGCTAATAGATATTATATAACTATGCATAAAAATCAATCAATAGATACTACCATGCAATAGTGCATGAGATCAACTAAAATCAATTAACAGATACAATTATGTGATGACAGATGAGAATCAGTTAATATACTATCAAGTGATGAGACATGAAAATCAAATAATAAATATCATGTAATGCATGAAATTAGCTTAGCATGAGATGATGCACGAGATCAGATAAAAAGACTAGTTAATAGACATTATTATGTGACGACACATAAATATACGGTGATGCATAAGAAAGCTAAGAGATACTATCAAATGATTAAATAACTATGATAACTCTGTTACTAAAATGTAATAAATTAACAATGATATTAATAGCATATATTCAGAGAAAATGTTGAAAAGATTTAATAAAATCTTAATAACATTTTCAGTTACCTTTGGGAATCATGCTAAGCATCATAAATGCATTATAATTTTTTTTTATATATATCTCAAATGCGTTGACCAGGAAGCGAACCCGGTCCAGCTGCTTGGAAGGCAGCTATGCTAACCACTAAACCATCAATGCTTGTTTAATACTTTAACATTTTCTCACCACATATACTTTAAAGAATTAAGGCAGCATATTCAATACATTAGGTCATGTTAGTAAAAAAGTAAAATTATAAATAAAATTAAAAAACATTATAAAAGTCTTGGTGGAAAAAGTCTTAGTTAAAAGACATGATAAAATTTAATAATGAAGGAATAAAAAAAAAAAGTTAAAACTAAACAGATATTGTGATCATAAAGTACTGATAAAAAGTCTTTGATTATCAAAATAATGTAAATCATTTGAAATGATTTAATTTTGTTCTGTATTTTTTGAACTAAAAAAGAAATAAAAGTAGTTTTTTTATTTGGATATCATAAAGAATTTGTAATAATCAGAAATAATTTCTACGTTGAATGATTCATTTTTATTCTCTTAGATGAATGATAAAACTTTGTCACATTTCATAAGTCATGTTTCTACTAGTGGTGCACTATGCTTGAATACATAAATTAAATAATTTATAGAAGTTTCAATGCTTGCTGTAAAAATATGATCATTTTCCAAATATGAATGCTGGTAATCGTTTGATGCTATTATTTTTTTGTAGTAAACTTCTTTAAAGATTCTTGACTTTTTATAGTTATATTAAAATCCTTAGTCTTTGTAAGTCAAATATAGGGGATTTGAACACAGACTTTCAAGTACCCTTCGACTATCTACACTATCTCATACTACTGATACACATGACCACACACACGTAAAAAAGATAATTACCAATATATGTATTTTATGCTGAACCAGCATTAACCAGTTGATCCAGATTATCATCTCCCACATACATATATAATCAGTGCTCAGTTTATATTAAGATTGCAAATCTTCATACTTTAATGGACAGGCTTCAATCTACTCAAATCTCCAGTTCTTCAGCCATCCATAAAATCTGATAATAGAAAGCCGAAATTCCATGTTATATGAAATCCCAGGTATATGAAGAAAGCCTGTATTTCAAATCTTTGTAAGTTAATATTTATTTTTATTATTAGGTATTGATGATTCTGGCTGATTATATATCTAGCCTTTGGTGTATTCATAAACTTTTCAACATAATTTATTAATTTTCCATATACCTTTAGAAATGGTATCACTGCTTTTATATAATTTATCCAAACCACTTCAAACACTTTTTAGCAAAACTCTTTATTTGTACATATACATACACCTGTTTCGACTGATCTGCAGTCTTCTTCAGGGCCAGTTTACTTTATTCTCTTAAACTGGCTCTGAAGAAGACTGCAGGTCAGTCGAAACGTAGATGTATATATATGTACAAATAAAGAGTTTTGCTAAAAAGTTGGTTTGGATAAATTGTATTTATAGGATATTACGGCAAAATAAAGAAAAGTGTGATTTTGGTAATACTGCTTTTATAATCTGAACAACACCAATAATTCATCCTTTAAAAAATAAATGCTATAATACAGTGAAGAAAAGATTATTCTGTGAGAAAGACTTTAACCCTAACTGACTCAATTATATTTTTAAAATTAGGGACAGTTGGCCTAGCTTCTAAAACAAACAAACAAAAAAATACGGTATATATATAGTGTCCAAAAAAAAAAAAAAAAAAAATCTAGATAAAAAATGAAGCAACTAGACAATAAGCTATTCCATGAACTTCAGAGATGTCATTTTCTTTTTTTAATTGTCAGTCTAATTCTTTGTTTTACTTTCTAAAGATTTTAGTCAATAAACAATTTGATTTCTTTGGCACACTTTTCCAATTTTCATTTTCACAACTATCTCATAATTCTATACCTATAATCTACACCTCTATGCATTTTTTATATGAATACATAGAATCAGACCTTTATCTTCTAACTTTGGATGTTATAAAATCTTTCTTGTTCAACACGTTTGATGCCCATAATCTAATCAAAAATTACTTTTACTACTCTATTTTCATTCATATATTGCAAATCTTACAAAGATTTTTAAAACTTTAATATGTTAGAATTAAATATGCACACATTAATTATAAATCGGATAAGATCTAAGAAAATTATCTTGAATCATTCTATGACTAATATAAACAATTTATTAATTCTCCGAATGTTTTCGAGGGTTTACCCTTCATTATCAAGAAGTACAAAATATCTTATCATTTTCCAACGTAATACTGATATGTAAATATTCGAACAAAACTAGATGAATATGCAAATAAGAATCAGAGCACCTCCACTCGCCATTTCTTTGACAAGGCGTAAAACGACTCCCTTTTATTCAATGCATGCTCATCCGAGATGATGAAACACGCCTCCTTAATCTTCCTTCGCAAATCACTCCGCTCCCTACATAGTACTCTAGGTCCATCATGTCTGCACGAATGACCCGCAGCCATTGCATGCTGTACAAAAATCGAAGGGTGGGATGAATCAGCCTAATTTGCTTTAATTTCCTTACCAAAAAGATTTTTGAATAAAAATTATGTCTTTCTGCATCTCAAGCATGGTTAAATTAGCCAATTACATGCCTGCCTACATGTATAATGATCAACTTTCAAACCAAAAAATCCACGATTTAAGAAAAAAATTATAATGAAACTTTAGTTTTAGAAAATAGAAATTACAGTTAACATATTTAAATGTTGATGTAAACACTTTCTAATTTGAGAAAAAAATCATTATAGAATAGGGTTGAGGCTATACCAAATGTTGAAAACAGTTAAGCAGAACAAGATCAACTAATATTTAATTTATGCATTTAATTTACACTTTACAATAAAAGTAAAGATTTTTTTTTCTTCTGCTTATTAAGAAAATGATTTGTTCATAAAAGACAAAAACTTTTCTATATAAAATATACTACAGATAGCTAACATTTAAATGCCATGCAGATATATAAATAAAAATCATCTCACCTTTGCTGTACCGAACCAAAAGCAGTTACAAACAACTCTCGCCCCATCTTTAGTATGAAGAATGGAAGTACATGAATCATGAAGAGCTTCAATCATATCCTTAAAAGGAAAAAAAACCCATATATATATTGTAACCGTATGGGTTTCATAGCATACAACATAGTATGTGTGTGTGCATATATATTGTACCCTCACTTCTCGATATATGATATAATTTAAAATATGACTAGCTCAATAAAATCATTATACTTGGCTAAAATATGTACAATTATCTTTAATATATTTTTATAATATTATAACTTAACAGATTAATATAGTTCAATATAATGTACTAATTAAATAAGTATTTAATTAAAATCATGAGACTGTGAAGTGAAGTTACAATTGGTAATCAGATTTACATTGAGTCAATATCTTTCCAAGACACTGTCTCAATGGCATAAGAATACTATTACTTCTACATTATCTCATTACTAACTCTACAGCACTCTTATGACTTTTATAAATGAAAGTATCTTTAATAATAATAGATGAATAAATCTCAATCTATTGTTAAGGAAATATAATTAAAATGATCTCAGGTTCTTCTAATTATCTTAAAGTAATAATAATTCATGTAGATAGGAATGATAAGGGATTTAATATCAAACCTAAATACACCTAACTTATTCTAATAATAATCACTAACAATAATAATCTTTAGGGTATATCTTAATCTTATCTATTGGGTTATACTTTTAATCATTAAGAAAATAAATAAATCATATGCATGTCTTTCATTTCCATATAGTATCTTAATTTTAAAATAAACCAAAATCTTATAATTCAACAATTTGTGGCAATAAATAATCTTATACTTTTATATTGTGCATTATAATTATTTTATGACCATTGTAATATTATATGTTAATGTCAATCAATTTCTATAAATTATGTTAAGAAAATATTGTGTTTCTTTCTCAAATAATAAAATAATAAATTCATATTGTGCAAATATTATGTACATTCAAATTATCTGTTGTCAAATGCTGTGGTGTAAAATAATGAATTCCACACATCTTTTAAACAACTTAACAAATTTATTTACATTAACTTTAACAAATAATTTATTTACACTATTTACATTTAAATGGAACCAAAGAAAATAAAAAAATAAGAAAAATAATAATACAAGATTTTTACACTGTTATTATTTCCATAACTATAAGTAGATAATTTATACATTTCAGAGAATGTTTTATTAATAAAATTCAATTAAGTTTATGACTTTAATTTACATAAACATTACTTATTATCAATTAATATAAGAAAAGATTTTATGTAAGATATCATTCATGTAGCATGTATGTAAATAAACCAACTTTAATAATTTAAATGCTATTTCACTTAAGTCCTACTATTATTTATATTATAATGTATAAGGCTGTATTACATCTATTATCAGTATGACTCAAATATTAATCAATGTATAAATTGATATAACTTTGTAGTATAATAACAATTATTGACTATCACTGTTTATTTCATTCCGATATAATGTCATACTACATGTCTTATTAAAATATGCAATACGTATATGTACTTTAAAAAAAATAATATTTTAAAATTATTCAACAATTTCAACTTTTATAAAGTATAATGTTAAACAAAATTCTATGATTCTTTGCCATTTTAAATCATTACTTTTCTTTACTTATTATTCCTATTCCGTTATAAAATTACTACCTACAAAAATCATTTTAACCCTATTTGATTTCAGTAAAAAAAAAACAAATGACCAATTTTAAAACAAAAATAATAATGATCCAAACTCTCCTATACCTCATCATCTATTTACAATAAGCCTTCAATCAAAAATATAAATTTCTATGTAAAATTAACGTAATTCATCTAATAAAAATAAAATAAAATATAGACCTTATATACTTCTTACTAACTTTAAATAAAATAAATAACTTACACTAATAAAATCTAATTCCTAATATTGTAACAGAAACATTAAAATGTATTCACGAAAGAATCATATAATTATTTCTAGGTTCTCATATTACGTTATACTAAATTTATATCATCAATTTAAAATATGCATATTAAAATAAAACTGCTATTATTAGTCTTGTGCGTGTATATTATTTAAATATTAATACATTCATTCAATAATCATATAACATTTGGTTGATCTAAAGAAAACATAGTAAATACATCAAATTATTATTATTATTACACAATTTTACCATAAATAATACTTCAATGTACAGTCCGTCACGATGTCCTCCAGGATTCCAGTTTTACAAAATAATTTCACACTCACACTCAACAATTATTCTTTAAAATATTACGTGTTGTATAATTATAAAATAAACTTTATGCAATAAAAAGTTACATTAGTATTTAGTTATTATTTTAAAAAAAAAAAAAATGTAAATGTACCTTTCCTATCTTTAATAAATCAATAATTAATGAAATATTTATGTTAGTTAATAAATAAGACATATTACATCACATCCAACGGTGTTTTCATCCAGTTGTCATTGTTCTTTTTCCTAGGCACAAGTTTTCACTAAACATTACTTCCTTTTCCGGTACATCACGTGTCTTTAAAAGTTTTTATGGAATAAATGAAAACGTTCTTTTTTAAAAATAAATAAAATAAAAGTCAGAGCCAGTTCTATTATAAACAAAATAAAATTAAAATAGTTTATAGATCCGAATTCACTTCTTCTTAAGGAAAAATATTATTATTTAAAAGTTATTATTTTTAGAATTAGTCTATAATTTACAAAGTTCTGATTTAATTATTTTTAATTGATTTGATTTGGATATCTACGTAGATTTGCGCATTCCATAACAGATATTTAGGTAAGATTATTTAAAAGTCTTTTGTACGACCAGCGTTTAGACTTTAATAATACAATAAATTTTTTTTTTACTTATAAGTATTTCTTGGCCAATTAGATTTTCAATTTATTTGCCTTATAAAACTATCAAAATTTAGTCTTTTAAACTATAAAGACTTAACAAGGCAAATATTTATACAATTACTGTTATATATTATATCTTTACCAAGATATATTTAAATTTAGAATTTACAAATACTTGCTTCATAAAGAAGTATTTCTCATTTTTTTTAAATATTTGTTTTATAAAATTAATTACGATCAGCTTTTAAATTCATACCAGGTCCAACGTATTATTTTTAAGCATCTAATAACTCTGCTAATCAATCCAGCGTTTGTTAAATTTTCAGTATAAAGTCTCCAACACATTTTATCCTTATACGATGTCCTCATGATTATTTGATAGTAAATTGAGCATTAATAGGAAACGATCAATAGGGAAATATAACAAATTAACACTGCATATTCATCAGTAACTTTTATAAATTATTTTTAAAAACTACTATCTTATAATTTTAAAACGATTTTTAGAGCGTCTATAATCACTTAGCTATTTTTAATAGCACCTTTTACTTTAAGAATTTCAATCACAAGTCACCTCCTAACAATTGAACCTTGGTTTTATACCGGAAGAAAACTCCCACTTGATTGGTGAATTAAACAATTGACTTGCTAGCTTATTTACATATTTCACCAACAAGACAGAATTAAAAATAAATAATGACTTTTTTAATATTTATTATTTATCACATTATTAAATTCTTAAATCAATATTCATCGTTTATTTAAATCCATTAAACATTTTTTTAAAAATATACTTTCTTACTTAACTTTTACGTTTAACTTTTATAAAATTATTTTTATAAACAAACTAAGTCTATTTTTATTCGTTACGTTTTTTAAGCAGTATTTTAAAAATCAAATTTAATATTTCACATTAATTATCTTTATTTTTATTTCATGATAGCCAAAATAATATTTATAAATTTTATAACAGAATTTTTAAAATAGCTTTGCAACTTTACTAAAATACTTCCAAGCATGTGTGTATGTATCTAATTAACATCTGTTTTTTACAACAGAGCTACAGACGCTTGTAATAATCTAAAAATAACCAACAATTCATTTTTTTAAAAATAAATATTTTTTAAAAATAAATAATATCTTATAACAACTTTAAAATAATAATTCGATATTATTAAAATCCAACATTAATTCTTCTATTATGTATTACTAATAATTAAAATATTTATATTCATTTATTAAATTTTAATCTTTATCAACAATAATATAGGCATTCAATTTTAACTTGTCTTTTTAAAACTTTAACTTTAAACATTTATTTATTAAATTTATTAATGCAGTATTGCTTATGGCCAGTTTTCCCAACCATATACTATTATCACTCCCATTGAAATGTCTCTCTCAAACATCAGCACAATTTTTACATATCAAATACTCATGAATTACTTTAATTACACTTTTAAAAAGATTGTTATAAACAAAATTAAAATCATATAGCTAAATATATCTTAAATTTAAAATTTTTTAAATAAATGGATACAACAATTTATGGAGACCCATATAAAAGGGCACAATATATAAAGTTGAAAAAAAAAGTAAAAATAAACAATCAAATTTTTTTTGTAGATATTTTCTTCATTCCACTGGAATAACGCAAAACAGTAAATAATTTTGAATTTAAAATGGAATTTTACTATGAAATATTCATCTAAAAAGGTCTAAGTAATACTTTTATTGAATTTTGATTTTGAAATTAAAACAAGCATGTTTTATGTTTAAATAGATCTACTGATAAATGTAAAAATCCACTATCTATTTTAGAAATCTTTTTTTTAAAATTAAAGCTTACACAATATTTTTGTAAAATGTCTATCTATTTTAGAATCTTTTTTTTTGTAAGTAAAGTTTGTGGATTATACTATAAGATTCCAAGTTTGCTTTTGAAAAGATTAAACTAAATTTAAAAAAATTGATAAAGATACCATTAACATTCTTGAGTTAATGAATGTTTTTCACCCCACCCTATTTATAAAAAGAGTGGATAAAAAGATTAGAGAAGGTTGGTTAGTTGGTTTTTCCTAGAGTTTTTAGAGAAATTGGCAGTAGTTGGTTGCCAATAGTTAGTTGGTTTCCAGAGTTATACAAATAACTACCATGAATCAGATGTGGCTGAAGGCAAGACAATAGATCCAGCAGTAGTTTACTTGAACTCTAGAGTCAATATAGTATTAAAGGGTTTGCCTGAAGTCTAAGTGGAACCACTTGAATGCAAACAGTTACCTGATTATATCTTTGTGATGAGGACAATCCCAGACTGGCTCCCATTAAGAGAATCCATTAACTGGCTGATGAATTAGTTATACATATGCTGTTTTATCTATATGCAGAGAAGCACAGATAAACATAGATTTATGAAGCACAGCTGGTGAGTAGACTAGCATTATATATTAGAATGAAATTTTAAATAATTTTTTAGTTAAAATGACATTTTTTTAAAAAGTGAGATATATAATTGAGAATGATATTACTTTAAATCATTTACTGAAGAAAAAAAAAGTCATTTCAAAAATCTATATATTTTAAAAGAAAAACAAATAAAGATTTGCTTGAATGAAATGATCAATTCATAGATGATTTTATTTTGAATAGGAAAAAGTAAACTCCAAAATCTTTTTAGATTAGAAAAAAAGAAATATACCTGCTAGACGATTTAACTTTTATCAATGATCAAGGAATTAATATTATTTTTTTTAAGAAAAAAAGAGTATTATTTATGAGAAAATTTGATAACTGATTTATATTACTTTTTTTTTATATACACATATATATGTGAATTTTATGTATATTCAATAAGGAATTAATTATGAAAAACGTTAATAAATTATACTGCACATATGTGCGGAAATATATATGTATTTTCTTAGTATAAGGTATTGGTATCATTAAAATATGACTTAAAATTTTAATCATTTATTTTATTCTTATATGATGATTCAAATACATGAAGAAATTATTGTACCACACATCTGTGCTATGATATATATATATATATGTTTAAGTAACCCTAGTATGAGGTGTTTCTATCATTAAAAAGTGATACCTTAAATTTTTTATTAAATGTCAATTCAAATATATTCATTTTATATTATACCATGCATCTTTGTGCTGATATATATATATATGGGTTGTGTGTAAACATTATGAAGTGTTGGTATCATTAAATATGATTATGTAAATTTTTGTTATGACAATTCAAATATGTTCAGAAATTATTAAGCCACATGTCTGTGATGATTGTGTTTTAAGTAAACTTATTGGAACATATGTAAACCACAATGTAATAATTTGAATTTTATAAATTAATCAAATCAGAAGGTTATACATGTATAGCCATATTGTAGAGACCTTAGTGTCATTTTTTTATTGTTATTAATAAACTTATATTCAATTGTTAAAATTATTCCAGTGAACTTAATTCTAGATGGTTTAGAATATTGTTGTTGCATCATCTCTTGATCACAAAAGTTAAAGAGCTTGTGTTCTCTATAAGCTATATTCATGCATAATGATCTATTATATGAAAGGGGAGTATATTAGTGTATGGGCATCCAGTTGAAAAAAATCCTGGGTTGGCGTGAAGAATATATTCTTAAAGTTCATGCACTACATAATTATTTTAGTTTAGTCTCTATTAGACATTAAGTTTATAGTTGGCCAGTACATCAATGGTACTAAATGGCAAGAGCATTGATAATGATTAGCATATTTTAACATTCTAGCATTGCTTTCATTGGTTATACTAATGGATTAGCACTTAAGTTGGTGCATTCAAGTTATGTTTAAATATTTACCCCAAGGTGGCAAAGGTTATGTAGTTGGCCTGTAGATACATTTTAAATTCAGTCACCAGATTGACTGTTGATTTATTTTGATTGTTGATCATTCATGATGATGAACGATTTATACTTATTTTAATGCTGGTGAATATAGTTAATTATACTTTTAATTATTCTAGTGAGTTAACTGTGCTGATCTGTTAGAATGATCTCTCATGATCATTATTAATATATATTACTTGTATTACTTTTCATTGTTTTATATTTTGTTTACTTGAGGTTGATGATGATGATTTACAATCACCCCAAGTTCAACCCCATTTGAATCCATCCTGTTAGAAGATATTCTATGATGCTAATAAGTATTTAAATAATTTTATGACTTATCAAATATGTAATATTAAAAATATAAATCTATTCATGGAGCAAACAAATCTGAATACATTCCTGAGATAATTCACAAATTAGATACCCAATGAATCATAATTTCCACCTTTTATTATATCAATGCTAATCTATTCAGACTGATAAAATATCTTTTTATCTGACAAAATAGATTGGCATTGATATAACAAAAGGTGGGTGTTATTTACAAGTTCATTTAATTGATTCATTAGAAATCTAACTTGTGTTTTATCTTAGTAATGTATTCAGACTTGTGATAAGTTTATATTGTAACCGGGCGCTTTCGTCCGATCATATAGGGATCGAGAGCTCCGAAATAAACATGACATAGCGTAAAGCTTTATTTATTTTCTTATATCGGTAACTGTTCACTATCAATACAAGGGGGCGCCAGATACGATGATTTAATTATAATTTAACTTCTCGCATCACCTTACGTCATATCAAAACGATTTCGAAGTCTAATCCCGCCCACAAGCTCAAACTCCCAGCATGGACCAATAGGGTCACTCAGGGTCGCGATGTAATTGTTTTCAAAATTACTATTCTGGTAAAAGACGCTATGATAACCAATGGAGAGGACGCTTGATTAACTAACTGATCGATCCAAGCATTGGACCGGGTCATTGGTTATTTGTGACCAATACGATTATTCGTTTATATCTCTAAACAATTAGAAGCTTATAAGATCATCCCCCCTATATTATACCGTCCGGTAGAATTATTTACTCCAGCTATATTTACAACTTATTGACATTTATTTATATTTTATAATAGGCCCTCCCCACTCTTAAATCTATCTTAACTACGGAATAAATAAATAAATAAACATCGTAACTTACGGCACGATGTTTGTAAGTGACATTTTAAAAAGCAACAAGGTTTAAGAAATATAAATCTAAAATAATATAATTAATTATACGAATAAATGCTAATTTTATTAATAATCAAGACGAAAATAGAATAAAGATTTAATTATAGGAAATGATTTGAGAAATGCTCGACTTGTTTAAATACTGAATAAATTTATTGAATATAAAAAAAACACATTGGTTAAAAGTTTTATTTACACGCACACACACGCATTTACGCACTCGCACAGAAAAGAACATATTATATATCATAAAATATGGATGATAGAATATAAATTTCCCTTTTTACCTTTTTGAAGGTAAGTGTTATAATTTATAAGATAATAATTAGGGTCAAAGTTCATATTTGAAAAGTCCTGAGATTTAAATTTTAGGAATTGCATAGTGTTTGATTTTACGAAGGTTGAGATTACAATAATAAGTTACAATAATAAGTTTTAAATATAATGAATTACGGAAGATTTTATAGTTTAATTTACGAAATCAAAGTTAGTTAATTATGAGATTGCCTTTTTTAAAAGTTTACGTATGGAATGAATGAAAGCATAAAAAAATAAAGTGTTTACCTAGGATTTTGGCTTATTCTTCCGCTGCTTCTAATTAAGTGGAGGTTTGAACATGGGAGATGATGTTTCCATAAGAAGGTTGTTCATTTCTTTTAAAGTTGAGCGTAATAAATCAGGATGATTCATGTATTTCACGGAACATTATTGAACTGGTTGGAGCACTAATTTTAGATGGTAATATTATTAAGTATTCATAGCGACGGAGATGTTCTGGTGGCGGAGCGTCGATCAATCACTGAAGGGTTTCCTAGCCCCTCATGACAGTCGATGCTCTAAATATTAATTTCATATCGATCATCTTGAAAACGGGTAGCACAAACGAAGTAATTTGAATTAAATTGAATTTTGAGAAAGTTGAACAAAAAATTGATATTTTGGCTTAGCTTCTCTTAACATTTTTTTTTCTCTAGATTTTGCTTGATATTTATATGGGTTGGATTTTATCTGAGGATCGAATCTCCCCCCAGAGTTCCATGTTCTTAGAGTTGTCGTTGGGGTCCGTGTCCTACTCAATCCATGTGCTTAAGGCAATCTTATGTTTAGACAATCTCATATTGCAATCTCAGTTAACAAACTTATATTCATTCACACCTTGAATGCATACGTGTGTGCGTGTCTTACGAGAACAATGTAATTTACATTAGCTAAAAGTCGAGCATTTAATCTTTCTCAAAATCATTTCTATAAGCTTTTACTTTTACTACAATTATAATTTTAAAATATCCCTTTTTAGTTTAAAACGAAATAACAAAAAGCAAACTTGACAAATAATGATTATAATAAATTAATTCCCCAAAAATAAAAACTTTTTTAATTTTATTTCAATCAATCTGACAGGTACTCCTGAATATCTGCGATCTGCTTTAGACACGGCTGTTTCTCGTTCATTTTTAAACAAGATCGCTTTTTTAAAAAGTTTTGTACCTGTCATTTATTTCGTCATTAATATATACTTAACTTTCCTAGGTTCAAACCCTATGTAACGTTATTCCGTTACATATCTCCCCGCCTGGTGTAGAGTAAAATCCGAGGATTGCGGATTTTAGCTCTGAGGAGGAGCCAAGTTATTCGGCCCTCTTAAGTGCCCTCGCATTAAATGTTCCCTTTCTAGTTACCCCCGCGGCATATACAAGCATAAATTATTTATTGATATTTATAATGGCATATTATTTTTCATTTTAGAGAATATTATTTTAGTAAATTATGCTAAAGCCTTAGATTATTTAATTAGACATATTAATATTTTATTTTACAAGTGTTTTTTAGAAGGTATGGAAAGAAAACTATCTCTATTTTTTATCATAAGTTGTAAGAAAAAAAATAGAGTATTTTACATTGCTTGAGTGTGTGTGTGTTTACATATACCGACTTTGTCTCGGTCTATATCCCCGCAATCCGTCCAAAAAAAATAAAAGTGTGAGGTTTGGCATTTTAATTTTTTCACAATAAAATTATTTATTTTCTTTCTATCTCTCTCTCTTTGCTCCACTCCGTGTAAGCCGATTATCCTATAGTTCGACTTCCCCTCACATAAAGAAAACGAAGTGGCAGGTCATGTGGTCAGGCTCGGATTGACATCTACGAACTAAACTCGGCGTGCCATAATTGGTATATCTTGCCCAATCTGGTACCGGCACCCTGGGTGGAAGGTTGGCATGGGGATGGACATTTCCGAAGTCCCGCGATGCAAGGTTACGAACATATAGGCATTCTCTATGGCCTATCTAATGGAAGGCAGGGGATGGACCTTTCCGAAGTCCCCTCTGAAAAAACGACAACATATACGAGGTAGCGAATAATCTTTTATAGTACAATAAGCATTCGAAATACCCGAGCTCTGTACCTCCTAACACAATGGTAAATAGTGAGGGAAGGAACAACAATAGAGCACTCTCGTGATCCGGCTTTTCTTTCTTTCTTTAGGTGGTCTAGTTGAAGTCGGGCGACTTTCTTTGATCTAAAATGGCTTTCAGGAATATTGACTTATTAAAAACGGCTTTCAGAAATATTGACTTATTTAAAATGGCTTTCAGAACTGTTGACTTATTTATCTCGAATAGTTTCCTTTTGTGTTTAGTGATCTGCGGTCGGCTGTGATTGAAAAGATGCTTTATTAACCCCCCTTGTTATTGTATGATGTGATGCGACGTGTAGGTCCTTTCCGGTCCGAGGTCATTTTCCTTCAGTTCCAGTTGTTTATAAGTCGTGTTCCGGTAGTCGTATTCCTTTGGCAAATCCGTGTTCGTCAGCGTGTTTTTAGCCTAAATTTTCATTAGTATCGATCTGGTGGTAGCTTTCTCCTCTCTGGTTCTTGTCTCGGCCTCTCTATCTGCCTTCCCCGGCCTTCCGCTCGCTCGAACTTGGCTATGGCGTCCCCCATCTCGTGGATGCCCTTGTCATCCCGGCTTATCATCATCCGCCTGATGTCTGTCGGCATGTTGTGTCGGATGATCGAGATGATTTGCTCTTCCGTCATGTGATACGCTGGCAGCTGCTGGAGGCCGGCCACCTGCCTGTAATAGAACTGGGTTATCGTCTCGGTAGGTTTGAACCCGTACTTTTCATTGGTGATGTGGAAGTAGATCCCCTCTTGTCTGGTGGCGTTCCAAAAGCTACGCAGGATCTCTTCTCGATATTCCACGAACGATCTAGGTTTAAACTCGATCGTTCGCCACCAATCTCTAGCTGGCCCTTGCAGGTATGTGCTGGCAATATTGATTTTGTCCGGCTCCGGCTTAGAGGGCTCAGAGAACAGGTTCCATGCGCTCTCCATGTGGTCCATCGGACTCTCGTTTTCACCTGCCCTGAAGATTTCAATTTTTATTTGCCTTTCGGCCCACGACTGGCTCGGTTCCCGCACATTTATTCTCCGATCGAATTTCCTTTCCAATTCCTCCAGACGTTCGGCCATAATCTCTCTCGGTATGTTCTGTTGTGGCTCGACTCCTTCTATCTTTCTATCTATCGCGTCCACCTTTCGTCTTACGTCCTCCAATTCCGCCTTTGCTTCTTCTATCTCGGCTTTTGCTGTGCCGATCTCTACCTTTATTGCGGTGATTTCAGTCTTTATTTCGTCGGTCTTTATTTCCTCTTTGCTCTCCTCCTCCTCTGACTCTCCTGTGTCTCCCTTCACTATTTTTCGTATCTCCCTAATGAGTTCCTCTCTATCCTCCTTTCTCTCTCTCCTTCTTTCTTCCCTATCTTCCCTCATCTCTATCATCATTTGGCTCATCATTCTTATGAGTATTTTTATGTCTGATTCGGTCTCTTCTTTAACCTCTATCTTCTTGAATGTTATAGGGCTTTCCCCTGTCTCCTCCCACGCAGTATCGTTATTGCTGTCCATTTGATAAACGATAACTTTTTGTTGATGCTTACAGGAACGTGATTATTTTATTTTTTTGATTTATTTTTGATACAAGTGATTAATCGACGTCCGCGCCTCTATCTCCCGCTATGTTTTTTTTTTTTTTATTTATTTTATTTCGCTCCGGCTCCAAATGTTTTATTACAAGGTTTGCGATATTGTGAATCGCTGTATTTTGTTCCGTTTACTTATTTTCCTTTTCTCCCTTTGTATTCGTCCAAAGTTTTTGTTTACATGAAAAATTTTTTTCGTCCTTTACGAGGTTCGGCCGCTTTTGGCTAATATTTTGGTTTGCTTCTCTAAAACATTATTTGTATTAACTTCACGTTTGGAAGCGTCATTTGTCTTAGCCTCACGTTGGAAGCGCCAATTGTAACCGGGCGCTTTCAACCGATCATATAGGGATTGAGAGCTCCGAAATAAACATGACATAGCGTAAAGCTTTATTTATTTTCTTATATCGGTAACTGTTCACTATCAATACAAGGGGGCGCCAGATACGATGATTTAATTATAATTTAACTTCTCGCATCACCTTACGTCATATCAAAACGATTTCGAAGTCTAATCCCGCCCACAAGCTCAAACTCCCAGCATGGACCAATAGGGTCACTCAGGGTCGCGATGTAATTGTTTTCAAAATTACTATTCTGGTAAAAGACGCTATGATAACCAATGGAGAGGACGCTTGATTAACTAACTGATCGATCCAAGCATTGGACCGGGTCATTGGTTATTTGTGACCAATACGATTATTCGTTTATATCTCTAAACAATTAGAAGCTTATAAGATCATCCCCCCTATATTATACCGTCCGGTAGAATTATTTACTCCAGCTATATTTACAACTTATTGACATTTATTTATATTTTATAATAGGCCCTCCCCACTCTTAAATCTATCTTAACTACGGAATAAATAAATAAATAAACATCGTGACTTACGGCACGATGTTTGTAAGTGACATTTTAAAAAGCAACAAGGTTTAAGAAATATAAATCTAAAATAATATAATTAATTATACGAATAAATGCTAACTTTATTAATAATCAAGACGAAAATAGAATAAAGATTTAATTATAGGAAATGATTTGAGAAATGCTCGACTTGTTTAAATACTGAACAAATTTATTGAATATAAAAAAAACACATTGGTTAAAAGTTTTATTTACACGCACACACACGCATTTACGCACTCGCACAGAAAAGAACATATTATATATCATAAAATATGGATGATAGAATATAAATTTCCCTTTTTACATTTTTGAAGGTAAGTGTTATAATTTATAAGATAATAATTAGGGTCAAAGTTCATATTTGAAAAGTCCTGAGATTTAAATTTTAGGAATTGCATAGTGTTTGATTTTACGAAGGTTGAGATTACAATAATAAGTTACAATAATAAGTTTTAAATATAATGAATTACGGAAGATTTTATAGTTTAATTTACGAAATCAAAGTTAGTTAATTATGAGATTGCCTTTTTAAAAGTTTACGTATGGAATGAATGAAAGCATAAAAAAATAAAGTGTTTACCTAGGATTTTGGCTTATTCTTCCGCTGCTTCTAATTAAGTGGAGGTTTGAACATGGGAGATGATGTTTCCATAAGAAGGTTGTTCATTTCTTTTAAAGTTGAGCGTAATAAATCAGGATGATTCATGTATTTCACGGAACATTATTGAACTGGTTGGAGCACTAATCTTAGATGGTAATATTATTAAGTATTCATAGCGACGGAGATGTTCTGGTGGCGGAGCGTCGATCAATCACTGAAGGGTTTCCTAGCCCCTCATGACAGTCGACGCTCTAAATATTAATTTCATATCGATCATCTTGAAAACGGGTAGCACAAACGAAGTAATTTGAATTAAATTGAATTTTGAGAAAGTTGAACAAAAAATTGATAATTTGACTTAGCTTCTCTTAACATTTTTTTTATTTTTTTTTCTCTAGATTTTGCTTGATATTTATATGGGTTGGATTTTATCTGAGGATCGAATCTCCCCCCAGAGTTCCATGTTCTTAGAGTTGTCGTTGGGGTCCGTGTCCTACTCAATCCATGTGCTTAAGGCAATCTTATGTTTAGACAATCTCATATTGCAATCTCAGTTAACAAACTTATATTCATTCACACCTTGAATGCATACGTGTGTGCGTGTCTTACGAGAACAATGTAATTTACATTAGCTAAAAGTCGAGCATTTAATCTTTCTCAAAATCATTTCTATAAGCTTTTACTTTTACTACAATTATAATTTTAAAATATCCCTTTTTAGTTTAAAACGAAATAACAAAAAGCAAACTTGACAAATAATGATTATAATAAATTAATTCCCCAAAAATAAAAACTTTTTTAATTTTATTTCAATCAATCTGACAGGTACTCCTGAATATCTGCGATCTGCTTTAGACACGGCTGTTTCTCGTTCATTTTTAAACAAGATCGCTTTTTTAAAAAGTTTTGTACCTGTCATTTATTTCGTCATTAATATATACTTAACTTTCCTAGGTTCAAACCCTATGTAACGTTATTCCGTTACAATATATATAAATTATTAATCAATTATATTAAAAAGCATTAAAAGCCAAATTCTTACTTACAATAACTTGGCAGTGATTAGAATCAAAACTATGAAATATATGAATGACTAAATATAAATACCATCTATTTACAGATATTATAACAAGATAGATATATTTTCATTAATTAATGAAAATTACAACTTGAAAGAAAAATCAAAAAATAAAAATAAATTACATTTTATATATCCATATATAGTATAAGGATGTTTTTATAGACAGTTTAACTATTATCAAAATATCATGAAGGAACTTTAGAGATTTCCATCAATAAACAGATTCAGTCATTAATGGCTTTATTAAGATTTTCAATTCTGCTATTGTAATAATAGATTTGACAGTTAAAAATATGTATTTGATGGTTTATGTTTATTTACATAGATCAGTGATTATTAAATTCCATGATAATGGATTGCCTTGAATCTGTTGATAAGATGTCAGTAATGTCCACAAAGATTAAATTCAGTTGGCTTTACTGTTGGATATGGAAAAAGAAATGTATATGAAACCTAATAAGACCATTTTTTATGCTATAATTCCTCAGTTGTAGGTTCGTGGCTGAGTATCCAGAAAAAATACCTTGATTTGTGAAGAGTCTTAGTAAAATTATATTTTGAGTTTTTGCTGTGTACAGCCACCATGAATATGACAATCAGGGGTAAAGATGGTCAGACCAACAGAAATAAAAGCAATTCAGAAACAAGGTTTTATAACTAAATACTGACTTAATTTGCTGCAAATTACTAATAGTAAAGGATTTACTAACAAGCTTAATATATTTACAATTTATACTTACAAATGCCAATGAGGTGTACTTTGGTACCTTCAGTAGTGGAATTCACCCCATAGTCCTCATTATACTCGGTTACAATTATCTTTTCTAACACGAGCAGCTCTCACGATGTGAGTGTATGTAAAAAGACCTCAATTTTTCTATGAGTTTTTATATATTTCCACGGAAAATGGAATGTTCTAGAATATAACTAATTATAGTTGTTCTTTATCTTTTAATTAATCACTTTCCAATCTGGTAACACTTGATCATTTATTTTATCTCTAATTATGCTATTTCTTGAGTTCTAAATATGCACATATAAATCCAGTAACGTTTACCATTTATTGTATCTCCAATTATGCTATTTCTTGAGTTCTAAATATATACATATAAAGCAGTTTTCATCAAGTTCAATTTACTTAATAGTTTTTTATAAATACTAACGTAGCTTAAACTACGGCACATGGAATGCTATTCAATTTCTGAGGCAACTTCTCCTCTGATATCTGATGGAAGAATACCTGGGTATATGATAGCCTTATTGTGAAATATGCTGCAGGTAACATGCACTATCGCATCAACTGAATTGTCCCCACATGAAAAGCAGATTCCATAGATGTGAACTCCTTATTAAAGACACCAAAGTATGAACAAAACTGGTTCAAAAAAATTTCTTTAAAAATAAAATAAATTAAATCTAATTTGTGACTTTCACAAAAAATAAACAAAACTTACTGAAGATATTTATTAAATTATTAAGACCGGGAAAAAATTCTTTTCATAAAAAAATCACTTATGATGATCACCAATAAAAATATACTAAAGCAAATTGTAATCAAGTGATAAATATGGTCATAGAAACAATGGCTTACATTAACGAAAATGTATACTAAATTCACTGAACAATTATGTTTACAATTCCAATATTGGATTATTTAGTTGGTTAACTTTTATATTGTTTGTACAAGTATAACAAACCTATCCTGGTCTTTATACATTCCCCTTTCACAATATTATGCAGATTAATTAATTAAGACAATCATCATATTTAACAAAATAAGATAAATTGTATGTATGATTTTTAAAGCCAGAGCAAAAAGATTTCTAATAAATCCTAATTTTAATGACAAACAATAACCATACATAAAAAATGGGTTTATTTAAAAAATAATGTAGGAATTTAACCTCTACTTAATCCATAAATCTCTAAGTGAAGCACGAATAATAGTTAAGAGTAATACATCTTGATTGGTTTGAAATTATCCCATTCATTTTCACATAGTAAACTTCATGATTTTTAATTCCTTTTCCAAATAGAATTTTAATAAAATTTATAATAATAATCTGAGTCAAATATCTATCCTTTCAAGAACTGTATAAACAGTTCTAAATTGTCTTTCCAAAACATTTCATTTAATAATAACATTTCATATATTTTATCCATACCAGAATTCATCATATGTGATTATTAAGTTCTAAAACATATTTTAAAATTGTCGCAATAGACTTCCTAATAGTTTGATTTCAAATTCAATAGGTAACAACACAATCCAATAATTAGCGAAATACTATAGCCTGACTTCATAATATCACATTGGCATAGGTTAAATGCATCTCTTCAATCGGTATTTTATATTGTACCAGTCACTTCTTCACTTCTTTTGATCACCGAGGGCCCACTAAGGTCACTAACTACCTAAAAAATTTAATTTACAGTGATCAAGAGTTGATGATGATGAATACTTACAGCCAGACCCAAGAAAAGAAAGAGATCGTAAACATTGATCAGACAATTGAGAAAAGAATACAGAGATAAATGTTAACCAAAATAATTATAAACAATTTTATTAGTCAAACAAAGCATGAAAGTTTGACCAAAATTTCTCCAGCAGATTTATCAGAGAGTGTATGAGAGTATTGTAACATTAAACACCCTGGCAGATAAGTTCGTTTACTCACCTAAGAATTAAAAGGGATTTACGTCTTCCTGCTAGTGATTTATATAAACAAATTCCAGTTTTCTATTATTTAGATATTTCAAAAGAGAATGATCTTGTACTGAAGATGATGAACAGCCCAGGTGAGCTTTCCTTAGCCTGGAAAAGAAACATCGGAACATAACAATGTCAAATGCCTGCAAACACTCCAGAAAAGGCCATGTTCAAGATCCCCATGGCCGACTCTGACAATAGAATAAAAAAAAGATTATGGTATTATGTAATCTGAAACATAGAAAAATCCCAATCTCTACTGACTAAAAAAAAAACAGAACAATACACTCGATAAATCGCTAGCCAAAAGATTTGCGGTCTGCAGGAAATGCAAACCAAGATTGTCTAAATTAATTATAGCAAGAAATGGACAGGTGAGTTAAAAGAAAATTACTAATATCTGCACAAGCATTTATTAAGGGTTAGTAATGTAAAAAGAGAAAACATGAAGCATATAAAATATAAACTCGCAATACATTCTTGAATAAATAAATTTAAAAATATGAAATCTTAAAACTAAGACTCCAATACATACAATGTTAAAATACATAAAAATAGTTAGTATGTATAACTTATTATAGAGACAGTCTTCTTTTTAGATTAAGCTGAGACTTTAACATTGCAACGGTATACATATGCCATTACATTATTTTAAAATTAAAATAAAGGGGAAAATAAATCTTAAATAAAATTGATTTATTAAAAACTAAAAGAAAATTAAAAGTTATGTTTAACATATATATATATATATCGCACAGATGGAAAACTATTTTTTTTTAAAAAAAAGTAAAGATCTGAAGATTAATAATTTTTGTCAATTAGTAAATAGAGACGATTGAAATATAATTGAATGTAAAGGAAACTAGCCCTTGGGGCACTTATATGATTGTAAAGTCAGACAAGAGATATAAAAAAAATTAAAGAATCACCAATGCAGGCATCAAGCCATGCATAGGCCACAAAAAAAAAAAAACATCCGAACCTTAGAATCAGTGATGTTATGTTCTGTGGATCCGAAAATTTAGTGATAAGGGAGGCCTAATACTATGAAAAGAAAAATAATTAATTGGATTGTTTGTAATCTGACTATTAATCTGGCAGCTGTATTGCGGACTCCATGATGTAAGGGTCTTGCAATTAAATTAGTTTCCTTTGCAAGCACCAGTTGAGGCCTCCCGATGACAGTTCCTGACCCAAGTATTGGCAAGCAGCGGTTTCATCTCCAAATAAAACAATCTACATAGAATGCGAGACTTAAGATGGACTTCCATAAACCTGCCACAATCAGGAGGATTCGTAAAGACTTTGGGAAGTATAAACTTTTATCAATATGAACCTCTAGATCGATCTTTTAAACAAACTTTCAATTAGCAACCTAAAGTATGAACTCTTATCTGACTTAAAGAAGTCTAAATCTCTTATTAATATTTTTTTTTATGTATATGTTTGCTAATCATTTCCATTTTTCTTTTATTTACTTTTATCTGTTAACTAAATTATTAAATTTAAAATTGAGTGTAGATGGCTGCATAGATTCATTAACGTTTACGTTAGTTTAAGGGGGTTTAATTTCAGACTATTTGTTTCGTAGTTGAGTTGATGCTGGTAGAAAAATATATGGGTGTTTATATCAATGTAATGTGAAGTGTGCTAGCCTACAGTGCAAGGTGCCCAACTGAATACATGGCTCCAAAGGTGTAACCATATGCGACATTGAGCCTCTTTCACTCTATAGATAGGGACTATAAGATGGCAAGGGCTGCTCTCCCTCCATACGTAGCACTTCTTTTAATGTTTTATATATATGATTCCTTCGCCAGACAGACGGACATTCCTGTACTGGACGAGGATCATTTCTTTAAAATAATATCATGCTGCAGACACACATCCCTGTCAATGTGATTTTATGCTAACATCTTCATATTGCATTGGTTGTGTTTGTATATCAGGAAGCGAGCGTTGGTTTAGCTATGAACTTTTAGCCTGAGGTTAGATGTTTTGAAAAGTTTAAATTGCGTAATCTATGTAGCTTATCTATGCTCAACATTCTAAAATAAAATTATATAAAACTGTTCATCTGTGCGGATTTTAACTAAAGTATAATATAATAACAAATTAAAGTAAGATTAATTTATTCCTCAAATTTAAATTTATATATATGTGCGATAATAAATGTTTTGTGTGTTATTACTGGCAGAGGCTTTTTTATTTTAGTATTGAAATACATTTAATAAGTTATATATTAAATCTCTGCATCTCCTTGAGCTAGTGACATGGGCTAACGGTCAATAATAAAATAAAATTAGATCTTAACAAGAAGTATCTGCCTACATTATAAATATTCTAGGTTCAAATGGCCTAGTGTCACCCTTTACGGCAGATAGGGTAAAGTGGGCATCTTACCCGACCGTTATAACATAGAAATTTAAGCAAGAGATGCAAATCCTCGTTATAATATGAAAACATTCATTTACCTTGGGGCATAATGTTCTGTCCAGCTGATTTCTTCCAGTGTAGTAACACATAGTTTATTCTACTTAGAGTTCATCACAAAGGTTTTTGATATCCATTTATTTGGCCGGGAGTAGAAAAGCAATCGTTGGGATCAGTTCTGGGCCAAGTTTGTAGGTCATGTTGTTGAAGGTACAATTATGGAGCTCCAGTGTTCACCTTTGGGTTGATTTAGCACTGCATATTGTTAAAATTTCTCATGGTGTGTATTTTTGGCATGGCAAATGGATGGTCACTATTAGCACGGCAAATAGCAGTCCACAGAAATCCAGCTTCAGCGATCCGCGTTGAGCAATTAGCAAATATGAAAATTAGAATCACTCCGAATAAGAAACACAATAAGAAGCCGAACAATAATAACAGAAGAATAATTGAGTCATTAAACCCGGGCTATTTATGTGAATTGTTAGCTCCCGTCTAATACCA
The DNA here is from genome assembly GCA_028023455.1 of Epiperipatus broadwayi. Taxonomy (NCBI): domain Eukaryota; kingdom Metazoa; phylum Onychophora; class Udeonychophora; order Euonychophora; family Peripatidae; genus Epiperipatus; species Epiperipatus broadwayi. The sequence goes on from JAQFVV010012582.1 coordinate 950,616, forward strand.
AGGTAAATCTCTATCTCCCACTTAATCTTAAGTAAAAAACAACATCTGATCTAGGCTCTTATCTATTTCAAAATTAATTTAAAAAAAAAAGTCTCGGTTTTTAAAATAAATTACAATCACAAAATAAAAAGGAACTGATCGCAATTAAAACTTCTTTTTAAAATTAAAATGCTTTTACAAATAAATTAAAACTTTGCTTGCTTTGAATTACTGTAAAAAAAACAAGCGTCAAAAAAAAATTATTTTAAAATAAAATCTATTGAAAAAATAAAATCACAGAATTTTAAAATATAAACGAGTATGTGCATTATTGCACATACTTTTAATACTTAAAAAAAATAATATACTAACTTTTAAATACAGGTTTTTTTTAAAACTTGATAAATATAAATGTTAGTTTTAATTTCACAATGGTTGCCTTTGAAGTAAATAAAAGCATCCAATTAAATATGTATAAAAAAATTACTTTTGTCAAAATGCAGACTTACATAATCTGATAGAAACTTTTATTAACATTTAATGCATAAATCTGAGAAGATGCCATATGACTTCAAAAATTTTTTAAGCATGCAATACTTCACCTTTGGTTTTACCATAGGTAGCCACCTATAAATAATTCAAATCTTCAGGAAAGTCTTATTATCATTGCTCTTATAACTCACTATAATACCACTTAACTGAAATAAAGATTTAGGTTGCTTGTTTTGTCAGTGAACTTAAACATATGATCTATGGCAGAGTTAAATGAATCAGTCAAGTTTTCTTCATTAACTTTTATTTAGTACTGCTTCCGATACAAATTCAGCAACTGTTGGTTTAGCACATTAGCTTCCCCAGTCTTTGTGACTCCATCACTAAATCTAACTATGAAATTCATAAAGACTGCACAACCTATATTTTCTAATATTACATTTTAATCTTGACAGCTATAATTATTAATTCTCCTGTGAATAACAAAGGTTATCAAGACCATTATCAGAGAAAGATAGCATTTAATTGCATTACTATGAATTAGAAAATATTTTGAACAGAGTTTAAATACATAGTTTATCTTTTAATTTCCAAGATTTTTCATAGAAGTTTCTTAAAATCATCACTGAAGATTAAACTTTCACACCTATGAATAATAACTAATCTTTCTTATTGCATTGCCAAATGTATATCATATAATACTAAATCATCCATGCATTTTACTACTGTTACACAATGCTTTATTTACCACCCTCTTATATAGTTTACAGTTTCGATTGCCCCAGCATTCTTCTTCAGAACTACAACATAATACAAACATATGAGTATAAACACAAATATAAATATACATGAACATATAATTTACATTCTATATATACATTTTATAATAATCATCTATTTATTACCTTTTAAATATATAATTTTTTCACCCTTTTTTACTTTCTATATTAATTAATTAAAATCTCCTATAAACATATATATTCTATTTTTATTCTTTATTTTATTTTATTCTTATTACTCTTTAAGTGCTTAACTCTAACTTAATATCTTTTATATTATTATTATTATTCATTTTACTAACAGTCAATATTTATAATTAAAAATGTGTTTAAAATAATATTATAGATTAAAATAAAATATTGAATGAATAAATTATAAATATTGATTGTTAGTAAAATGAATAATAATAATGTAAAATATACAAGGTATTAAGTTAGAGTTAAGTACTTAAAAAGTAATAAAAATAAAATAAATCAAGAATAAAAATAGAATATATATGTTTATAGGAGGTTTTAATTAATAAATATCCAATGTAAAAAAGGGTAAAAATATTATATGTTCATGTATATTTATATTTGTGTTTATACTCATATATTTGTATTATGTTGTAGTTCTGAAGATTGCTGGAGCAATCAAAACTGTAAAAGAGGGTGGTAAATAAAGCATTGTATAACAGTAGTAAATTGCATGGTGATTTAGTATTATATGATCTATGAATAAGTGATAAACCTGTCAATCTTTCATCATTTTAATCACTTGTTCCATTAGTTCTTCAAACTCCATGTACTTCTACACCGAGAGGCATATTGATAAAATATACATATTCTCAATTTATCAAGAAGATAACAAAACACCAATATCCCCAGACTAGTTTCTAGCTTGTGGCTTTGCTCAGTGAAAAGCCTTGGTTCTGAGAGCATTGCACCTAGATCTTGGGATCTACTGCAATCCTTCATCTGGAGAGGGTGATGTCATAATTGTCTGCGTAATAAATTTGACATCTTCACAGTAAATTGTAATAATTTTACAAACAAAACAAAACTAGATTCTGTCTGAAAATATTGAGGCATCTCTTGTGACAATTTATCATATTAAATTTTTCATCTCCAAAATTAATTTAAGCCTGTCAAAAACAAAAACCAAAGATAAAATTTTTGTAATTATTTAAAATTTTAATTGGAAGAAACAAAACTTCAGCACTTTAGGGTCTTTTGGAATCACTGTGAGTTTTTAATATGGAACTTTTCATATTTTAGTAATAATTTCTGAACAATAAAGCTATAATTAAGTCCAAAAAGAATTTACACTAGTAAATGAATTAAACTTAGATGAAATGCTTTTGGTAAAAATAACTTAATATTAAAAGAAAATATGCCTATATGTTTAAGTTTTTATTAAATAGGTTTTACCAGTTCTTTCTTATATATCTGAGACTTAGATATTTAGCAGAGGAGCAATAAAGAGACTTCAGACCACTTAACAAAGTATGGAGATATGTATGTTAAGAATAAGAAAAAGAAATCGAAAACAAAATACATGAGTGAGAAAACAAACCGATACCTTTGACATCATTAAAAAAATTAAGAAATGGAGCTAGGCTGGACATATTACTTGAAAAAATGATAACAGATGGACAGTTGAAGACTTAAACTGGATCCCAAGAGCTGGTAAAAAGCCTAGAAAGAGATTACACATGAGATGAATGGATAAATTAAGCAAGTTTACTAATGTGATGTAGAAAAGAGGTTAGAGATTGGAGAAACTGGATTAAACTTGGCCAGTAGTGGATCAATATTGGTTGAAAATAATAATTATGACATGACCCCCTACACAGATTTAACTTCAAATTTATCTTGGTGAACAAAAGCAAAATTTTTCTCTAATACAGAGCATTTCTACTGCAGACTATAAGAAGTCTTCAATTTATTACTGTCTTTTAATTACTGATTGATCTGTATACTTGTAATTAAAAAAAAGAAGAAAAATGTAAAAAATTTTGATAAGAGAGAAAATATAAAGAGGACATATTTTTGGGAGTATTATTATTTATTCATTTGTTGTTTTATTTGATCTGAAGATTTTGGCAGTATAGGTAACTGAAAAAAATATTTCATGGTTGTTGTAGTTTATGAAAGAAAAAATCGTCCTTGACAGAAATATGGAACCCATTTGTTGATACAGCCAGAAGAATATGCATTGTTAGACACAAGAGTGTACTAACTCGCCATACACTATGTAGATTTCTTCTGCAGTTTCCTGAACTCAAATGTCAATGCCTAACCCAGGATTAATTTAAAATGCCTATGGAAAATGTGTGCCTTGATTACCTCTATTCTGTCTTAAAAAACGGATCATTTAAAAGAAAACCAGTGGAAAGAAAAGCATCACTATTTCGAAGCCATTCTGATCAGAAATAAAATGGTTAAGACAATTTTTGTAAAACTTTAAAAAAAAAAAAAAAACTATATTGAAAAGACCTTAAGTCAGTGCAATCTGACTTTTATATGTATTAGTTGCTTAGTCATTGTTTTCATTTATTTTTTATATACTTTGCTGTATGAAGGCATTTAAAAATAATTAGTTTTAATTTTGTGCAGTGTGCGTGTATATATATGTAAATTAATTTTAATTGTAAAATAAATTGTTAAATTTTAATTCAAGTTGTCAGTTCTTCTTTATTTAGCAACTTTCATTTCCAAATGGACATTTTAGCATTTATCAATTAAGAGAATATATTTTAATTAAAGAGACTCTTTAACCATTGAGACAAAGCATATTTTGTAAATTGAGGAATCCTGGTTTTTGAAATTGATTCATTTAGCATAGCACCCTGATAAATGAATAAAATGCATTATTTTTTTATTTAAATTAAATTATTGCCGAGTGAAAAAAAAACCTATTTCAAAATACTGAAACGATAACTTTCCAAGCCCTTATCATTTCACCATCAAACCTAATGACACACTCATCTGTGCTAAGTTTGAGCCTATTTAATGTTAATAAATTTAAAATTAGCTCATGTCTGTCTAAACAGTATTATATATTTATGTGCGAACCAACGTTATAATTAGATAGGATTAGGAAAATTATAGCGTACTAAATTCACTTAATATTTCTAAAAATGTTTGTTCTATTATTTAAGTTAGAAGTAAATTCTTAATTTCGTTGTAAATATTGTAAATTCGTATGTGGATATATAATCTGTGCTATATAGAAGGAAGGCATGATTTTAAAATATGTAAAAGCTGTTATCCAAAAATAATATTAAATGTTTTTTTAAAAATCTGTTAAAAGAAATCTTGTTTTAAATATATTTTAGGGGAAAAAGTTTCCTGAAAATATATTTAAAAGTTATAGCAAAATATGTTTGTAAGTTATTTAAAAGAATATGTTAAAAAGGTTTTCATTTTAAAAAAAATGTTAAAAGGTTGTTTTTAATAAAAGAGTTTCTTATTTTATGTAAGATTAAAAATAAAAGCTGGTCAAGTAATCAAAAAGATTTTTGGTTGTAAACAAGTATCATTAACGACCACACCTGGAATCGGTAAAAGTAAAATTAGTTCAAAATTTGCTAATTAAAATCTCCTTGGATAAGATAAAGTTATTTTTAAAAAAATCTAAATTGGAAATTGTTTGCAACGAAAAATCTTAAATTATAATAGCTTAGGGAATGTTTCTAACATTCCATAAGTTATCTAAGATTTAAAAATCTGGATTATAAATTTGATAATATTTAATTAAATTCTTGAGTTAATGAGTATTGAGGTGATGGATTCCGATAATGTAAGTGCTTGAGAAAACCTATAAATACTCTATATTTTTAAACGAAAAAAAGGACAGCCATATTTTTAGAGAGAATTGCAGCCAGTCTCCACATTTGTTTAATCTTTAATATGTCTGGCTAAAAGCGGGCATTTCTTTGCTGTTACTCCACGGGGAGAATGGGGGTTTCTTTCGTTGCAATGCATGAACCACCATCATGCCGCTAGCAGAGACCAGCCTAACAGAACGAGAAAGATGATGCCAACAGCCGCCCCAGTCAAACTCACCAAACCTACAGCCAAGAACTTGCAGTCCAGATAAATAATACCGGTACCGTTTTATTTTCAAACCGCAGAGCTCTATGTAAATTTCTATATAAGTTAGCTAACTCTCTCTTTTAAACAATTATAAAACTAAGTGTAACCAAAATTTAAATCCATTTAATATTTAAAATAATATGTAAATTACTATCAAAATTAATGTTGTTAAAGTTAAAATAATCTGACTATTTTTGTATTTTCCATTCACTTAAAAGTAAATTATTTAGTGTCTAATTTAAAGTTATATCACTGTGGTTGTGTCTATATTTCTTTGCTTATTTTAATTAAATGCTTTTATATTCCATATGCCAATATTTCAAAACAGTGAGAACTTAATTTCATGTTTTAAGAAGATATTATTAAAGAAAGAATCTTCATGTAATTTGGTTTATAGCGTCAACTTTCTGCGCGGTTTCGAAATCCTATTTTATAAAATAATAATGATTTGCCTTGCACTCGTTTTTTTTTTTTTATTAATGATGATTTAAAATGTGAAATGTGGCTCTTTTTAATCAACCATTTAAAAACTTAACTTTATAGTTTTATTAAGAATTAAATTTAGCCTTGATAATAGTTATAAGTATATTTATCATTTAAGTTCTTATGTCCATAGAAATATACTTTCCCTCTTTAAAGTATTTATTATCTATAAGTAACCAAACGTGTCAAAGTAAAGATTTATTAATATCCCCTTTAGTAGCGTAGACATTTATTATCAGGCTACAAAGGGTAGGTCCAAATTTGATAACACTAATATGCTATTGTCTTGTATATCATAGTATGAAATATAATATTCTTTGCTTGGCAGATGTGATCCATTATTTTATTAAATTTATTCTCATCTTGCTGCTATACGTATATGCATTTTAAGATGGAGCCATAGCGTCGCCAGCACATCTTCTCTTATAGGGTAGAGCAGTAGCGAAACCTGAGCCAAGGCCAGGTTAGCACGTAAGTCCCCCGTCATTCCTGAACACAATGTTCCTTTTCACGCAGCATGGTGATCGGTTGCAGGGTACCGGCATTTGTCGCAAGAACCCTGGAGTTATTCATCCATCTGCAGAGCGACTTTTCCTATTGTCATTTACCTGTGCCATAGTGCATTGGTAAAATCTTAGGCAGCCAACTTTCCCACCTTTATATAGCACTTTCAGCATTGATCTGAAATTTTCTCTCAAAAGCCATGTTCGATCGACCATTACTTGAGCTGGTTTATGCGCTCATTGTTAAATAATATATTTTTAATAAATAATGAATTTTAGACTGATCAAGGTTCAATATAATTACTTATATAACAGCCACAAATTTAATAGGATTTGGCGTAACCAGATTTATAGACATAACGTAGTGATTATTTATGTATTAGTTGTAAAGCAATTCATAAGATGGGCACATGTTAAACCCATCTGTGAAAATTTTAATTATTACTTATATTAAGCTATTTTGAATTCAGTATAAAATAGAATGTGTTCTCTTATCGACCCAATGTTTGCATACATTCTATGCTGAAATGCTGTAAAATATTGTCATTCCAATTGTAAATAAATGACACATATATGAATTGTAAATAAATGTATAATTAATTTAGTGTATTTCATTCTCTGTTTCGTCATTGATCTAATTCAATCCAATTCTAATTATTATTTATAACCTATATATGTGAAAACTATGCATTAATAATCCTTTAAATTAGTGATATATTTTAGACAATTAAGAACCTTTCTTTTATTTATCAGAGTCTTACTGCGTCTCCCTGACCTATGTCGGCCATGAATAAAGGAGTATACTACATGTAATTTCAAGATGGTCATTCATAGGGTCTTGAGTCTTGGAATACTGGCTTATGAGTTGAAGTATGGTTGGACTTGGGATGTCACAGTCCTAGTTTGGTCAGCTTCGGTCTCTTGCTTGGATTCTGAATTCTGTTACGCGAATGTACAAACTTGACCATTACAATACTAGTGTTGATTTTGGGGAGGTGATTGGGAAATATAACCTGTTTTAGGTCCAATCATCTCCATTATTATCTACTTGAGATGTGACTATGAAATTTGCACTTGTTGAGTCGTATTTAAACGTGGTCCCTCAAGGCCACCAGTACACTATGTTTAGAAATACAGTATACTTAAAGTAAGGCATGATTTATACATATATATGTAATATAACTTTTTTTGGTATTTACGTATTAACCCGGCAACTTTTTTTTGGTACTTATAACATCTACATGGTACTAGCTGATAAACTTAATCGATAACTTTGGAAAAATGATGACCTATACCTTTATTTAGTGGAAATGAAACAAACATCTACAAATGTAAATTTACGTTTATTGCAGGAAATGATCTTCCAACAAGTAAACTTTTAACAATATAAATTTATTACAAGTGGTAACCAAACCAAAACAATGATGTACATATATATAACAATTCTGCCCATTTATGAAATGTTGTTTCTTAGCATCACTGCGACTACTGAAATTTCTTACCCTGAACCATGTTCCATTATGAATGCTACTCTCTTTTGACAATCATAAATAAAGCAGAGCCATTGCTTGTTTAAACTGTGGATAAAAAGTGCCAAATATTAATCACTTTCTTAAAAAAAAAATACTATGCAGGACTGTTTAGCAATAATTAAAGATGAACAGTAAATCGTAAAGTATATGTTACATTCGCCAAATAAGCGATTACTCATGTAAGCATTCTTTTATGATATCACAGCCTAATTTAAACTGTAAAATAATGAGCAAAACCAACATTTTGACTAATTACGCTCTTTTCATTGGAATATTATCTAATATTCACTTACAAAATTAATTTATTACCTTTTTAGAAGATTGTAAATGTAATTTGGTTATATGTTTATGCCAGTGACTTTCGTCACTGTCGGACTAATATATACCTTTTTTTTTTAATTCTTAACATAAAAAAATAATCAAACAGCTTTACTGCTCAGAGGTCATAAGAAGTTCTGAATGCTCAAATGACAAGAGCTGGTATAATTCACAGATTTTATGCTCCACAACTATTACACCAATTATGAAGTTTTGTTTAACATATTGTAAACATAATTCTTGGGAAGCAGTTTAAATAAATATTCATTCCTTTTTTAAAAAAATACGTAATTGGTATTGTAACGGGCACATACGTACGTTACATTATTTTTTATTAGTAAACATAAAAAAAAAGTTCGCCAATAAAAATTTCTTTTTTAAGAATTAAAAACTGAAAATTAAAAAATCATCTTAAACTCGCATATATATATAAAATCGCACAGATAAATAATTATTAAAATAAAACTTTATTAAAAAAAGAGTAGTTTAAAACTAAATTTTCAGAAAGATTTAGAGATAAAAATATATGTTTAAGTTTGAAAACAAATTAATTAATCTTTTGTAAAATGGAAATGATTATTTTAATTAGTAAACTAGCCTTTGGGCATTTAAATGTATAAGCATCGGTCAGATAGGAAAACAATAGAAACTTTTAGCAAATGAAAGAAATCCATCGGGAAATCAGACCTCAACGAAAAAGTTTTCACCATCATGACGTAATGTTGAGTTAATCCACAAAATTATTATAAAAGGAAAGGTTTGAAAATAAGAGTTAATTAGTTATTACAATGTGACAGATATGTGTTAGTGCGGAGTTGAAGGAGAAGGGATTGAAAAGACGCACTCTTCAATCCCTTCAGTTCTGCTAGGAAGAAAGAGAAATGAACTATCGTTTACTACATTGAGGACCAGCTGGAGTAAAAAACCTCCGGATGAATAAATAAAACGGCCAACAGAATACCAATCTTTTTTTGGACAGCGTGGGAATTCACGTTCAAATGGCAAGCAACAGATAAAGATGAACTTTTAAAACCGTAAGAACTTTATAATTAATGAACATTAAATTAAAAACTTTCCGTATTTAAATAATACAAATAGAATACTATCTGACCAACGTAAATTAATATTAATAATGTCATTTGATGTAATTTTTTTTCTTATCTAAAATCATTTCCATTTATTTTTTTTTATTCTTTTAAGTTTCTATTATGATTTTTGTTTTTCGTTAGACTAAATTACATAAATGTTAAGCTTTAGTCGGGCGTGAATGGCTATATAGATTTGTAAAGTTATATTAGGTGAGGATAATCTTAGGTTATTTGTTTCGTGGTTGAATTGGGTCGATGAATTGGATATATTGATGTAGTTAGTAGATGTAATTCGAGATTCGCTATGGGCAGAATCGCTTGTATACACCGCACACTTCCTATTGCCTAGGGAATGCGATCGTAAGTTAGCAAAATGACCGCAGTCCATTTCTATGGAGTTTTTTTTATTGTTCTTCTCGTTAGATAGATGTAATATTCCTATCTGACAGAATCAATGTCTTATCTTAACCTATTTTGTGTTGCCGTATTCGTATTACATTGAATACATCGATATATCAGATGGATTGACACCAGGTTGACTGCGAATTTTTAGCCTAAGGTTAAATGGGGATAGAATGTTTTATCTTCAAATGCAAATCTATGTAGTCCATTCATACTCGACAGCCATAAATAAAATTGCATTAAATTTAAGTTGGGTATAGACGCTTGCATGGGTTCATTACCGGTTAATTATGTTTTTGGTTTTCATAGGTGATCAAAATATATAGACATTCGGTAAATACTGATACCTTACGGTGAGTATCTAAGATGTATTTATTCGGATGTCTTTTAAGTTATTGGTGTTAATGCGGTGTCTTATGATGAACACCATTGAGTTTCTTGTATTCCCTATGCAATTGACGGTATCAATGATTTTGTATTTTGATCGTTTATGTTTACTTTGAAATGTTTTTAACCGTTTAATCTATGTAACCGATCTATACTCAACATTATAAAACAAACTTTCATAAATCCATCTGTGCAAACTTAATTAAAATGTAAACTTATAATATTATAAAAATTAAAATGTAAATTTAAATTATAAAATCAAATTAAAATCTAAAATAAACATAATGTTAAATTTTATATATATATGTGCGTAAATAAATGTTTGTACGTTAATTACTGGCAGTGGCTTATTTTATTATTTTTTTAAATTATTCTTAGATAAGAATTTTTTTTTTATGAATATAAATCTCTGCTACTCCCTGAGCTTGTGACATGGGTTAACGACCGGAATCTAAATTTAAAAAAAAAAAAAATTTTTTTTTTTGATTTACGTATCTGCCTACTTAATAAATTTTTCTAGGTTCAAATGCCTAGATGGCGCCCTGTAGTGCCGATTACGTTAAGATCATTTCTCCGGATCGTTATAACTGGCGCTGCCGTATTTTATTACATTGAATACATCGATATATCCAATCCATTGACCCAATTCAACTACGACACAAATAACCTAAGATTACCCTCCCCTAATATAACTTTACAAATCTATACAGCCATTCACGCCCGACTTAAGTTTAACATTTATATAATTTAATTTATCGCACAGCAAAAATCATAATAAAACTTAAAGAACAAAAAAAAATATAAATGGAAATGATTTTACATAAATAAAAAAAAAATACATCAAATAACATTATTAATAAAGAATTTAGTTTGGTCAGATAGGATTCTATTTGTATTATTTACTAAAAGGTTTAGAATTTAGAGTTCTATGTTTTCAAATGAAAATAAAGTTCTTATGATTTTAAAAGGTCCATAATTTGTAGTCGTTTGTAATTCTGAACGGGAATTCGCACGCCGTACTGAAGATATTTGTTTTGTTAGCCGTTGCTTTTATCCATCCGGAGGTTTTTGCTTTAACTGGTCCTCAATGAAGAAAACGATGTTTCACTCCCTTTTCTTTAACAGCTGAAGGAATTGAAAGTGCATCTTTCAATCCCTTCATCTCCAACTCCGTACTAATACATATAGTCACATCGTAATAATAATTAATTAATAATTTTCAAACTTGTCCTTTTATATTAATTTGAAGGATCCAATGGACGTTATGTCATGATGATGATATGGCACTTTCGCTGATGTCCGATTCCATTGTTTTTCATTCATTGGCTATTTGTTTCTATTGTTTTCCTATCTGACCGATGTTTTTACATTTAAATGCCCAAGGCTAGTTTACTAATTAAAACAATCATTTCCATTTCTGATTAATTAATGTGTTTTCAAACTTAAAGATATATTTTTATTTTTAAATCTCTACTGAAAATTTAGTTTTAAAACACATTTTCTTTAATAAAGTTTTCGTTTAATAATTTTTTTTTTTTTTTTCTGTGCGATTTATATATACGAGTTTAAGATGATATTTAATTTCAATTTTTAATTCTTAAAGAAAATTTTTAAATGAGAACTTTTTATTTTAATTTCATGTTTAATAATAAAAACACAATGTAACGTCGTCTGTGCTCGTTACAGTATCTTTAAAAAAAAAAATTAAAATCATTTCCCTAATCTTTAAAAAATTGCCATTTTCTAAATAAAAAATGTAAGAGATCATTGAGCATTTAATTCAATCTCATTAATTACAAATGTATTAAATTATAAAACTTCTTTACAAAGGTAAAAATTTAAGAAAAAATTCTACCACTATAATAAAAATGAAACTGCCATTAATAAATTCATGTTAGAGAAATTAAATAAACTTCAGTTTAATTTCAAGCTCTGTAATAAAGTGGTGGACTCTAGAGCTCAAGATCCATAAATTATGGTTCCAGCTCATTATTTCCGATGCTCAAACTTCTTATGAACTCTCAAACAATTATTATGATGTTTTTTGTTATTGACTAAAACAAATATATGATCCATTTTTATTTAGGCTATTTTGATATACAAAAATTGGAGAACAAAGTTAAATGAAATGTGTCAAGCATATAATATTGAATGCATAAAATTGGGAAATTTTAAGTGGAAAAAGATATAAAATCAGTAAGATAATATCTCCATTCTAAAGGGTAAAAAGATAAAGACCATGTGTTTGGGAAAAATCCAATATTGGCAAAATTTGTTTTAGTTGACTCATGCAAAGTCTCTACCAAATAAAAATTCCAAGTTTTCAGATATCATTTCTTCATTAGAGAAATTTTGTAATAAAAATTTATCTGGAAAAAATAACCTTCATACATCTTTTATTGTTTTATCAGCATTATCACACCATTCCATGATTGCGGTAGGAATTATTTTACCCATTTAATTTTTTTATAAAACTGCATGCACTTAAAGTCTGAGAATGTACACAAATAGAAAATTTCAATTTCTCCCTGAAAATACTATTTTTGATATTTAGATCCTCCCCCCTTCTCCTTTTCAAAAAAAATCTAAAGAAATAAATAATATAATTTTCCAACTTACACTTTTCAATTGCTGATCAGCATGACTAAAATAATCTCTCAAAATACGATGAATTAAACTATGACGAATAACAGCTCTAAAAAAAACAAACATATATACATGTTAGTTTTAAATACCTAATGAACTCTGTAAATTTTATATTCAATCTTTACAAAAAAAACCTCACAAACAGTAAGTTAGAAGTCTATATCTAAGCTAATAATAATATAATAGTTTCTACACTAGAAAACAATTAATATTTATATGTAATCTAAAAGATGATCATCATCATTAAGACACTGCATTGTGACAAATATATGATAAACAATGAAATCATTTAACCAAGGCTAACTGAAGATCCAGGTTCAGCTGAAATGCATCTTGAGAGTCACCTGCCTTTTTTACAAGGTCTTTACTCTTTTGCATGAAGTGCAATAGAAATAATCAGAAGAATGAAAAATATATTTAAAATGCAGATGTAGTGAAAGACAAATAAATTTAAATGAAAAATATTATGCATGTATATACAGTATGTCTAAATTGACTGTAATACCATCTTTGTATCAATGAAGGTCTTACATAGTGACATAATTTAACAATTCATCATGAATATTTTAAGGCACTAGCATGTCTGGATCATAAGTTGTGACATGGAATACAATGCACTAACATTAAATTTACTTTTAAATTGGGAAAATCTGATTAAACATTTAAAAGGGTTCAAAGTTTGTATGGCAGTGAAACCACAAGAACATTATCAAGTGGTTTGCAATATTTTAGGATGGAAAGGTTAAACACTAAAAATGATCTATGAAGGTTCAAAATACATGGCCACATTTCATATACTTCATGATCCAGACATACCAATGCCTTAAAAATAAAGACACATTACTTTAGAAGAGATATATGTACCTTTAAAGAAATTTAAAAGCTACATTATTGTATAATAATCTCTAGAGTAATAATTATTAAAAAACATCCACATATACATAAAACAATAACCAATATGTGCAGAAACTGTAGTGTGCTTATGGATTAAGTAATGGCAATATATAATAGATAAAAAATGAATAACAATGAAGATATTTGAGAGAAGTATTATATCCTGTGCCAATTGAAGATGCTAGTTCAGCAAGGTTCCTTCGCCACCATATTTTTATTCTTTTGTATGAAGTATGATTATGTTAAACAGAACTTTATACAAACAAGCAATCTATTTCACTGGATTTTTTTTTTTTTTTAAAAGAAATAATAACTGTTAAAAAGTAATAATAATAATAATAATAATACTTCAATTTAACCTCCTATGTTCTGTCATATGATTTCATACTCATATAATATTAAAATTTAACTACAGTTATAATTTTTTAGATTTAAAAACAAGATAGATAGTGACAAAGATATTTTAAAAATAAATATATATAAGCATATTTAATGTTTTTTAATATTACACACAAAACAAATTTGTTAACAAATGTGAAGGATAATACTAACAAAAAGAAATGTAAGAAAAAGTATACTTTTTTTTATAAATGACGACAAAATAAATATGTATAACATCTCGGCTCCATTTAAGCCAAGAAATTTGCTACTTTGTCCAATTCTATTTATTCTGCATTTTTTCACTTCACGAATTTCATTTCCCATTGCAATATTTACTTGCCCTGCATAGCTTAGTGCAGTTGTGATGGATTCTGGAAGTCAAAGATTATGGATTACGATCCTGCTCCACCATTTCTGATGTTCAAACTTCTTATAAATTCCCGAGCAATAAACCATTTGATTATTTTTTTTTTTGACATCCTTCTTTACAGCTTTAAGACTTCTCACTGCTACATAGAGAATAATACTATATCATAAGACTTTTTTATTAGTTTTATTTTACTTTTTCATATGAACTTGAACAGTACAAATTTGGTAGATTTACATAATTGTATGAAAAGTGAAAATACTTTTGAGACTTACATCATTTTCGATAGTAAGTTCAGGCTAATAGCTTTTGAAACAATGAGAGTTTTAATTTTATTTTAGAAAGATCTTGATGATTAAGACTCACCATTTCCCAGTTACCCTTAAATGGTAATATTTATTGGATCACACATAAAAAGTCTGAGTTATTATTCAGATTCTTTGATGAATGCATTGAATTCTGAAACTTATTACTTACATTTAAACTAGTTTGGATCTAAAAGATTATCATCAAATAATTACTTGAAAATTGATTAAAATTCCCTTTAATAAATAACAAAATAATAGTGAACAAAAGCTTCATCCAGTGACAATTTAAAGATTGATTAATTTTCTAGATTTTTTTTTTAGAATCTTTCGACATAAGTTTAAAATATCAAATTATCAGAATATGTTCATCACAGATTGACAAAACAAAAGACTAGACAACATCTGACAAGCTGAGCAAAAATTTAGAAAATATAATCTTGTAATGTAGTACAAAATCATTTAATAATTAAAATTTTCACGAATTTTGCTTATAAAATGGTGAAGATTTTTTCAAATAGAAGGTAAGAATGTAGTAATATGTAAATGTATTTGTAGTTTTTTTAAAATTCATTTCATTTAATAAAATTTTAAAGTGTAGACAAATTTATTTACTTATTTATATAAGGTTGAAATAACTTCCACAGAAAATTTAGTACTGTGATGGAAAAACTTTATGGACACCTTCCTTAGCATTAGCTTATTCTGCTGGTAAATACTATGCTCCTGTTTGGAGAAAACAAAATAAACTTCTGCATACTATTTGGGACATTCAAGTCTATTCCTTTGCAGTGGTTTCCTGTTCTTTCACATATTCCTCTGCCAGATATTAGAAGAGAAGTTATCACACAGAGAATATATAAAAAAACTGTTAAGCAAATCGGACTTTCTAATATCTCAAGATATAAATTCACTATCCAATATTTGACTCAAATTAAGATCCCAATCTTAGATATTCAATCAGGAATCAACAATCAAAGAATTATGGCATAAAAAATAAAATTCTTATCAGAGTCTTCGAATAATAAAGCCAGCTAGATTTAAACTTATTGGATACAACTGGAGTCTCTCATTAACAGATTCAGCACAACCCATGGTCATTGTAAATGTGGATAAACACAAACTACTAACCATATAATAAGTGGCTTCTAAATCTACAACTATAGTGTCAGAATTGAAGGACTTAAAAAAAAGTTATTGGTGAATCCATCTTCTAGTTGGAATCTCTACAGGTTCCTTTATGATATTTTGACAAATAATTAAGCTGTCAAAAAAATTCACATGCTAAATAAATAATAGATGGCACTAAACTAAAAAATCTTCTTATTGTTTGTACTAAAAACCTACTGATACCTTCAAATAGTGCTCACAAAGACTTCTGAGAATATCACAAAAAGCAAAAACATATGATTCTCATAAAGCTGGATCTGAACTTTCTTTTCAAATGTAAATTTCCAGGTTTAATTCATGCCTGCCTCATTTTGGTTACATAATAAGATAAAGTAATCTATTAAAGAATTATATTATATTCAAAAAGGTTGATGCTAAAAAAAAAAAAAAAAAGACAATCCGCAATAAAAATAAATGGATTTTATATGACAATAATATTGAGAAATCTAAAAAATCATAGATAACAAATCACTTTGGAAAAATTCAATTCATATATTCATTCACTAAGGATCAATTTGATGGCTCTTTATGTCAAAAAAAAAAAAAGAATTAAATAAGTTACTTTTACATAGTTCACTATTATAATCTTTTATAGAAGCATTTCTGAGATGTATAAAAAAAATTAAATCAACAGAATACTGAAA
Source organism: Epiperipatus broadwayi (assembly GCA_028023455.1). Lineage (NCBI taxonomy): Eukaryota > Metazoa > Onychophora > Udeonychophora > Euonychophora > Peripatidae > Epiperipatus > Epiperipatus broadwayi. The sequence continues at coordinate 967,066 of JAQFVV010012582.1, forward strand.
TACTGTTTATCATGGAGTTCTGATAGATTCTTCTATTTTAATCAAAAAAATTAATTCCATCTACACTGAAATGAAACTAATAACTTTACATGAAAATTATGTTCTAATTACTATGATCATCCAAAATAATACAAGCTCTCAATCTAAATAGATTTCGGACAGAACTTGTAGGTTCTCTCAAATAAGACACTTCATTAGCAATACAGTAATAGCCATTAATTATTTCATTAGAATTTACTATGTAATATGCCAAGATTTTATCTTTTTTAAAAATATACACTTCTAGAAATAGGTAATTTTAAACTCACACAATATCAAGCTTAAGCAAATAAAAAAAAAATTTCTAATAAAAATAAAAATTTTAAAACATTTTCTCTATGAATTTAATTATTATTTCAACAAAATTTGTGATTCAAAATGATTAAAACTTTGAGTAAGCTAAGCTCCCAGAATAAAAAAGTTCAGCATTTCAAGAATATTATAAAAATCTGAAATCAGTATGAATGGAAACTCATTTTCTGCCACCAATTAATGTCATTTACTTACTTATCAACAACAGCGAAAATGCAGTCCTTCATGCACCGCAAAATAAAATCTCGCCTTTGTGGCTCACTGGTAAGAAGATCCTGTACACAGAAGACTTCATCCTATTAAGTGATAAGCCAATTATTCAAACAAATATAAAAATTAATGTCCTGTTGTAAATTATATGCGACATTTTACATAATCATAACATATCACATTTAATTCTATTCTACAGAAATATAAAAATATATTTAAAAAAAAATCAAGAATAATTATTAATATGACTGCAATCACTACAAAAGCAGCTAGCTATTCATGATTGCTCTACCAATAGTCTAACTTACAAGCTTCTATGTCTTATGTTGCTGAGAGGGAGTAAACATCTATGTTCCTATCTCTAAATGCACCATTAAAGAACAATTATAGAATCTCGTTGAGCACCAAACCCATTCAAATTCACAGAAGTATAATTAATACAATATGGGCTTAACTCAAAAACAAAACAATTAAAAGTTATACCATTTAATTTTAGCCCTGCTTAAAAAAAAGTTGAAATTTGCAGTCCCCAAAAAAGACTGTTAGTAAGAGTGGTTGCTTTTATCAATCAGTGATTAATAAATAGAACTTAAAATCTTTTAAATAATTATGACCATTTTCCAAGTAATTTTAGTTTCATAATAATACAAATTCTAAAATAAAAACTATCTTCAAATCAATATTAAATTAAATACACTTATTTTCAAAATATAGCAAACAAAATGTCATTATTTTTTTTTTATAAAAAAAATAATAATAACAGAACATTTGTAATTTAAAAACAATTGAAGCAACAGTTCTATTTTATAGCTCAATTATTATGCAAATAATCAATAAAGTCAATAATAAATAAAAAAATATATATCTAGATTTTAATGATATCTAAAAAAAAAAAAGATTATAAAGATAAACAAAGTGAAAAAATAAAATACGATAGAAAATTAATTTTTTACTAGTTTTCTCATTATTTTTGATATAGTTCATTCCATTCTTCACACAATAACTTCAAAAAAAAATTTTTTTTGTAGTATTTTATTTTGTATGTGTAATTTATTATATAGACTGTTCGATAGTCAAAAGTACTAGCTATTTTTGAAAGTATGGAATAATATAAGTCTTGAATTTGAATTCTATAAAGTGCATAGAAGAGTACAGTATATAGATTGTTTATTTATATTAATAAAAAATAATTCTCTGTACTTTGAATATATAAGGAAGTTACATTAACATTATGTCAGAAATAAATTTTGTTGAATTGAAATAAGTCTGCTATTATTAATGTCTACTGCTTAACAATAACCGAACTACTATATCTAACTTATGGAATAATGTCTATTTAGAAGAAATTTCTGTTAAAAGAAATCAATAATTTCAACAAGTAAAAACTGATGATTGCTGGTTTAGCATGAAATACATATATTGGTGATTATTTATCTTTTCGACATATGTGTGTTCAGGTGTATCAGTGTTATGGGATAGTGTGGAGAGTGGTGGGTCATTTGAAAATCTGTGCTCATACCCTGTCTATTACATATATAGACACAGGTGTATATAAGCCTGTGTATTTCATCTATTCTAATATTTGTTTCTTTTTTTAAAAAAATTATTCCACTCAATACCTTTAATATTAGAAACAAAAATCATTCTATAACTAGCCACCAAGGTCATACTATTAAACCACTACACATGATCAGTATTTCTTATGCTTGCTCATAACTGTTATTAAAACAGGCAACAGTCTCCATACAGTAGTGCTACTTAGTGCAAGACAGAGTAATCAATGGATGTCAGAAGGCTTGTGCATAAAATCCCCATTTAGTGCCTACTCATCCAATATCACCTAGTTTCTGGCTTATGGTCCCCAGACTAGTTTTCTGGCTTATGGTCTTCATCAGTGAGGAGCCTTGGATCTGAGAGCACTGCACCTCCTCCAGCAGCCACCTTTTATCTCTACTTAACTACAAAACTATGAAAGTAAAATTGAAAACACAATATTAACAACTCAAGCTTTTAGCTTATATAGTCATATAGTCCTGAACTAAGTTCAGTACCCATATATTTTGGTGGCTATGGTTATTAAAGAACCACAAGAAATGGTGATCATGTGATGTTTAGCGGTTTATACTAATCCTGCCTCATAAGACAGTGGTGGCTATGGTTATTAAAGAACCAAAGACACCAAAATGTATGGGTATTGGACTAAGTTCAGACCTATATGACCACATAAGAGCTTGGATTGTTAATATTATGGTGTTTTCAATTTTATTCTCATAAATTTTGTAGTTCCATTGAGATATAAAAGGTGGCTGCTGGAGGGTTGCATTAGATCCAAAGATCTAGGTGCGGTGCTCTCATATCCAAGTCTCCTCACTGATGAAGGCCACAAGCAAAAAAACTAGTCTGGGGATATTAGATGAGTAGGCACTCGATAGGGATTTTATGCACAAACCTTCTGGCATCCATTGGTTACTTGGGCTTGCACTGAGTGGCACAACTGTACGGAGAGTTTTGCCTGTTGTTATAAGTTATGAGCAAGCATAAGAAATAGTGATCATGTGATGTTTAGTCATTTAACTCAAATCCTGCCTAATAGGATAGTGGTGGCTAAGGTTATTAAAGAACCAAAGACACCAAAATGTATAGGTATTGAACTAAGTTCAGACCTATATGACTACATAAGCTAATGAGCTTGGATTGAAAATATTGTGTTTTCGATTTTATTCTCATAATTTTGTGCTGAGGGTTGTATTAGATCCCAAGATCTAGATGCGATGTTCTCAGATCCAAGGCTCCTCACTGACGAAAACCACAAGCTAAAAACTAGTCTGGGGATATTGGATGAGTAGACACTAGATAGGGATTTTTTGCACAAGCCTTCTAGCATCCATTGATTACTCTGGCTTGCACTGAGTGGCACTACTGTATGAAGAGATTTGCCTATTTTAATAGTTATGAGCAAGCATAAGAAATAGTGATCACGTGATGTTTAGTGATTTAATACCAATCCTGCTTATGGTTATTAAAGAACCAAAGACACCAAAATGTATGGGTACTGAACTGAGTTCAGACCTATATGACTACATAAGCTAATGAGCTCGTAGTGAAAACATTATTGTGCTTTCAATTTTATTCTCATAGTCTAATTAAGTAGAGATAAAAGGTGGCTGCTGAAGGGTTGCATTAGATCCTAAGATCTAGGTGCAGTGCTATCAGATACAAGGCTCCTCAATAAGAAAGCCACAAGCTAATAACTAGTCTGGGGATATTGGATGAGTAGGCAATAGATAGGTATTTTATGCACAAGCCTTCCGGCATCCATTGATTATTCTGGCTTGCACTGAGTGGCACTACTGTATGGAGAGCTTTTCCTGTCTTAATGATAGTTATGAGCAAGCATAAAAAATAATGAGCATGTGCTGTTTAATGGTTTAATACCAAACCTGCCAAATAGGATAGTGGTAGCTATTGTTATTAAAGAACCAAAGGCACCAAAATGCATGGGTACTGAAATGAGTTCAGACCAATATGACTACATAAGCTAATGAACTTGGATTGAAAATATTATTGTGTTTTCCAAATTTTATTCTCATAAATTTTGGTGTTAATTAGAGATAAAAAGTGGCTGCTGGAGGGTTGCATTAGATCCTAAGATCTAGGTGCAGTTAATATGGATGTATATTTTTAAAAAAAAAAAATAATTTAAGTAAAGTGATATAACTAAAAAAATTCAATTGGCTGCAGCCTAGAAAGACTGAAATTGATGAAATCCCACCCGGATTAGTACCCAGAAAACAAAAGAACAAGATATAAAAAGACTGAAAGAGAAATAGTGGGTGTGCTTATTTCCAATATTCGAGAGTGCGGGTCAACTACTATTTTTCCCCCAGAAAACAAAAGAACAAGATATAAAAAGACTGAAAAAGAAATAGTGGGCGTGCTTATTTCCAATATTCGAGGGTGCGGGTCAACTAGTATTTTTTCCCCACCGGCCAGAAGCAGTGGAAGAATCCAGCGGGGATTTTTTTAATTCCCTAGCATATCGGCTCCTGAAGGTTATCAAGCCGATTAGGGTTTATAACAGATTGCCCCAATCTTATTATGGTTTGAAACACATAATGGCTTATGGGATTATAATAGACTGAAAACCAATAATAAGGTAAATGCATGGTTTTGTTTTGCTTATTTATCTATCTACACATTAAGTGGAAGGACTTATATTCCCCAAAACAGTGAAAGAACTTGTATGCAGTAGATATGTTAACTTATTTGTATTTATATCTTGTTGTAACATTTTAGCTAATAAATGTCTGTTCATCATTATAAGCATATGTTAATAAATTGCGTAAAACTACTAAGTCGCTCTGGGTTTTATTTTATCTGACTAAGGGATAATTAACTCCGACATAATTTTGTTATTCTTACTCAGGGATAGTGGGGGTAGGACAGCAAATCTGGCATAGTCGTCTTCAAAACTTGTTATTAGCAGTAAATCTGCATCAGTCGTAGTTTAGACATTTAGAGAAAAAACTATCTTAGAGTAGTTGAAGTTAAAATGGCGTCTTTTGGACAAATATCTATTGGCGAGTTTAATATAGGGAATGCGTCAGAATGGCCTCTGTATGTGACCCAGACTGACACTTTTTTATTTTAAATGGAATTCAAGACAAATACGTGAAAAGTTGCTGTGCCTTTATGTTTCACAGGTAAAAAAGTTATAGAAATAATCAATAAGTTTCATGACCCCTCCCCACCAGAGATAGCATACGAGGAATTAATCGAAAAATTAAATGTGTATTTTAACCCTTGTCCATCCTGCCACATAGCTCGGCTAATGTTAAGAAATAGAAAACACTTTAGGGGGAAAGCAATTAAAGAGTATAAGGTTGCAAAGGATTGTGCATATGGGGACTGAGTTGTGGAAGTACTTTTAGATCAATTACTCTGGGGCATGTCGGATGACAGAGTAAGACAACAGCAGTTAACTGATACTGATATAACTTATCAAAGTGCCATACTGAAAGGCATAGCTTACGAGCTAATATTAGAGCAGGTTCAAGCATTTACATAAACACCTGAAGACAGTTCTTATACGCAAGTTTTAAAAACGTAAAAACAATGTATAAGTCTGCGCAAAACCGAAATGGAAAAGGGAAACAAAATTTCTTGGGTTTTTGCTGGGGAAAAATAGGTTACAGAGTAAAAGAGTATAGGAGAAAGCAGGAAAAATGTTTTAACTGCGGTTATAAGGGGCATCTAGCATGAGTGTGCAAAAAACTCGGTAATGAAGAGAAATAAGAGAAAAGGGTGGTTCAGAAAAGTAGGGAAGACAAACCTTTTAATACATATGAAGTAAATAATACAGAAGTCAAAGGCTTGCAACAATTCATGATTGAAAATTTGTGGCATAGAAATGAAAATGGAAATTGATAGTGGTTACGGTATATCTATAATGTCAGAGATAAGAATAAAAGAGTGTAGGTGGAAGCAGGAAAAATGTTTTAACTGCGGTTATAAGGGGCAACATCTAGCATGAGTGTGCAAAAAACTTGGTAAAGAAGAGAAACAAGAGAAAAGTAGGAAAGGTAAACCTTTTAGTATATATAGTAAAATAGAAAAGGTAAACCTTTTAATACATAGAAAGTAAATAATACAGGAGTCGAAGGCTCGCAACAATTCATGACGGAATTGGAAAAATTTGCGGCATAGAAGTGAAAATGGAAATTGATAGTGGTTACGTATAGTCGAGGCTAATATTTTCAGGACATAAGCGGTAATGCATTAAAACTGCTAGGGCAAGTATGGGTACCGGTTAGACAGTGGAAAAAATAATTAAATTACTATTATTCATAGTAAATGGAAAGAATCAGTGCTATAATAGATAGAGAATGGTAAAGTACAAAATTCAGGTTAGTGTAGCTAAAAAAATCTCTTAGCTCAATCTAGAAATCAAAAATAAATTCATAGATTTATTTAGTGAAGAGTAGGGCATAATAGAAACAAATCCAGTAGAGGAGGAGCTAATAAAAAATGCACGACCAATCATCTGCAAAACGCAAAAAAATTCCATTTGCACAGAGATTAAAAGTGGAGGAGAAAATCCAAACACTGGTAAAGAAAGGCATAGTGACACCAAAGGAAATGGCAGACTGGGCTATGCCTAGTAATGACAAAACCTAATGGTCAGATTCGAATATACAGCAGAAGCCACTATTAGGTATACTAGCAAAAGACAGGCTAGCGCCCGACCATCTGAGTCCTCGTATGCTTCGATGGAGAAATAAATTGGCATAATCATTCGCACAAAGATTAAAATGTCGAGGAGAAAATCCAAACACAAATACTTGTAAAGAAAGGCATAGTGACACCAGAGGAAATGGCAGACTGGGCTACGCATATAGTAGTAATTACTTAATGGTCAGAAGCGAATATATGGCAGATCTTTCCAAAAAGCCATTATTAGGTATACTAGAAAACGACAGGCTAGCGCCTGACCACCTGAGCCCTCTTAATGGTCAGAAGCGAATATATGGCAGATCTTTCCAAAAAGCCATTATTAGATATACTAGAAAACGACAGGCTAGAGCCTGACCACCTGAGCCCTCGTATGCTTCGATGGAGAAATATATTAGCATAGTATGACTACCAGCTAGTCTACAATAAAGGGAAAGAAATTCAGCATGCAGACTCGTCCAGAAATTTGGGCAAAGATGAACTGCAAACAAACGAAGTGGAAATCAATTTATATAGATCTCATGCCATCTGAGCTATTGAATAGTAACACAGTAGTAAAATGGATAAGGACGATAAAATATACCAGCTACTGAAGCGCTGGATCAGCAACAGCTGGCTAAGTAAAAAAATCACAGTGGGTGGCAGCCTTTTGGACAAATCAGAAAAATCTATCTTATAATAAAGGGTGTATATTAATGGGAGACAGAGTAACAAGTGAGGGTAGAAATAAAATATTATAACTATTACACAAAGGCCATCCTGGAATAGTGCACGCAAAAGCTATAGTGCGTAGCTATGTCTTGTGGCCAGGAATAAGGTACGACATAGAAAATTATATTATGAAAATGTACAAGCTGGCAATCCGAAAGAAACATGAAACCCAAGGAATATATACCATGGCCGAAAACAGATAGACCGTGGCAGAGATTACACATAGATCCTGCTGGTCCTATCAATGGGAAGATAATATTGGTACTTGTTGACTCATACTGAAAATGGGCGAAGTACCGCGTGCCAAGGATTACCTAAAATAATTGTATCAGATAATGGTGCGGGATTTACTGCTCAAGGGATGAAGACTATTTTACAAATAAAGGAATAAAACAGTCGCGGACCCCCTACCATCTCGAATGATCTAGCTGAAAAGACCATTCAGCAAACTAAAAAAAGCTATAAGAAAAAATCCTAGTAACATGAAAGAAGTTTTATATGATGCGATGCTTCATCAACATTCCATACCATGGACGGTTATGTGCAAATCTCTGGTGAAGCTGTTGATGAGCAGAAAATTGTGTTCTAAACTGGATATGTTAATACAAAAGAGAGACAAATACCCCCACTCCGATGGTGAAGTCAACACATTCCAAATAGTTGAAGAAAATTTTGGATATGCAACCTGTTTGAAAAGAAATAGATTGAAGAGATAATCACCGGTAAATTGTCCAGGCAAATTGTAACCATTCAAATGCAAAAATGGAAAGGAATATCGGCAGCACATAAACCATGTTTGTCATTGAGTCATACGTGACATCCAGTTTCCAATAAATAGTGCGTTTGACATGGAAAGTCAACTTTGTTGAAGCAGTTATTTTTCGAACACTTTTTTTACAAAATGGACATTGTTTGTATAAGCGTTTCTACAAATATCAATTTTTTTATTTTCCATTAGAAAAATGAAGAAAGCAAACAGAAGATTTTCATACAAGCTAAATGATCAGATAAGTTTCAAATAGCTGATAAATTTTAAAAGTGTTATAATTTTTTTTTAGAAAAATTTTAAAAGTGTTATAATTTTTTTTTAGAAGCTAAACAAAGAAATTATAATTTAAAAATGATATTAAATATAAAGTAGTGAACAAAAGGAAGAAAAATGTAATGTATATTTTAGATAATAGGTATATAATTGGGGAGAAGAAATATATAAATGGGGGTTTATGAGATAGAATGTAGAAAATGTAAGGATAAATTACAAAATAATCTACATTTAACATATTGGCTGTAATGATTAATGATATTGCAAAAGGTATTGCTAATTCAATCCTAATGGTTCTTGCCTACTTAAAAACAAGTGACCCTCTTCAGGGAATCTGGAGCATGAAGCCTTAGATTTCATGAATAGTTATCTCATGGACAGGGAGTACATGCAGTTTATCCTTTAATAACTCAGAATATCCTTCAGGCTAATTAATGATCATATTTATATATTTCACTTGTCTGATTTTACATCTTGTTTAAATTTATCTACTCTCATTATTTTGCTGTTGACATTCAGCTTTATTTGGATTTATCTTTTGATGATGGTGACAAAAAGTGGCATGGGGGTTGCAGAAATTTGAATATGATCATAGACTTACAATGGAAATATTTTAAAAACACTTTAATTAAATATGAATGTATCTAAAATTACTTCTAGAGTTTGCCTTGATAGATTTTAAAAATATGGTCTTAGATAAAGCTGGAAGATTATATCTATTATCCATAATTGTAAAAATCTTGGCTTAGTCTTGAATTCTTAATTGAATTGTAAAAATAATATCAGTTAATTTAGTTAGCTTATGGTGGATTGCAGAAGCCATATAAATTTAAATATCTTCTCATTATTTTGATGTTTCAGTTTTCTCTGTTAATTATTGCAGTTTTGTCTAGGGTCCATCGAACATTTTTGATTATTTATGTATTTCAAAATATATATTTGAAATATTATGGTTTGCATAAGTTCTCTTATGTAACCCACTATTTTAAATTGTGTAAATTAATTAAAATAGATCAAAAGTAAAAATCACACTTGTGTTGAATAATTAATAGAATTCATAAAAAAAAATTATTTCAGTATATTTCAGTTCTAAATTAATAAAGAAAAGTCAAGACACTTTTATAAATATAACATTTAATTTAAACATAATTTGGATGTGCCAGCTTTAAAATTCGTATCTTTACTAAAAGTTTACTTTTAATGTATCAAAATTTTCTAATAAAATTTCTCTCCATGTTAATTCTAAGAATAATTAGTTTTTGGAATAAATAAATAAATACTTGTTATTCGATTATTTGATTTAAAACAAGGACAGATAAAATTGTATTACATTTTTTCATATATAATTATTCTACTTTTTTTTTCTTTTGTATTAATATATTTTCTTTTTTGTAGGTGTTTTTTTTTGTGTATTTATATATTATTTATCATTTGTTTTTGCTTTGTATACATTTGAATTTTTGGTTTGATGGAAAATCAGCTAGGTGCTAAATCATGTATATTTTTATTTGACAACAAAAACAATTATCTATTTATTTTCTTTACTCCAAACAATAACATTCTAAAAACTAAAGTTACTATACTGTACTTAATATATTTTGCAATAAAGAAAATGCAATCATATGATACTTTTCAGTTATAAAAATATTAGGATTTTCTTACCTTGAAAAGAGGTCCATAAAGTTCTTTTAGCAAAGAAGATTTCTGAGTGCTGTTAGAAAACTCAATAAAAGCATATTCAAGGACATCAGAAGCAACCTACGAAAATGAAAGAAATTGAAGACTTTAAGATAATAGAGAACAATTTCAAGATTTAAATGATTTCATAATTGTTTTTAACTTTAATTTGCTTTAATGACAATTTTAAGAATTTATAAATAAACAATTATAATAAACATTAATCACTACTATGATCAACTATTCTGATGATATTGAATATTTTTAAATCAATTCGCAGCTGCTTTATCTTCTCATTCAAACAAACAATTTTAAAATAATAAATCTTGACTAATATGATAGCAAAACAAATTCGCTATCCTCCCCAACAACACTCGCTACTCAACATCTAAATCTTACAGTGCTTCAATATCAAATGTTTTTATATATTCCTAGTTCCACTTCTGTTCGTAAAATGTCATTCACAAAAAAACTTTATAAAGATTTTTTACTTACACTATGTTTTATCAACTTCTGCACATGCCCAGAAAAACTGGAAATAATAAAATTCCTTTGTTCTTTTGAACTAGATAAAATAAATAAATAAATGCAAGCTTAAAGAATAAATAAGAGAAATATTTTTCTACTAGTAATAAATAAATAAATATAAAATCTTATTTAACATATATTTATCAATTAATTGTAAAACATGGTTCCCATAATGTCTTCAAAACAGTTTTTTCCTCCAAACACTGATAAACTTCAAGTTCTTAATTCCTTTAGATCCTTCCTTCATGTATCATAATCCTATATTTCCATACATTATAATTTATGTAATACAATGAGTGTGTTGATAGCTCTAAACAAGCTTTATCAATAAATGCCACAAGAGAAAACATTTAAAATCTTTATCTAGAATTATCTCTATCCCCAAACCAGTTTCAAGTTAATGGTTCTCATCAGTGAGGCGCTAGTACATTCAGATACTAGATCTAAAATATAAATTCAAGCCCAGCATTTAATTGAATATTTAACTATTAAGTAGAAAATCTGAAATTTTCAGACCTCTATATGTCTTCAAATTCAGCTATCTAACTTAAATAGCTATATGGGACTGAATAAAATTCAGATATACCATATATTAATAGCGTAAACAAAATAACATTGTCAAAGCCTCAAAAGCCAAACTATAATATTATATTTGTAAATACAAACTTATTAAATTAAGCCACATGATATATGATTTGATTTCTTTACTATTATAATTTATCCACATAATATGTCCCAGTGAAAAGATGATTGGTTTTGTTTCCAAGGTTTTTACAGTACTATTTCTGCATCAACTCATGCGTTACATAACAACATACTTTAGCTATTGCCACAAAAATTTTAAGGAGCTAACATATCTGGATCACAAGTTATGACATGAAATGTAATCGTGTATTTCATACCTTAACCTACAATGAAACAATGCTCTAACATTAAATTTTATTTTAAATTCAATAAAACTGCTACTAACACATTTGAAATGATTCGAGTGTGTATACCAGTAAAGCCATAAGTCACAAGAATTTTTCCACGAGAATTGCACAAAATTTCTATTGGCAGGGAAAATATTGAAAAAGATTCATAAAGGTACAAAACACAATCAGATTTCATGTAATTCATGATCAAGACTGCCAGTGTCTTTAAATTTTTGAAGTGAATAGCTAAACTATATCTCTATCTATCACATGCATAATTTCAGAGATGGTATACAGTCTGTTTGGAATCACTTATCTGGAACACACTGTATACTATTGCTGTACTTTATGCACATGGTTTTAGGTACTGGGTAAAGTATGCTAATAAGTCTTGAGTCAAATCAGAATTTGTCAATAGATTTAAATCATCATCCAGATAAATTGTTAGATATTCCAAAATAACTAATGAAATATCACGACTTATCACATGATATCATATTATATATTGTTTTAGCAGCATACTTTTCCATATTCCTTAAGCCACTAATTGTAAGCTAAGTAAATAATGATAGATGCTATATAATAATGCTTAATAAATACCAGTTCTGTGTTCTCCTATCCAAAATCTGCAGTCTAGATTCAAGCTTATAGCCTCAAGAGTGAAAAGCTTTGGATCTAATGCAACCCCCTTCCAGCTACTATCATTTATTTCTATGTTTATATGATTTTCAGTTTGGTCTGGTAGTATAACAAAGAAATAAATGATAGTAGCAGGAAGAAGGGTGCATTAAATCCTAAAAGTCTATATGCACTATTTCAAAACACCTCACTAATGAAAGTTATAAGCTTGTAACTGGTTTGGGGATTTTAGATAGGGGAGCACAGGATAGGGATTTATTGAGCACTATCATCTGGCATCTATCTTTACTTACAGTAAGTAGCACAGAGAAAGAGCTAAAGTATTCCAGAATCTATAATGCTATGTTTGCAATACTGAATAAAATGTTAATTATAAAATCTCAAATTATAACAGCATGAATAAAAGGAAAAATGAATGATTAAGGAGACACAGTTTGTAACAGTGTCTATGAAAAAATGTAAATATTACATGATCACATTTCCTATACTAGCACATTAATTGTTGATAAACAGAGCAAAACTCTCCATACAGTATTGCCACCTGTGCTAAACAGAGTAATCAATGGATGCCAGAAGGCTTGTGCATAAAATCCCTATCCAATGCCTACTCATCCATATCCCCAGACTAGTTTCTAGCTCCTCACTGACGAAGGCCACAAGCCAGAAACTAGTCTGGGGATATTGGATGAGTAGGCATTGGATAGGGATTTTATGCACAAGCCTTCTGGCATCCATTGATTACTCTGTTTAGCACTGGTGGCAATACTGTACGGAGAGTTTTGCTCTGTTTATCAACAATTAATGTGCTAGTATAGGAAATGTGATCATGTGATGCTTAATGGTTTAACACCAATCCTGCCTAATAGGATAGTGGTGACTATGGTTGTAAAAGAGCCAAAGACACCAAAATGTATGGGTGCTGAACTGAGTTCAGGCCCATATGACTATATAAGCTATTGAGCTTAGATTGAAAATATTTTTTGTGTTTTCCAATTTCATTCTCATAGTTTTGTAGTTAAGTAGAGATAAAAGGTGGTTGCTAGAGGGTTGCATTAGATCCTAAGATCTAGATGCAGTGCTCTCAGATCCAAAGCTCCTCACTGACGAAGGCCACAAGCCAGAAACTAGTCTGGGGATATTGGATGAGTAGGCATTGGATAGGGATTTTATGCACAAGCCTTCCGGCATCCATTGATTACTCTGTTTAGCACAGGTGGCAATACTGTATGTAGAGTTTTGCTCTGTTTATCAATGTAAATATTATTAACAAATCAGTATTTTATAAATTTATTTCTATCTGTTACACGAATGTGAATATTTTATCCAACACCACTTGACCATAAATCGTAATAGATAATTTTGTATTATGATTGGTTCCCATAGATACAATAATGTTCAAGAATGCATATGTCCCAATAGTGTTTTTTCAAATACTTACTTGTAACGGCAAAAACGCTTTGAAGGCATGTCCAAAATATCACTTGGCTTTACCTTGATTGACAAACTTTTTCTAAATTGAATTTAATTTTGCTAAGCTTTATAGTTTGCACTTAGTTTAAATGTGCAAGATTGACATCCTTTCTTCATAAATGGCAACGATCTATTTCATCGAATCTTGTGATCTATCTCATTTTCTAGCTTATTTCATTTTAACTTTCAAAAACATCTTTGCCCAAATCTCTGACATAAAAACACTTTGCTGAAGAATTTCAAGTTACCATTCAATCAAATATGTTAAAGCATTCACTTTTCATATCACATGAAATGAAGGACACAATAAAAAATTCCAGGTATGTTTCGAAATAAAGTTTCAGTAAATTGCTTTTTTTTATGTAAATAAGGTTTGCCTCACACTAGTATGCAATTACATTGAAGAAAAAAAACTAAAAAAACCTAAACAAAATCTGTTTTCCTCTAGATCAATTGCAGGAGTGCATCTTCATGATATATGGAATAGTTGTTGCCAGGAAAGATCATAAGAAGTTTGAGCATCAAAAGTAACAGAGTTGGATTATAATTCATAAATTTTGAGCATCAGTTTAGCTTCTTTACCATTACATTAAATCAGACAGAGCAATAAACAACATGTATGTATTTTTATAAAAAAAATATTAAGTCTATTTGAAATGCAGTTATGATACGATATCTATTACACTCAAAATTTTCAATATCAAAATTTAGGAAATACAAGAAAAATGGGGAAATAATAATAATAATAATAATTTTGACATGCACCCATCAAAATGAATTCCAGGACTGATAGTGTATTAGTAATAAAAATACTCTAAATTGTTCTATTATTTATATGTCTAATAAACACACTAATACTTGTTATAAACTTACCCATACTTTAACAATTTTTGTACAAAAAACTTGGAATATTTGGATTTGGCCAGTTCTACTATAGAATCTAAAATAAAAATTAAAAAAAAAAAAAGATAAGTTATCATTAAAAAATAAATAAATAAATAAAAAGATATCTACTACCTTTCACTTCTTCAAATATCTCTTTCTTCTGCTGTTCATTTCCAAGAGCAATTAGGCACTCCAAGACACGAGAAGCATCATGTGCAAATATAATCTAAAAAATAATAATAAAAAAAGTTTAATTTCTACAAGTATAAATAGTTGTTTGTTTAAGAATATCTAAAAAATAAATGCAATCATTTCATAAAATGTTTTTACAGTTTTGAAAGAATAATTTATTTCTCACACATTCATATTTAGTACAATAACTACTTTTGAATGTATAACTCAAGATATATATATAAACTCATTTTGCTCTTAGATCTTTGGAAGAATTTACTATTATGATTGGTCAATTGTTGACTGCAATTATGGCCTTAGTGAAAGGTATTACTTTGTAAAGTTATAGACTGGGAAATGTTACTTGTACAGAAATCTTAACCCCTTCTGAGAAATGAGTGTGGCAGGACATTCACAGCTTCAAGTCGATCGAAAACCGTAGTGTTTTTATGCATATTTTAAAGCTTAAAATGTACAGTAAGATGCTGCCTTCTCTAGAATTATTTTACAAGTAAAAAATCAATAATATTGATGTAAGAAGCTATAACAAAAGGAAAAGGCAGGCTTTCCTAGATGCTGATTGGTTGGTTTGCATTTCGAATAATAGAAGAGCATCTATCAATAATTTTCACTGCTCCAACTTCTGTTAATGTCTTAGAATGTTTTTTTTATTATTTTTCATACATATTATAAATTATTTTCATAAAATATGCTGAAAATATAATTATTTTAGAAAAATAGTAAGATTTTAGTAAAAAATTGTATACTTTTACACAAATGTAAATTGAAAAAGAAGACAGCGTTAACAACAATTTTGACACTTGTCAACAATTTTCATTGCCCCAAGCTCTCTACTTCATTTTCAAACAAAAATGAATAATTTAGAGTATTTTACTGGCATTTATTTACATATTATAATGTATTTTGGTAAAATATGCTGAAAATATAATTATTTCAGAAAAATAGTAAGATTTTAGTAAAAAAATTTTTACTTTTACACTAACATAAATTGAGAAAGAAATCAATGACGTTCGTAGCATTTTCTAATTTGTTACGAACTTTCTTTTTAGGTCTTCCACTATCGAATATTTTTATTATTATAAAAAGAAATTTATTTTTGAAAAAACTTTCGTTCACTTTAATAATCTGACAAATTATTAATATACCTTTTACAAACAAAACTAAAACGAATATAATATTAAATGAACATATTTTTACGGCTGAGTTTGTTAAATAACCAATCAAAAGTTATAAAACTTTAATTCACTTAGCCAATGAAAATAAAAAAAAATTTTTCAACGGAAAGGTTTTTAAGAGATAATTCAAGAATCTAATATGTAGAAAAACAAATTTCAAAAGAAAATTATCTTTAAAAAATCATATAAAAGAAATTTAGGTACAACTTGGAAACAAGTTTACAAGTAACTTAAAGGCTTGGTGTTTGGATGATTAAAAACAATCAGAGATCCATTAACAAATCAGTTATGGAGGGATGTGACATGAAGTCTGAGAGTTTTGGAAAAAACTTCACAAATGTTATTATAAAAAAAAATCAAAATTCAAATCATTCATACTATCTGACATATCATGAATGGGTGTCTCAAATTTCTACTCATACTGATTATCATACAATGTTGAGTTGATTTATATTGCCTATTCTGTAATGCTGGGTTGCATCAAATAACTGATCATGAACTGCATCAAGCTATTTGCAATAACTTCCATGTCATGATGGATTGCATTAAACCATTCATACTATAATATTACACGCTGCATCACACATCAATGCAATGACTGTTGTATTATGATGTATTATATCAAAGTACTTGGTAATTACCATCATATGATGATGGGTTGCATTAAACTACTGATACTACCATGTGACAATTGTCATTTTATAACATAAACTGGTTGCAAAATCAAGATAGGTTGCATCAAGCCAACCATATCATGAATCATGGCATGATGAATTTCATTTTTATTACAAAAAAACAACAACATTTCTTTGCTTAATCCTAAATTCTAATAAATTTAATTTAAAATATTTAACAGAGTATCATAACTAAACCGTGAACAAGAAATACCTTGAACATTAGTGTGACCTATCAAATTCAAAATTCTCTTTGAAACATATATGTTAACTCAAGGATATGTCAATGTGTATTATACTTATTGTGCTAATGTATCCTATCTTTAATAAATTTCCAAAAATGTTAGGGATTGCAAACTGAAATTTTTATTTCATTTACAACTTACCTGTTTAACTTTACCTTGAACCAAATTAAATAATTCTATGCAAAGCTCGGCTTGCTTTTCTTTATCACAATCATGCCTGAAAAATAAATTACAGGGCATGAATAAACAATTATAATATCAAACTTCTGCAAACACCATGCCAAAGTATGGAAAAAATAATAATGTTCAAATCATATCTTTTACTAAACCTGAAGAAAATAGCAATCAGTAATACAGTTTACACATATAAAACTTTTTACATTTTACTGAACTACAAATCATAATAAGTATTTAATCTATTTTCATTACATTTATTGCAAATCAAAATCTGTTATCACCTGACTACCAGTATTTTTTGAATCATAACAGAGAAAAGGTCAAAAATTGTATTTTAGTTCAAATATATATTTATGCAAGTCAATTGGCATTAATTATTGAGGTATGACTTACATTAGGATGTTGTCTTTTTATTTATTAAATGAAGTAAATCCAATCCGTAAAAAGATAATTGCTATTATTCTATAGCAGAGATGTGATAGATACAATGGTTATAGTCAATTAATATAATTTGTTGTTTATCTAGCAAAAGTCTACAGGAAAAAAAATACAATAATTAATATAAACACTAAGTGACAGACTAAAGAGCTAAATTCCTTGTTTTAGTAGTGATTTATGTTGCTTGAATGTCACATGATCTCCCAAACAACCTCAAACTGTCTTCTGCCTAAAAGTATATGCCACAACAGTAATTACTGGCTGTAGTTGCACATTTTGCTGTAAATATATGTATGACATAATCCTATTAAATATATGACATACCAGTAGCTGTCAATGCTTGAAAGTATATAACGAATCAGTAAACCATTAAAGCCTGTAGATGTATGCAACATCAGAAATTGATATTAATTGAAGCCTATAGGTGTATAATGTATCAATAAGTAAATACTGCCCAGAATAATGATAAACCAGGATATCAATAATGCCTATAAAGTTATATGATACACCAATAAAGCACCATAATACAATTATTTTATCTTTGTTGACAATACTCCAGAACCAAGCCAAATTGTCTGCAATTTCCTTAATCACTCAGATAAGAACAGTTAAACAATACATTTATTGACCAATAATAAATGATTAGCTGTATTGATTACAAGCTAGCTATCTGAAAATAACTTTTTCTAAGCTCCACTTGAACTGAACCTCCAAATAATAGAACTGATAGGCAAATGAATAAGGTTCTTTGAAAAAATATTCAGAATATCAGGATTTGTATTGATTATATTTGGCCTATTAGCAGAGAACAAACCACATTTGAATTCTTTAATTATGTGCAGAGCAATTCTAACTTCAATCTTATCTTTCTCTGTTTTTTTTTTTTATATGCAAATATACATGAGTATGCAAATTCTTCAATATTCAGAAAACAATGATGGAAGAATGTATTAGTTGTGAGCTTTCATGAGGCAAAAAAAACCCAACCAATAATGAGTTGATAACTGAATTTAATATAGTACTTTTATTTGGTAAATGATTTTATGCGAGTTGGAAATCCTATTTAAATATTTCTCTGTCCCCCAACAAGTTGCAAGAACTAGAAAGTTTTAAAATAGTCTATCTTGAAAAATTTGGCTTGTCACTACAACTAATTGATTGCTTGTTAAAATGGAAGAAATTGTTCTAATATCACTAAGACTTTAGTGCAAGAGAATCATTAAACAAAATATAATTACATGGAATGTGTGAAATTTTTATGAAATGATATAGTCAAGACCTGAAATAAAAACAGAATTTGTGGATATGGAATTACTGACATTTATCTTCAAGAGAAATGGCTATAAGTTGTTTTACAAAAGGCAGATCATCAAATATAAAAAAAACTACTTGACATTAGATTCAATGTGAGGTCTTAATTGATGTCATCTATTTTTAGAATTGCAATATGTCATAGTGAAAGTTCAATGGGTTTAAAATTGTTTTGCACAATGGTATCAATATACATTTTATCAATATTTATCTATACTCTTTAGGTGATTCTCACTTACTATTGATAGGGTTATTGAATGAATGTTGTTTAAAAGGCAGAATTTTTCTTTTCGGAAATGAACTGAACACTTTCACTCTATTTTAGGTAAAAAATAAAAAAACATTAAAATAAAAAAACAATTGCAAACAAGCTCAAAACAATGGCTTCTTACAGATTATTGTAGTTAAAAAACAATGTAAAGATAGTTAATATTGCATAAATATTTTTAAAATTCATTATTTTTTTTGTTCTTGTTTGTAATACATTGGCCGAAAAGCACACTCAGCCATGTTTAATAAAAATAAATATATTGAACCGGGTGGTGTTGTAGATCGTATATGGGAGGAACTCAATCTAGCATGAACTTTAACTCTTTAATAAAAAATCTAATTATGAAATATACACTTGTGAACAATATTGTATAAACTTGTGAAACAATATCGTAAGACATACTTTTATACATACAATATACGATACAATTATTTATTATTATAAAATTATACAATTGATCTATACCAACGCAATTTAAATATTGCTCCACACCGGCCCCCTTAGGCAGAGAAGTATAATACCCAGAAGGTACTCATGCCCAAACCAAAGCTATATATATAATATATAACTGCGACTATGTTTGAAGGATATATATAACTGCGACTATGTTTGAAGAATATAGATTTTCTTGGCTGCAGAATTCACCTATCATTCAAAGCACTTTTTTGTTTTGAAAAGAACTCCAGGTGCCAGTTAATTACAAAAAGTAAAATAACACACTCTGAACAATGGCAAACTAACTCAGCGCCTAAGAAATCCCCACTAGCTCAATCAAAAGAATACTATAATACATTACTGCTTTAATTAGTGGTAAAAGAATTGACCGACAAAATATTAAGTTTAAAGATAATATATTTAACGAAATGTTTGTTATTATAATTTGAAAACTACTATTATAAAATCCGAATTAAATTAAACAATGATTTTTTATAACTACATGCACTCTTAATAAATCATGCAATATAATATAACAAAGAGTATTAAATAAACACATTTAAAACACGCACATCAATAGTAGTTCATTTAATGCATGCTATAGAGTTCACTGGTTTTACTGATTCTGGAGGCTTCAAATTATTGCAATGGCTACATTAATATCAGAAATGGAATAAGAAAATGTTATTCATTACTTATAGCATTTTGGAACGTGTTGACTTCTTGCTGTTTGCTGCTTCACGTGAGTTTTTACCAACCGGTTGGATTTTAGACTTCTGTGGACGTTCCTATGACTGCTATTCGTAATATTCTTATTCAAGACAGTTAGAAATCTCTGGCGGTTTCAAATTAGGCAGGCATCACTTTTAGCGGGCAGGTTGCTGATGTTTCATCGGACTGAGGCTGGAGTCTGGCCGTACGCTTCCGACGATTGCTAACACCGCATTGTCATGAAAAACACCGATTCTGGATACGTGACAAGACTGACTGAAGACTGAGTGTAAAAACTGATTGAATGACAAAAACTGACTATTTATGTGTCATTTTTAAATTAGTTTCTATACCCACCAGCTATATCCATTGTTGAAATTCGTCTACTGCTGTTGATTAAATTTTTATAAGATTTTAATTAATTAATCTGGTTGTTTATGTATTTTTTAATTAGTAGTCATTACTAATCCATTTCTTTTATGTAGCTTCTGAGTATTTGCAATATTTGAGGGAATTTCTTTTAACTTATACACTTTCATTTATTTTTCAATATTTAACTTTCATATTCTATTTTATTAACACGCACCCAATCTCGCTATTTATGGACATAATTTTTATTTCTTTTAAATAACGGGAAGAGACTTTTTTCTTTAAATTAAATGAAAAGAGATATTTTTAATTTTATGTAAAAGATTTATTTCTCAAACTTTTATACTTTTAATTACTTGAAATTCAACTACTTTTAACTTTTCCAAGTTAAATTTTCTACCCCTTTCTAATTACTCTTTAATACGTAACTTTTACTGATAAATGACATTTATATGAATAATTCTTTAAACTTTTTTTTTTAGATTTTGAGATATTTTAATTCAGTTATTTACAGACAAATTATTCTGCACTAATGTTACTATTTATTAATCAATTTTAAAACTTTTGCGCTATTTAAGAAATTTACTTTTAATAATTGTAAACATGATTTTTCATGGAGTACTATCATTAGCGGTACAATGTATAATAAATCTTTTCTTTAATCACTGTTCAAAATTTTTTGCCCAATTTATTATAAATACTTTTAAGCAAATGTGGTCAAAAAGAGATCCTATTATGAACACATGTATTACAATAAAAATATATTCATGCTAAGTTTCAACAGCAGTTAAATGCCAAAATTGCTCTTTTAGATATTTAAACTTATCATAATGCCAAGACATAATATTCTCTTAAAGAGTATCTTGTGGATACAAATAATTTAAACATTGAAAATGTTTTTCTGACAATGATTGTATTATTAGTGAATTCATTAAAAGAAATTGTATTACATTCTTTGCTTAACTAATAATTAAAATAAATGCGAAGCTTCATAAGAAATACAGGTATTTTAAGGTATAATATTCAAAACCTGATGAGACAATCTTAAGAATGATGAGCAGATTAAAACTGCAAGAGATATAGCCTTTATCTAATCAGGGTCATTTTAGCACTGAAAGTAATGTATAATAACATTGAACAATTATTATAATTTGATTTATTAAATGTCAAATTTTTGAACTTACAAATTTGAATAACTATATCATAATCTTATTAAATTGTAGATTCAACTCTTCCATATGGATAATAACAATAGTTCGATTACATGATGCGAATATTTGGATCATTCACGTAATTCTTAAAAATGTAAGGACAACAGGTTCAGGGAGTTTTAAAATATGGTATTGGTGTATTAGACTTAAAACCCCTAAAAGTTTTTAAGAATGTATAAACCCATAAAATTCTACCATCTGATATTGTTTCTTTTGCTGCAATTTATAAAAATAAATGAATTTAAAAAAAAAAACATTATTTACTATTTACTAAAGCAAAAATATTTCCAAGGATTTTATTGTACTATATTTCATTTCAAGGATTTTATTGTATTATATTTCATTTAACACTGTTCACTGATATCCAGGAAAAAACAATGGAAGATTATAGATATTCATCATTACATACTTCAACATGTGATGGTTCCCTATTGTAGAAGCTAATCTTTATTAGATTTAACATAAGAAGTTAGTAAAAAATAAATATATATCAGAATGGTTTGATTGCTTGGGAATTCACAAGAAGTTCAAATACTGGAAATGTCTGAAGAGGAATCAATCAAATTACCTTAATCTCCAGTCTGATAACTCTTAATACTGCACTAAACTATGCAACATGCTTGGGAAGTGAATAAATAATTACTTTCTAAAAAAAATATTTCATGGTAAATAGCATGCTTTTGATGGGATCGGCAGATCCTGCTTATATTATAAAGATTATCTCAAAAATATTCTAATGAGATACATTGAGACTTCTGTCAACAGAAGAATATGTCTGAGGATAAAATACAACAAAGCAACAATTAGATCAAGATTTTAAAATCTTTCATAATTTGTTTACTATTTAAATTAAAAGATGCATTGCAGATGTCAAATAAATAAACCAAAGTAATCTTTTTTTTAATGTTTGTCTTTATCTTTCTATAATTATTTTGGAGTAAGACTGACCACAGTCTTTTACAAGTGGCTATGAATAATTATGACTTCTGTCAAAGGTTATAAAGAATTAAATCTCAAATATCTGCACCCTATAAAAAGGGCAATTTTACGTTTTTCTTGCATCAAATGGTTTAGTACATATCAACTTACAAATTTATATCTTACAAGTTATTTACAACCATAGATATTATTAATCAATTAAAATAACAAAATCAGAAATCAACATTTCATCTGATAAATTTTAAAAGCTAATTGCTTTATTTTTTTGGCAAAAAAAAAAAAATTCAAAAATTCATAGCTCCAGTGGGATTTTTTGAAACAGATAGATATCAATGGTGATGTTTAATGTAAGACCAAAAGTACTAGCAATTGGCTTAAAAGGAAAATCACTCCAGCTGTGAATCTAGAAGCAGATATACATAGCTATCCAGGCTGGATAGCATGGGTTTAATTCAAAGTAGTTCTTTTATAAGAAAGTCAATGAGTCATATTAGACAGCTACACTGCCACCTACTGTAGGATATAAAGTAAAAAAGTACTATCGAGTGATAAGCAATGCAAAATCTGTTCTCTCCTTAAACAATGACAAAATTTTCCTTACATTAGGATAATTACAATAACAAAACTGATGATAATGATCCCTATCCTTTTGCACCATTAACTGTTTGGTTAGCATTTCATGTTATAAATATTCATCATATTAGTAATAGGATCAAATATGTTGGAGTTATTTTAGAATTCAGCATTAGTTAACACCGTGAAAGCAATTCATTTCACTGTGATCACTAATTTCCAGTAAACCATTTACATAATATTCTGTTGACCATTAATACCAATTTGTGCCCCCCCCCCTCCCCATCTAAGCAAGTTGAAGAATATGTTTATTTTATGATCTTGCAATTGTATTTTTATAATTTTACAGTGTGTCCTTAAATGAAACTTTCTTAATGCTTTTATACTACATCAAGTCTCATTTCCATACAAGTAGATATAATATCAGCTCTATATACTGGTCATTTAGTTGCAGTAGTTATTTCCCTGTGATAAAATAGATTGTTAAAAGCAGTAGCAACACATTAGAGTCTGTGTTGGATCTCTGTATCTATTTTCAGCTTTCTGCTTATAAAACTATCAAGATATTTACATTGGTTTGCATTCTCAGTTGGTAACTATTCAAACTAAAAGTTACTGAGGATTTTTATTTTATTACTGGCTGATAAATATCTTGAGTTTTTGAAAAATTAATTATTAAACCAAAATCCTTATATGCTACATTTAGAACATTAAATACATTAGGTAGATTACTTTTAGAATGGGTAAAAATAGCACAATTATGAGTATACTGTAAATCCAGAATCAAAAAAGATGAAGTTCTTGTTTTCATTTTTAATAGATTCAAATAAAAAATATCATCAAACCTATATTAAATTTTGATACCTGTTTCATTAAAACACCTACAAACAGTTCCAAAAATCCCTGCCATAAAAATCAAAAAGCAATATTGGAACAAATACGCATCCTTGTTTACCGCCAGCTTTCATGTTAAAAGTCTCAGATTTTCCATTTGTAGTAATAATAATACTTTCTTTCATTCCGCTATGTAAAAATTTTAATAATAAAAATAAACTTTGATGGACAACCAACTAATTTCAAACAATGCCATTTAACCTGTTCAATTCATTAAGTCAAATACCTTAGCCTTGATCAAATCAATAAAAGCAATATATATGTCTCTTTTATTCCTGACACTTTCCCTGGCTATAAAAACCATGACTTCCGTATTTATTGATTCTATAAAACAACAGTGGTCTCTGACAATTATTCATCTATGACTGGAAGCAACCTATTCTATGTAATTCTTGAACGTATGTTTGCTATAGTAAATAATAATATTCCATTATAATTACTGAAATTTTCTCTATTTTCAGTTATTTTATATAAATCTACGAGGATCCAAAAATAATTGATATAATTCTCTGATATGGGCTCCTGTTGTAGTACATGCTTCTGCTGCTGTATATCTCTTGTAGGGACCCTTCTGCATCAATCTGTCAAATGACATTACCGTGTGAAATCGTGGTGCCACATAGCATATTTTTCTGTAAAGAAAATTTTGTGTATTTGTCGATTTTTGTAATGTCTGAAAAATTGAAACATGAAATTCTGTTTTCTTTTAGAAAAAACAACAAAAAAAAAAACACATTTGTAATGTTTGAAACAGATTGCAAACAAGCTGATCTCGAAAAAATACAAGTTTACGAGTGATTTAATAGACATGTCAAATTCATCACACCCTAAAAAGTATGGCAAATGCAGAACAATGTCAAGATAATGCTGATTTTTTTTGGACACAAATAGCATTTTTGTCTCAGAATTAGTTCACAATGGTTAAGAATTTTATCTGCAAGTTCTGAAACATTTATAAGATGCAGTAAAATATAAAGGTCCTACTTTGTGACAAAGTGAGGAGTGCAAGTTTCACCAGACAAAGTGTCTGCACATAAAGCCTTGAATGTAAAACAACTTTTAATTAAATAAAGCATAACCCAGCTTACCTATCAGTCATATTCATTCAATCTCATTCCATGTGACTTTTTTTAATTCTCTCAAATGAAAAGATGCATCAACATTTTTTTTTGTGAACTTATAAGTGGTGGAAAAAAAAAACGGCACACACATTTACTCTTTGACTGGCAATACGTATGTCCGTTAGTTTACATTTTAATCTGAGCTCATGCAGAATCAGTACATCTGATAGTCACACTTTTTACATCATTCGATTTGCCATTTTAGTATGGTTTTGCAGATATCTAATTTTTTTTTCTACAATGAAATTTAGATTTTTTTTTTGAAAATGCAATTTTTAATATTTTTTTTAAGATTTAACATTCGTAAAATGGTTTTACAGTTGAAATGGACTCTCTTTCCGCTTGCTGAGATTATTCAACTGCCGATGTATACATTTGTGAGCTTTCTCTTTGTTCAAACAGATGTATATATATTTTTTTCTATGATGAAATTTAAATTTTTTTTATGATTTTTTTTTTTTGAAATATTGTTTTTAATTTTTTTTCTTCTCTTTTTTTATATTTAGAATTCATAAAAATGTACTCTAACGAGTTGCTTCGATTGCCACATATGTATTCTAAGCCTTATTCTTTGTAGAAGCTAATTTTAGTGAAAATTTTAATAATAATTCATATCTAGAAACTGCATTGACCAAAAAAAAAAGTTTCATTTTATTTGCAGGACAAACATGGGAATTGCATCTAGATATTCTTCACGACCAGAGTTTGAACGTGGAATCAATGTGGAGAACATGCTGCCAGGAATTCAGTGAGTAGTGTTTTTTATTATTTATATAATGAAATTGTAAAAAAATAAATGTGCTGTAGAATTTTAGTCAATTTCAATGACAATAAAAGCACGCTTCCTCAGCTATCTACTATCATATATCATCTCCCACACATATATGTAAACAGTGCTCATAATAAATGTTTATTGATTTAGTTACAGTTTTTATTCATTTTATCTTAGAGAAATTTTTGTTTGACTTTTTTTTTTTTTTGAGTACACTTTTTACTTCAAAAGAATACATATTTCAGGTCACACCCTTTTTTCAATAATATAGTAATTAATGTATATATAATAATGCATTATAATTTACTAAAGTTCTCTTTGTGTAATATCTCATAAGCTGTTCATACTGTTTGATATTTATTTGAGTACACTTTTTACTTGAAAAGTATTTTAGAACACACCCCATTTTTTAATAATATAATATAATAATTAATATATAATATAGTAAGACATTACAATTTACTAAAGTTCTCTTTGCATCCTATCTCATAAGCTGTTTTTGTTATTCTTTTCCCCACTAAAAACCAAACATATTTTTAACAGATATCCTGCATGGAAGGACAACCAAACATTTCTAGAAGATACCCTGGTATGGAAGGACAGGATCTGGGTTAGCTAGTAAAAATGAAAGTTACCAATCACATCTTAACTTTTTTATAAAAAAATTACTTCAGGTAAGTCATATTATATATCATTTTTTTCAGCACTTTATGACAAATGTGATGAAGCTGTTTATGAAAGTGTCATTTTAACATTTAACTTTCAAAATTTAGAATTTGTGAACTAATGTAAAAATAAACATTTTTAAAAATGTTAAATCTTTTTTTTGTGTGTGTGTAATGACTTATCAGCTTCATTACATTCTTTCATTTGCACTTTATAACAATGTGCATATTTTTATATTTATTGCATTCAAACACAAGATATACTGTAAATTATATTAATTGTAATTTTCTTTTAAAATTCAAAATGGCGTCCTGGAAATCAAAGAGTTAAAAAAGGCATCAATTTCCAATTGTTTCCGGATTACTTTGAAAAGTGAAAAACATATTTAGACATGTATTGTATCAAATGGATAATAATCAAATGAACATCTCATGACCACCACTTCTTATGCTTGTGTATAACTGTTGTTAAAACAGGCAAAACTCACTATATGTACTGGCACACACAGCAAGCCACACACCCAAGCCAGAAACAAGTTTGGGGATATTGGATGAGTAGGCACTAGATGGGGATTTTATGCATAAGCCTTCTGGCATCCATTGATTACTCTAGTTTGCTGTGTGTGGCAGTACGTATAGTGAGTTTTTCCTGTTTTAATAATCAAATGGATAGTAATTTGAAAGAGAATAAATTTATAACATTTAAAAATAAATAAACAACTTTTTATTATAAAATTTCAATTACTTTTGGGTACTTCCTCGTACAATCTCGAGAAAATAATTCCTTCAAGATCAAATTTGCAGGAATACTTTTATAAAGTGGTGTGAGCAAAAAAACTATATATTGGGATCATTGAGTAGCATTTCAGGACATCAAGAATTCCTTTAATAACTGGTTATTAAAATCATATGCACTTTCTTGGTATCATAGTCATTAAAGTATAAAGAAAATTCTTTCATTCTCATATTTAAGCAAGTGATTTCAAGAGCCTATAAAAGATGCCTATAATTATTATTCTCTTTAAGTTTATATCTTCACTTAAACAAATTATTACTGCTTTAAAAATTATTTCTTTTTCATGTGTAGTAACATTCTTAACATTACAAATCTCCAGAATGGCATCAAGTCTTGATATTCTATTATCTATTGACTGGTTAGATTTAAATCTTTTTTTTTTGAAAATGCTATATGCGTCCTGAAATATTTCATAATAAATTTTAAATCTTAAATTACTGTCAACATCATAAACAAAAAACATATTTCATTATAATCCAAACACCATGATTAAGACTATTGTAACCAAATTCTCCATATAACAGTAAATTATTTCACATAGCATTAGTTTTAGAACTCTTGACTTTTTAAATAAAATTTGTGTTGCGATCCAAGCTTACTTAGGTTAAAACATTACGGTTACAAGAAGCCATCTTGAATGAATCAGAAAATGTATACATAAACATAAAATTAATCTGTGAAACTAAAACTAATAGACTTAGTAAATAAAAAATACTACAAATACAATACAAAAAAAAAAAATTATATCAAGCTTTACCTCCGCAGATCTTCCCAAATATATTTACATTTCATGATCAAATCATAATTATTTAAATTCTTTTTGCGTAGTTGTTTTCTTTCCTTTTTTTTCAATTGCTTGAAATTTGATTTATCTAAAATAAAATAAAAAACAGAAAATTTATATATGTAGTTTAATATCTTACGTTTAAAAATATAATTTGAAATTATGTTGCCAGATATAGAATCTAGTACATTATTGGTAGAGTCTAAATCAGCTCTATGCAACTCATAATCTTATGAGGAAAATCATGCAATAATTATTATTCTATGATTAAATTATGCTATTATCATCATCAACAAATAACTACCTCTTTATTATATAATCAATCTATTTTATGTGTCATAGACAAATTCTTTAAAAGATATTGCAATAAATAACTACATTAAAATAAAAATATTTAAAATATATACATTCAGATATTTAAAATATATACATTCAGAACTGCTTAGTTGGACAAAATGATACAAATAATTTAAAAGATATACAACCATCATCACTATTCCAGGTCCACTAAATTATAAAATTGAAAGCTTTAGTGAAAATGTTTGCCTAATCTGTCATGCATCCAAGAATGTTAATAAAAAAAGACAAAAAACTCTTCTATACAGACTTTTGCAATAACTATATTAAAAATAGAGTAATGACAAACCTCAGTTATCTTCATTATTTCATCATCATCTTAACATGCAATCCTTGAAAGGATATAATAACATGACATAAATTTGTTCATATGCAACATCTGGAGGAACTCTATGGCCATTGGTTTGGCAATTTGAAAAAATTACCTTATGAATAATGCCCTCCATTTTTCTTTTATAATAGGATTTCTCACTAGTCCAAAATATGCCATTATACTCCCTAATATAGTTTCTTGCATAGCATAAATACTCTTAGAAACTATAAAAGATATGACAGCATCTGATGTGATGCACTACAGCTTCTCCTTTCTTTTGAGTCAGGAATCTCTCAGCCACAATGCCCAGAGAAACCTGCTAGCCACTTTACCTTCTCTTTCCATTAAGTTTTTCCATATTCCTCTCTATCCTGCTCCATCCCATTTCCACATTATCACTGTCCATTCTATGGCCTTTGTATCTAAATCCCCCTTATCTTTTTCCAAACCCTGCAAAAAAATCAAGAACCCACTTTTTGTGTAATCACTTTGTTTATATTTATTTTCCCACAATTTCATTATTTGCATTTATTCTGCTTGTAAGCATTTACATTTAATGAACAGATGCTTAATATTTTCTATGTCTTCCTTATATAACTTGCAGACTAAATCATCCACACTTCTCCATTTATGTGTATATTTTCTTGTTGCTAATAATCCTGTTCAAGCCTTAAACAGTAAACTACTTTCCTTGCTATTATCATAAATTGATTTGCACCCAATATTCTGTCTAATTCTATAGCAGCAAACTTGATACAGTAGTGCTACCAAGGGTAAGCATTCGTAATCAATGGATGCAGGAAAGTTTGTGCATAAAATCCCCATCTAGTGCATACTCATCCAATATCTCCAGATTAGTTTCTAGTTGTAGCTTTCATCAGTAAGAAACCTTGGATTTGATGAGTAGATAGCAGATAAGGATTTTAAGCATAAACCTTCCTGCCTCCATTGATTATGAAGGTTTGCACGTAGTGGCACTACTGCATGGAGTTTGTTACTGTATTAAAAGCTTATGTGAGCATAGAAATGTTTTGGTGATTTTATACTTATTCTGCCTATAGAATAATGGTGACTATAAGTTTTTGAAAAATTAAAGAGACCAAAATGTAAAGATGCTGAGCTTGGATTGAAAACACTATTGTGTTTTCTTCTTGGGCTTCTAGCTTTATAGTTAACCAAATAGATAAAAGGTGGCTGCTGAGGGTTGCATTAGATCCCAAGATCTAGTGCAGTGTTCTCAGACCTGTGGCTCCTCACTGATGAAAGCCATAAGTTTAGAAACTAGTCTGGGAATATTGGATGAGTAGGCATTAGATAAGGATTTTAGGCCACACCTTACTGCATCCATTGATTACAAAGGCTTGTACTTGGTGGCACTACTGTATGAAAAATTTGCTAATGTTATTAACAGCCTGTGTAGGCATATGAAATGTGAGAATGTTTTTATACACAAGATATGCTTACAACTCTAAATGTCCTCTATACCATTAGTGACATCTCAAGCACGACCATAAAATGATAACATTCAAAAGTTTTCAAAAAATTTTAAACTGTCTGGCTTAAAAGATTAACAGTTATCAAAAAAAATACTACCATGTGATTAAATTTTATTAATCCATGACAAGTATCTCTAACTAATTTAAAAATTATAGAAAAAAAAAGTCCATTAAGTCATAAAAATCTTGCTTAATAAACATCAGATCATGTTCTTATTTTTTATCAATAAATTAAAATTTTGTAAAGGAGATTTAATTTTATCTTCGGGGATTTAGCTGCATTTACTTTTTCCTCTAAAACAGTTTAATACATTAATCCTATTTTGCTTATAATATATTGTGAGTATAATGCAGAGATGGTTTGATAATAAAAAGAAACAAGCAAGCAATAATAAGATGAATTGATTACATTTCCAATAATAAATGACTCACTAAAGAGACTTAAAAGCCAAATAGATGATAGTTGAGGACCATTCATATAACTGTCAGCAGTCTTCAGTGGTTAACAGCATATAATAGTCAAAAGAAATCTTCATTCCCCTTTTATCCTATAGAGTCCTAATATAAGTTGGTGTACTAACAAAACAACTATTTAATCAGATTAATCATGCTCATACCCATAAAGATCTTTTTTGCATTCTCGTGAGAGGTTGTATTTCCAAATCCATTGAAGAAAATTCAAAATTTTTAGATTTATTGTTGTCAAGATTTAATATATCCAACTGGTAATGTACTTTCCAAATATCTATAAAAGGCTCAATCTGAATAAATTAACAAGAGAAACCATAAATTAATACTATTCCACAGTTTTTACAAAACAACAAACTTTGGGGTAAAACAACCGACTCCATATGTTTAATTGGGATTATAACGCAAAGAAACTAAGTTTTAAAAAACAACATTCCAAAAAGAATGCAGTCTAGAGCAAAATAGTCCCGGACTTTTAAACCTAGCCATATACTATATAAGTCATAAAATGCACAATGAAATTTATTTTTTGACTTCATAGACTACATCATTATTATTAAAAATTTAACAATATAAACATGAGATATCTTTTATCACGTGATCACTGATCAAGCAGTAGATTTTTTTGCAAATAAGATTTAATCTTAGTCATGCAGAAACATATTAAAATGGTTCTCTTTTTCATCCCTTAATAAAAAAAGGATCACATCATAGAATTAATATTCTCAAATGCTAAGATTTATATAGATATAAAAAGAAAACAATGCTAGAAGCAGTGGAAAATTTTTTAAGAATTTTGTAGTGGAAATCAGATAATTAATTAATGCCGACTTCTAATCTATGAGCTGACCCTCTAGAGCAGTGATTCCCGATCTTTTTTGGCCATGCCCCACCTAAGTATCTCTAAAAATCCTGATGCACCCCTTCTATGATATATAATTCTTACTATTAAAAAAGTGAACTCCTATTCACGTGCAGGAAACTTAAATGCCTTAAGCTAAAAAACAGTTGGAAATATATTGGAGTTTCAAGCCACTTAACTTGCTCCAAGTAACAATGGAGAGCTAAGGAGTAAAACTTATCTAAATAGAAAAGATACTGAAAAAAGAAATGTAGAAAGTGGTAAAATTAAAAAAAACATTTTTGGCTTAATTTTATGAATAATAAGATATAAGAACAATTAGCAAAGTTTCAAAAAAATTTAGTTTCTCATTGCCCCCCTTAAAAATTAAATTGCCCTTCATGGGGACTGTGCCCCAAATTGGGAACCAAAATAGTTAATAATGTTAAATCAAAAAATAAGATAAATGTTACCCTAATTAAAAATAAATAATGATTGCTGATATGACTTTATAAAAAATTTATAAAAAACAAACCGATATGACTGCATAAATAATTATATAATCGAACAGTGTAACAGAAAGCAAAGATGTTGAGAAAAAGCTATTACATTTAGAAGCAGAAAAAATTAATAAAGCAAAAATTGTAAATAGATCAGTAACTGAAGACAGTAAAAGAGACTAGTTAAATGTTTTGTATGAAACAGTGGTAGAATGGCGAACTGGGGAGCTCAATGTCCGTGGATCACAGTTTAACTTCCAGTGATTGAACTTCTTATGAACCATGAATTGTGGAACTCAATGTCCACGGATAACAGCTTCATTTTTGTTACTTCCAGTGATTTCAACTTCTTATGACGCATGAAGCAATAAATCTTTCAATTATTAATTAGCAGAATGATTTTTGATAAAATCACATAGATGAGCAATCGTTTGAGATACTACACTCCGAATATGAGAACAATAACAGGATAAGGACGGGACCAATGAAAGGTGAATAGTAAAATGATCATCAGATGTGAGAATTATGGACAAAAATATCTCCTAATCCCTTGTAGAAAATAATGATGACTCATCAAAGGCTAGTTCTTGTTTTCAAATAATAAAATACATGTTGACTTACTTGCTGATATTGGTTTATAAATTACATCCAACACAATCATCTCTAATGATGATTCTATTACCATTGATCTGATTTTTTTTTTAAAAAAAAGGGATACTGTCCATGAGTCAAAAAAATAAAATTGAAAGTAGAACTTCATATACAATATAGAGATTTAAAAACAGAAATTCAAAGACCAACAAAAAGACAAAACAATTGGTGGATTCAAACGGCAAATGACATCACTTTAGATCTTTTTTTGCCACAGTGAAAATATTAACCTGAAAACAATAACATAATCCTGTAAAATCCATGGATGCATCTCTTTTATATGAAAATAATACATAGTGGGAGATTTTTATCACCTTTGAATAGTGATTTGACAAAGTTATATAGCTTAGTGAAGTTTCTTTGAAATCTTAAAATTAGAAATATGATATTAACCTTGAAAATTATTAAACATAAAAATGCTTTGTTCTACTTCATACAAACAGAAGAGATAAAAAAAAGAAGTAATTTTTGTAGCAAATCACTGTTATTAATTAATGTGAAAGGGTTTCCAATGATTATGTTGAAGAAGTTGCTTCCAGCCATAGATAAATGGTTACCATATAATGCAGTTTTAAAAAATCAAGAAACTCTATAGAAATAGTTTTTATTGCCAAGCAAATATAAAAAGATATTTCAAATAAAGAAGTGATTTATATATTGCTATTGTTATTTGGCCCAAGCCATTCAGTAAATCTCTCAGCATCGTATAACCACTGCATAAGTGAAACTTGAGCATCCTATCTCCTAATATAAAGGTATTAGAAAAATTGGAGATAATAAGATTCTAAAAATACATATCAAGATTATACAAAGCAATAAGTCTATTCTTCAGATCACTGATGGAACATTATTTACTCCTGAAGATACTTCTTTGTCAGAAATATGAAATGACAACCAACTTTATGGAGGACTTAAGTATTTTTTTATATGGGAGAAACAAACTTCATATAACTCTCGAAGTTTATTTCAAAAACATTTTAAAAAAATATAATATTACATGCTTTCACTATGAAGATATGGCTTAGGATAGAATTCAATGATCAAGGTGTTGAAATTTTTAAAAATAAAGTTTGCTGCATAAGTTAAAAAAAACACATCATGTGATATTAGAGACTAAAGAACCAGAATATATATAGCCAATTCATATTTCAGGGATTAGAGTGTAGCATTGTCACAAAACTCATCCTTAATATTTGCGCTTTCTTTTTATTTCTTATGGAGTTAGAGTAACTATATTAAAAATGATAGTTAGATAAATACTTGATAAGACTGAAATGAAAATGAAATGGAATCTTTCTGCCTCCTTCCTGACTTAATAAATTGAATATAATATCTGCTAGTTATTTGAACTTGTTAATGATAATCTCAAGACTACCTGTGTTGTGAAAAATTATTATTAGACCATCAAGAAATATGATAGTAGATAGATTAGTAAAATAATGACTGAATCAATATAAAATGCAAAAAAGAAAAGCCTTAAGATACTAATACATAAATTGTATAAATGTACTCGGGTAACTACATTCCAAACACTGCGTCATCATCAAACAATTCTGGGATAACTAGTAGATAAACTGAAAATTATTTTTCTTTGGAAAAGGAATTTCTTATTAAAGCACTATGTAATACCAACTTACAAATTAATTTATTATAAATTGTATAAATTTAAAAACGCTTATTACATGTCAATGACAGGTTTATTTCGAACTTTTAGTATTATTTGCCTTTTCAATTCCTTATTTGCTTTAGAGAGGGGGGGGGGGGGCAAAATCAATTTTAAGTTTTCTTTTGACAATTGTTTTACAAATTACTTTATAAATAGTCAAGCGCTGGTGGTCTAGTGGTTAGTATAGCTGCCTTCCAAGCAGCTGACCCAGGTTCGCTTCCCGGTCAACGCTTTGACATATAAAAAAAAATTAACTTTATAAATTAAATATATACTGTAATTTCAAATTACTTATAATGGACAGGTTTGGTTCGAATTATTGTTATCATTATTATTTGTTTTTTTAAATAAAATGCTAAAAAAAAATAAGGTCAATCGTGTCATAGAGTTTTATAAAAAACAATACTAAAGGTTCAAAAGAATTGTTAATTACAAATTTTTTATTTTTCAAAGAAGAAATTTATTTATTTTTTCTTACTCAAACAAATTACAATAAAACAATCCAAATGAAGTGGCTTTGAAACAACAACAAATCAAAATAAGATTAAACAATGCCAATCATTCTACCCCCAACCCCGGTTAGCATTTTTCTTTCTTTTCTATATCGTAGCCGCATTTGACAGCATTAGACATTGTTAAGAAGATGATTCTGCATCAAAATGGCAATGCTGATACCTTGATGGGCAATTATTTGATTATAGAAATATTTGAAAAATATCAAAACTGTCAACAATAAAATATAGATAGAATTCAGCAAGACGGCAACTTTCTTCAAATCCCAAATGGCTAGCAGTTTAAGGTCAGGATATCAAAATAAAAAAACACAAAGTATTTTATTTCTACATTTTTTTCTTTAAAAAATATTATAATACTATAAATGAATGACACAAGTTTTATTTTTAGATTTTTTTATTAAAAACATTCTATTGAGATAAATGAAGAGCACAAAATTTATTTCTAGATTAATTTCTGAAGAAAACTATTTATTGTAATGTATCAAAATTTTCCATTTTTATATTTTCTGTTAAACTGGTTGAATACTTATCGATGGCTTATACTAGAGGCTGAGTTTAAGCTAGCTAACTAAACCTTCAACTGATTTAATACTTACTAATAGCTTGTATTTGATAATAATGGCAGAATGTAACCTCATTTCAAATTGATTTAATAGTTCCTTATGGATCATATTAATGGCTGGATATATGCTAGTTTGGATAAGTCCAGTTGATCAAGTCTATTTGTATCATATAATAATCTATCAATGATTTACATTTCTATTTTTTATTTCTTGAAGCAACAGAGTCACATCCAATGCTCTTTTTCTATTGATCATAAGATGGAACATTGGAGTTATTATACATATGTCATTTTTTGGGTAGGAATAAAATCAATATTTTGGAATTGATATCATCTTAGAAAAAAGATTACTGTTGTGATACTTTTTAAATAATGCAGAAGGTCATGAACTTGATGTGTATATAGCCACTAATTCTGTAAGAGAAACATGAAAATATATCTTCATATAGCACTAAATGATCAGTCTAGCTGAAAATCCATCAGTTATACCTCCATAACAGCCAAGTTTCTTTCATGATGACTTTTTGTGTCTCTTTCTACTTCAGAGTGTTTATTATATTTTGTGCTCTAAAAAATCATTCTTTTTAATTAAAATAAAGAAAGATTTTTGCAATGAAAGCAAATATTAAAAAATCCACTTTACTAAGATGGGTAAAATAATTTGGATGACAGCTACATAACTTTGATGGTGAGTTCTGAAAAGAACCGAAGAATTAAACTTTTTAAATTTAAAATTTACACGGAAAAAAAATTTACTTAATATGACTATAAGATCAGTAGTATTTTAAACAACATATAATTTATTTTTTCCATGCAAGTGGGATGTTTGGAAAGTAACTCTGTTCACTGAGAAGCTACAAATATTTTCAGTATTTGTGCCACAAAAATAACTCCAAATAAAGAATTATTGGGAAAAACAGACAGAAATCCATCCAAATGAAGATGATTTGTTAAAGATAGCAGTGGAAAGACAACAAGCGATGAAGAAAAAAAAATACTACAAGAATGATGTAGTGACAAATTTAGAAATAGAGAACCAATATAGATAAAGAATCCCAGAAATGAAGATCAAACCAAAGAGATAATAGAAGGGAAGCTGCATTAAAAAAATCTGCAGTAGATCTTTAGACTTTACATTTATAGTAGTATAACTTTTTATAAAAGAAATAACAAAATAAGGTGTTTGGTTGTCGTGAAGGACATTAATATAAATACTTGTTTCAACAAAGATAATGATTTAGAACATGACGAAAAATAAAATCACAAAGTTTATAAATATTGACTCCATAAATGACAATGATTTTTAATTTCAATACTTTGAATCTGCTTTTCCTTTAATGAGATCATTATCAAATGGTTAGAGATTATCAGATAAGTAATGTAAGAATTAATTAATTTTTTGGATTTATATCGATAAAAGCAGTCTTTTGCTGTAATCTTTTAAAAGATAAATCATGATCTCAACACCTTTAAAAGCTAGCATCATTCATTAGTGGTAAAAGCTGCATATTACAGTCGCAGTATTGTACTTGAAATCACTAATTTCCCAATAAAAATACCCATTAACCACCCAATAATTGGATGGCTACAAGCTTTTTAATTCTGAAAATTTTGATCAATTTCTCAATAATCAAAAATGTTGGGAAAATTGTTTAAAACTCAATTTTTTAATAAAAATTATGGAACAAATATAGTCCAGTTTATCAAATCTTGCACATTCTGAATGTAAAAGCACTAAGGATTGTTAAATTATATGAAAATAAGATGTTCTATCATTGAAACATATTTCTTAAAAAAAAAAAAAATTCAATTTGCTCTCATAGAGAACAGCAATTTATGCAGTTAGACACAGATCTGACTAAAATTCTTTTGCTGGATCCTGCGACTTATCAATACATAGTAAGAAATCGTATTTACTTTTTATTTAAAATTCCTATAAATTTTTTAAAAAGAAACTAATTGGAATTTTGAATTCAGATTTATTAAAATATTCCATTTAGAAGTCTCAAATAAACATAATTTCTAAAATCAAATTAAAACTTTCAAGTTTTTTTTTATTTTTAATTTATCAGAATATCTAATTTTTTAATAATCAATTTTTATGTTATTATGACAAACTTCACATTACCCTGTCCTAAGCAATAGCGTTATTTATTGGTATCAACAGTAAAATGACCCATGCATACTACCATAGAGGAAAATATCTGTTAAACTTTTCAAACATGTTCAGTTCAAATTGAAGATCTTTTTTAGTATCTTATTAATCAAAATCAACTGAAACAACCCTGGGATCTCCGACTTTATCATAATTAGGGACACTTATAAAATATAATCTGTTTATTTAACTAATGCTCTTATTTGATATCCTGCTTATAAAAATTGTATGAAGTTTAAATGATATTAGAAAAGTTACTTTAGAATGAACCATGGATTATAAAAGATAAGTCTAGTCTTACCTGAATTTTGCACTGGTTTTTCTAAAACTGTAATTGTCTATTTAAAAAAAAAAAAAAAGAATGAATACATAAATCCACCATAAAGATAATAATTGGAAGACTGATTTTTCATACCTGTCCTTGTACTGGATCTGAAATGCTAGTATTTACATTTCCAGGATTCTGATCATTTTTCTTAATTTTGGTTTTCAATTTTTTATTCCCAGATTTAAAGACTTTATTTTTTTTAAACTCTGAATGTTTTCTTTTCAAAGAGGTTTTTTGATTCTGTTTTTCCATTTCTAAAAATAAAATATTATAAGATTAAAAAAAAAATTGCATAAATTATTTTCACATAGTTGTAATTATTAATAATAAATATTTCAATCTCTAATTAAAGTTTATCTGAGGTAAAAATGGTAGAATAAAATAATCAAGGTATTTATCTAAGAAAATCAGGTCATAATTGTGAATGCAGGAAGTTTTATATCTTCACAATAAATTGTATTAATTCCCAGCATCCAAAAAAAAAAAAACATGCAATAGTTCAATTTGAGGGTGAGCAGATAGTTGAGAAAGATCAATTCTCAGTGCTCCAATGTTATCGATCTGTTGTTATTCCTTTGCTAATTTTTAAACTTTTCAAGATCATCACCTAAGACTTGGCCCAAATCAAGATTTCCATTTTGGATGTTCAACTAAGAATCTACAATTGAATAATTATGGCATAAAAAATGGAATTACGAGATTACAAATAAATTTCTTTTTCCAAATGCAACAATAAAGACAATTGGATTTGATCTTCCTAAACACAAATGGAATCTCATTAACAAATTCGGAATAATCCATATTCATTGTGCTCAGCACTTCATAAATAAATTTATCAGCTAATGATACAAATTATGAATCGCTTGCTAATTATTGTAAACAAAGGCAAAACTCTCCATACAATAGTGCCACACTGTGCCAACCAGAGTAATCAATGAATGCCAGAAGGCTTGTTCATAAAATCCCTATCTAGTGCCTACTCATCCAATATCCCCAGACTAGTTTCTGGCTTGTGGCCATCATCAGTGAGGAGCTTTGGATCTGAGAGCACTGCACCTAGATCTTAGGATCTAATGCAACCCTCCAGCAGCCATCTTTTAACTCTACTTTACTACAAAACTATGAGAATGAAATTGGAAAACACAATAATATTTTCAATCTAAGCTCAATATCTTATATAGTCATATGGGTCTGAACTCAATTCAGCACCCATACATTTTGCCAAAGCATATGAATGAATATTTATTATCTTCTCAATAGCTTAACAATTAGTTCTAACAACTTAAAATTAACACCCGTTAGCTTAAACATGTTCGAACATGAATGTTCAATACTCATGTGTGACAGTCAGATAATGTATTTTGGTTTAACCCAGTTCGAATACTAAGCGAAAGTATCTCGAGGCCACCCATATGCGAGATATTAAATCAAGAATACTATGACCTCTGCCCTATTCGCCTATTCTCAAGGCTAATTACGAACTAACAACATTATCTGAGCCATACATAAATTATTTTTCAACCAACCCAAAGCTTAGCATCAGTGGTAGAGACATGGACGGGAACACCTACGGAGCTAAATAGTTAAATGTTTGTAAAAGTACTATGAAAAATGTGTTTTGCATGCCTGGATTATTTGAAAAGTAAAAATAAAGCATTAAAATAAAATTAGAAAACTGAAGCTTTTTAGTTAAATAATATATTTAATTAATGACTTTAAAATAATAATGATTTAATGGCCTCCACTATTCCCCTAAATTAATGAAAACTGATTAGACAATGAAAACAGATTAAACGATATAATATTTTTGCGGTCTAAGTCAAATCTTCCCAATTTTAATAAAATTGTCAACTCGAATCTCCTCGATAAATTACAATAGTAAAAATCTTTCGCAAAGCATTTTCTAATTGCTTTGCGCTAAAAACAGACAGTTTAAAAATTATTTAAAGCATATATTAGTAAATCAGATGAACATAATAAGCTACTGGCGGACAAAAGAGGCGTTATCGAGGAGATCAAGTTGGCAAATAAAGGAAACTTACTCGTATGGAATTTAGAAACATAAATAAAATTGGAAAGAGATTTTAAATGAATAAAATTAACTTTTAAACTTAACCGCAATGGAATACAAAATATTTACACCTGTTAGTAATGAAGAATAGCGAAGGAAAAAAGGTTAAATATAGATAGATGATCACACATATATATATTTAAGACTAGTCTAATAAAAATGGTTACATTACAAATATCATTAAATAAAACAATTCATAATATAATTCAATTAAGAAAGATATGAACAAAAGGGGTAAAAAGTAAATAGTTCAATGGAGGAGAGATATGATTACCGTCCTGGTTCCTTGGTCATGTTTCCTATGGCGTTCGTGGTTTGATCTGACTATCGATAGGTATTTGCCCGGACAAGGAAAGTGGAAATAAGTAGCATGCCTTTATGAAAAGTCCTACAGACATGGCACAGAGTTCACATGACTATTGAGTGGATACTAAGGCATTTTGATGGTATTTAGGAACCTTGGCGATAGGCAAAGCTATTTATTTGCTTAACCAAGCATAGTAGAATCCATCAAATTCATGACTTTTAGCTTGAGGATGTTCAAACTTCTCCATGATTTTGAAGACGACAGTTGTCTAACTTTTTGAAATAAAATCTCCACAAGCAAAATCTGAGTTCTCCAAAGAGAAATCTGAATGCCAGCAAGAAAACTCTGAATAACTAGTCTTTTGTTCATTCTCCTATTTATAACTTTTTTGTAAGCTACCTTCTATTGTTTGTATGATCTTAGATCTTGATAAGCCCCTCCTCATTCCTTTGTTTCAAAGTAACACTTTCTAAAAAAAATAACTTATTTGTTTATTCTAAATTTCTTTCTTTAAACTTTGAATTTTATTAATTAAAAAAAAAGAGAAGGCCATCTTTAATTTGACTTGAATGGGCTCACTAATTAAAACATACATTCCTTTAGAAAATTTTGGTGGGCTTATCTCAAAATGAAATCATACGCCATATTTTAACAAAAAAATATATTATTTCTTTTAATAAAATAAGCATTTTATTTCAGCAGAATTTTGCATTAACTCATATATATATGCTTGACGTATATATATGTTTGACTAATAGGTTTTACAAGCAATTTTTATTAACAGAAATCTAATCTTAGAATGGAATTCATTTAAAACAAAATATTTAAATGCAAAACCCTGCTGATATTGGACTATAAACTTAATTCAGGCCTACAATACTAATTAAGTTTATAGGAGGCTGTGAAGCATGGATTGGACTTCAGATCCATTGCGTCACATGTGATTTCGATACAATTAGATCATGGGTGACACCACACAGCCATTCTGAGAATCAAGTTGTCACACCTTGTATTTTATAACATGAAATTCACTGTTAACTATTTATTCATTAAGCTGTCTGTTTGGTTGAAGATCCTTATGACATAGAAGTTAATGTAGCTGCTACAAACACAACCAGGGATTTGTCTGGACCAAATAAAAATTGATAATTTTTCAGAGATGATATGACCTACAGTCAAGATAATCTTCCAGTAATGATCAAAAAATGAGTATCAATGCATTTGCCTACAAAATTAAAAAAATATAAATGTAATATGAAGTAGATCTTGCAACAGGTAAGGTAGATCTCCCTTAACTTTTCTTATAAATATATTATAATAATAATAAAGTTGTGCTAACACATATATAACATAAAGCTGTAAAAATTAACAAATTTATTATTATTATAATTTTGACTAGCGTAAAGCATAAATTTACGATGTATTATGCATATATTAAGTTTTTTATGTGCCCAAAGTTTAATGATAATAAACCTCAAGGTCTAAATTATGACTACTAACTGTGCCTCATGATTATAGGTTCTCTTCAGTGTAATGTGATGATTATAATTATTTCTTGCCTGAAGTCATCTATAAAAGATAGTAATTATTATCGATTTATATTCACATTATTTCTAACTATAACCGAAAAAAAACAAAAACCTATACATCTCTTAATGCATTTTTATTTAATTTGTGACAGTTCAACTGGATAGCAGTCTTTTTGAGATATTCTGAAAAAAAAACTACAATCTGATTAAAATTATCATAAATTAAATAAAGCAATATGAAAAGTGCTCATTAAAAGATGTATGTTTTATCTTTTGTTAAGATTTAATAAAAGCAATACAGTAAGATTTTTAAAATTCTTAATTACATCTTTTTTTTTCCTATCCCAATTCCTAAAAAACTTTACTTTAACTACTATTTTATGTCTAACTTTTCTATGTCTTAACAATGCTAAAAAAAAATTCTATCAATTATCTCCCCCCCCCCCTCCCCCCTTGAGTATTACGAAATACCTACATAAATGTAATACATAATGCTTATTTTGTACATCATTTACTGATATTATTTTATTTCCAACTAATTTCATTTTTCACAATTTTTTTTTTACATATCAATACCATAAAATTTTTGTAATTTATATTATGATCCTAGTTATCTTTTCCCTCTTTTCTATATGTTTATTATTTACTTAAAGTGTTTTCGAAATCCTATATTTCATATTTAATGTTCTCTAGTAATATGAAAAATATTCTTCAGCTTAGCACTAAACTAATGCAAGGTGATATTACTGAGTGATAGTTATACTATCTAATTCTTCTAATATCTCTACTCGTATGTCAAGTTATATTTAGTTGTTATTTCTATATGCTGTTTCAAAAATATATATAACCAAAAACTTATGTATTTAACGTATGATTTTTTTTGACAGTTTAGCTATTAATAAAATATCACAAAGGAATTTGGAGAGGTTCCAACTAGGAGATAAATTCACTAATAGCTTTATTGAGACTTCAATTCTGCCATTGTA
Source organism: Epiperipatus broadwayi (assembly GCA_028023455.1). Classification (NCBI taxonomy): domain Eukaryota; kingdom Metazoa; phylum Onychophora; class Udeonychophora; order Euonychophora; family Peripatidae; genus Epiperipatus; species Epiperipatus broadwayi. The sequence continues at coordinate 1,010,222 of JAQFVV010012582.1, forward strand.
ACCATAGAAGTGATAATCATTAACTATATGATTCATGTTGTACCACATCTACATTGATAATAGTTGCTAATTTCCATTTACGAAGTAGATAAGCATAACAACCATCATTAGTCCTGAATCTGTTGATGAGACTCCAGTTATGCTAGAAAAATCAAATCCAGTAAATCTGAAAACAAAAAAAAAAATGTTTGGAACAGCATATCAATTCCATTTTTAATAACATAACTCTTCAATTGTAGATTCTTTGATGAACATCTTAAAAGGAAGTCTTACTGTTAAAACTATATTTGGAGTTATTGGAAAGTCTAATCTACTCAAGCTTTTTATAATTTTTTCTTTGAAGTATCACCTTTATTTCTGCAAATGGAATCATAATCTCGATTAAAATTAAGTCTTCCAAATGTTTTAAAACATTTTAAATGCAGGCTTGGCAAAATGCAAAAAAAATTCAAGTGACATTAATCTTAGTAAATATAAAATTTTATAGAACAATCTATCTTACGATTCAGCTCTCTCATTTACTTTATTTATTTAATATATTCATTTTCCGAAAAAAGAACGTAAATTGATATAAATATATACTTTACAACTACAGATAGTTCGAAATTCTTAAACCAGACCATGTATTCCTTCGACCAGCTAAAGGTCATGTTTACCGTAAGAAATTTATTTAGGTTTATGTTACAGCTTTGACTTCTCACAAATATTATTTTCTGAAACAGAAAAGTTTGTCAATAAGGTTAGGAAAATTTTGTATTCTCTTTCAAAGATAGGCTCTTATTCCTAATCCAATAAAAACAATACAGTATAGTTTCCTCTAAACAGGAAAATATCTCGCAATCTGTATATAATGTTTGCAATAAGAGCAAAACACTTCTATCCCTTGCTACTTAAGATTAAATTTGCATAGTAATCTAAATTATTTCTCTTATTTTCCTAGGATTAGATCAAAATTAATTTCTAGTACGTATTAAACTTTTTGAAAAATTGGCTGACACTTCTTGGGGTTGTGATGCAAATATAAGGAAAGATTCCTTAACACTAAAATATTTAGCTGATATTATATCGCTGTATGAAAAAAAGTTCCCAGAAATAATTTCTGAATATACAAAGAAAAATATTACTGGCACACTCAAATCTACTCCTTAGAACTATCAATCTAATATTTCTTATAATCACTTCTACACTACAAAATTATTAGACATTTACGATGAATGTTATGGACACGGTTACTTTACTGAAAATATTTTATTTTTAAAAATCATAATTACATTTAAAATTTAAACAAATTAAGAAACTCTTACCTAGGAAAATCGATATAACTTAAATAATCTCACGTGTTACGCCATATATTATTAAATTTGACTAAAATGAACTCTAGATGGCGCTATTTTTAAACTTCCTATCACATCACACCAATTTATATTACTGTACATCCGGTACACTAACTTACGTGTAGATTCTCTTGCTTATTGAGAAAAGATTTATTTGGTAAAATCAGTTTGATTTGCTATGTTCCGTGCTATCATTACTGGAGCTCCTGGTTCAGGTAAAGGAACAATTGCTACTAGAATTGTAAGAGATTTCGGTCTGAAACACTTATCAAGTGGAGATTTATTTCGATCCCAAATCTTATCGAAAACAGGTACGTACTGGTTAGAAAAATATTACACTTTAATATTACTTCTATTTAAATGTTTTATTTGGAAATATTATTAATTATAATGATTCCTGTAATATATAAACATATATATATATATAGTACTGTATTAAAATTAAAGTAAATTATCTGTATTAATTAAAAGAGAAGTCGATTGAAGAGTTTCTAGTAAATTCTGTGCAGTAATAATATTTGGTTTTCTATCGTTACGCTATGTTCTAAAAAGATCAAAAAGACAGCGGTCTTTTTTATTAACAAACTGAAATTATAGTTACAGTTGTAGTACCTACTAAAGAGAAATACTAAATTGTGAATTACTCCTGAAGAGCTTACTGCTATTACTACGTAAGTAGACTATCATCATCCATTATCAATCCACTGTAGGATGAAGGTCTCTCCAAGTTCAATCCAACTTTTCCTATCTTTAGCTTCTCTCCTCCACATCACCCCTAGACACTTTCTTATTTCATCCATCCATCTCATATGTGGTCTCTTTCTGGGTCTTTTACAATCTCGTGGAATCCAGTTTAAAATTTCAATTGTCCATCTATTATAATCTCTTCTAGAAATATGTTCAGCCCAACTCTATTTCAGTCTTTTAATTTTTTCAATAAGGTCAGTAACACCTGTTTGTTCTCTTACCCATACATTGTTATTCTCAACATGCATCTCTCCATACTTCTTTGAGTGATCTCTCCATACTTCTTTGAGTGGTCTGAAGTCTCTGTATTGCTCTTCTATTAAGTGTCCAAGTCTCAGCTCCATAAGTAAGAACTGGTAAAACACATTTATTAAAAACTTTTTCAAACACATAGGCATATTTCCTTTTAGTATCAAGTTATTTCTACCAAAAGCACTCCAACCAAGTTTAATTCTATGATTAATTTCATCCATTATGTTTCCATCTGTATTAATAATCTGACCAAGGTATTTGTAACTGTTAACTTTTTTTAACTCATCATAATCAATCTTTATTTTCATATTTTGAGAAAATCTTTTAAACACTACTTTAGTCTTTTTAATATTTATCTTTAGTCCTACTTTCATCTGATAACTCCTACAACATTTCCTGTAGCTCTAAAGCATTATTTGCAAAAACAACTACATCATTCATCTGCAAAATCTAAATGACTTAAATAATCTCCATTTACTTTCACTCCTTTAGCTTCCCATTTTAATCCACAAAATACTTCTTGAAGCACTTCTGTAAAAAGTTTTGGAGATATGGAGTCACCCTGTCTTACACCCTTTTCAATGTTGATTTTCCTACTATCATTATGTAATCTAATTGTTGCTGTTGCATTTTTATAAATATTCTTTAAAATATGACAATATCCTGGATCTACACCTTGATGATCCAATGTTTTAATCACTGAAGAAATGTTTATAGAATCAAATACCTTTTCATAATCTAAAAATCCTAAGCATAATGGTGACTCATATTCATTTGTCCTTTCTATAACTTCTCTCAATACCTGGATATGAACTACTGAACTAAAACCACTTTTAAATCCAGCTTGTTCTCTTGGTTGGTGGAAATCCAGTGTTTTCTGTAGACGAGTTGCAATTTATCTTAGTAAAAATTTTGTATAAAACTGATAAAAGCCTGATAGGTCTGTAATTTCTTATATCTGAAGATATCACCCTAAATATTAATATTAATACTGCATTCTTCTAATTTGGTATATAACTTTGCTAAAAAATTTTTTTATTTCTTCACCTGCTTCTTTTAATATATCAATTACAATTCCATCATTACCTGGAGCCTTCCTTTCTTTATAAATTTAATTGCATGTCTCACTTTCTCATTCAAAATTCTGGGCAATTCGGAAGATATAATACGTATAGGAGGCACTTGTTCTTTATTACTATATAATTCTTGATAGAAGTCTTATACACATTTCATGATATCATCTCTCTTTTTAGTAATAATGCCATCTTTTTTTCTTATTGCAGATATAAATTTCCTACCAATACCAAAATGTTGTTTTACACTCTTTGGACTTTTATTCTCTTCTACAGCTTTCCTTGCTAGTTCACAATTATATTTTCTTATATCATTTTCAACTCTTTTCTGCACCATTTTACAAAATTTTGAGATATTCAATCTTTTTTTAATGCATCATTGTTGTATATCCTTATATTCCTTCTTTTCTTCGTAAATTCTTTAGTCAGTAGAAATTTTATTGATCAATTACTGCTGTTTTCTACCAGCTATCTTTGTTGCAGTTTTTAAAAGTGTATCAGTTATTTAAAATGTACTATTTGCTAAACGCTGAATTATATATTTATATTCATTTCAAATTCTAATTAAAAGATGTGTTATCAATCTTAGTTATACATGTATGCAGGCCTGTTTATGTCTATTGTATTAATAATTAAATAATATTTAATTACTCTTACCTGGTTTTATATTTATTTCTTAATGCTATCACAGCTGTGTTAACACTCCCTGTGGACACAGCAGTTGGCGCAATTGACAGGATCCTCATATTTAGGATAGGATACAGATGCCAGGATATGTAATCTAAACTGTATTACTGGAAATTTAATGCTGGTAGACATAATTGAAAACATGGCCATTCCCACCCAAAACTTACGAGAGATTGATGTGAGTAATCCTTCAGGATGGAATTTATATGTGGAGCAGTTGGACCGCTTTATGTGTCTTAGTAAGGTAGAAGATGAGAAGTTGAAAATCTCTACTTTATTATTTTATGCTGGTACTGATGTGCAAATTGCCAAACAGCTATATGATACAAAGATTTCCAAAGATATGCCATATAGTGAATTAATAGAAAGACTAACTACATATTTCCAGCCAGCAGTCACGAAAAGGATAGCTCGCTTAAGATTCTGAATGAGAAAGCAGTTACCTCGGGAGACATGTCAGGAATACAATCTCGCCTTGCGAGGATGTGCTAGGAATTGGTGAATTTATTGATTTGGAAAACACATTGTTAGATCAATTTTTATATGGTATGACAGATCACCATTTGAGGAAAATGCTATTAAGTGAAGGTGATATCACATTTAGGACGGCTGTGGAGAAGTGTGTAGTACATGAGCTTACAATAGCTAATGCATCAGAAATTCAGGCAATTGGTAAAGAAGTAAATTCTACCACCAGCGTTTTTAAAGCTAATATAGAAGAAGTTGCTATCAGAACTACACCAAATGAACTGATTTGCTACTGTTGTGGAATTTCTGTACATACTAAGAAGAAGAAGTGTCGCATCTGTGATGGAAAAGGACGTCTGGCCCATGTGTGCAAAAAGGGTAGTAAAGAAAATCAACGCCCAGACTTTAAATCTGAACAGATGGCAGCTGTTAAGAAATCCACAATTAATTCTTTGAAGAATACTGCAGATAACCAAATTACCCTAGCAGTATCCATTTGTGAAAGCAAAGTCACCATGGAAGTAGACAACAGTGCCGGATTGTCTGTATTATCTTTGGAAAATTGGGACCAAATAAATGCTAGAGCTCAGCAGAAGTTAAAATTGGTAAAACAAATGTTATAGCTATAGATGTAAATGGTAATAAGATACACTTTTGTGGAAAAGTTTGTGTTCCAGTAAAATTAAATCAGAAACAGAAAGTTTTTCCATTATACATTGTTAAAAGAGACAGTAGCCCTTTAATGGGGTAGAAATTGGTTTCATCCTTTAGGAATTTGTGTAAATATCATTAAAAAATTTAAATTAGAGACAGGTTCGGAATAAGTTTCCACAGCTATTCAACAAAGACATCACTGTATTAAAAATAAGACCAGTGGATGTAGAATCGACTAATGATGCACAGCCTATAGTTTGCAGACCTCGAAAAATTCCATTTGCTCCGAGACTAAAACTAGAAGAAACTATTGCAGATTTAGTAGCGAAAGGCATTTTGTCACCAGTTGAGGACTCGTTATGGGCTACTCCTGTAGTAGTAATTGTAAAACCAGATGGAATGATTCATTTTTGTGGAGATTACCGAATCACTGTTAACAAGTACAGTAATAAAAGTGCTTATCCAGTACCCGGTGTGCCTGAGATTTTAGCATCCTTACAAAAAGCCTCATTCTTCGCACAAATAGATCTGAAACCTGCTTTCCATCAAATTCCAGTTACTGTTTTAAGTGTAATAGGTTACCTTTTGGGATTACTATAGCACCTAATATTTTCCAAGCTAAAATAGATAGATTGTTTCAGAATATCCGATAGCGTAATCCCATATCTAGATGATCTACTGATCTCTTGCCCAATCTGAAGAAGAATTGGAAAACCATGTAATGGCAGTTTGTGCAAAACTAAACCAAATTGATGCTACCATAAATGCATGAAAATGTATCTGGTCCACTCCAGAAATTAAATTTCTGGGTCACATAATAAATAGACAGGGAAAATATTCTAATCCAGAAAAATAAGAGATTTGAAAAAAGCTGTTACACCAAAAAATGTTAAGGATTTAGAAGCTTTCCTCGGATTATTGAATTTCTTCGAAAATTATCTATGTGGTAAAGTTCATTTTTTGACTCCCCTTTATGATTTATTGAGAAAAGGACAATGCTGGAAATGGTGGAATGAACATAGAGTTGCTTTTGAAAAAGCAAAAGATCTACTGACATCTGAAACCCTATTAGTGCATTATTGTAGTGATCAGGAAGTAGTGATTACAACAGATGCTTCAGATCATGGAGTAGGGGCAGTAATCTCACATCTCATAGCTGGACAAGAAAGACCCATGGCGTATGCTTCCAGAATGTTATCTTCAGGTGAAAAAAACTACAGTCAGCTTGACAAAGAGGCTTTGACTATTATATTTGGGATCAAAAAGTTCCATCAATATATTTATGGTTGCAGTTTTAAATTATTCACGGATCATCATCCTTTGCTTGGAATTTTTGGAAAAAATAAACAAATACTAGAGTAAGTTAGTCAAAGGCTTCTCAGATGGTTTAACATTTTAGCTGCCTATGATTATGAACTACGCTACAAACCCGGAAAGGAGATAGCACATGCTGATGCTTTGTCACATTTGCCAGCTAGAGATAGTATACCATGAAAATTTGTTGAAGTTAATTTATTGGCAATTATTAAATTAACCGATAATCTGGATAGTGTAAAAATTTCTGAATGGATTGTAAAAGACCCTGGTTACCAATAACTAAAAATCTGGATATGAAACGGATGGCCAAATAGTCAGCCAAACTATGTAACTATAGCAATCTGGAATGCAAGTCATTCACTATCTATTTGTAATGATTGTATAGTTATGAATGATCATGTATTTATACCACTAGAGGGACGCCAACAAGTTAAAAATTTTGCATGCTCGTCACCCTGGCATAGTACGCATGAAAGCTCTTGCACGTTCCTATGTTTGGTGGCCGCGTATAAATCAAGATATTGAAAGAACTGTAAAATTGTGTTACGATTGTAAGGTTGGAGCAAATTTGCCGAGTAAAATGTTTAAACCCTGGGTGGAGGCCAAAAAACCCTGGGAAAGAATACATATAGATTTTTCTGAATCTGTAAATGGTTATTTAATCTTAGTAGTAATAGACTCTTACAGTAAATGGGTCGAGTATAGAGTTGTAAGGACTACGAGTACCAGATGTACAATTAAAGCTTTACAAGAGATTTTTGCCAGCCACTGTTATCCACAGACATTAGTATCTGATGACGGCACCGCATTTTCATCTACCGATTTTGAATCATATTTGGCAGAAAAAGGTATTCGTCCCATTCTAATGCCAGCTTATCACCCAGCTTCAAATGAACTGCAGAAAAGGCAGTTCAAAATTTAAAATCAAGTTTGAAGAAAAGTAAAGCACTTCACATGGATGAAGCACTAGTTGATAATCATGTTTTATCAAACTGCCTATTGCGATTAATGGAAGATCACCAGCGGAGTTGTTGTTTAATAGAACATGTTGTACACATCTATCTAAATTACTACCAAAAACTAGGAAAACAAAGAAAGATCCATATCATATAGAATCCCATTGTTTTACTCCCCAAAAATTCATGATTGGTGACAATGTATGGCTTCGCGATTATTTGAAAAGGATTTGGATATCAGGGATTATTATTAATAGTATATCTGAAGTTATATGATTAATAAAACTTGATAATGGATTACTTGTAAGATGTCATATTAATCATTTGAGAAAAAGATTTTCTATGACCATCATGGACAAAAAAGAACATAAGAGAAATTATTATCTGCAGATCAAATGATTCCAAAAGATGACAATGCGGACCCTGATCCAGATGACTCTAGTAAAATGATTGATCCTATTCCCGAAAACTGTATTTTATGAAGTCAAAGAATCCGGAAGAAACCAGCTAAATTTACTGATTATTTTCTAGAGTAGGGGGACATATGTGTTATATATAAACATTTATATATATATATACGTACTGTATTAAAGTTAAAGTAAATTATCTGTATTAATTAAAAGAGAAGTCGATTGAAGAGCTTCTAGTGGATTCTGCGCAGTAATAATATTTGGTTTTGAAAAAGGTTAAAAAGACAACGGTCTTTTTTATTAATAAACTGAAATTATAATTATAGTTATAGTACCTACTAAGAGAAATACTAAATCGGGAATCACTCCTGAAGTGCTTACTGCTATTTCTATGTAAGTAGACTATATGAGAAAGAAATAAGACAGTTTTAAGTTCAGTAAACTAATAACTACGTATAGTGTACTATTTGCTAAACGCTGAATTATATATTTATATTTATTGCAAATTCTAATTAAAGGATGTGTTATCAAGCTTAGTTATATGTGTATGCAAGTCTATTTATGTCTATTGCATTAATAATTAAATAATATTTAATTACTCTTACCTGGTTTTATATTTATTTCTTAATGCTACCACAGCTGAGTTAACACTTCCTGTGGACACAGCAATTTCGAAAAAAAATCATAAGCTAGCGGTCAAAAGCATGTATCGCATAACTTTTATATCTTTCATTCTAGTTATCAAAATCTCATAATTGTTTCCCTTTTCCTAAGACTATTAATTACATTCTTTCTTTTGTACTTACGACCGCATTTTCTCTTACCATATACAATCCATTCTGATATTTCTTTCATAATTCCTTTATTCCTAAATGTAGGCCTAATACTGTTTCTTTACATAATATATTCAATATGCTGTATATATAAATATAAACCATTATATATTTTCATGCAATTTTATTATTTTGTGCATTCCCTCTTCCCCTCATTATAATTTCCTCATATTCACTTCAATGGTTTTAATAGGAAATTTCATGCGGGTTGATTCCACTAGGAAGAGTTTTGGTTCTACCCAAGTGATATGAAAGTCCTGTAGTTGATGCATTTTTGGTCAATTATTAGTAATCACATGATTTGTTCATCAGGAGCATGGACTTTGAGTTCTAGAGCTTATCCCTCTACTATTACACTAAGCCATGCATGGATGTTTGAGTTATTGATTAATACTGAAAATATGAACATCAGCTAATAATTATTTTGTCAAAGATTTTACAGTAACAAAATCAGCAGTGGAGCTTCTTGAGTTCTTGATAATGTAAAAAAGAAATGATTGATTTTTTTTTTTTTAAAATTGGGTGGTAAAATAACAACTGAAATTATGAGAACACAAAAATAAGTTTGAATAAAGTTATAATTGCAAAAGTACAAAAAGGCAACATTTGATAATACATACTTAGGATTACTCCAGAAATGTTTATCTGCCAAAAGATAGGTGCCATGTATGAAACTAATTTATCTTCAGGTTTTTGTTTTTTTTTTAAATTGTGGAAAGAACTTTGAAGAAGTCTATCAGAAAATCGAAACTATCATCTATTTTGGGAAATTTAGAAAAATAAAATATATATTGCATATATTGAAGATAACCATAACATCAATATTGAAGTAGACAAACTATAGTTCATGAGTTAAATGTGACTCTTTGATCCCACTCTCATGGCTCTTTATCATGATAAACATAAATACATTTTATTTCCTCGTGTAATTTATAAATAAATAATTAGATGACACATATGAGAGGAAAAAATGCACATTACAACATTGTTTCTTGAATTCAGCCTTACTGTAGAATAGTTATTATTATATATGATGAATATTTAAATATTAGAAATTTGTGAATAAATCAAAATTGTCTAAGTAATTTTTTTTATTTATTTATTTTTAAGAGGATTTTTATTTTCCCTAGGATGTATACAGATTCTATTATATTCTATTACTCAAATAAAGGTTCAAATATATCCACAGCCAATCAGAAATTTGTAATTTTCAGGAACATTTTACTCTTCTTTTCTTGCAGCCCTTTAATGGGAGGAGAGAGGAGTGATATCTCTTTATGGCGGGGAAGAGAGAGAGATTTAAACAAAATGGTTCTACAAGTTAAAAAATTTGCCAATCCCTGTTCTAGACTATTAAATAAAAGTTGATATGTAGTATATATGCTAATACGAAATATATCATCCCCAAAATTATCTCATTAAAATTACTTAACGTTGAATGCAGATTCTCTGTGAAATTACAGTGAAACACAATGTAGGTATATTTAAACAATGTACTTATCATTCCTCTAATAATGAGTCTTAATACGGACTTACATTGATTCTTTACCAATTATGTATTAAATATACGTTTATGATTGTTTTTGTTGCCAACTGTTTAGTAAAGCTAGTATTCTGTGTTGAATATAAATTAATTGATATAGTACTCAGCATTTGTATACATAATGTCTATTTATTCAGTGTTACTAACTGACCTTACTTTTTTTTTCCAGATCTCACATGATGTATATTTAGGGGAAATTTCAATTCTTACAATGAATTGAGGATATAATGCAACAGGATAAAATAGGTTTTTCTATTTATAGAAAGAGTAGCTTTAAATAATATGCACATACCTGACAATGCCAAGCAAAAAGGTGGTACATTGAGAAATTTTCTGATTTAGTAGCAAAAAAATTTTTATCATCTGTTGATGTAATATTTTTTGGAGTTAATATATAAACTATTATTACTCTTGATTATCATAGTTCAGAATAACTTAGTCCAAGATATATTAAAATTGATTGAAGTTAATATTCTCTGTATTTTGAAACAAATATTTACAAAATCCTATTAATTCCCTTTTGTTATGATGGAATCAGAAAAACCGAAAACAATAGCTGCCAATAATGAAAGTAATTGATAAACTAACTAGAACAAAACTATAATAAATATATGATATATCTGTCAAAGATCTAGAAATTGCTGATAAAATCTCTTGATATTATTAGAAAAGAAGATTGAAGAGGATCAGTAGAAAAGCAAACACTAGGAGTCTTGTAGAAAGATTTATTTTCTTCTTTACAGATTCAATAGATATAGAAATACATGGAAAGGAAATGTCACTATCAGTGAGACTTCTTCTAAATCTAAGATTTATAGAACCAGGAAAAAAAAAACCTTTTAAGTAGAACTACAGATTTCTCTTTTATAGTATTGATCTGACTTAAATATAATAAAACTATAAGCGATTGGTGGGATTGAACTTGTCTTAGCTTCTTAAACAGGAAAGATCCTAGTTTAAAAAACATAGGACTCAAATACAGAGCATGAATGCCAAAATTAACTAAGAATATTATCCATAATGTCAGCAAATCATCAAACTCCCCAACTATAATAAGATGATGTGATGTGATGTATTATGGCTTCTCCTTAAACAAAGTCAAGAATATCTCAACAATTATGCCCAGATAAACCTGTTAGCCACTTTATTTTACATTCCCCACTCTAAATTTACCCATAATCTGCTCTATCCCATTTCCACTCTACACTAGTGCCATCTAGCATAAGCTTGAGTAATCAATAATTACCAGATATGTATATAAAATCCCTAACCTTAATATTTAAATCTCAATTCTCAGACTGATTTATGCTTTTGGATTTTATCAGTGAAGCTTAGGATTCAAACTTTGAATCATAAGCTTCATTAATAAAGTCAAAAGTCAGAAACTTGTCAGAAAATGGGGATTTAAATACTAAGAGTACAGATTTTATTTGAATGTGTATGGAAAGCTCCTCTTGTTAGTAAAGGGGTATTAAATTATTTAGAAAAAGTTCAGAGGGAAATAGGAAGACATGCATTGGATGCAAATATATGGACAGCAAGGGAAGCAATTTAAGAAGAAATGGGATGGTCAAGTTTTCATACGAGAGATGCAAAAAGTAAAATGAAAATGTTTGGTAGATTGCAGTTTATGGATAATAAAAGAATAGCCAAAATAGTGTTTAATTGGGTTATGAGTAAAGAGCAGGTAACAAGATCGGTGAGAAAGGTAATGCGGTATGCAAAAGATTTGGATAAAGAATTTATATCTGTATATTTGTACAAAAGATGGGATGATTGTGTTAGGAAGATTGTTGAGGGTTATAGTGGTAAGAAATGGGATAAAAGAATAGATTTTGTAATAAAGAATAGGGAGTTAGAGAGATGGAGAACTAGTATGGAGAGTAAAAAGAGTTTAAGTATATATAGAAATAAACAGAATATTAGATGCGAGTTAATATATAATAATAGTAAGGAAAGTAGTTTATTGTTTAAGGCTCGAATGGGATCTTTATTAACTAGAGAATATACATGTAAATGGAACAATATGAGTGATTTAGTCTGTTAATTATGTAAGGAAGGAATAGAAAATATTAGGCATCTGTTAATTGAATAAATTTTTGCTTGAAAGCAGAAAAGGTACAGATAATGAAGTTATGGGAGAATAGATATAAACAAAGTGATTTTACAGAAAGTGGATTGTTGGTTTTTATGCTGGGTTTGGGAAAAGATAAGGGGGATTTAGATATAAAGGGCCGATGGAGCAGAATATGGGAAAACTTAGACTGGGGAATGGAAAATAAAGTGATTAACAGGTTTCTCTGGGCATAATTGTTGAGAGATTCTTGACTTCATTTAAGGCGAAGCTACAGTACATCACATGTCTTGACATTATCCATACAGAATATACCAAAAAATTGGCATGAAAGCAAAACTACAGTCTTAAAATTTAATAAATCTAAAATGATCAAAAAAATTAGATCTAAATATCATTATTATGTGTTCCTTACAAATTCTTTTTAAAAAGAGCTACACTATTAGTTCAAACCCATCTATCTTCAGGATAGGCTGGATTTAGATCAGAGATGAAAATGCTGGAACATATTTTTCTTTAATTATTCATATTGAAAAAGCCTTCTAAAATAAAGACTGGTGCTACTTTTATTGATCTAAATCCAAGCTTATTAGTTTGTTAGGAAAAAGTCTTCTAAAAGTCACAATGTCAGAAAGTAGAAAAATCATTAATTTATTTAACACAATGTTTTTAGGAATAGGCGAGTGTTTTTCAGTAATTATCACAGCAAATACAAAATTTCATAGAATTCTTTTCCATAGTTGTCATACCTGTTATCTTCTCTGTCTAATATATTCACTAGTGATCCTCCAGAAATAGAATGCAGGATCTTTGCTGGTAACTTTGTCTTGATTTTACAATAAGAGATGCTTGAACCGAAGTCTCTTAATAAGCACATCGAATTATCTTTTAGGGAACATGGCGTTATTTCTAATCCCACAGAGACAATCCATTATTTTTCATGTAAATATTAAGGAAGCATCTTCTACAATGATAGAATTTAACAGGAACATACCAATAACTCAAACCAGCTCTTAATTGATAAGTGCGGTTAGAGAAAATATTTAAAATCTCTATCTGGAACATTCTTATTGCCAGATTTTTTGAGCTTTTGGCTCACTACAGTGAGGAGCTAGAACATTCAGACATTATATCTAAAATATCAACTCAAAACCCAGCATTTATTTAATACGTAACTATTGAGAATAAAATTTGAAATTTTCAGACATAAAATTGTCTTTAAATCCAGCTATGTAACTCAAATAGCTATATGGGACTGATCAAATTCAGATCTACCATATATTAATAGCCTTAGCATTGCCAAAACCTTAAAGGCAAAATTATAATAATCAATAAAGCAAGTCATATACTGTGTGATATTGCTTTTATTAAGCTTTTATTTACAAATATGTAATATAGGGAGCATACCAATAGCTCAAACAATCTCTTATTGATAAATGAGTGAGAGAAAAATATCTAAAAGCAATGTCATGCAATATAGAACTTGCCTTATTGATTATTATAATTTTACTTTAAGACTTTGGCAATGCTAAGGTTATTAATATATGGTAGATCTAAAATTTGGTTTAGTCCCATATAGCTATTTGAGTTAGATATCTGGATTCAAAGACATTTTTATGTCTGAAAATTTCAGATTTTCTACTCAATAGTTACGTATTAAATAAGTGCTGGGTTTTGAGTTGATATTGTAGATCTAGTGTCTGAATTTTCTAGCTCCTCACTGAGGTGAGCCACAAGTTCGAAACCAATTGGTCTGGGGATAAAAATGTTCCGGATAGAGATTTTAAATCTTCTCTCTTACCGCACTTATCAATTTAAGAGTTTGTTTGAGCTATTGGTATGCTCTCTGTATTACATTTTTGTAAATACAAGCTTATAAAAGCAATGTCATATTACATATGGTTTGCTTTATTGATTATTAAGATTAGATTTAAAATAAATTCTAAGATAATCTTCTTAGTTGTCTGACTGATATTACTTGGAATTGTAATGCAAATATTCTAATAACAGCTTCTTGAACACTTGAATGTTCCTCTACTGAATATGATGCCATTAATTGGAGGAAAGGTGCTCAAACTAAATTTTTTGATGTACAGTTAATATTATTTTACATTACTCTATAAGTGACAAACTTTCTGCATTCACAATTGGTTACCAACTACTTCAGATAATTATATTAATTATTATTACTAATCATTTATTAAACTAGAGATTATCATATCCTAGATGGAAACATTAACCCTCAGTTAAAGATTAATATATATATATATTGTAACCTACTAGAATGAGAGAGGGGTGTGAGAAAGAGAAAAGAGAGAGAGAGAAAAGAAGAAAAAGAAATAAAAAAAGAGAGGAAGAGAACATAGTAATAATGAAATGGAGATAATGATAATGGTAAGGATAAATGATGGAAAAGAAAAGAATTGAGGTGGAAAAGAAATGGGGAAAAGTAATAGAAATGATATATGTAATGGAGAGAGAAAAGAAATGAGATGATGGAAAGATATGGAAGAGAGATATAAGAAGAAGATGGAATAAAGGAGAGAGAAATGAAATGAGATGATAGAAGAAACTCTTAACGAATGTTTTTAATGGCTGAGATGATAGAAAGATATGAGAAATGACATGAAAAGAAATGGAATAAAATTGAAATGAAATAAAATAAAATATAAATGAGAGACTCTAAACGACTCGGCTCAGTGGGGTTACAATAAATTTAAAGAAAAGAGATGATGATCCAGAGATGTATAATCAAATAAAGGTCCAATCCAATACTGATGAACTATAAATACTACAATACAAAAGATCTAAATCACTAATTAATGCTTACCATAGATTATACACTCTCCGAATAAGACCTATGATGCTTTGCTTTAAAATATTATCTTACAGAATTATATTTACTAAAACAACAAGAGTAAATAACCTCAGGGATTTTAAAACTAACACTCTTGTGTAAAATTAAAGTTTAAGTTAAGTTACCTAATAAAGAATTACTGTGATTAATAAATAAATAAGTGACATCTTAGCTGACCATATACTGTGATTAATAAATAAATAAGTGACATCTTAGCTGACCATAAAATAATTATAATATGTTCAATCTTAAAATAATAAACAAAACAAATATTAATTCACAAAATTTAATGAATCAATTTAAATTTAACTAATAATGGTCTATTATCTAAGATATTACTTGAGCAGAGAAAAGAGCAAGGGTACTTTTAATGCCTTTCCATACTCACAGACAACCACTAAAGACCTCAAATGCAAATGAATTACAATTCTTTAAATATATCAGATTTAAGATGATGATAGATGATGTGCAGTGAATATAAGATGAGGTGCAGCTCCTAAAATAATATTAATTAAAATATTCTTCTGAAGTACTAATATTGTTAATCTGATATTGCATAATTTTTAGTCTGAAAGATATACCGATAATTTAAAAAAATAAACTTTTAACTAAGTATTTAATTAGGTGTCTGCTATAATGCAATTATCTGTCTTTATGATTCAATATGAGAATCATTTACTTTAACATAGCTTTTTTTTTTTTAATTTTCAAGACAATATTAACTATATTTAATTAACTTAGAATATACTTGTAAATTTCTGAATTGAAGATTCAATAACTTTTACATTTTAAGATTTTGTGAACTTGGAACCCAAGACAATAATATATTCTCATATAAAAGCAAAACAAAACTTTTGAAATAATAATAATTTGATTTATTTATAATGAGAAGAAATGTTTACAAATGTAGTAGAATACAAACAGTGCCAATACCGCACTAAGATTTAATATAATTATTTGGACTCTTAACAGTTTTATTTAACTTACATTAATACACTTAATAACTGACAAAGGTTATTCAATATTACTTTCTTTTAATAATTAGATTTTTATCAAAAAAAACCACCTTAAACTTTAATTATCATATGTACTTAATAAGCACAATACTATTCTTCTTTATTAGACTAATTTATACCATTATTGTGTCATCTAATAATCAGAATAACACACAGAACTAGATTTATATTGAAAACCCTAAGCTTAATTTTATACTCCTAAACCTAACAAATGCTAAGTTGGAATAAGCATATTCAGCAATACTTTTGAAAAATATCATCACTAATTTCACGGATATAATTAATATCATAGCTAGATATATGTTTAAATCAGATTAAGCTAATATTAAAATTAGACTAAATTAAGTGTATGGGGCAATCATTCATCAGAGATCAGTTATACTTTTTTTTTTTAAATAACTTTAGTCCACATAAAATTATTCCCTCAATGTTTTAAAGATAATGATGTAACAGACTTACAAATCCAGCGGCAAAATTCTGGATGAAAATATTAAATTAGTATGTGTGAATTGCCACTTATACCATATGCATATTTAATATACTTTAAAATAAATATAACTTATTGTTGGTTAGCTTGTGCGTGATAAAACTATCATAGCAACACAATTCAAACATTGATATACCTATGAGCCTTAAATTAGCTACAACTACCTGAAGAAATACATTTCCTCAAACAAGCATATCTTGTCATCACAAATCTAAAACAAATGCAACATCACCTACTGTGGTGGAATTAGCATTAAGTCATCATGAATGATAGGCAAAAATATAAAGATACTAGGCTCCTCAGAGCTGGAAAAGAATATGGTGGCTTCCAAAAATACCTAAATTCGAGGCAAAACTAAGATGTCTGGAATTCATCTACAGTACATCTGGGAACAGGAACACACACCAGAAAAGCACAATCCTCTCATGGGATTTCCAATGCTTATAAATGTGATCATCATCACTGAAAAATACAATACCCTCTTTTTGGGGATAAGCACTATCAAATCATGGAAGTACAATACAATAAGGATGGAGGATTTTCTCTACTCCATAAAGCATATTCAAAAATTATGAACTAAGCCTAACTCTTGAGGCTAACAAATACTAACTAATAGCAAGATATATACTTCACCTGAATTAACTAAGTTATTCCTAAGAAGTTTAAAAAATACAAAACATATATCCAATGTTCGAACCAACAAAGCAAACTATGTGTCAACTGATTACTGTAAAAAATACTTTAAAATTAAATGCATATAAAATTCTAGGAAAAGCACAATGCACACATAACAAAATATTAAATGCTAAAATATAGTAACTAGTGGACTTTTAAAATTGTAAATTAAATGCAAGAATATTTACTTCTCGATGAATATAAAATATTTGTAGTTACTATTAATATAACATTCATAAAACAAATGAATGGATATTCTCTGATAAACTTTTTTAGTAAATTTAAAATAAAAATTGAGTAAAGCATCCCATTTATATGAAAATAAGACTGTGATATTTAAATCTCTATAATAAAATTATTAAATAGAAACTAGCTAGTGTAATGCTTAATAAATAAACTAAATCTACTTAAAAATGGCAAAAAACATTTGCTCATTCAAATAAACCTATTTCATTTTAAATTTATAACCCTAGTTTACCTGTATATTTATGCAAAAGTGTTACAAAAAAAAAAAAATTAATAGCATAAATATTTTTATGGTTTTTTTTTTTTTAAACCAATAAAGCAGACCATAAAAAAAAAAAAAAATACATTAACTCAAGTTCATATTTCGGCTCCATAATGATTTTTCCATTTCATAATGTGTAGACAATTTATCCAGGTTAAGATATTTATCCGAATTCGAAGCTTCAATTAATACATTTATACACATGGCAATGATTTTCAAACGAAAATGTTCAATAGTTCCTTAATAATACTTTTTTTTTTTTAAAACAATTTTTAAAAAAAACTTAAATAATAAGATTAAGCCGGCATGAAACAAAATAAATTCTTCAGCTGAACACACTTTAATTTATTTATAGGATCCCGAGTTCAAAATTGCATATAATAATAATAATAATAATAAGAATATCTTTCTATCTGAATTTCTTTGTCCTCTTTTAGGAAAATGCTTCTTTTGAAATATAGTTTTTTTTAAATACTTTTCCTAATAATATTCCAAGACATGTTTTATTTTTAAAATCAATTTCCTTTGATTACTTTTAAATATGAGAGTAGAAATTTTTTTACCGTTCAATACGTTTCTCCATTTATACGCTATAATTAATGCCATAAAGTTATTCCTAAATACTGGCAAGTATGACCATTTATAATGTACTCAATAACTATAAATTCATTATTAATCATTACAGATTGCTTTAATGTTTTATTTCCAAATACTTGTCCTTTTTACTGTTTAAATAAGAATTATCCTTTTAAAATGTATCTATTATCTGTTTGCGTTTAGCTAAACAAATCATTTTCACATATGTCAAGATATAAGTAATAACTTTTTCTTTTTTTTTTAAAAAAAAAATCATTCTTTATAGTTTCACTGTCATCGAACGTAGTAGCTTCCTTATAATGTTCTTTTTAAACTTAAAAAATTTTTCTCTCCTTTTTTTTATATACTTTTAATCTAACAGGAAAATCAATTAGTATTTTACTTTCAAAATAGTTTAATACAACCAAACGCTTATCTATGGAAATGATTAATAGTCTGTTCTTTAACCTTATTTCCAAGTAAAGAAAATTAAACAAGTTAAAGTCATATAATATGTGAGATGCTTCATTTATTCTAGACATTTTTTTACTATAATTTCTATGCCTCGACTGAAATTCAAATTGTCAGAAAAACGGATTACCTTTTCTTTTTAGCCCTCCATCACTACAGGATGATTTTAATTATTTTAAACATACTTGTATTTTTTTAGAAATATCAAGTTCTTTAAAAAAAATTACTTTTATTAACAAAATTTTAAGATCCAGCACCAGTTGAATCAAAACAAGATCAGCCCCTGGATGGTCCCTTGATCTTTATTTTATCTCACAATTTTTCATCCACCTACAATTCATTTAAAAAACAATAACTTTTTTTATTAAATTTTAATATTCTGACAAACCAGCTGTGGAATCAATCTACTGACATAATCAATATAATTTTCCCATACCACGTGATTCTCAGCTGCAAAGTCAAAATTTTAGTATTACAAATCTAAAACAATTATTTTTTTTAATGATATTTTACACAACACAATAGTAATAAATATAAAATTTAAAGTTATACCCTTTATTAAACCCTTAAATATTTCATTAAAATAATTTTATCCATACATTTGCTTTATTTATTTATTTTAAACAATATGGGAGTTAAATTATTTTTTTATTCTTATGTTTCCATGTCTATGCATGCACATATTCTCACATACATCTGGCCTTACATTAATTGTTTAAAATTATTTTTTAAATTACAATAATAAAATGTTAATGATTATTTAATCTAAATAACTTTTATAACTGGAATGCTAAACTACAAAACTAATAACAAATATTCTTATTTCTTTTTTAATAAAAACTTACATATCATTTTTTTTAAATTTATTACTTAATTATTCCAACTTAATAATAATATCTTATTATTATTCTTTAGACATTAGAATGGATTACATGGTAGTTATTTTAGAATACATTTAATACTATTTATCAATTCACAATTATTTTTTAACATTTGCTTATGTTAAATTATTACCTAACATCCCTTATCAAACCAACTGATACTATTAAAATATTTAGATTATCCTATTTTAATAATTAACTGAGTTAATTTCCATTTTTATCATCATTATTTTTTTTTTTTAAATCCGAAATTTTAAACAAAAGGTTAAGCTAAGATAACCTTGATTACCTCTTGGAACTAAGTGACACTTCAGTTAGGTACAATATATATATATTAATTGAACACATAAACATGGAATAACTCAACTTTATTTCTCTTATTTCATTTATAATATCTTTTTTAGACACATGTAAAATTTCCACACAGCCACATATTTTTGAAACATATAAATAAACACATCTGAAAAGGATAAACGATTTCCAAGATACTTGGTCCAGATCACATTCTCTTATTCATGTCTTCACCATTTAGTTATCATATTATTACAATTGGATTTGCAATGGTCATACTTTCTGCATTAACAATCTTGATACCAACCATTTCAAGTAAATACTGTATCATTACTATGAATCAATTATTAAACTAAATATTGTCCTTATCCCTGTGAGATAAATTACACATTTAAAGCCACTTTCTTATATTAACTTTCATGTATTTTTTCACCAGACATCAAAAGGTAAAAAAGCTGTTAAGTAGATTTGGCTTATCCCTAATTCAAAACATAGTTTCATCATTAAACCCACATACTTTGATTCTTTATCTCCTCTCAGGGTATTCAATCAATAAATCTTTCAAATAACAGAAGAATTAAAGAGATGTGAAGCTCAATCAACTTTGTTTTTTCAAATCCAATAATAAGGCCATTTGGATTTAATCTTTCTAGATCTTACCAAAATCTCATTAATCAAATTACCCTTAAAACTAGATAAACCGAAACCATAAATCCCAAGTCAGCTTCTAAATTTATATGACCAGCTTGTTAAAATAATAAAATTTAAAATGATGTGTTGTAATAACTTTTGTTGTCTTTTAGTATGATAAAAGAAATTTTCATTATATATACATATATTTTTTTTAAATAAAAAAAAAAAAAGAAGCATTTCTGATGTTTTCCTTTTAATCTCATTTAGCTGCTGGTTTGGAAGCTCAGAAGTACATTCAGCAAGGCCAGCTGGTGCCAGATGAATTAACTATAAAATTAATCGTAGCTGAATTGGAAATGATGAAGTCTGATCCTTGGTTATTAGATGGTAAGAATTGTTCTTATAAAGACAGTTTGTCATTATAATAAATGAAACATAAACTTCATTTACTTTATAGGTTTTCCAAGAACATTAAGTCAAGCCAAGTCCCTGAATGCTCAAACACCAATTAATCAAGTGGTTTATTTAAATGTTCCATTTGATGTTATTATTGACAGAATTAGAGGGCGTTGGACCCATGCTCTGAGTGGTAGAATTTATCACACAGAATTCAATCCTCCAAAAGTTGCTGTAAATATTTTCATATATTTTTTTTACATAATCTAGCTGAAGTAATTTTAGAAAATAGTTATCATTTGCTTTACTAAGCTACATAATAAATAATAATACAATGATCTATATATAAGTAATTTCGAAGAAGGAAATCATCTTCATATGTGCTATTAAATTGATATGCAATTGACAAGCACTTACCTGTCAATAAGTGTTTTAAAAGGCATAACTGGTCCACTTATGCTTAGAGTCTATTCTAAGAGCCTATAAATTGAAATATCATGCTGATAATAAGTTCAAGCCCTGATTTAAACACAGTCTATTAGGTTGGTTTATTTAATCATAGCCTCTAAGCATAAATGGTTCACTTATGCATTTAAAGCACTTATTGATGGGAGAGTGTGTTTCAATTTAATAGCGCTTGTGTGAAGAGTAATTTCCGCAAAATTTACTAAGATTATAGCACCCACTCATAAATGAGTATGACTATTTTGTTTCTAATGAGCACAAGCTACCATCAAGCTTAACAGATTGTGGATAGTAGAATGATCTTCACATATGAAGGTTAACCATGAATAACAAATAAACAATATCTGACCAAGAGTATTCTCTTCTGCCTTGTGGAATAGGATGCTAATTAATCAAAGACTAAGTATTCTTTTAGATACAGTCTACTGTTTCTCTCTTTCTTTTTTAGTCGCTTTCTGTTTCACTTGAGCCTCATGACATTGATCATCTTTCCATGTTAATTGTGACAATGGGTTTGTGTATTTGTGCAAACACATTTCCTTTTTTTTAACTATATGCACCACCTTTCTAGTCCCAGTTCCCTTTTATTTTTTCAAGATAATACGAAAAAGCTAATGAGCATGCTTAGAGAAGTCAATTGATTTATTAGTTTGGTCAAATGATGCACTTGTTTAGATTTGAAAATTTCCAAAATTTTGAATTGAAAACTTAGTATAAGATGAAAATCATTTATAATAAATTAAGTATAAATACTAGGTCAGGAAAAAAAAACTACAAAAAACAACAACTACATAAATAGCAAGAACAAAAATCAGCATGTAAGTTAGTATGGTCAGTGAATCTAGGATATATTTTTGCCTTCAATTCTCAATCCATATTTGTCTTCATTCAGTGTGGCTTTTTTTATACTTATTCAACAAATAGGTTGTTTAGATAGAATGATAACATGCAACCATGTCTAACTCATTTACCACTGTAAAACTAATCTACTCTTTAATTTTTTCTACTGTTGTATTTTACTCAAACATATTGCTAAAAATATTGGAAAAAAAAAAAAGTAACTTGTCTGATATGCATTTTGATCAGAGCAGATCTTCTTATTAGGTTGGGCCATATAAGTCTTTCCCAGTAATCATAGACCAGATTCCATAATTATCAATAAAAATTATATAAATGTGTTTTATAAATGCTTTATCTTTTATCCAGTAAATGAAAATAAATTGAATAATTTATTGCTTTAGAGTTTATAAACAAGTTTGGGCACCAGAATTGATAGAACTGAGTTGGAATCCATGAACTTTGAGCTCCAGAGACTGCCATTCTAACACTGTACCAAATGATGCAGAGCAGTAAGCAGCAATACATAAAGCATCTTTTATTAGATTAGAAATTATTATAATTCCTTTAATCCCAGATATAAATTTTATTAAGTTCTATTTAATATCAAATATTTCTATTAATATTTATAAATGTGCAATCCTGAAATAAATGCTGATTATAAAAATATAATGTTTATAAGTTAAGTTTATTTATTTCTCATAGATAAATATATAGCCTGTTGTTTAACTATTGGGAGGAATTGGGATAGCCTAGATTAAGGTAAAGAAATCTGTTTTGGTGGGAATGCACATTAGGTGCTATTCTCGCCCTCTGCCTTAATGTCTCCAATTATTTTTTTACCATAATTTGTTTTAGCTGTCTCTTCTAAATTTCATGAAGAAACTCATCATAAGAATAATGAAATATTTTGCACATATTTTTTTTTTAGAACTTTCTATAATTTATTTTCAATATAGTAACAACCTTGCTGTAATCAATGAAACATGTCTAAACTTTTATCTGTTTATACCATGATCTCTTCATTTATCTCCTGCCTATCAATTTTCTGTATAATTGTTTTTTTAACCTTTTTAAAAAATTATGTTTATATCCAACTGATGTTAAATCTTTAATGTATAATTTTATGTTTGCCTTATGGCTCCAGGATAATAAATATATACTGGCAGTTTATGAGATCTAAGTATATTTAAGTCCAGGTGCATGAACCCATGAATTTCCAGCAGTTTAATGCACATAGATTAATCCATATAAGTTGTGTTTCTTTGTATAATCAAATCTAAGTATTTAAGGCAATGGTGTGAGTTCCCAGTCTATCACAAGCAATAATGCTGAATAATTTTGTAGATTTGCTTTAATATTTTGAATTGAAGATTCAGGTGCAGTAATGAAAAATGTCATCTACATACTGAGTAAATATTAGATCTGGAATGTGTACAATATGTGAAGGAACAATAGTGTTTTCAAAGAGGTTTAAATATAGACTTGAAATGATACTGCTAAGGGGAAAACCATCACTCATGCATCAGTCATATTATATGTTTGGTTGTTGAAATTAAATAAATTTAAATCTTTTCAACTATATACAATTATTCTCATCTCTCCATTAGTATTCTATTTCATATTGCTATGAATATGAGAACCCCATAAGTTCTCGAAAGTTCTAAACCATATTTAATATATAGAAATAACCAGCTTCTCTATAGTTGCTTACAAGTGCACTTATTACATTTATTACATTCCGTATAGAAGTATGAACTGTTAATATCACTACTGAAGTTAAATGTGATTAAAGGGAATTTGAATCCAGATTTTCAAGGTCCTTTCAGTCATCCACTGTATCCAATACACATGACCACATACATGTGAAAAAGATAACTTTTTTTTATTGCTTTTGTATCAAGATTTAATATCAGAAGTTGTTGAATGGACAATCATAATATTTTAGAAATAGGATTTTAGAAACTATGAAGAATATAAAATATCAGAAAGAAAAATGTATATAAGTTGTTGTTTTTTTTTTTGAGCTTATTAACTCAGAAGTTCGTGATTTTGATTAAGGTAAAATCATGTTCATTTCTAGAACATGTGTCTCCAATCTTTTGAAAAGAATCACATTAAAATAAGTTGAGGGCTGCTTAATTGAGTAGTTATAATTTTAACTTGGCAATACCTAATATATAACTAAAATTTAAAAAATAAAATATAAATGATGATTTATTGATCAGCATTTCATAAGGAGTTTGAGGATTAGAAATGCTTTAGCAAAGCCACAGCCCATGGATCTTGCACTCCAGTGTTCACTATCCCTACCGACTGCACTAAATCATATGGAGCAAAAAATAATGATTTATTGTTCGGAAGTTCATAAAAAGTTTGAGCACCTAGTGACAATTGGGCCATGGTGCAGTGATAGAGTAACATTGTGGACTTCAATATGTATGAATCGTGACTCAGTTGTTCCTTTCATTGCTTGAACTTCTTATGAATTTCCAAATAATAAACCATTAAATTATTATTCTTTAAAGAAAAATTATCAATAATTCAAAAATGCAAGTAAAATGACAGATGTCAATGTTTCCCAACTTATTCTATTGTGGAGCAGTTTACAAATCCTAAAATTTTAACAGAACGCTTCGGTTTTTGTAATAGAAAGATAAGTTAAGATTTTTCAGTTTTAATAACAAATTACTTAAATAAGTATAAGTGTTAAAAAACAAAATGAACATTTATTTCAAAATTTTAGTTATATAAAACAGAACTTGAAAATAATAACAAAAAACAATAAATAATCAATAACATTTTTGATAACTTGGTTGGTTTTGAGTCTTTGAATTACGAATTCCTTTTATGTCATAGAACACTTATTGACCTTTATGAAACACCAGTGTTTCACGGAACACAGTTTGGACAAGACTGACATATGCCATTGATTTAATTTGCTAATATTAGATTTAACTTTAAGGGTTTTTACTTGTAAATGAAAATATAGATACATGAAATCTGGCTTACTTTAAATTTCTTCACAGATATAGGAGAATTTGTTAAGTATTTTTCTAGATGGGAGTAGAGTAAGAAATTTAAAAAACAAAATTTTGCAATTAATATTATCAGTGAATCCCAAATTAACTGTTGTTGCTTTTGAATTGACATAATATTTTAACTTGCCAGTTTGTCAATCATTATATATTCTTTGACATCAACTTGTGAACACTCAGTTGGCAAGTAATGAGAAATAATGCTTGAGTGAAACTAAGATTTCATTTAATGTATGATTTCCATAATATAATAATCAAAGATGTTTTACTAGATTAAATTTAAAAACCATCAAACATCACATGATCATTATTCTTCAGATTAAATTTAGGCACATTCTAATTAAACTTGTATAATATGGTAGATTTTTAAAAAAAATTACTTTCTTTAAATTGTTTTCACAAAATTTTGTATGTATATATTGCCACATAAATAATAAATACCATGTAAACGTGGTAAAAATTTTTTGAGGTTTAGATAATCACATCCTTGGTTTAAACAAGAGTCATTTTCATTGGTTAGAATAATGATGATGATGTGTGAGACAAGGCTAAAAGGATAAAGAGGTTTGTAATTGGTTATGATAATAGACAAAAAATCTTTAACTTTTGCTTTTGAGAGAATAAAATAATAATTTTAGTAGAGAACACATTGAGAATTAGTTGGGGGAAGGGGTTATGTCTTCTTTTATAACCATTTGTAACCTAATTACTGTGACTTTCAAATTTCATGTTTTTATTTAACAAAATTGATTAATGTTGATATAATGAAATAGCGGGCATTATTTATAAGTTCATTTGAAATAATTCTTTGAGAATCTAACTTGTATATTATCTTAGCAATATTTTTATAGATATAATAAACACCTCCATACTTCCCCATTCTTTTTAAATTCATATAAATAAAGATACAATAAACAGTAAAAGACCAATGACCCTCAAGATGCATTTTGTGTTGAACCAGCACTAATCAGTTGGCCCAGGTTACTATCTTTCACACATATCTCTATTATATGAAGAGTATTTATCTAGAGTAAAATGTTACATTTTCATTTACCATTATCAAACTCCCCCATTCACAACTTTGACGTCATCTATTTCTGATAAATACAATAATGATTATTACTAATCATTTCGAAACTAGAGATTATTTCTAGTACAGATACAAACTTTAAATCTCAGTTGTTTATTATATCTATAAAGATATTCCGCATGGGAAAGAGAAAGGTGAATAACTCCGTGTGCGTGTAAATTTAAAAAAATCAGATATATTATTCTTTAATTGAGGTTTAAAGTTTATATCTGTGCTAGAGATAATCTCTAGTTTCGAAAATGATTGGTAATAATCATTATTGTATTTATCTGAAATGGATGGTGTCAAAGTTGTAAGTGGAGGGAGTTTGACAATGGTAAATGAAAATGTAACAATATCTTAGCAATGTATTTATACTTGTTTGTTTTGTGAATAGGTTTATATTCTTAGCATTACATATTTATTAAACCATAAAATTATTTTCATGCTCATTAAAATCATTACAAACCTATACTTATCTTTTTTCAAATCACTTATTTAATTGAAACTCTAAGAAAATTAGTAATATTCTTGTATTTTTTAGGGCAAGGATGATGTTACTGGTGAAGAGCTTATTCAAAGAGAAGATGATAAACCCGAGACAGTCTTAAAAAGATTAAAATCATACCAGGATCAAATTAATCCTGTGCTTTCTTTCTACAAGTAATTTCCAGAATTATTTTAAAATCATTGAATATGTTTTTTTTTATTATTATTTATTTCCTGCATTGTAAATGTAAAACATCTGAAATTTTACTTTGCTGTACTTTGTAGACATTTATGCATCTGCATGCTTTAACAAGTTGAAAACCTGGTGTTAATAGATGTAACTAGACTATACTCTTCTTCTAAGAAGAATAATCCTATGAGGAAAATTTTTAGGCTATCCAATGAAAACTTACTACATAGGAGTGGCAGAGATAAGAGTAATTCAACTGGTAAATAGATCCAGAGAAATCCTCAACTAGAAAACACATTAACATTACTTATTTAAATGTGAGAGAATATCTAAATCAATGATGGTTTCTCCTGATAAGATAAATAAAAAGACTTAAAATTGATGTACTTAATTAAAATCTCTCTTTTTACCATGGTTATTGATTTCAAACTTTTAAATAAGTATAATTATTATTGCTATGAATCATCTATCAAATCAAATGATCTTTATTAAGGATAATTCAAATGATCTAGCAAGCACCTAATATTTACAAATACTCCAATTCTCGTAAGTCTCTTTGGCAATATGAAATTGAGGCTGAAGCAGGTTTTAAATTTTTTAGAATAAATATTTTAAACAATTTGCATGTACACTGTTAAACAAGAAAGGAACATTTCATTCAGATGGGTAAGATACAAACTGTTCTGTGTTTTGTTTTAATGACTACAGTTTGCTCATGTATAGTCCTTTTTCTCTCCAGTAACATTAATAAAACCATATCACTTAAGGAATTCATACATAGTCAAAAATTACTTAATTTTTTCTAGATGGAATTTAAGGAAAGTTGACTGGAATCAATGTAATGGATATTTTCAAAAAAGTATAGAATCCCCATCCTTTTTTTGCTATAACAGATTTAACAAATTCATGATAATAGCTTTCAAGAATTTTATTCTTCGAGAATAATAGATTGAAACAAAGTTCTTAAGTCACTTATAAATCAATATACATATATCTGCTAAAAAAACCTGCATTTACTGCAATCTTCGAGAAACTCTTGATGTTGCAAAAAAGAGAAAGGAAAGTCAAACATTACAAGATACAAAAGATCTGGGAATAGATTTTATAAATACGAAGATATCCTCAAAATATCACAGCCAACAATGACAAAAACAAAATCATTAAAGTAGAATTAAGTTTTTTTTATTTTTTTACAACTTTCTCAAATATAAATTAGCAGATAACAATTAAACACCACAACATTTGTAATTCTTCAGCTATGAATATAAGGTTAAAAGACCTTGAAAGCACTAAGCCCGATATTTAATTTTGATATTTCTAACTTCACCAACAAGCATTCGAAGTGCGATATAATTACCAAGAGTAAGCTTGTGGCTTAAAGACCTGTAGAGGTCCCTACTATCACATTTTATACGCATGTGATTGAGGCTACAGCCTTAATGAATATTATTTACGTAATGAATATGCATTTAAATAAATTTATAATTATTACCTTAATTGTAAAACTATTTACTACACAGAAATTATATACATTTGATATGAATGAAAATTATAATAGTCTTACAATTGAATAATGACCCTCAAAGAAATTAGTACCGAATGTTATTATTATATATCCACTACAAATTTTTCGGCCCTATGTGATTTAGGGTAATGATAGGGTAGCAGATTCTGGGGCTTAAAGCCGATGGATTAAAGCTCCAAATTCTATTAGTACTCAAATTAGCAACAAATAATTAGATTGGTTTTTTGGTTTGCGTAATTTATTGTAGTGATAAGTTCCAGAACTCAAGTTCTATGAATTGTGACTTTGGATGTCACTTCTGGTACTCAAATTTCTTATAAACTCCTGAACGTATTGTGAATGAATTCTATTTTTAATTACCGACACTGGGGTAAGCTTTTGGAATTAACTGGTATCATCTTTATAGGTTGGAATCTTAAATTCAAACAAAATTTCTACAATTTTTAATGTAGAAAGACCATTAATTGTACAACAAAATGCTTCATAGTACAAAAATTCAGGTGGTTATAAATATCTATAATAGGAAATATCAAATGATATTCAATATGTTTGTTGCTGTCTTCTACTTTGTATATTTTGTAATGATAATCCAGAAATAGAAATTCATCTGTGCTGACTACTTTACTGTGATTCACAAAATATGAAAAATTTTCACATTATCAGGTTCTTTAATGCAAACTTTTGTCTAAATAGCCAGAAATTGTCCCATAAATTTAACTTAATTTTCTGCAACAAAAAACATGAACTGTGATGTTACTTCATGCTACAGATCATAATTTAAGTGTCTTTTAAATTATTAAAAGCTTCTATTTAACTTAAAACTTTTACTTATTTGGCTCAGGTTTTGTAACTGATTTTTAATCTACTTCTGTTGTAACTTATGTATTTGATTTCAATAATAATACAATCTTTCAGAGTTTTCCAGCTTAACAGGGCTACAAATCAGTTTGATAAGTTTTTAGATATATGCAATATATCCTGCTATATTTTTAAGAAGACATATTTATTTAATTTGAGGAAGATATCTTAGGATTGTTTACAATTAATTAAAATAGAAAGAAAAAGAAAATAAGGATAAAATCTTAATTTCCTTTTGGATTGTTTATATAAAAGTTTTTTAAACTATTGATCTAAGAAGACAAAAATCTTATAATTGATTTTTAACCTATTTCTATTGTTTTTGTGCATATCAAGATTTTATATCTTTGTTACTATTGTTAAAAACTAAAAACATATTTTATTATACTTTATTCCAACATGACTCCTGTTCTCATTAATCTTTCCTACTTTTCATTTTATACTGGACAAAATCTGATCAAACTGTGTGAATTAGAATTGAATACAATAGAATGTATCTTGAAATGCTATCTATTTTTATTTTCTGATGATTCTCCACCTAAAACACTAGACATTGTTATTTTTATGTTAAAAGAAAGATCAACGTTCCTATATTTCTTGGCTTTGGTATCATTACTTGTTGATAACATATTATGTTTTTATAGTTTATGGTGGATGATAATCCAGATTATCTCAGCTGGGAAAAAAATTATATTGAAAGCATTTGTTTATCTATGGAAGTTTTAACACCTTCATATCATAATTGGAAGATTCACAGGTAGCTGTCTACACAGAAACCAAATTGCTTATTTTAGGACTCTTAGCCAAAATATTGCCCTTAGTAAACTATTGGTAAGCAAAGTTAGTGTTTTGAGGAACTGGCCAAAGAAAGAGATTCTTTTTTTTTTCCACCCTCTTTAAATATCTGTTTTAGTAATTATAAAATGTCTCAAATTATATCAATTACT
This sequence comes from Epiperipatus broadwayi, assembly GCA_028023455.1. NCBI lineage: Eukaryota > Metazoa > Onychophora > Udeonychophora > Euonychophora > Peripatidae > Epiperipatus > Epiperipatus broadwayi. The sequence continues at coordinate 1,040,779 of JAQFVV010012582.1, forward strand.
GAATAAAACACATAGGCATGGATACTTTTTTGGGAAATTATAGTTTTTTCCCACCTGTTGAACAGAAGATTCCTATATCATTTTTTAAATAGAGAGAATATTTTCCCAGAGAAATTAGATTATTGTTTATCAGTTTGGTACATCACATGATCTCTCAAAGGACCTGACCAAGTAATAAATAAGTTGGTTATTTTAGAGAAACTTTGGTTGATTTTTTTGGATAACTATAAATTTTGATACTGAGGAACAAGTTTTAGAGACTAGCACAATTTACAACATTTGTCTGATATTTTCTAATTCACAGTTAATTTTCTTTTTTCCTCATTTCTAAAACGAAATAATAGCAATTGATTGCAAAAATTATTTAGATATTACTTTGGCTCAGAAAAGAAGAAAATTAGCAATAATTGAATTACAAAAAATTATTTTAGTATTTATAATATTCTTTCATACAACATTATTTTCTTTTGTAATTAATTTTATTATTTTGTATGCATTTCACTTTGAGGTTAATAATAATTATTGACATTTAAATAAATATAAGAAAGTCTACAATAAAAGTTCCATTTATTTGTCTGGGTAATTATATTATGTTTGATGACACTGGTTCAATGTGTAGAATGAGGCTGACTTATGTTTGGTCTTAGGAATATAAAATCTGTTATGTATTAAAATTGCCTTAGTTTGACTGAGATAATTAATTATACTAATCTTCTCTTAATTTCAGAATTCTAGAATACAATTTATACTATAACAACTTTTAAAATTTTGTTTTGCTTTAATATATGCTTAATTAATGTCTTTATTATAAGTAGCTTATTTCCTATCATGATTACAGTTATTTCAAGCTTTTTCTTAATTTGAATGTAATATTATCTGAAAATCATTATAGTCTTGCATTTGATTTAATATTCATGAAACTTATTGTGAACTGCCTGTTGTCTGCTATTTACTACAATTAGTCAAATCCATTTTTGGTTTGATTTAATATATGTATAATATTGCCTGTCATTAATTACAGTTAGTTCAATCTATTCTTGCTTTGATTTGTATATAACTGTGTTATTGTGAGCTTTGTGTTATCTGCCAGTCATTACAATTAGTATTTTGATTTAACATTTGTATAACTATTATTGTGAACTGCATATCATCTGTTATTAATTGCAATTAGTCCAATCTTATGAACTTTCTGTTATCTATTACAATTATTCTATACCATTCTTAGTTTTATTTAGTATATATATATAACTGTGGTGTTATTGTAATTAATTGGTATCTATAGTAAGAACAGTGTATAAATCTAATGCTAAAAGTAATTCTATAAAGCTATATCTATTCTTTCAATTGCTAAAATAATAGAAAAATATTGTACTGTATTTTATCCTAGTACAAATAGCGTTGGCAATTTAAAAATTAAATTGATAAATTACTAACGAAAAATATATTTATTTTAATATATTTGATCAATTAGTTTAAACAACATGGGTAAAGATATTTTTTATGTGTGTTAAAAGAAATAAAAAAAAAAGAGAAAGAATGTAAAAAGTATAATATAAACAAAAAAGGAAACTACTTTGTATTTTGTAAAATTAAAACAAACCGTTATCACAAAGCCATCAGCAGTATGGAAACAAAGTTGTAGCCTTTCTTCGGTAATTAAAGATGGAAACCAAGAAAAAAAAGGAAGACTTTGTGGGCTAAATTTTTTTAAATTTGGTACACATTGACAGGTGTCAACGGGGGAGTTGTGCAGAAAAAAAAAAGGAATAACACATGATGTGGGGCAGCTTTTTCTGAGATCGTCCTTCCTGCAGAAATCAGTAAAAAAAATAAACGTGAAGAAATTATGAAAGTGGGCCAAACTACTCTTAACAATAGAGTGAAGTATTAAGATGTGCGAGTAGTAGCAGTTCATTTGCTGGAGTTGCTTTGTACCCGTGTCACGAACTATCTGAGTGAAGAAGCCATCTCCTACTAGATTTCAAACCACAAAAACTTAAAGATCGCCGGAATACTGGACAGTAGATCCATTCTAAAGAAATCCATGCATGGGCAACATTAGAAATCCTGTACGTGAACTTTTAAACTTACTGGTAAGTAACTTTATTAAATCAAATATTAGTGATCACTTTCTTGAACTCTTAAGCATGATGAACTGTTGCCATGAGTCATACAAATAAGAGAAACAAATATTAGCTGTAGTTTTAACCTTTGTTTGTTTTTATATTTTATTCTCTTGATCATATTAATGTTTTGTTTTGTATTAATAAAATAAAATATGACTTACGTTGTTATTGATTCTTATAGTTCTAAATTCATTATATCTTAGATATTATTATAGTTCAAATAAATTGCCAATGCTATACTGAAACACAATCCTCCGGAGATTCCAGATAATTTCGTCATAACTAAATAAATAAAAGGGATTTGGCCAGTGGATTCCGATACAGAATCCTGGTGCCTTTCAAATAAATTAAAAGCTGGCTTACATAATCCTATTATTTTAGTAATTACATTAGTTAAAAGGGCGTTGTGTGACCAGGAAAAATAATTGCGTCCATTAAATATTACTGAATTGTCTGACGAAACAAATTTAATAGATAGGACGTAATTTGGTCACCGAGTACATATAGTTAACTCGTAAAAAACCCTAATAGAGCAGTGGACGTTACAATATATTTATAAAAAATTAAATAAAATTTAATTAAAAATAATTTTTTAAATAAAAACCAATATGAATTCATATCTACATTATTAGAGAATTTTACAAATAAAATTAATAATGCATTGAATGTTAAAAAATATGTAACTATAATTTTTTTTAGATTTTTACAAGGTTTTTTGACATTATTGAGCATAAGTAATTGATTCGTGGTTTACAAAATTTCATGTTTTTTTAAAAATTACTTAAATGATAGATATGTTATATCAAAAATATTGAATATATTGAGTAATGAGCAAAAAATGTATAAGGGTTCCTCAAGATTTACTTATATACATCAATATGCAGATGATACTGTTATTATGAATGTAAATAACAGTGTTGATATTGTAATTAAAGAATGTCAAGAAAGTGATTGTCTTTTGGTGCTTTGAGAGAGGAATTTATATAAATGGAGGTAAAACAAAATGTATGTTAATATATTCTCACATGAAATATAAAAATATTGATATACATCTGCATTCACATGAGTGTTTATATATCAATGTAATATGTAATGATAATAAGTGTATAAAAGTAGAAGAAGTAAAATTTATTAGATATTTTGAAATGATGATAGATGAAAAAATGTCTTGGACATATCATATAAACATACTAATTAATAAATTTAAATATTCTATAACAATCAAAATCAAAGATATTTTTCCTTTAAATATTCTTATTGTTATAAATAAATTTTTATGTGAATCTTTATTGAAATATGGAATAATGCTTTATGGTTTTGCAAGCTTTTCTAATATTAATAGATCAGCTTTACTGCAAAAAAGAATAATTGATCTAATAGAAAAATAAAGACAAAAGTAATATTTTATTTTTGGATTATATCATTATAGAGAGAAAAAAATTTGATAGTACTTTCAAGAAACCTAATATAAAGCAATTTGCCTAAGGAAAACAGATACATCCATAATATCAAAATATTGTAATAAATATGAAACTAGAGTAAGGAATCATTAAGTTGCTAAATTATTTAATAATTTACCTGTTGAATTAAGAAGATTGCTACATTATAGGGAAATAAAAAACAAATTACAAAATATATTAAAGCGGAAGGGGAGAAAATTAGTATATATATATTGTACCAATCGGAATGAAAGTGAAGATCGAATCCAACCGCAAAAACAATATCTGCACTACAAGGGCGCCATCTAGGCATTTGAGCCTAGAAAAATTTATAAAGTAGGCAGATACGCGCTGTTAAGATTCCACTTTATTTAAATATTCCGATCGTTAGCCCAAGTCACTAGCTCAGTGGAGACGCAGAGATAAAAATCTATATCTTAATTTATATCTTAAATATCAAAGAGTAAAAGCCACTGCCAGAAATTAACATATAAAAATATTTATTTACGCACATATAAAATAATATTTAAATTTTGAGGAATAAGTTTAACATTTTAGATTTTTATATTAACTTTTAATTTTACATTTAACTAAGTTTCAATGAGTTTAATTATTATTTAGATAGTCAAGTATGAATAGACTACATAGATCTGCATTTGAAAAGAAAATATTCTTCCCTGATTTAACCTTAGGCAACAAATTTCACAACCAAATTGGCGCCAATCCATCTGATACATTCATGTATTCAATGTAGCATGATACGACAACACAAAATACTATATTGTCAGGAATGTACATCTGAACAATAAGTAGAAATAGAGAAGACATTGACTCTCCACCAACAGGAATGTGACATCTGTTGGCAAGTAGAACAATAAACAAAAAACTCCATAGGAATGGACTGCGGTCTTCTGCCGACTTACAAACCCATCCATAGGCAAACAGAGGGTGTGTGGCGTATATCTATAATCCTGCCCTTAGCGGACCTCATACTACATCTACTAATTACACAAATATATCCAATCCATTGAACCAATTCAACTACGAAATGAATAACCTAAGATTACCCTCCCTTAATACAACTTTACAAAACTATATAGCCATTCACGCCCGACTTAATTTTAACATTTAAATACGTTCGCACAGATTTGTTTAAAAATGTTGGGTATAGATCGATTACATAGATTCCACGGTCAAAAACATTTCAAAATAAACATAAACGATCAAAATACAAAATTATTGATACCGACAATCGCAGAGGGAAACTTGTAAGTAACCCAATAGTATTCACCATAAGATACTTGCGTTGTCACCAATAACTTAAAAGACATCTGAATAAATACATTTTAGATACTCACCGTAAGGTATCATTATTTATCGAATGTCTATATATTTTGATCAAATATGAAAACCAAAATATAATTAACCGCAAACGAATCCATGCAAGCGTCTATAAACAACTTAAATTTCATACATTTAAATAATCTTTACAATAAGAAAAAAAAAAATGGAAATGATGTTTATCAATCGGAAAACATATAAAATTAAACATTATTAATTTGATTTAAAAACTTACAAAAGTCAGATAAAAGTCCGTTTTAACATTTCAGTTGGCTTGTTTATCAATTTGTAAAACTTGACGAAAGTTCTTAATTGATTTTAACAATTGTTCATTTCATATAGCTTATGGTAGAAGAGTCCAAGCCTCTGCTTTCAATTCCTGTGACGCCTCCGTTGGAAGGTAATGTTCTGGAGATGGCAATAGCTGGTTCAAGGTATCACAGTCTTTTCATTTTTTTTTTTTTTATAGAGAGTGTGGTATGTGCGTCATACCACATCTCTCAAACACACAACGCTGGAACTCCGAAAAAACTGTATTTCCCTTTTTATATTATCCACATGGATTCAATCAACAAAACGTCACTAATCCATCACTTTCGTTAGGGTCCGAGCCAAGGCCTAGTGCTTCCATTGGTCAAGCTAATTTCTCTTTCTTCTCTTATCTAACTTTTCATCTGACTTTTTAATTAAACAGCTTTTAGATAATTAATAAACAATCATTTCCATTTACAGATTACAGGAATTAATTAATACCTGTTTTTATTTTAACTTACGTTATTTTTTTATTAAAATATTTTTATATTTCAATCTTGTATTTTTTTATTTAAAAAAATACGTTCAAATACTTTTTTTTCTTGTTTATGAAAAAAATATTTTTAAAGTTTAGCATCCGTGCGAATATATATATGTTTAACAAACATTTTAATTTTAGCGTTTAGTTTTTTCCTTTTATTTGCGAACTTTTAAGTTTTTATTTTAAATAAATGTAACGACATATTTATATATCGTTACAATATATAAGTACCTAATACTATAGAATCAATATTTTATTATATAATTAATATATTATTAAAATGTAATTTATTATTATTGTTTTATTAGCATATTTAATATTATGTTTAAAATTTCACGTAAATATGTATATGTTATAAAAAATTTTCTTCCACATAAAAGCGCAACTAGGGCTTAATAAGAGAAGAATGACATTTGTATTTCTGTAAATATAATTTGACCTGCATTTAAATGAATGAATATATTTATTTTAATAAACAGTATTATTGTAATACATTAAATATCAGCCTTTTACAGCTATTATATATGCGCTTTTACCAATAATAAATGAATACTTTCACTGCCAATACAAGTTGTAGCATTTTAGAAAGAATAAAATGAATCTACTTATTCTTTCCGAACCCAAATGTTTATATATGGGCAAATCTTAAGTACTGGCAAAGAAAGCGTGAAGATAGATCATCCACTTTAAATTATAGTTTACATTGTCTGACTGAACATCACGCTATATAAATAAATGCTTATTTAAACAGTATTATTCTTTTTTTAAAAAAATGTAATTTGTATATAATGTTATTTTCCATTCATTATAATTACTGCTATCTATTCTGGGTCGATTTAATATGTTTATAACTTTGTTATTGTGGGCTGCTTATTGTTTGTCTCACATTATACTTAGTCCAATCTTTTTGCTGGTTGATTTTGTTATTGTGAGCAGTTTCTTTGCTATGCATTACAATTATTCTAATATTATCTTTGGAGCTTTGCAGTTACGGTCAGTTGCATTTCCTTTCTATGTACAATAAAAGCTTTTTAAACAATATATTTATTATTAGATGTGATTTTATAAATTGTAAAAATATTTAATTTCTTTTCTTTTTTTATTTGTAGAGATTTAAAGGTACTTCAAGAATTCAAAGGGACAGAATCTAATGAAATATGGCCTAGAGTGCATGATTATCTCTTGCAAAGGATTCCAAAGAAGCTATGATTTATAACATTCAATGTCATTCGTTTATATGAGAAAATAATAATAGATTTTGAAATATATTACCGGTTACAATTAATATTAGTTTAATTAATATTAAAGGTGAATTTGATTTTGAGTTTTCTTGAGTTAAATGTTTAATCAAATATAAATTTTATTTGGTAGCAGAAATCAATCTTTTCCACAGTATGAGTAATCAGATGGCAAGTGATTGCATCAAACAGATCAGCAGATTTTTCTTGGTCGGTTGTAATTTTTAATACACAGCTGTGCACTAAACTCATTGAGCATCTGCTATTTATATGTCATTCAAACATATGGCTAGAAATTTTCAAATGCCCAAAAATTTGGAAACTAAGCCAGACAGACACTTGTCAAGCTAGTTTTATGATCTTCATTACATGCAGATAGAATCATTTGTGGCAATAGGAATACTGAGCATCGATATCCCTTGAGATCATTTCAGTGAATGCCAACATACTGACAAACTTTCGATTTCTATAGTATTAATGCCATTTAATATATATACTGACTCTTCTCTTAATATTGTAATGAAAAAATAATCATTGTTTAATTTTATAAAAAATGCCACAGAAATTGTAATATTATTTACCTTTGTCAATTTGAAGATTTTTTTTTTTAAAGCAAATATCTGGTAATTAAAATGTTGTTGTATCTCAAGAGCATTACATGTTAGGTGCAGTAGTTGTTCTCCAAAGAGATCATGATTCCAATTAGCTCTATCATTTCTGATGTTCGTTTTCTTATGAACACCCTTAACAATAAATCATTCAATTATTTTTAAATGATGTAGAACCAATTTTTTAATTTTTTTATTCATTTGCAAAACTTTTAATAATTATGGTTTTTGATTTTAACTGTACAAATTGCAGAACATTTGCTTAAATTTATAAATTATGAATTATTTTTTGTTATTATTTTTATAGCATATTTATTTTATCTTTATGACTTGGACAAGCTGAAATCCCACATATATAACATTGAAGAGAACCACTTTTTTTTAAATTACTAATAGTCAGCGCAAATTGACTTGCTTAAGTTGTTATTTTTGACATGTCAAGACATATCAGAAAACTGTGACAAAAAGTATTTATCAGGTCATCAAATGATCATTAAAGACATTAATGAATGAATAACTTATGCTTTATTACTGCATATATTGTAACGGTCAAGATTGTATAATCAGCCAACAAGAACGAAAGACCAAACAGGGATTATCAGCTAGCAGACATAGGGCTACCCCGTACTCCTAGTTTAAACCCCTATCTGGGCTTCCATGATCTCAGCTACATAATTAACATCCTTGATGTCACACAGCTTCCCTTCTTCATACAGTGCGACATAGCTCAGGGTTCGAATACAGACCTTACCATACACTAGCACTCATTAAGGCCCTACATTAATTTATTTACCTTACGGTTATTGACATTATTTTTGGAATTTGATTTACTTCTATATTGCTACAAAGTGAAATACTATGTCAGTTATGTACAAAACCAGGATGTTTTTTGTTTTGGCAATTGAATAACTTTATGAATTACGTATAATAATTACTCAATAGTTCCAATTCACAATGATGACACAACTTTAATTAACAATGATAATATAAATTTTATTACAGAAATTAAAATAATGTAGAGAGTAATTTACAAATTATTGGATTAAGATAATCTATTGGCTTTTACAGAGTATTACGGAGGTGGTGGTGGTTTACAGCAATAATGTGTGCCCTATTTAATTTGTACTGGAGGTATGAGCAGCTATTAGCCCATTATAGGTTTGAATCTAGTAATCTATTACATATTTATTTGTTTAATGGGGAAAATTGTGGACGGGTTTGATTTAAGGCTGCCCATAGTTGCTGATGAGCGCAGGTGAAGGCTACTCAGATAAATATTACTTAGACATTGTGATACTACTCTCTGTGAGTGCTGTCAGTAGTAAAATTTAAGGTTGATTGTCTTAGTGATCTGATGGCACGGTTCATAACTAAGGATGGATGTCCTTCGCTGCAGGGATGCTACTGCTTCCAACTGAGAGCGCATACCAATGAAGAAGGTGTTATGTTAAATCTAAGATTTGGGATGACGATAAGTCTTCAACTCCACAACCTAGACTGTCACAGTGACTATACAAAGATGAGTGAACTATGCGGTGAGCAGAGATAATGAATTCAATACTAATATAACCATTGCAACATATATGAATGGGTAAGAATGCAATATACAGAAAGATAAACGATAAATTAGTAAACCTTCCACTTACACTAATAATAAACATTATAAAACTTATTTTTATATGAGAAATAAGCATCCCTAGTTAACCATGAATGATTGTCTTATAACTAAAACCCATTCACAATAACTATTTTTAATCATTTTAAATTTTGAAATCTAATAATATAACTTTTTAAGTACAGGGAAGATTAATTACCCCTAATATAAACTGATAGCATGATCCATTACTTCTTACATTGCCTGTAAATGAATTGCAGTTTAATTTACATATATATTCTACTGCGTCAATAAGCAATGCAGTACATACTTCTCGATAACTTTATTAATATTACTTTTACGTAATGGAATCTTGAATTATAAATATGACAGCCTTAATATCAGTTTTCATTACATAGGATCATTTTAGCAAAATAGAATTATTAACTTTAGCAGCACATGAAGTAAAACTTAAACAGAATTAATATATTGTTTTTATTCCAGATATCTTCAATTGTAAATTAATTTCTAGTGCATGGGTTGGGTTATATTTATAGAGCAGCATGATAAATAAAAAAAATGATTTATATAATTAATTGAATGGGAATACACTCACCATCCTTCACTAATTCTTTACATAATTCTAAGAAACCACTAAACATCACATGATCACTATCTCATACTAGCACAATAATTGTTATTAAACAATTCAAAATACAGCAAAACTCTCCATATAGTAGTGCCATCTTGTGCTAACAAGAGCAATCAATGGATGCCAGAAGGCTTGTGCATAAAATCCCTATCTAGTGCCTACTCATCCAATATCCCCAGACTAGTTTCTGGCTTGTGGCCTACATCAGTGAGGAGCCTTGGATCTGAGAGTTACTGCACCTAGATCTTAGGATCTAATGCAACCCTCCAGCACCCACCTTTTAACTCTATTTAACTACAAAACTATGAGATTGAAATTGAAAACACTATTAATATTTTCAACCCAAGCTCAATAGCTTATATAGTCATATGGGTCTGAACTCAATTCAGTACCCATACATTTGGGTGTCTTTGGCTCTTTAACAACCATAGCCACCACTATCCTATTAGGCAGGATTGGTGTTAAACCACTAAACATCACATGATCACAATTATTGTGCTAGTATGAGATCACATGATCACAATTATTGTGCTAGTATGAGATAGTGATCATGTGATGTTTAGTGGTTTAACACCAATCCTGCCTAATAGGATAGTGGTGGCTATGGTTGTTAAAGAGCCAAAGACACCAAAATGTATGGGTACTGAATTGAGTTCAGATCCATATGACTATATAAGCTATTGAGCTTGGGTTGAAAATATTAATAGTGTTTTCAATCTCATAGTTTTGTAGTTAAATAGAGTTAAAAGGTGGGTGCTGGAGGGTTGCATTAGATCCTAAGATCTAGGTGCAGTGCTCTCAGATACAAGGCTCCTCACTGATGAAGGCCACAAGCCAGAAACTAGACTGGGGATATTGGATGAGTAGGCACTAGATAGGGATTTTATGCACAAGCCTTCTGGCATCCATTGATTGCTCTTGTTAGCACAAGATGGCACTACTATATGGATAGTTTTGCTGTATTTTGAATTGTTTAATAATTCTAAGAATTGAGCAATAACCTTACTTGACATGATTGGGGGGGGGGGCACTAACAGTAAGAAAAGAAACCACAAAAAAAATCAATTTCGATATGTATTGTTATTACTTTAAAATTTTACAGCTTTAAATTTAGCATCTTCTCAACTCACCCCATCCCTTGGGGATGTTGAGAGCAGAGAAGCATAAACACATTAAATGATTTAAAATTTAACTACCTCCTTCATTCAAGATAATATAAATAAAATGCAAAAATAGATTTCTAAATTGGTTAAATAATTAAGACCAGTAGATTTAACATCAATGATAAATACTGTTTATAATTTACTAAGTTAAGACTAGCTGAAGAAAATATGTTAAAAAAATTGAGTTACAGTTAAGAATCTTTGAATAAAATTAAAGCATTTTATGAGTAAGATGATAATGACTTTCGGAACTTCTTCTGTGTAGATGGATATACAGATTCATGGTCTTCGGACTAGCATGGAGATGGTAGGACATAGATGGATCTTAATCATGTTGATGGAACTTTTCTGGATGCCAAACTTCATTGATGACCATGGATAAGCTGATGTCGATCTACTCACTCGTAACGACATTTACTTTTAACATTTTCTTTTTTTCTTCTTCATGAATAATGAAAGAGTAATAAGAATCTTAAATAGGATATCTAATTAGAAACTTACACTGAATATATAAGATTTTGTGTCAAATATATGATTCCCTAAATAGGATTTTGTGCCAAATATTCGATTTTCTTTTAATAGGATCTTGGGCCAAATATAAGATTCTTTTTTCTCTTTCTCCCACACAATGCCCCCTTCCATGCTTATATACCTAATTTTACATCTGGGGTCTGCTTTTTTAAATTCTTAATGGAGTTAGTCCTGTTTTTGCTTTTAATTGATGTTCCATTAGTTTTTAACTTCCTCATGCCTTGTGTGCAGCTGAATTGGTTTCCTTGCCATTGTTTTTTATTTTCATTTAACACCTTAAAATGTGTATAGACTCTGAAGGTGTTCAACTGTAACTATTATAGCCGATTGTATCTATAGATAAGGAAATACGGCACTTACACTCCCTCCTGCAATGGCTTCCTCCCATTGTATGCAATATATTAACATTTCTTCACTTAATTTATTATGCTTTTAACAAGATACTTTTTTTTTCTTAAAATAATATAGCATGACTTAAAACAAACAGCTTTTAACTTTAAAATGTAAAATTATGCACGCACACACACATATTCTAAGGTTTGTGGATATTGAAGTAGGCTATAATTCAAGCAAACATGAAGCAGGCATATGTGCATATGTGTACATAAACTAACTTTTTTAAATTTTTTATTCAGGATATATTATTGCACTCATTAATAGGCTTTATGTTACTAAATTTAAGCCTATTTAAGTGGAAGTGCGGAAATATTTCATTTAATTCAAATTTGCTCTTATAACATCTTGTTTAATCTAGATCTATATCAAAACTTATTTTGCAGATGAAAGTGAATTTGTTTTAAATCTGTTTATAATAAACTTTGATACTAAATCACATTATAATAATTTGATTGATTGGATAAGTAAACATTGGTTGATAATTTTTTTTTATGTAGCTTTCGTTTAGCAATATGCAGATTTGATTATAAATAATAAGTGTAATCATGCTCAAGATTAAATGGTTTATAAGTAATCATTAAAATTAGTCAATACTTAAACAATCCCAATATCAATAACAATCAAAAATCTTAACCTTTATTCGACCTTTATTGTTAAAAGGAAGTTGCCTTGACAACAGATTGAGATTGTTATTCATATTGTCTAAGTGTTGTCTGGTTTTAATGAGTATATATATTATAACAGTCAGATATCAATGAAGTCTTACCGTATCTGCGCTACAGGACGCCACCAGATTATTTGAACCTGGAAAATTTATATAGCAGGCAGATACGCGCTGCTAAAATCTAACTTTTACATATGTTTTATTCCGATCGTCAGCCCATGCCACAAGTTCAGTGAGACGCAGAGATTTATAAAATATAAATTCTTATTTAAAAATATTTTCAATATTAAAAAAAATAAATAAAAGAAGCCACTGCCAGTAGTTAACCCACAAACATTTATTAATGCACATATAAATAAAATTGAGGAATAAAATTTATTATTTTAGGTTGGTTATTAATTTTTAAATTTTTATTTTAAAGAATCAGCACAGATGAATTTGACAATATTTTTAAGAGTGTCGAGTATGAATAAACTACATAGATTGCATTTGAAAGGAAAATATTCTATCCCTTATTCAATCTTAGGCCAAAAGTTCGCAGTCAAACCAACATCAATCTATCTGATACATCGATGTATTCAATGCAGCATGAATATGACAGCACAAATACCATACTGTCAGGAATGTACATCTGAACAGCATGGTTATAGAAGACATTGACTCTCATCCAGTACAGGAATACTACATCTGTCTGGCAAGAAGAACAATAAAAAAAACTCCATAGGAAGGGACTGCGTTTTCCGTCTTACTATCCCATTCCATAGGCTAAAAGGAGTGATCCAAGGAGCAGGAATACCGTCTGCTTCCGATGGTCAGTGAGATATGGGACTTATTTTGCCCAAGTGCGGCGTATAATAGGATCCTGCACGTAGCGAATCTCATGCTACATTTACTAATTACACCAATATATCCAATTGATTAACCCAATTTAACTATGAAACAAATAACCTAAGATTAACCCTCCCTTAATTAATTAATATAACCTTACAAATCTATGCAGCCATTCATGCTCGACTTAAATTTAAAATTTATATAATTTAGTCAATAAATATAAAAAAAAAATGGAAATGATTAATTTAGCAAACTCAAATGTATAAAAATTAAACATTAATAATTGATTTGAAAAGTCAGATTAAAGTTCATTTTAAAAAAATTAGGTTTAGCTTGTCAAATCTTGAAAGTTCTTAATTATTATTTTTTAAATTTTTCAGTTTATATCTTACAGTAGAAGAGCTCCCGGTTCCTGCCGCCAATGCCCGCGAAGGCTTTCATGGAAGACCGGTCTGTTGTTCTGGAGGTGGCCCTAGCTGCTTCAATCCTGGTACTATTTTATTGCAGAACCCATATGATTTGGGTCTGCAACAGTACCATTCATAATTCAACAATCATTACATTTGAAATAAGTGAGAGAGGATGACAAGTGCATCTTATCGCCCTTCTCACAAAATCAAGCTGGAACTGTTTTAATTTGAATATTTTTTCCTTTTATACCAATTGTCCAGATTCACTGAGCAATGGTCCAAGCATTCGTTGCTGCTTCTATTGGACATCTAATTTCTTTTTGTTCTCTTATCTATATCTTTCATCTGACTTTTTTATATAAGAGCCCCAAGGGCTAGTTTGCTTTTCATTTAATTTATAAAACAATCATTTCCATTTACAAAAATATTTTATCTTTAATGTTTTAGCTTTTAGTTTTTATTTATGAACTTAAGTTTTTATTTTAATCTTAAATTAATGTAACGGCATATTATATATACTGTTACATATCAGTAAACTTTCTCAAAAAACAAAAACATTAAAAAAAAAAGAATTTACTTAGTGTTAGTAATTACGTTACACAATTATATACTAAACTTTTTTTTAAAAGACAAAACTTTTGGTTAGTAATTACACACAAATATAATGATAAAAAAAAATTGTTGACTGATGATTCTTTACTACCAGCTAAATTTCTGCCCCCTCCCAAGTTTCTTTTCTCCTACTTTTAACTATTACTTAGGCAACTTAAATGGTTGGATTTTAAATAAGACTTTTTTTAAAAAAAAACAAAAAACTTATGATTTATATTAATTATTACGTTTTATTCCTCGCATTTATTTCTACATATGTGCAATTTTCTTACTGGCAGTACTTTTTACACAAAATTCAAACTATAACTTTACATTAATACAAAAAGTATATTTATTTCAGAAAAAAATGTTACTGGCATGATTTATTTTTAAAATTCTCAGGGTACTCGTGGTTAAAGTGTAACGGTCCACGTTGGGTGGCCAATTTATAATGGTCAGATAATTTGAAGCTAGAAGTCTTACCGTATCTGCTGTAGAGGGTGTCACCAGGCATTTGGAACCTGGAAAATTTATATAGTAGGCAGATACATAAGTTATAGTGTGTTGTGATTGCTAGATTATTAAAATGAATATTTAACTCTGTCGTATAAAGTTTGGTCCAATTTGGTTAAAATTATTAGATCTCATTTGGTCTAATTTACCCTTATACTTATCATTCTTTAATCTACTAACTTTAAAACTTATAAGGAAATGGGATTTATATAGAGAGAATTTATTACAGATATTTACAAATCAATAATTTAATGCTTAATTGTTTGTGAGTTTATAAAAAGGTTGTGCACCGAAAGTGATGGAATGGAGCCAGTTAGTTAAAAGAAAATTATAGAATATAGGAAAAAATAGTTTTGAATTATGTAAGTATAAACATGGGTGAAATATGAAAGGATTTGCAATAATACTAAAGGAATCTTATCATTGAAATAATATCAAAACCTTTATTTGAGGTAAAAAATTCCAAAAATGAATTTAAATTGTTTTATGTGGTGATGAAAAAAAGAATATATGTATAATGTAGGCTACTTCTTATCTTCTCCAATGACTTATTTAATCTTAATTTGTTCCTTTATTGCATTGCCTTAATTAATTAATTCAATACGTTTTTTTATAAAATCTTTACTTTTTATACAATGCTTACATAACACCCATCAACATCGACAGTTTCAATTTCCCCTGCAATCTTCTTCAGAACTATAAAATATATACACATAAATATAAATCACACAAACTATATATAAATTATATACAAATTATATAAACCTTATAAAATCCATACATATATATATATTCATAAAAATACACAAACATACCTATAACTTGTATATCCCCTCAAATACATGAATACTCATAAAATAAAATAAAATAAACCTTCTAACACCTTAATTTTAATCTTCTCCCTTTTTCTTTTTCATTAAAATTCTTTAAATTTTTTTGTACATTTACTATATACATCTATTTATTTTTTATTCATTATTATTATTTTTTCATTTTTATTATATTTTTATGCTATTATTTTATATCCTTCAAATATACTTATTCCTATTATTATTTTTTATCTTATACCCACTTAAACCTTTTTATTTTATTGAGCCCCTATATATCTCATATATCTACAACTTAACCTTTAAACTTTTCATCATAAACTATTATAAAACTATTATAAACAGAAAACAATGTTTAATTCCTACTTATTTTTTTTATTTATTTATTATATTAATAATCTTAATTAACTCTTAACACTTAATTTTACCTTTTAAACTTTATCTTTCACATTTCATTTCTCGTTCAGTTAAACTTTGCATTTAAATCTATAGCTTCCATACTTTAGCTCCCTCTATTGCTTTTTTTACCAATTAATTTTCTACCTTAACTTTTATACTAAAATTCTCCTCAATCCGAAATCATTGTTCATTTTTGGTTTAATACTATTTATATAAATAGCTTCTTTAATCTTTCTTTTCCTCCTACTTTCTGTAAAATGTAACATTCTTTATTAAACTCATGTCCTGTCTCCAATCTGTGCATATATATTGGTGAATTTCTATCATATTTATGCTGTATCAATCTATAAATTGAGTTCTTAGTTTCTCCAACATAATTCATTACCTCTTTATTTTTAATTTTACAATCTTTACAATTAATTTCATAAACTCCATTTACTTTATTATACTCTGTTTTATTTAAACATTCATATTTATTCTCTAATATTCCTATTATATTTTTTCTTTTTTTATTAACTATTTTTACTTTCAATACTTCAGTAAACTTTTTATTAATTTTGTTTATAATTCTATTTAAACCCTTAACTATATAATTATTTCCTGTTTTTAAACCTATATAAGGTGTTTCTTTCTTATTTATCTCTATCTCTTTCTTTATATTTATTCTTCATTTTCTTTTCTATCTTTTTAATATTATTATCCACAAACTTTTCTGGATATTCATAACTCATTAATTCTTCTTTAATTAACTTTTTTTGTTTATTATACTCATCTTCATCTGAACAATAATTTATTGCCCTATAAATTCTAGAATATATTGTACTTCTCTTATGTTTTATATCTATATTTGAAAACCAATTAGCAATATTATATATATTTTTCTTCTTGTATATTGATGTCTCCACCTTACATTTTCCTTCCTTATAATATTTTCTTAATTCTATATCTAAATAAACTCTTCTATTATTTTCTTCCTTTTCCACAGTAAATTTAATGCCTTCATCTATTTTATTTACTTCTTCAATAAATAAATTTATCTGCCTCTGCGACTTGTTAAATATTAATAAGTAATCATCAACGTATCTTTTAATAAATATTGGTGCATTACCACTTCCCAACATTATCTTTTCTAATTCTTCCATATAAATTGTACTTAAAACCCCACTTAATGCTCCCTCTATTAACAAACCTTTCTTTTGCTTATAAAAACCTTTATAATTAAATGTTATTTCCTTACAACATATTTCTATAATTTGTCTTAATTTTTCTATTGGTATTTCCACACTTTTATTATTATCTCTTTCATATCTACCAGTTAATATTTCTATTGCTTTTTTTATATTAATGTTCGTATACATTGATATTACATCCATCTTAACAAAAGTTAATCTATACCCATTATATTTATCTACAACCTTTCTTATATTATTTATTAAAATCTTATTATTTTTTATAAATGAACTGCTCCCTTTATCTATATACTTTTTCAATACTTTATTCGCCATCCATTTAGAAACCTTATTAAAATATGACCCTTTCCCATTTATAATTGGTCTTAATGGTATACCCTCTTAATATTTTAGGTGCCCCATAAATTTTAGCCACATTACAATCTTTTACTCCTAAAAAATCATATGTATTATAATTAATTATTTTTTCTTTATATAATTGTCTTATCAACCCATAAACTTTTTCATTTAATAACTTAGTATCATCTTTAATTATCTTTTCAAATATGTTATCTTTTAACATAATATCCATCTTCTTTATATAATTTCTTTTATCCACCATTTTTAATTTATTCCCTTTATCCGATTTTATAAATATAATTTCTTCTTTATATTTATTTTTTATCTCTTTTACTTCTCTCACCTTTATTATATTTTTCTTATGTACTTTATTATTTCTTTTATTATTATTTTTTTTATTTTTTATAGTTCTGAAGAAGATTGCAGGGGCAATCGAAACTGTCGATGTTGATGGGTGTTATGTAAGCATTGTATAAAAAATAAAGATTTTATAAAAAACGGATTAATTATAATGTAGGCTGTTGAAAGAAAAACGGCAAAAGTTGTATAGCAAGTGGAAGAAATAAGAATAAAAGAGGTAGATTATTTTTTTTGTTTAGATTATTGATACAGTGGAAGTATGTTGGAATCAATAAAACAGCTTTTATTAAAATGGAATAGCAAAATAAAAAAGAATATATCAATGCTGGCAAAATCGTTTGTTAATAGTAGATTGAAAGCAGACAATAATGGGGTGGGGGTGGGTTACAAAATAATATAAAAATATTTTAGAGGGAGTGAATGCTTAACATGGGGATATAATTTTAGTCATCATTATCAATCCAATGCTAGATAAAAGTCTCTATGTTCAATCCACTTTTTCTGGTTCATAATTTCTCTTCTTCAGGTCAGTAATGACAAATTTCCTCATCCAATCACCTTGTGATATTTTTGTAAGTGTTTTACAATTCCTCATCCATTCATCTCTTGGTATTTTTGTAGGTGTTTTACGTTCTTTGGAATCCATTTTAATATTTCAGATGTTCATCTACTATTATTTTTTCTAGGAACATGTCCAGTCAACTCCATTTTAGACTTATAATTCTTTCAATAATATCATTACTACTTTAAGTTTTCACATATATTTCACTTTTGATCCCTTTTTGCAATTGATATGCATCTCTCTATTTTTTGCTGTGTTAACTGAAATCTTTACGTTGCTTTTTGGTAATTATACAAATCTCAGATCCATAAATAGTAATATAATATCTTTATTAAAATCCTTCCAAATGTATAGGCATGTTTTCTTTTAAGATAAATTCTTTCTACTAAAAGTATTTCAGTCAAGTTTAATTCTATGATTAATATTCATTACATTTCTAACTATGTTAATCTAACCAAGATTTTTACAATTGTTGACTTTCTATACATCTTAATTATTCTTTTTTTGAATAGCCATTGAACATTCTTTTATTTTTTTTTACCATTTAACAGACAATTCTTATAACATTTCGTAAAGCTGTAAAGTATTATTTGTCAAAACAACTACAATATTTGAAAAACTAAAATGATTTTTTATTAATTTCCATGTATTTTTATTCCTTGAGTTTTCCATTTTAATCTATAAAATACAATTTCATAAAATTGCTGGGAAAGTTTGGAAGATATGGGGTTAAACTCTTCTCACTATTAATTTTAGTGTTGTTAGGCATTGTAATAGCTGATGCTGCATTCTGACAAATATTTTTCAAAACCTCATTCTTTCAGGTCTATTTCTTACTGATAAAATGTTTACTGAATCAAATGTCTTCTCACAATCTACAAATCCGAAACAATAACACCAGTTAATGCTTTTTGATTCATTCTATTTTTTTAATGCTTGTGTGCAATCTATTTACAATAACAATTTTCAAATCTAGTTGTTTCAATTATAGAATGGGAAAATGGATTTTTTGTTTCTTGATAATGGAGCTGCAAGCTATGCTATATTTTGTTTCAAGCCTCCTTTGTGCTCAGTGTGTATAGCATATAATAGTTCATCTTTTGTTGATATTGTTTAGACTATAATACATTGTTTATTAAACTGAAAGTATATAGTACTTTTCAACACACACATACATATATAACTGCTCATAATAATATAAAAATCAAAATGATAGTATAAACAACTTTTTAAAAACTATTTTATTGAGTGCATGTACTAAAGCAATAAGAATAAAAAACAACATCTAACTCCTACCATATTTTTCTCTTTAAAATAAAGAGCAATATGTCTGACTTGATATTGGTTTTTTTTTTCAATAATTTTTCTCTTATAGAAACAATAGGCTCATCTCTTTATCAAGAAATTACCATCTCTCTAATTATGTTAATGGTTTTAAATCAATTTTAAATATGCTTTAAAATTTTTGTAAAACTTATTCCTAGAAAATATTTTATTAAGGCAATACTGCACATCAAATAGCATTAGAAACTGAAATAACATAAATTATAAAATGTTTCAATTGTTTGATGTGGATATTGCATATATAATAATAAAAAGATATTAATTAATTTCTAACAAAATTATAAGGGTTTTGTAATCAAATATTTGTTTCATTTTAAAGAAAAAAATTACACTTCTTTGCATATTTTGGGAAAATACATTATGTATTTAATCATAAAATTTTATTTTCAAATTATTTTG
The DNA here is from genome assembly GCA_028023455.1 of Epiperipatus broadwayi. Classification (NCBI taxonomy): domain Eukaryota; kingdom Metazoa; phylum Onychophora; class Udeonychophora; order Euonychophora; family Peripatidae; genus Epiperipatus; species Epiperipatus broadwayi. Next base: position 1,061,089 of record JAQFVV010012582.1, read on the forward strand.
TTTAAAACCAATCGCACTGATAATATTAATGTTTATTTATGTTTACAAATTAATTAAAACAAAACAAAAATATGAGTACCATCCATGCAAACTAACACAAGAATGAAAATAAACCACTAAACATCACATGATCACCATTTCTTATGCTTGCTCTTAACTGTTATTAAAACAGGCAAAACTCTCCATACAGTAGTGCCACTCAGTCCAAGCCTGAGTAATCAGTGGATGCCAGAAGGCTTGTGCATAAAATCCCTATCTGGTGCATACTCATCCAATATCCCCAGACTAATTTCTAGCTTGTGGCTTTTGTCAATGAGGAACCTTGGATAAGGATTTTATGTAAAAGTCTTCTGGCATCCATTGATTACTGTGGCTTGCACTGAGGGGTACTACTGTATGGAGAGTTTTGCCTGTTTTAATAAGTTAATGAGCAAGCATAAGAAATGGTGATCATGTGATGTTTAGTGGTTTAATGCCAATCCTGCCTAATATGATAGTGGTGGCTATGGTCATTAAAGAATCAAAGATACCAAAATATATGGGTACTGAACTGAGTTCAGATCTATATGACTATATAAGCTACTGAGATTGCAATAAAATATTGTGTTTTCAATTATAAACTCAGTTTTGTAGTTAAGTAGAGATAAAAGGTGGTGTCAATACCCCCCCTCCCATAACAATTTCATATCTCAATCATTTACCAATTTTAGCATTAAAGTCTTCTATAGCAATTAAAAAATATTTTTTGCGTATGATCAATAACATTTATATATATTAATATAAAATTTCCCCATGCTTCTTCACCACCATGAGAACTTATGGGGGGATAAATCTGAATTATCTGCACCTGGAATCTTCCATTAATTTAAATAATTAATTTTGTCCTGCTGTCTGATATACCATCAATCTTTACAGTTGTTCTTCAACTTTTTATTTTTAATAAACCCTATTTGTGCTTCCAATATATATGTCTTTGTAGTAGTTGAAGTATTTTCTTTCTCTCTTTTCAAATTGTTTGACTTTTCACCTTAGTCAAATAATGTCCTATTTAATATTATCTCAGTTGTTTCAATTCATGTAATTTTCTTTTCTTTGAAAGTGAGCTGCAATTGTATATATATCTAAATAAAAGATAGTTGACTGGCAGCCTATCTCTATAAAACCAATGGATTTATAAAGGCCTCTGTTTTTACTTTCCAACTGCTGTCTTAAGTGTTGACTTAATCTCCAAGAATTAATCAAGATTTATTTTTGTTACTATCAATAAATACAAAAGAGATCACATGATCACATTTCCTATACTAGCACATTAATTGTTGATAAACAGAGCAAAACTCTCCATACAGTATTGCCACCTGTGCTAAACAGAGTAATCAATGGATGCCAGAAGGCTTGTGCATAAAATCCCTATCTAATGCCTACTCATCCAATATCCCCAGACTAGTTTCTGGCTTGTGGCCTTCGTCAGTGAGGAGCTTTGGATCTGAGAGCACTGCATCTAGATCTTAGGATCTAATGCAACCCTCTAGCAACCACCTTTTATCACTCCTTAACTACAAAACTATGAGAATGAAATTGAAAACACAAAAAATATTTTCAATCTAAGCTCAATAGCTTATATAGTCATATGAGTCTGAACTCAGTTCAGCACCCATACATTTTGGCATCCATTGATTACTATGTTTAGCACAGGTGGCAATACTGTATGGAGAGTTTTGCTCTGTTTATCAACAATTAATGTGCTAGTATAGGAAATATGATCATGTGATGCTTAATAGTTTAACACCAATCCTGCCTAATAGGATAGTGGTGGCTATGGTTGTAAAAGAGCCCAAAGACACCAAAATGTATGGGTTCTGAACTGAGTTCAGACCCATATGACTATATAAGCTATTGAGTTTAGATTGAAAATATTTTTTGTTTTCAATTTCATTCTCATAGTTTTGTAGTTAAGGAGTGATAAAAGGTGGTTGCTAGAGGGTTGCATTAGATCCTAAGATCTAGATGCAGTGCTCTCAGATCCAAAGCTCCTCACTGACGAAGGCCACAAGCCAGAAACTAGTCTGGGGATATTGGATGAGTAGGCATTAGATAGGGATTTTATGCACAAGCCTTCTGGCATCCATTGATTACTCTGTTTAGCACAGGTGGCAATACTGTATGGAGAGTTTTGCTCTGTTTACAAAAGAGAATCAACATTCATGCTGCCTTCAAGATATATCTGTTGAAAACTATCACATGTTAAAAAAAAAAAAACCCTTGGTGTTTTCTTGGTCTTAAATTCAGAAATGAAAGCCAGGAAATTTATGAGGCTGGGTGATACATCTTTATGCATAACCCATGGTTCATTTACCATGTGAATAAGCCTACATTATTAACAACTACAAGGGCAAAAAAATATAGGGAATCTCACATTTGGAATTTATACTGATCAATTTAGCTCTCAGTTAATAAATAATTTTGGAAACTTTTTAGAAATCACTTTTTATACTCAGAAATTTAATAAGCCATTTTAGTAAAGAGCAATTTTATTAAGTAGATCAATGGCAAATGGATTTGAAATTTAAATGTTTGAACATTATTAAATTACAATATGGCTGGGCTTTTCTTTGTGTGTTTAATATAACAAAAATTCTTGAATTCAGTAAAGGAGAATCCATACGTTCTATTTCAATGATATTACTACAGTAATGATCTCTTCCAATATATAACCACTAGCAATGTGTCCTTGTGATTTTAATTCTATAAACTAATCTTTTTTCTTAAAATTGTTATTAAATAATAGTAAAATTTCATTAGTATTAAAGAAAAAAAATCTTATTAATGTAAGAAATTTTAAAACAGGTATATTGCATTAGAAAAATAGCAAAATTATGTTTTTTAAAAAAAATTGTATACGTACTGTACAGTATTTTTTCAATATCTATGACATCTGATTCCAATATTGTATATAATATGATATTTTAACACACACATATAATAGATATGATATATATATATACCATCTGTTATAAAGAAATTAGTACTACTCATGTTTAAAAATGAAAGTTTAAAAAAAGTCTAGTAAATAATTTAAATTAAGCCAAATTGTAGTATATATATTAACCAATATATATATATTTGCCATCAAGCCGTAGTGTGTTCAGCATAAATTCAATTAACCAATAATTAAAGTTTCCAGAACATTAACCTATTCAAATCTGCGGCATTATACATGAAAAAATACTACATATATATGAGAGAGAAAAATTTTTCCTTTTGCACACATATAAAGATCAATTGAAGGGCTTCCCTCAATATCAGGGAAGGTAGGTATATTATTCAAAGCCCCTAAGTTGTGGCGCCATATCCGGTAAAACCATGTAATGGTCAGATTTGTACATTCACGCAACGAAATCCAGAGTCCTGACAAATTACACCAAAGCTGATATAGATGAGGGATTGAGACCTCGAATCTGATCGCACCTCAGCTCTTCCATCAACACTCCATGACTTACTACCCTATGAATGACATAAATGAGGGCTACACTCAAAATTTTTTAGTTTGCATGCCAGCAGTAGCAAAGGGTGGAGCAAGGCTGGCTAGATAATGCACATATTAATAAGTAACATTAAGAGACTTAATTAAGATTTATGATTAAGAGATTTAATTAAGATTTGGGATGGATTACGAATGAAACTACAATTATAATTTAATATATTTTAATCAAGCAATATAAATCAAACATGAGTGCATAAAATGACACACAGGTGTAAACAATGATGAGCAAGTAACAGAATCTCATCTGATGCACTATAATTTAAGAGTTTGTTACAATTTTAATAATCTACAGTTTAATTACACCTTAATTTTATTATGCCTTATCTATTAGGTTTGCGATGGTTAAGTTGGTGCAAGAATGATTTATCATAACATTTAATAAAGTCATTTAATAACAAAGCTACAATAAGCTCTTTATGCAGATTATATATGTACAAATCAGATCACAAGTTCAGATCAATGCTGAAGCATTACATTCTGGAGGGATGAACTGGAGCTTTGTAGTATGACTTCAGATACTATGGCATATATATATATTACAAGAGATGCAATTACCCAAGGGGATTCAGTACCAAGTACTCGGATCCCATGGACCATACAACTTGCAAATAAATTGAACCCATAGTTCAGTGATCAGAGCAGCTTATAAAACAATCTGGACTCTCATGTTCCAGTTCTAAAGAGCTGTCTGAACTAAGGAGATGGGATAGCCCTTAACTAGAAGCCCATTCATATAAAAACACAGCAAGGTGTAAATGCATTATGTGCTTCCTAAAGACATTCGCCATGCAAAACAAAGTTAATAACTTAAAAGTATGCAAAATTCTATAGTTTTGTTCTACAAAACTACCATTCCCCAATTCATAATTAACATTCTTAAAACATGCTAAAAGGAATACATAAAACTAATCTATTTTATTAGCTAATCTGCATAATTTATAATATAACTAAAAGAGGAATAAAGCATTGACTTGCAAACCTAATAATAATAGTAAGCTAAACAGAATAGCTTAACGAAAATATTTAGTTTTTCAGAGCGGAGATGTGTGTGCTAAAGAGCAAAATTATTTAATTCAGAGAGAGCCTCTAATCATCTCCCCCCTCAAACTTTATTCATAGAATCAATCTCCATTCTGAACTGGGCATAGCATAATTATAAAATAACGTAAAATCAAATAAGGCATGACCACAGATTAGAAGATAGAATAATAACTAAAGTTATTAACAAATGGAGTTTTATATTTTTAATTTAATAAATAGGCAAGTTTACAGGTATTTTTAAAGATAAATTATAATTTACAGATTAACTCAGTTTTTAATTTATGAAAACATTATTACAATTTAAAAGTTCATGCACATTTAATATTAGCTAGCTTAGAGTTTCAGAAATTCATTTATAAACTTATTAAAGTTATTTTTAAAGAGCTCTGCAAGAAAATTACCACATCTTTGTTGAGGCTTCTGCAGCTGATCCATCATTCTTGGCTGGGCTGATCCATTTCTGATGCTGTCTTCTTAGCAGGCTGTGGTGCTTGAACTCCATTTTTCTATCTGCAGACCGATTCTCCACAAGGGAGTGGCAGTGGTTGCTTTAAAATTATTTATACCAGAAGAATTGGTAATTTGAACACCTGTACAACTTTTTACAAAATTTTCTCAGTAATTAAAAATGCATAAAATGACACCCCTGGTCATTTTCTTGATGAAAACAATAATGGTCAAACAGGTCACTTTTTAAGACATTAAAATTTTGTCTCCAAGTTTGATTAATTACTTGCAGATGGTTTTCTAAGAATTATAAAATTTTATGAAAACAGATCTTTTTTAAAAGAATTTAAGTTCGCAAACATTTTAATATATATGTGTGTGATTACCACAGGGATTGGAAATTTATATATGAATGCCTTTTAATAAAGAGTTTTAAACCAAAAATAATGCAAATCTAAATTGATTTAAGAGTTGTAAAGCTTTTAAATCTATTGCATTACAGCTTCTTTCGCATATACATGTAGGTCATTACACACATATAACAATGTTCATTGCATTAAATTAAAATATTTTATTAAATTTATAATACAGCATACATTAATATGGCTGTTGGATGTGTACACTTATACAAGTCCATACATGTAAATATACCCTTTCATATAAAATAAATCCCTAGAAGCTTATATACATGAAAACTGGGATGGGTTTAAACTAAGGAAAAGGAAACTAACAGGATGATGGTTAAATAATACCATTTCATTGTTTTAGAAATAGAACTAATTTTTGCTATGCCACTCTATAATTGATTTATTTTAAATATTCGGACCTCGCAAAAATAATTTTAATTAAAGAAAGGAGAAAGGAAGCAAGGGAATGTATTGTATAAATTAAATTCTTTTGACTTTTGTCTATTTTCAAATTAAACAAAAAAGTATCTAAAATTTAAAAAAATAAGATAAGTAAAAATCGATATAGCTAAGTGGTTTTTCTTTTCAAAATATATTTTTGGAACAAAGAAGAAATGCCAGAGAAAAGAAAAAAGAGTTGTTGTTTTTTTGAGATGAATTAATTAATCAACTGAGGGGAAAGCGAAATGCTTAAAAAACTATCTATGAATGTACAGAAAAAAATTAAGAAATCCACCGCAAAAGTATAAGGAAAGACATGGAATAAACTGTCATCACCATCCTCTCATTGCAAGGTGAAGGAGTTTGTTTTTATAAACTGGAAATAAAAATGAAAAAAACTTCATGGACCACATGGGGTAAAGTTCTAATCGTGCCAGAGTTCATGTTCCAGCTCTCCCACCTATACCATGAGAATCCATTATAACATACATTGCCCTAAGTATACTGCTTGTAATCATGGACCACAACAATCGGATCTAGTGTTCTAGTCTGCCACCTTTCGAAATCCTATGAAAGAATTCAAAAGGAATATGTGTCGGGGGATAAATTCAATAACTGGAATGCACAAACAGACAAGATGAATGCTATGTTCTGTAAATGCTAATCTTGGGATTATAAGGTAATGAATGCACTCAGAGACATATATATTAGGTTCTGTTTAATTAATAAATACCAGTAAATATAAAATTGCATCATTTCTAACTAAAACCAATCAAATCAAACAGTGTGACAATATAATTTTTTTATGTATTTTTTTAAATTAAATTTTCTTTTCTCTCTTTCTAATTGTAATTCATTTTGTAAAACCAATCAAATCAAAGAATATGACTATAATTTTTTTATGTATTTTTTTATATTTAATTTTCTTTTCTCTGTAATTCATAAAATAATATTGTATCATATATATGATTTATGCTACCTTATAATAAATGATAATAATTTCCAATTACACCGTTTAATTCATTTCCACTTAGGTATTACACAAATACTTGTGCATTTTACAATTAACTTAGTAATATATTTGTGTATATGTCAGTGTGCCTCCAATAAAAACTTGAGGTAGAACAGATTAAATAAAAGGATGCATGAGGATTTTTAAAAAGTCTTATTTTAAACTATAGTGGGAATTAAAATATAATTTTTAAAAAAAGTGTTCAGATCTTCTCTCTCGCGTATTGCGCTACCACACCCTGAGCATGATCTAGTTTAAGACAGGAAGGATTTGATATTGCTGAGTCAGACAAATTATTGGTAGACTCTATGATTCTGGATAATGAGCAGGATTGATGCTTGTAATGGACAAAAAGCCATTTACCATAAACATAGAAATCTACGAAGGAAGAAAGTCAAAACTGGGATAGGATTATCCAAAATTACGGATATATATTTTTGTGGCCAGTTCTTTTCTCCAACCCTTAGAATGACCCACCAACAGGGAAAATTTCAACAAAAATGGGGAATGACTCGGAATATGAAAACTTCATACGTGAAGGGCTGCTCGATAAAATATATATATAAATTTTTACACAGTAATAAAAAACGAAATAATTGTTAGGATTGTTTCACATTGATGTTTTCTGACTGCAGATAGATCTAAAATATAAATAAATAGGATAAGAATGGCGGGTATTTGTTACAGTAGGAAATTTATATCTGCAATAATAAAAAAAGATGGAATTATTACCAAAAAGAGATGATATCATGAAATGGGTAGAAGACTTCTATCAAGAATTGCATAGTAATAATGAGCAAGTACCTCATATCTATTATAGCTTCCAAATTGTCTCGAATTTTAAATGAAGTGAGACATGCAATTAAATTTATGAAGAAAGGAAAGGCTTCAGGTAATGATGGAATTATAATTGATATATTAAAAGAAGCAGGTGAAGAAATACAAATTTTTTTAGCATAGTTATATACCAAATGTCTAAATGATAAAGATGTACCAGCTGATTGGAAGAATGCAGTATTAATATTTTAAAAAGGTGGTGAAGAAAATTACCAAATGTCTAAATGATAAAAATGTACCAGGTGATTGGAAGAATGCAGTATTAATATTTTAAAAAGGTGATGAAGAAGATATTAGAAATTACAGACCTATCAGCCTTTTATCACTTTTATAACTTGTCTTCAGAGAACATCGGATTTCCACCAACCAAGAGAAAAAGCTGGATTAAAAGTGGTTTTAGTACAGTAGATCATATCAAGGTATTGAGAGAAGTTATAGAACAAATGAATGTGAGTTGCCATTAAAAGGCATTTGATTCTATAAACATTTCAGTGACTAAAGCATTGGATCATCAAGGTAGATCCAGGATATTGTCATATTTTAAAGAATATTTATAAAAATGCAACAGCAACAATTAGATTACATAAAGATACCAGGAAAGTCAACATTGAGAAGGGTATAAGACAGAGTGACTCTATATCTCCAAAACTTTTTACAGCAATGCTGCAAGAAGTATTTTGGGGATTAAAATGGGAAGCTAAGGAAGTGAAAATAAATGGAGATTATTTAAGTCATTTATATTTTGCAGATGATGTATCTGTTTTTGCAAAGGGAGTGAAAATAAATGGAGATTATTTAAGTCATTTATATTTTGCAGATGATGTATCTGTTTTTGCAAAGGGAGTGAAAATAAATGGAGATTATTTAAGTCATTTAGATTTTGCAGATGATGTATCTGTTTCTGCAAATAATGCTTTAGAATTGTAGGAGTTATCAGATGAAAGTAGAACTAAAGATAAATGTTAAAAAAAAAACTAAAGAAATGTTTAATGGATTTTCTCAAAAATATGAAAATAAAGATTGATTACGATGAGTTAGAAGGTGACAGCTACAAATACCTTGGTCAGATTATTAATACAGATGGAAACATAATGGTTGAAATTAATCATAGAATTAAACTTGGTTAGAATGCTTTTGGTAGAAATAACTTGATACTAAAAGGAAATATGCCTATGTGTTTGAAAAGGATGGTTTTAATAAATATTTTACTTATTTATCTGGCACTTAGACATTTAATAGAAGGGCAATACAGAGACTTCAGACCACTCAAAGAAGTATGGAGAGATTCATGTTGGGAATAACAAGAAGAGATTGTTAACAATATATGGGTAAGAGAACAAACAGGTGTTACTGACCTCATTGAAAAAATTAAAAGACTGGAGTTGGGCTGGACATATTGCTAGAAGATATGATAATAGATGGAAAACTAAAATCTTAAACTGGATTCCAAGAGATTGTAAAAGACCCAGAAAGAGACCATGTGAGATGGATGAATGAAATAAGAAAGTGTGCAGGAATGATGTGGAGAAGAAAAGCTAAGGATTGGAGAAGATATATTGAACTTGAAGAGACCATCCTGCAGTGGATTTATAATGGTTGTGGATGGTGATACAATCCAACACATAATAAAACAAATATAATCAAAACCAAATAAAATAATCCAGTTAATATAAAATATAATATACAATATATTTTATTTTATATAAAATATAATATACAATATATTTTATTTTATATTAACTGGATTACTTTATTTGGGTTTGATTATATTTATTTCAGTTTTATTATGTTTTATTTTTTTATTAATTTTATTGGGTACTAATTATTAAGTTGGTTTGAAAAATCACAAAATAGAAATAACTAATAATAAAAGTTTTTAAAAATCGTGCCATATTTTAAAAATTGAAGCCCAGGAACATTACATTGTATTGTTTTTGACTGGAAACAATGCCATCAAGCACCCAAGCCCAGCTATGTAATTAGTATCTTATTGCTTTCATTTTTTATATTATTTATATAGTTATGTATTTTATTTTGTTCATTACATCATAGCTCTGAAGAAGATTGTAGGACAGTCGAAATGTAAGATTGTGTATGCATATATGTATAATTTTTTTTGCTAAAAAGTGTTCAAAGGAGAGTAGATACATTGCATTTATAAAAGATGTTACAGGAAAATAAAGGAATTGGGGAATTTGGTAATATTTAAACAAGGAAATAAAAAGTGAAGGAGTTTAGTAATTTCTTTATTAATTTTAATTATCACTTTACAAAAAATACTTATTTAATTTGGGAGGCATTTACTAAGAGAAAGAAAATATTTTGTGGATCTTTGAAGAGGGAATTAAAAAAAAAATTAATTAAATGCAATATGTGGATTATGAACTATTGTATGTATGTGAAACATGGATGCCAAGTAATAAAATTTAGGAACAGAATTGAAGTTTTGAAATGTGATCATGAAGAAGGATGGAAAAAAATCAGTTGGATGAATAAAATAACAAATGAAGTTTGGAAAAGAATAAATGAAAAAAAAAAGATTGATTGAGGAGATTAGAGATAGAAACTGGACTGGACATATATTAAGAAGAAAGTTTAATAAAAAAATGTTTTTGAGGATATGGTGAGTAGAGACAGGAAGAATGGAAAATATTGACATTGCTGGATGTGAGATGAAAAGTTATGTGGAATTGAATAGTTGGACAACGAAGAGAATGGAGAGGAGAGATGGATGAATTAGTGACATAACTGCTGTCTGGACCCGTCCATATGACAATAGTATTAAACATCACATGATCACTATCTTAAAACTCACTATACATATTGCCACACATAGCAAGCTAGAATAATCAATGGATGCTAGAAGGCTTGTGCATAAAATCTCCATCTAGTGCCTACTCATCCAATAATCCCCAGACTAGTTTCTGGCTTGTGGCTTTCATCAGTGAGAAGCCTTGGTTCTAAGACCACTGCACCTAGATCTTAGGATCTAATGCAACGCTCCAGCAGCCACCTTTCATCTCCACTTAACTACAAAACTATGAATCTTAAACTGAAAACATCTTAATGTAAGATGTTTTCAATCCAAGCCCATTAGCTTATAGAGTCATTGTGTCTGAACTCAGTTCAGTACCCACACATTTTGGTTCTTAATAACCATAGCCACCACTATCCTATTAGGCATGATTGGTTTTAAGCCAATAAACATCACATGACCACCACTTCATATGAATGTGTATAAACAGGCAAAACTCGCTATACATATTGCCACACACAGCAAGCTAGAATAATCAATGGATACCAGAAGACTTGTGCATAAAATCCCTATCTAGGACCTACTCATCCCCAGACTAGTTTCTGGCTAATGGCCTTTGTCAGTGAGGAGCCTTGAATCTGAGAGCACTGCATCTAGATCTTAGGATCTAATGCAACCCTCCAGCAGCCACATTTTATCTCCATTAAACTACAAAACTACGAGTCTTAAACTGAAAACACCTTAATGTTTTCAATCCAAGCCCATTAGCTTATATAGTCATATGGTCTGAACTCAGTTCAGTACCCATACATTTGATGTTTTGGGTTCTTTAATAACCATAGCCATCACTATCCTATTAGGATTGGTTTTAAGCCAATAAACATCACATGACCACCACTCCTTGTGTAAAACTGTTTTAAAACAGATAATACTCACTATATGTATTGCCACACACAGCAAGCTAGAGTAATCAATGGATTCCAGAAGGAAAGTATGGGTACTGAACTGAGCTCAGACCCATAGATTGAAAACATTAAAGTGTTTTCAGTTTGACTCATAGTTTTGTAGTTAAGTGGAGATAAAAGGTGGCTGCTGTAGGGTTGCATTAGGTCCCTCAGATCCAAGGCTCCTCACTGATGAAGGCCACTAGCCAGAAACTAGTCTGGGGATATTGGATGAATAGGCACTAGATGGGGATTTTATGCCTTCTGGCATCCATTGTGTGTGGCAATACGTATAGTGTTTTGCCTGTTTTAAGAGTTATACCCAAGCATAAGAAGTGGTGGTCATGTGATGTTTTTGATCACTATATCTTATATTAGCACATACTTGTATGGAGTTTAATGACAGTACTATTCATTAAGAATGAAGTCAAAAAAAATTTTTTTTTTCTTGGATCACAATTGGGGTTGATATTTATATGTTTAAATAAAAATGGAGCGATATCCATAAATTCATTCAGGTGATTGAATTAATTACTTCATGGATGTCTCTCACTTTTATTTCAAGTTAAATATGTACACTAACCCAAATTGTGATCCAAGAAAAAAAAATTAATGCCTTATTTCCTAAATTAAATAAAAGCATTTTTTCTTTTTAGTTATGGGATATTTTGCAATAGGCTGTTATATTCAAATTTGAATTCTAAAAACTGTGAACAATGTGGTTGGTATTTCTCATTTTTGAAGTGAAATTTACATGTTAAAAATCATTTACAATATTTTTTTGTTTATAAAGGGAACCTTTTAAAAATGCAAATTTTAGTTAATCAAGAAAAATTAAGAATTGATCTTTTATTTATTTTTCTATCTCAACTGTATATACTTTTTAGTGAATATTCAATTTTAATGAATTATTAAAAAATATAATGACATTTAGTGTGTGCCATTGGAACCTTACTGAACAGATATGCATTTTGAAATTCGGTCCAGCAACGGTATTAGATAAGACAAATAATTTGCCAATTCCTAAATATTTCATTGTTATTGATATCTAACGTGTAATAATTTGAAGGAAATCAATTTGATAAAAGTATGTTTAAAATTCAGTTACAAGAGTTGATATGGACAAACAATTTCTAAGTTAAATAAAGGATTTAAAAAATAAGATGTCCAATATTTTAAATATTTTCTAATTATTAAAATAAATTTATGCTGAAAGTATTTTACATATATGACTATAGAGTAAAATGAACGTTTATTTAAAATATGGGAGTAAAAGACGTTTGTTATTTGGTTGTGATTGAATGCTCAGGTGTTGCACAGTAATATAAAAAAATATTTTCTCATTTGTATTTTTTTTATTTAAAATCATGGACAATTGAAATTGTAGATATAGAAATCACAGCTTTAAATGTTTACTGTTTATGTTATTATACATTAGAACCCAAAAAATCCACTAATCTTTAAATGAAATTAAATCTACTTTTTCAACATGTTTTTGAATTCTTACTGCAATATTTTTTTTCCTACTTCCACTGACCTACTTCCTTCATAAAATCTTCACTACTATCCAGAAACTTAAATTTCTTCAGTAACCGAACTAAAAATGGTCCTATTTAATTGAATAATCTCATCCAACCTATTTTGCATGATTTGGAACCATTGATAAAACATCCAACTTGGGATCGAGAGATCCCAGGATCAATTCTATTTCAGGTGTTACAACTTCTTATGAACTTTCAAGAAATAAGCCATATGCTTTTTTTAATCCAATCTATGCACTGTTTTATCAATAGTGATTTTTATGTGAGAATAGTTTTAGTTTACTTTTAAACATCTTCGTCCTACAAATTCAATCATTCTTCAAATAATCCTGGCAATTAATAATCTTGGTAATTAATAAACAGTAGCTTGTTGTATGCATTACTATTAAATACCCTCATAAATAATATTATAGTATTTATCTAAAAAACTTTATAAATAAATAAGCAAAATTACATCACATAAAGAATATACAAAGCTATAAATTAAAAGCAATACTAATATTGTATATTCCGAGAAAACATTGAAAATATTAAATTGAACCTCAATGCATGTCCAATGCTTAGCATTACTGTCGAAGGTAAATATTATATTCAAAAATATCAACAAATAGAAAAACAGAATTATACATTATGTGCATATTCCAAAATGCTCTCAAGCAAACACCTAGATTTTCTGATTATTACTATGTTATTAATGAACTAGACATCTTTATTTTTACATTTCCTGTATATTATATAAAATTAAAGAAGCCCGATTTATTAATAATGTAGACTCAATAATAAATAGAACATCTAATAGCATTTTGAATCATGTGCTCACAAATGTACACTTTGTATTGGTTTTCAATTTAATGGTTGTGTTTGATAGAGAAAATGTATTAAGGTTGTATTTATATTTTCAATGCTTTCTTAGAATACACAATGTTAGTGTCATATCTCATCTTGCCTTCAAATAATGGACTAGTCCAGATTCCATTTTAGTTAAATCGCATTCATCATAAATCAATAAATATACAGATAGATAATGTATATCCAATGGCAAGGCCAATAGCCAATGGTGCTCACTGAATTTGAATGTTTCCATTATTGATGGGGATTGGGCAACAAATAGTTAATCCATTTGGAGGTAAGGTCAGGTGATTACTATCACAAAGCTGAAAGGCAGAATAAACACCCAACAGAGAACGGTCACAATGTTGAATGGCAGAATATGCACTATCCACTATGTAAGAGAACTACTGTCATAAAGCTTAAAGGCAGAATACCCTTCCAGACATTTCATTGAGTATGGCAGTGAAGCAAGTTCACTTTGAGGACTGGAAGCTGCTAGAACCTAACAGACTTGAGACAAGCTGTCATAATACAGTCTGAAGTAGTAAGTAAACTTATAAGGGTACTTGAAATCCTTTCTATAGTTTCATGGCAACTAGAAGCTATATTTCACCAATGGTAGCAGACGATGATATAATCGCTGTATATAGTGAAAATACGGAAATGTATATTTGTTTTATGTTATACTAATAAATATATATTGTTTTAATTTATTACATTTTAGTGATAGAATTATCATATTGGAGAAAGAAAACTTCCCTATAAAAAATAATTCCACAAATGAGTCTAACAATTTTAACAAACTCATAAACAAATTATGGTTTATCAAATATGTAATGCTGATAATATAAACTTATTCATGGAATAACTAAGTTTGAAAATATTACTAATTCATAAGCCAGATTTTCAAAGAATCATTTAAATCAACTTGTAACTAATGCTCTTTATCATAGTAACATTTTTAGACCTGATTGCAATGTCCATAGGTTTCTATGGATCTGTATAAGAGAATGAATCTTTATGCAGGAATATGTGCATTTTTATTAATTTTCAAGAGGCAGCCTTTTAATTAAATATCGAACATACTAAAACAAAATTACCGATTCATTTAAATGTATATATTTAAAAACATTAGATTAGTTCACTTTTCAATAATACTTATAGAGTCTAGAAAGGCAAGAATCTAAATTTTATCATCCAGACATCAAGCAATTGCTTTTGTAAATAGTTGAGATGATAGAATTGTGGTAGATTAATGGACTTGTCAAAAGTATAGAGTTCTCTAAATCAGATTCACTATATAATGTAGCTGACCAATAAAGTGGAAATAATATAAATAAGTAGTCAATAGCATAAACAGACCAATTATATAACAAGTCACTAACTTTGATTATTCACAGTAAGATAGGGGAGCTGGCTAAAAAACATATTTGAGAGGCAAGGATTACTGTATCATTCAGAACAATAATTCATAATCTGGACTTACTCTGACAGAAGGGAATGTTGTTTGATGTTTAAACCTAGAATGGAAGCTGCCAGTGGCAAATATTATCATATCTTTCAATAGGAGAGATATTACTCGAAGTTTTAGGTTTTATTAGAAATCGTGACCCTCCAAATTTCTATTTATTCCTGCCAACAACTATACAATTCTAGTTCTGCTAATCATAAAATGGGTTGGCAAATTCTTTTAACTGTTGCAAATATATAATTATTATAAATAGATGCAATAAATGTTTGGACATTATTTGCATCTCATTTATTTATCAGTTGGAAAACATACTTTTCAGCAGCAAAACACATAGCAACATTTATCAACAGGGTAAATAGATCATGAGAGAGCTTAGTGTAAATACCGATTTATAAAAATCTTAATACTTATTTATTTTTCAACTGTTTAAATTAATATGGAGATTTCAATTGCTCAATGTTGTAAGCCAAAAAAATAAAACATTTGGGATTATTGGTAAAAATTACTTCTACAAAACTAACTTCCAAATAAAATTAAAATTCAGTTTAAAATAGGATTATAAAATTAACATATTAAGAGCAATTAATATCAATAAACAATTTGGGATTGCTAATAAATAAATAATAAAATGGGTTTATTGTTCAGAATTTCATAAGAAATTTGGGAACCTGAAGTGAAAACTGGGCTGTGATCCATCGACTTCGATCTCCAAGTCTGCTAATTTACCATTGCACCAAATCATATTGCTAATATTTAATTTTAAATCATTAATTGAGATATTACACGTGGTATATTGGAAAGCACTTGAGATGATAATCAATGTAAATAACTGGAATTGAATAAAAAGCAAATGTTTATAAACTGGATTGTTAGTTTTAATTTTATATAAGAATTGATATATTACTCTGTATCTTATTATCATTCTAAGTAATTTATCATAATAGAAAGGTAAAAACTTCTGAACTAAACGGTCCTGAATTGATTAAGCTCCACTGCTCAAACATCATATGACTTAAACCACTAAACATCACATGATCACCACTACTGTATGGAGAGTTTTGCCTGTTTTAATATCATATGACTTAACAAGTAAATATTCATTACTTTTTTTAAAGCAAAGTAATAAAGCAATAATTTTCAATGATTCAGAGTCCTAAAAGCCCTGCATGATTTAATATAGCTGTTTAAGATAACAAATTCTGGAACTCAAAGTCCATGGATTGCAACCAGTTCCATGACTTACAGTGCTCAACTTTCCAATGAACTCCCGAACAATAAACTGTTTGATTAGTTTATTGGCCTATAAGCATTGGATTTAAAAAGAATGCTTAAAAAAATATTATTATTAAATAATGTAGGAAGGATATGAACTTACTGTTGTTAAGAATTGTTTATTGTTCCAATAAAAAAAATACTTTTCTATAAAAAAAATTTTTTCCCTTCCGTTTTAGGTGAAGATCTGTAAATATTTTATGTTCTTATATTATAAGATGTTAAATATCAATTTCAACTACATTTTGCTTTCATATTTCAAATGATTACAATTATATAAAAATATATTCTGTAACAAATAAAAATCTTCCTTCCCCAAAAAAGAACAATATTAAAAGCTTACACATATCAATTTTTAAAATATACTTCTATTCATTTTTATATATCTACATATTGTTTATGATATATCATATAAGTACTTTAAACATATAACACTTTCATAATCATATGATTTAAAATATTTATATGTATACACACATGTATAGCTGCCACTTGTAAATGAAATACTAATAAATTTTAATCACACATAAATGATTTATACTGCTGATCAAATATATAATGTTTAAGAGTATAAATACTTCACAGATCAATCTGATAAAATAAAGTGGCATGTCTTAGTAACTTAATTGGAAGTGAATGTTCCATGAAGTAGGTCTAAATGAGTATGATCATTTTAACTACAAGAGGGCAAAAATGCTCTGGAGATATTTTTATGATAATATGCAAACCTCAAACGCATCCCATCTACCATCTTTTAATTTCTTCAGAAGAAAACTTCCTTCTGACATACTTTTCAGCACCACATTGAACTGTAGTCCTCCATTGTATTATATTTTCTGTCATGGCTTCTCAATGTAAAACAATCTATATTACACTTGTTTAAGATAAACCTTATAATGTAAACAGAGTTTACCTCTTGCAAAAAAACTATGTTCACCATAAAACACCCTTTTAGGAAGTCTAGTACTGTTAATTAATTTATATGTCCAAGTCAATGAATCTGGGATTTTACAATGGTGGACTCCATATTATCATATCCAGCAAACTGAAAAATATATTGATTGGTTTTATGATCTTGCCATATTTTTAAAATTTTACAGAGCATCTTTAATATATATATATATAGGGAATTGGAACTCAGACTTTCACACCATCTTCAACCATCCATGCTATCTCATACCGCTGATATACTTGATCACACACATGTTGAAAAGATAAATAATCACCAATATACGTATTTCACTTCTTTCAATAAAACTTTTCTAATGCCTTTATATTATGTTATTAATATGTCTTAGTCTCATTTCCATAGAATTAGATAAAATAACAATTCTATATTATAAAGGTCAGACTATACAGGTCTAAGTAGTTTAATTATATAATGATTAGGGTGTCACCTGACATTAAACATTGAGAAAAAAAGGCAATTATATATTTTTTGTACATATACTATACATAAAATCAATAACTGTCTCTAATGCAAATTATACATAAATATTTATGTGTCATACAGAATGGAACAATTCAATGATAATAGTAGTATTTAGCTGAGCTTGCTTTTGGTACTCCATATCAGACTCATGGTGAGTTCAATGATATTAAAATTATTTAGCTGAGTGTGCTTTCAGTAATGTGTGACTCGTGCTGAATTACGTCGCCATGAGTCTGGTAAAAGTACTGAAAGCATGCGTGGCTAAATACTATTAATGTCATTGAATTGTTTCACTCTGTATGACATATAAATATACACGTGGGTATAATATACTATATATTTAAGTAAGTTCTGAAAATATTTTAATATGATGATGACCACTACACAGTCACTATTTCCAATACCAGGTAGATCCTGCAGAACATAAGTTATTCCCAATAAAATGGACATGGAATAAATATGCAGATCGATAATATTATATATATATATAAATAACACATTATTTAAAACAATAACAAAACAATAGTTCATTACAAAATACTATAATTATCAGACGAAATATATTTTTCTTTAACATTTCTCCCATCTTTTTTTTTAGTTCACACACATGGTGGAAAACAATAATTATTTATAAAGTGTCCAAAGTTTTTTTTATATTAATTTTAATCTTTCCATTAAATCTTATAATACAACTTTTTTTTAATTTTATGATCAAGCACATTTGCTGGAGAATAAATTCCTGGCCTTTAATATACTCCAAATATAATCATATGTGTGACCAACCCTCACAAATAGTTATTTATAAGCTTAATATCAGTCACACACAACATATATCTAATATGGAATAATTTTAACCAATACACTTTTTTTACGATAGATCTGAATCCCAATTTAACAACAACTCAAACTAATTATAAGAGATGGTTCTTTGAATCCAACCCTGATTTACTAAAGAAAACTTTAATTAACTGAGGTAATTCTTTTGGATCTGATCCCCAAACTTACAGAACAAAACTGAATAAATCCACCATATAGATATAGTATATAATAAACCATTTAACAGTGATCTAACAATTGCATGGACATAATAAGTTCTAACATAGATAAAATTTAACTTGCAGTAATCAAAGGAAGGGCTAATTTACATATAAATAGCTTTATCAAATTTCAAAACAAATCTTCAATTTAAAATGCTAATAATTATATTCACCCTCGGATGCTTTAAATATTTATCGAGTGACACATTTCTGATTAAAATAAATATTACATCTTTGATTATTTATCTTACAATTTCACATTAAAGAAAACTTTCTTTTTGTTTTTAAAAAAAATGTTAACAAATTATATCATATGGTAAAGACAAGATGGAGCAATTTTTTTTAACTTAATACTTTACAATGCAATCTTTTTTTAAAACTTTCTCCTCCTGTTTTAATTAATAAATATATAGTTTATTAGTATTAAATATAAAACTTAAAAATGATTAATACTTTAGAATAATAGTTTAAACATTTTTTTAACCTTATGAAGCAAAAGTTCTGAAGACAAACTCCTCTACAGTTCATGGAGGTTTTCTTTTTGATCTAAAATGTGTATTAATTTACTACATTTGTAAGTTGCCATAATTTCCTTTAACAATCTCGTCCTTTTAATTTGATATTTAAGCATTGTTTCTTCATTTTAATTAGATATTCTTTTGAATATATAGCTTCATCAGGTCTGTCAGAGATCCAGGGTAGATTTCAGTAGTTTTCCCTTTTTCTACTCATTCCTCATAATGAAGGTTCAATGCAGTTTGAATAAAGTGAGAATCCAGTTGACTGCCTTTAAGAAAAACTGACCATATATAGGTTTTAACATCATTTTTAACATAGTTTATCGGTATTAAATATAAAACTTAAAAACAGTAATAAAGTGAATGGATGATTTAGTATTACATGACATTTTTAATATCCTTGGATCTTATTTTTGTTACATCTTCAATCTTGGTTTTAACACTTTTATTTTATCTGAACATCTTTTATTTTTATTTACAAGAATTTCAAAAACACATTCATTATTTGATTGAATTTGGAAAATACTGTACTAAATTGCTTGAATTTTTTCTTTGTTTTCGAATCTCATATTAAAACAGGCTTAATCTTTTTTTAAAATTTAATTATTTAAAATCTATTTCTTAACTGAGTTTTTTTGCAATTCATTCACTGCATTCTTTGATAAATTTTAATATAATTTATATAGTTTACAAGTTTTTCTTAAATTTGAACATTTTTAGCAAACCTATTACAATACTTAATATTTTAATATATTTAATAATTTATTCTAACATTTGCATGTAACCTACTTTATTGTAAATCATTTATTCTACTTTATATATTTGAAAACTTTTGAATGCTCTTTGTTAGCATCCTTCACAACTTTGAAAACTTGTTCATAATCATGTGGAAGACCATATGTCCAACATTAAAATGAATCACTATTTCTTTCAAAATATAACTAATTTATTTGCACTAATGGACACCCTATCTTTTAATTTAGTAAGAACAGCAGCAACACATTCGACTCTGTATTACACCTTAACATCTAAGCCATCTTTCTACTTATAAACCTATGAAGATCTTTTAAATTGATTTACATTGTTTGGGCAGTTTCAATCATATAAAGAGCTAGCAGTAATCCGAGTAAATTAGCTCTACTGCAATCTACTATAGAAAATAAGAAAGTCAATCTCGGTTCGCTTTTATATATGTATTTTTAAACATATTTGACTATTGTATACTTGAAGTGCAACATAAAAAAAGAATTGGTTTTAATTGTAATTCTTTTTCAGTATAGTAATCTATAATAAATGTTTCATTATTCGGACATTCATAAGTAGTTCGAGCACGGAAATAGAGCTAGGCTACGATCCAAGCATCTTGAGCACCACACTGCCATTGCGCTTAAGCCACGCGGAGCAACTAAAATCTATTAAAGACGAATCTAGCAGATTCTCTTTTGTCAGTAAAAGCATGTTAATTCAATACTAATTACCAACACAGTACAATATAGCAGCTAATCATAGACAAATAATGCCATAGTAATTAAAAAAAAAAGTTTATAAAAAACAGAAAAAATACACTTCTTTACATATTATCCAATCTTTGTAATATTGGAGCAGATTAATAAAGTAAAGGTACGATTATAAAGACTCACCACGCCCAGGAATCTCAAGCCTTTTTCTACAAATTTGATTTTCATATACAGTATAAAAAAAAAAAACCATAAAAATCAGTTATAACTTAAAAAAGTCATCAAACTCCCCTATCTAAAACAATATGATAGAAGTAGCTGTCCACTTAAAAAAACATTAACTTTCTCAAATTTTTAGGCAAGAAAACAAAATGTTTACCTTTTTCATTTAGCACAAAAAAATAAATATAATGTTGCTTTTTTAAAATTAAAGAAAACAATTCAAATACCGATTTCCAGATAATACTTTGTTTTAAAATATACAAAGTACATATAATTAGTCACATAATTAAATTTTCAAAATGCAAATGAATAGTTTCAAAAGAATAAATTTTTATAGTTGATTCTGTGATACTATTTATTATTATTATTTTCAAGACGTTTTTTTTTTTTAAAAAAAAAAAGGTATGAAACATGATGTCCTTGTAGCAATGTCACGTAATACCGAACCCTAGGGATTATGCTGCTGCTAGTGCCACCTATTATAAATAAGTAAAAAAATTAAAAGCCTCGTTTTTGTATTTCGCCATTTACCGAGACTGAGTGTCGTAAATATTTTCTTTAACATCTTGGATAGTTTTATTTTCAACGTTTCACCATTTATCGAACACGGTTATGCAAAATCCATTATAAAAGGTAAATTTACTATAGAAAGAAAAAAAATATGGTAGTAAAAAAACCACCTGCTAATGTTTTACGTTGTATTTCAATTAATTAATTTTGTTTTGATTTTTTTTTTCTATATTTGTTTTTATTTGGAAATAGCTTCGTAATTATGACACTTATATTCAAGATAATTTATTCTACGACGACTGTTGCTACCATCTTCCTCTAACATCTGTGTTTATTGAAAGTGAGTTTTCTGCTATTGATTTGGTGGGTGTTTTTCAGTTTGGATAATGTTAAATTTTATATAGCGAAAGGCTTTTTTTTTTCTGTAATCTTAGATTAATAAGTTAATAATCCCCAAGGTTTTTTTAAAACTGTGATTTATTAATAAACATG
Source organism: Epiperipatus broadwayi (assembly GCA_028023455.1). Lineage (NCBI taxonomy): Eukaryota > Metazoa > Onychophora > Udeonychophora > Euonychophora > Peripatidae > Epiperipatus > Epiperipatus broadwayi. The sequence goes on from JAQFVV010012582.1 coordinate 1,083,297, forward strand.
AATTTTTATCTTAATTAAAGTTAATTTATTTTATATGGGACTGTATATGTCTGTGTATCTCTGTGGAACAGGTTTATTATTTAAAATAGCCTCTTTAGAAAAGTATCGCGACTAACCTGTAAATGCTTAGCTATTTTTCTATTTTATTTTCTAAGTTTGTTTACTATACCACATATGCTCTAAAATTGTCAGAGTTGCCCAATGGAAAATGGATTTTTAGAATCTTGGAAATAGAAATATTTGAATTTGTTTAGATAATAGTTTGTTTTCCCATGTAGTGTTTATTATTTATTAAAATAGAAAATGATATGACTTTACTGTTACTATTATATCTAAAGCAAAGATATTTAGTTTTTTTATCTGAGCTCTTGAGAGTTGAGAAATATATATCACTATTATGGTTTTTAATGTCATTTAATTTTTTTTTTTAAGGTTTAGGTATTACATTCTTCCCCTTTTACTATAAGTTCGTTTCACTATTCGTAATCATTTCCACTGTTATCACTTTGCTCTGCGTGGATTAATGAAATGGCAGAGTGGCGGATTTTGGAGTTCAAAGATCATGGATCGCAGTTTCAGTCCTATCATTTCCGGTGTTCAAACCTCACATGAATTCTTGAGTAATATTTCACTCACTTATTATTAACTTTATTTTTAGGAAAATCATTAAATATATTGTGATTTAAAGTTAATTTTTTTTTGATATTTTTTGGCATAATTTCCACTTCAATATTTGCAATACTTCTTGTGATTTACCATTTATTAATTTTATTTACACACCATAAAACACTACATTTTTAAACTAAGCATTTAACCCTCTCTTTGTTGATCAGTTTGATTAACAAAAACATCTTTGATAAATATATAATTAATTACTTTAAATTAAATATTACTAATTTCAATAGTATGTAAATGACTATCTTAGATATGTAACGTTTAAGATTAAATTCATATCCCAGAACATTCTCGTTCAAAATATCTTATTAAGAATTATTTTTGCGGGTAGTCTCTTAATGAGTCATTTTAATAAACTTGCAAATGATTTTAGTTTTCATAATGGGCATTGATAAATGAAAAGTAAAATTATTTGCAAGTTTTTTTAAATGTTTTGTTATGAAACTGCTTGCAAAAAGAATTCTTAGTAACATATTTGGAATGAGAATGCGCCGTGATATGAAATAATATGAAATAATTACTCTGTATTGCAGTTTTCAGTTATTTCAAATTTTGAAATTGTACATGACAAATCCTTTAAAAGTCTCATTAGAATTAATTTAATTTCTGAATTATTGTCAGTCTTTTGTTTTTTGTTTTCATTTTCTACCAGTAGACAGCAGTAACTCTTGGACTAGTTTCTATTAACAGCTTCAGAACCAAGATTATAATTGCTGTTTACAATTAATATGGAGTAACTAATAGTAAAACAGATTAATGAACCTACAATTTACTTTGGACTATGGGTATGTAAAGCTTAAATAATTAATTCTTACATATGACTATAATGGCAGATACACCATCATTATAAGATTTTGATTGCTGTCCTTGATCAAAAAAACTTTAGAGTTACCACAAAATGGAAGCAGTATGGAAAAGAATTTTTTTCCACCCATCAACTTTACCATATATTTTAACATTTTAAAATAAGATAAGAAAATAGTAAGTTATGTACTTGGGAAAAACATAGCCTGCGTCTAAAGCTACAAAAGTTAACATGGAATGATTATTATTTTATATGAAAAATGGAAAGAGCAAATTATAAAAGAGAACAGAATTGCTAAAATAATTTTTAACAGAGAGAAATATCAGACAAATTGATTAATAATGCAGGTAGTGAAATAATCAAAATAATTAAATATTGGGATAGAAAGCAAACAATTTTGTGAATAAAAAGGAAAAGTGTTACAGAAAAAATAACATCGAAGATATTTATGATAACAATAGACAAATTAATGTCTTCACTATCTCCTTGTTATTCAATTTAATATTGATATAATAAATCATTTCACTTTATTTTTTAGAAGCAATTTTATTTTCTTTCAGCTGAACCTGCACCTTTCATTAGGGATCTATTCTGTTTTATTTGATCCTGCAGTCTTCATCAGAGATGTGTTTAGTTTGTTATTCTATTTCAGCTGAACCTGCAGCCTTCACCAGAGATCTGTTGTTTCATTTTAGCTGAACCTGCAGTCTTTATCAGAGATCTGTTTAATCATTATTCTGTTTCGGTTGAACTGGCAGTCTTCATCCAGATCTATGAATATATTTAATATATTTCTTAATAATATATCACATATTAACTACAAATGCACTTTAACTTTTTCGATTTAAAGTGATTATAATTGTACATAAAATACAAACAGAGGGAAAATTCTACATGCAATAGTGTTACCTAGTGCAAGCTAGAATAATCAGTGGATGCAAGAAGGTTTATGTATAAAATTTCTATTGAAACAGTAAGGTCTGCTTTGCAGATCTTCGTTTCACCTTTTCTCACCTACTTCCTACCCTCATACCTTAGTTTGAACCCCAATCTATTGTAGTGTGTCTGCAATACACTTATATACCGAAAATCCCGCCTAATTTTAAACCACGAGCACAATGCTCGTATTATATATATAACTTATTCCCAAATAAAATAAAATATTATGAATTATGTATTTGTTCACATAATTTACATTTATTTAAAAGTAGGTTATATAAGTTGTAATTGTGCACACACTATGATATGCATTTTAAAACATATCAAAATTATAAATTGTTAAAGTTATTTTGTTTGAATCTATTTACAAATATATTACCGTCATAATGTATTTTGATTTAAAATAAAATTCATTTAGTAAATATTTGTTTAGTAAATAGATTCAAATATTGCAAGTTAAAAGTAAAATAATTTTCGTTTAATTTAATAAAAGTCATTCCAAATATTTCTTTAAAATAAATGAGGGACAATAGTTTAATTAGCTAATATTATATAAGTTTTATCTAAAAACAGCAGATGTCCACTTAAGGTTTTCTTTAATTAATAAAAGTAATTTTTCATTAAATCTAGTTTGTAATCCGAATGTCGACAGGGAAATTAACAAAAGAAATTAATTAATGTTGAATTCCTTTAGACATTGGGATAGATTTAATTACAGCTGATAAGTCCGATATATTTTTGTAATGCTCCAGGGCAGTTCTATTGTTAACATCTACTATAAAAAGAATGGTTTTCTTTTGTTCTCCAGTTTTTTTTTCTTCTAATGTTTCTAAGAGAAATCATTCTGAGTTCTATTCTAGTAATTTGTAAATCTTGACATGACAGAGTAGAGCGTGAGAAGGCTATTTCTCTCCGGAATGGTCATCTGCTGCCGTAGACCATCGGAAGTTATCACACAGGGAACCCCGGAACTGCTGCTGCCAAAAATATGAACATTTCCAGATTTTGCTGTTAAGTTATATAAAAACCTGCCGACCATCAATCTACCTAAATGCTTCTCCAGAGGTAACCCTAAATTAACCCAAGAGCTCTTGTGATAACTAACATGCTATAGCTATTTAAAATTGTTTTCCTTATATTTCACATAACTTCATTATGTATTTCTTTAACGTGTTAATATAATATAATCAACAGTTTTGCTCTATCCTTGGGTTAATATTTTCTATTTATAAAGCTTTCTTTTATTTTTTTATGATAATGTGTCAAAATCATCTTTGACCGAGTGAACTATTCCCTTTATTGAAAGTAAGACGCCGCTATTAAGGCATATTTTAAATTTATAATTTTCCAATTTTATCATCTTGCAAATCACTCGTTCGAGGGCGATTCTTTTCTTTAATATAATATAATCACATAGTTTAAAATCTACATGTTATTGATTTTAATCTAATATAAGAGTATGTGTGAAGTCAATGGTTAAATGTGTCCCTTAATGCATGATTGCGTATATAAATCTATACTTGCTTTTTAAACCCGAAAGCATGCATTTTCCTATTTTAATTACCGTGTTCTACTTTAATTATAAAGTTCATCATTGACATCGAGAATGTGCGGACCCTTTTTAAATGAATTTCGGGGAATTTGATCGGGCATTTCTCTTAATCCGAGTAAAACCCATTCAGTATGTTTTTATATACACTAGTCTCGTATTGCTGGTAAATGAATTGGTTGTTGAGACCGCTTTGTTTTATTTTTCCAAGGATTCTTTACATGGCAAAGTCCGTTCTTTTCGTTTATTGCAAGTTTCCAGGCAGAGTGTGTCCCAAATGACACACCTGGGAATTAAACGCAATCGTCACACAGTCACTAAGTTTCGGCTGTTCATAAAATACTTTCCTACGGGTTAGCGGCGAGATGCCCTCCGTAATTATTCTGCATCTTCAATATTGTTTTATTTTATATTTATTTTACAAAGCATCCGTGACTTAAACGTGTCACACCCTCCAACTTTAATAAATTCATTATCAGCAATACCGACCTCCCAATGCAACTCTATTATTATTATTCTCAAATAAATGCTTTGATCACATTCCCACTTTGTTGTTAGTAAGCTTTTGTCCGTGCTATCCTCGAAATCAATAAATAGTTTAGAACACTTAATTTTCAAATATTTTCTTAAACTTGTATAATTGCTCAAAGCACCTCGCACATGTTCCTATCTCGTCAAGCACATTATTGTAATGCTATTAGCCTGAGGAATAGAATACATCACTTTGTTTTAAAGTCTTTTGTCATTTATTGAAATATAATGCCCACAATTATTTAATATGTGTCCCTGTCTTATATAAGCAGACAGTGGCATTATATATATAATTTATATGAATAAATTTTGTGAAATTATTTAAAACTAAATTTGATCTCTTATTTTATTTGATTCCTATCACTGTCTCAGTCTATAGATATATATATTTTCTGCATTTCTTTTGTAAATCCATAGATGTTAATTAGCCACCCAAGCTTCTTTTAGTATAGAGTCTTTTGTTTCTCCCTGACCACCAGGCACCGGTCAAAGGTTATACTAGTAGTGGTGTCAGATGCGTTATCACGTAGATGGCGCTGTGAAATTTGGATTTTAGATTCGAACTTAGTATATCTAGAAGGCAACCCCTCCTAGAATGTTCAGTTTCGTGTCTGGGGTTTGAATTCTACAGTGTGTTAGCGAGATAGACGATTCTGACTGTTACACTATCTGGTGCCTACTCATCTTTAAACTAGTTTCTAGCTTGTGGCCTTCATCAGTGAAGAGCTTTGGATCTGAGAGCACTGATTCTAAAGTCTAGATGTAGTGCCCTCAGATCCAAGGCTCCTTCACTGATAAAGGCCATAAGCTAGAAACTAATTTGGGGATGTTGTATAAGTAGACACTAGGTGGAGATTTTTTGAACAAGCCTTTTTGCATTCATTGATTACTCCAGCTTGCACTTGGTGACACTACTGTACGGAGAATTTTGCCTCAGTTATAACCATTTATGTAAACATAGGGAATGGTGATTATGTGATATATAACATATATTTCAATTTTTTTTTAATAAAACAAATGTTATAAATAAATAATCACTTAGGAAATAAAATTGGTTTTTTAAAAAAAAAAAAAAGAAGTAATATATAATAATAATAAAGTTATTTTTATTTAAAATTAGAACAGGAAGTCTAGAGAGAAAGAGAGAGAGAGAGGAATAAACTAGAAAAATGGGAAGGATGGAGGGTTAAATTTGTTGTCTGATTTTTGTGAATGTGAAAGTGAAAATGTTGAGCATTAATTATTACAATGTAATAATATTTGTAAGGATAAAAAAGAAATTGAGAAATATGGTGAAAGGAAAATTTATGGTTAAAAAAAAAGCTGATGGGTTTCTTTGTTTGGTGGATCAGAACTAATAGAAAATAACAAGTAAAATTAGATAAAACAAAGAGAATTTTGTAAAAATCAGATAAAAGATATTAATTAAGAATAAGGATTTTGTAAATACAATATATGTATATGTATAAATGCAGAAGTACTTTCAGTTATTTATATAACCATTTTCAACTGGAAACTTTGGCTAAATTTAAAAAGTTTTAAATTAAAAATGATTATGCAACTGACTTAAAGTACTTCCGTGCTTTATAATGGTTATTATTAGTATTTATTATTACCAACAATATTATTATTGCAATAATTACTAATATAGCATATTTTATTTTACTTGTATATATAAATTAACGGTAGAATAATGTCTAGTAAGAGCAATGGCATAATAGAATTATTGGTACCTTGTTCAAAATTTTTGCAAAAGCTCTTTTTTAATATTTATAATATATCCATACATACAGCAGCACTCGTAAACAAGTGCAGCCATTCCAACTCCGGAGGGGGGGAGAAAAAACTACTCTAGAAATGAGTTTTGCAATGATTATACAAACCAATCTGTGAACTGCAAATACGTTTACATATAAAACAAGCTGGTCCATTTTTTTGTTTTTTTTGTTATGCTTTTAATTTTTTTTAATAGAAAACCTTTATTTCTGAAATACTTCAACATCATGTCTAATTGTAGCTCCCCATTGTATTCTTTTCTCTGCTATATCTTCCAAAAGGAAACGATTTGTAATATATATTTTTTTGAATATATATAAAACAAAAGCCGCTAATCTTTGGGGCCCATATGCATTGCCTTGCTTTCTTCACAATAATTATGCCACTGGTGTAAAAAAGTTAATTAAATGGAATTTAGTTAAATAGAATTTAATTGAATTGAAAACTATATTTTAGTTAGAGAACTACAATTTACAGAAATTATAATCTGCAATAATCACCTTTAGAATGATTCTATCTCAAATAAAATTTGAAGCCAATAACTATTGATCATTGAATAGCTGCATAAGATGTTTCAAAAAACAGACTCAGTAAATGGAAGACAAGGAAACCAAGCATATGAAGAGAAAGATAATTCTTGTACAAAAGCATCACAAATTTATGAATAACACTTGTGAAGGAAACTATTCAAGAACCAAGTGAGACCAAGTGTTTGGCGCAGCAGCAGAGCAGCTGACTTGGGATCGGGAAGTCTCAGGATTGATTCTGGCACTCGCAGCTCTGGCTCTTGAACTTCTTATAAACTCTTGAGCAATAAAGCCATTAGTCTTTTTTTTTATATACAAAGCCTGAGATTATAAGTACAACTTACTGTCATTATTTAAACACATAATCATAGGATTGATATTATTTTTTATACTTTTCAATCTAGCTAATGTCCAACCAGTAAAACATTTTAATTTTGTTGGACATCTAGACTGCTGTCAAAACACAAGTACACTGTTACTTCTAGAAGTCATCGATAAATCTCAGTTTAGAGTAATTTGATATACAAGTAAATGATTAGTAAAGTAATAGATGATGGAAGAAAATCAGTAAAAGAGTACTGTGTAGACACAAAAAAGGATTTAGTGTCATATATGGGTAAATAGCACATGCAGTAACAAATTGAATTAGATCATAAACTATAACCTGACAATATTCTTCACAACTAATCTAGGACTATAATATGTTGTACTCAAATTTTCCTTTTGTCTTATTGTTATTTGATACTTTTACATTTTTATTAATTATCTATATTTTGTGATGTAATTGTAATAAAATACTATTAATACTTAAGTTTTTAGTTTAATGAAGATTAAAGGCATACCGACCTACCACCTGCTATAGTATTTTATTTAAGTTTTAGATAAATTGCACTTATAAAAATGAAAATAATGAAAACTTATTTTGTTTTCAAGATGGAAGCCATCTGGTGTGGAAACTGAATTTTTAATGAAAAAACTTCCTAGGACAATGACTGATAGTCAGCACACTGTTAATGGACCATTTAAACGTCATAGTAGCAGCGACGATGAGATGATTGATGTTGCCGCCAGCACCCCCACTGACATTTTGGGTCGCCATGCAGAAACAGGTGATTTTGCATTTTTTATTTTTAAGTATTGTCAAGTGGTTAATTTAGTTTAATAAAAAGAGTAAGATTGTTATTTTAATAAGTGACTAATATTAATAAAATGAAAATGTTTTTAATAATTATGCCTTTATAATAACATAATAATATAGATTAAAGTGATTAAATACAGGACAAGACAATTTAGTCTGGTTTCATTCAACCACCAATTTAACAAAGATGAATATAATTGAACTATTATTAAAAGGAGAAAAGGATAAATAAAAAAAATTATAATAATAACTTCATGAGATTTTAAAATAAAGTAAGTAAAGACATTTGCATTAAAGAGAAAATCAAATATCAAAATAATAATTATTTAGTAATGATAATGAATAACAAAGCACGAGTCTAAAGTCTCTTGTATGACAAAATATGTCCTACAGAACCATGGAAGACAAATCCACCAACACTCCCAGTAGTGTATGAGTGCATAATCTATGCTACCAGATAAAATGAATATTCCTTTATATTTATAAGTTGATCAGAGTTTTCCTAAGTATGAAATGTTAAATGGCAAGCCTTAAGTGATGACATCCACACATGTTATAGCATATATATTGTGTACAATCAAAGTTTTATGATTAATATTTTGTATTTGCAAATAATAATCAGAAAGTAATAAATTCTTACAACCGCTATATAAATATCAATTTTTTTTATACACATAAAAAGCCTTTTTCAGCACCTGATTTGGTGCTCTTTCGGATTATTAACATTTGAAAAGAGCACCAAATCAGGTGATGAAAAGGGCTTTTTATGTGTATAAAAAAATTTGATATTTATATAGCTGTTGTAAGAATGTATTATTTTTTGATTATTACTTTATGGAAGAACAGCATAAAGATATTTATTCTTTTCCAGTTTATTTGCAAACTACATATATATTATAATGGTCACCCTGAATAGCAAGCATGTACTCAATTCTTAAAAATTATTTAAAGTTCTTTTATATTTAAAATATTATTAAGAATTTTATGCATGGAGAGGTGAAATATATGAAAGCATTTTACTCGGATAAATAAACATATCATTTATTAAAATGAATTTTACTAAAAAAAAACTTAAATTCATGTAAAATGTCTTAAATTAAGCAAAAAAAATTGAAATAATATATATATTTTTTGTGTGGTTTGAAGAAAATTTAATTTGATCAAATTTATTGATAGCAAATGAATCTACACACAGTAATCAAAAAATAAGACATTTTCAAATTATTGTCTTTTAATTACTGATCGAATGCATACTTGTAATTAAAAAAAAAATGTAAAGAATTTTGATAAGAGAAAATATAAAGGGGACACATTTTTGGTGAAATTATTTTTCATTCGTTCTTGTTTTAATTTGATCTGGACTGGAGAGTTGGACATTATAAACTTTTTAGCTTTTGTGAACTTTTAACGTGGCTAAAAAAATATTTCACGGTTACTGTAGTTTTTGAAGAAAAAAAATCGTTCTTGTCAGAAATGTGAGACCAAAAAATCATTTGTTGATCCGGCCAGAGAAAATGCATTGCTAGACACTAAAGTGTACTAACTCACTGTACACTATGTAGATTTCTTCTGGAGATTCCTGAACTCAAATGCCAAGGCCTAACCCAAGATTAATTTAAAATGCCTATGGAAATGTGTACTTTAATGGATTATTTTGTTTTGAAAAACAGAATATTTTAAAAGGAAATCATTTGACAGAGAGAACATTACGATTTTGTACTATTCTGATCATTAATGAAAGTGTTAAAAAAAACAAAATATCCTGGTAAGACTTTTTTTTTTTAAACTTTAAAAAAAAAAAACATATTGAAAAGCATTAAGTCAGTACAATCTGATTTCTCTATTAACATTCATTTTATATGTATTGATTTATTTTATATATGCTTTGTTGTATGAATGGGTTCAAAAATAATTGGTTTTAATTTTTTTGTGTGTGTGCACATATATATGTACTAATTTTAATTGCGAAATAAATTGTTAGTTTTAATTCAAGGTGTCAGTACTTTTTTTTATTTAGCAGCTTTCATTTCCAAATGATCATTTTAGCACTTATCAATTAAGAAAAAATATATATTTTAATTAAAGACTGTTTAACTACATTGCCATGGTATATTTGTAAATTGAGGGATGGCATCCTGATAAAAGAATAAAATGTATTATTTTTTTATTTAATTTAAATTATTGCTAAGTGAAAAGAAAAACTATTTCAAAATATTAGTGTTGATTTTTGAGAGTTGATTGTGAAATATAACCTATTTTAGGTTCAATCATCTCTATTATTATCTATTTTAGATGTAATTATGAAATTTGCACTTGTGTTAATCATATTTAAAGATGGTCCCTCATGGTTACTGGTACAATAAAATGGCTTCCCAAAGTGTGGCTGAATTAAGTCATTTTCAGTTGATTTCCAAATTTAGTAAACAATTGAATTACATCATATTAGAATTAATCATTTCTGATATTAATGTACTTAATTTTATTACAGTGAAATAAATTACTTGTCTCTTTTCAATATTATAACATTTTAAAATCTGAATAAAAGAAATATGATTTAATATATAAATGTTTGGCACATGATGAATACTGTCAACAATTATTTTCTATTTGATTGCTTATACCAATATATATATATATGTATAATTAAATAAATATTAATAATAAATTCTTTTATTACCATGTCATAATAAATCTTAGTCATCACATTCTTTAAGAAATTGTGAAATTTATTCCATATTAATGCATGAGGTGACAGGTAATACAATTTTAAATATGTATAATTATTATGTTAGTTATGAGATTGAAACTAGTTATGAGATTGAAACTTTATCTGTTGACAATTTTGCTTCAAACACATGTTTATGTTGCACTTGCATTCATGTCATGATATTTATAAATATGTAAATAAGAGAACAATTGATAATTCCAGTGATGGTGGGAGGAATCAATAAAAATAGTATTGAAGCAAAAAGTTTATTTTTTCATGTTTATAATCAATTTCACAACAAATTATTGTTATAAAAAATCAGACCCATCTCTACTCATTTTTTTATTAATATTAAATTAACTATAAAACATGAACACATTAGAATACTATTATACCCATATATGGCAATTTTATACATACTTCGACATTCAATCATACTATTGTATGACATATAAAGATATAAATTCCACAAAGTCTTGTTACTTCTTTCGATGATCATTGAATTATCTCAGATTTGTAATAATACATCTGTGTATGGTATGGACAGTGTAAGGATTGTGATCCAAGATGTTCCATGGCATCATCATAATTAATATTGATTTTTACATAACAAAAATTTTAGATCTCATGTACATTTATAAATAAGTAAATAATGAAATATTTTACACTATCCACATGTATGTATACACTTGCACTCCATCCAGTCATACCTTCAAAGATTGTTAGAATATATATTGAACGGGTCCGATGAAAAGATCATGATTAATTGGATTTAAATCCCTTTTATTATAATTAAAAAAAAACAAACATGAATGGACTGGCCCTTTGAGCAAAGGGGAGAATACCATAGATAGCATAGCCATCAATGATGCCCACGGTCAGATCGAGCTATGCAAAGCATAGCATGATCACATTTCCGGACCTTGGCCCACCTTGATTGCTGAATTCAAACCCCTGCCATCCAAAGCATTTTATTTGTTTTGAGGATCAACCTCAGGCACCAGACAACCATAGGTTATAGTCAGCATTCTTCGGATGACAGGCACACAATCCAGCACTTGAAATATCCCATGACTAGTCATACTCTCTCTCAGGGTCCAGCACATTTACTTAACTCATAAAATAACTCTACACTAATTTATTGGTGATGCAGTGACAAGAGAGAGAGAGAAAATAGACAAAATAACAATTAAGCAAACATTATTATTCAATTAGCACACATATATTTAATATAATATAACAATACATTTTACATAAGAAAATATAAATGATGACTTTAGACTATAGTTACAATAGTCCATTAAAGTTCATTTCATTTAAAATTAAGTGTATACACAGCTGTTTAAAAGTATATTTACCCAGATTTTCATTTTATGCATATTGTCCAATGGTTTTGGTTTCCATTTGGTTTTGCTTTTTAACTGGTTGGCTTTTTGTCTCTCCTTTAATGGCTTCATGGCTTTTCTTCCAGGTTTCTGTCAAATAATGAGAAAGAGAGAGTATGCAACAGCATCTACTTTACAATCTTGGTATTGTACCAGGTATTAATTCAGGCGGGATAGTTGATGGCTGAGGGCTTGGGGCATGAAGCCCTGTCATACACTCCTATAGCTTATGTGACTTCTGCATTAATGATGACCGCAGCAGTAATAATTGGTTTACTATTGCGGTTACAATTTCCGAATATTCTGCATTCTTTAGAAAGAACCCGAACTCTAGACTAATAGCGATGCGAACTGTATATGACAAATCTGACTAAAGAATAATAACCAAGATGTAACTTTTATATTTTTTTCTCTCCCATTGTTTATTTCCTTATCGTATTTTTAATTTTGATCGTAAAATTGAAATCTGTCTTTTAATTAATTTTACATTTCTTTAATTACATTCAAATATCAGCCTTTTAAGCCAATTGTGCATACGCTTTGTGAGTGTTAATAATAAATGAATACTTTCGCACCAATACAAGATATAGTATTTATGCAGGAATAAAAGGAATCTCTTATTCCTACGACTCTAATGCTTATATATGAGCAAATCTGAAGTGCTGGCAAGTAAAGCATGAGGATGGAAACGTCACTTTAAATTACTATGTACGATGTCTGAATGAATGACATGGGTGAAATTGTCTAGAATTTACTAAACGTCATTCCAACTGAAACTTAATCATGCATTCCATGTTAATTTAATCTTTTTCTTAATGTAATATCTTGATAAGATAGTGCAGTGGTCTTTTTTAATTAATTTTATTTTGAGTTATAATTTTCTTTTATCAGCCAAGTAATTACATTTTGAAAGTTTTACAAACATTTATTTTTACAGACTAATTTTTAGTATGACTTTCCATATTTACTTTTTACTTTATAAAAGTTTTCTTTAAAAAGAAAGGAAAAAAAGAGTTTTAAATCTATTTTCTAATTCTATTTTAGACCCCCCCCCCCACTTGCTTTTTAACAAATAGTTTTATTATATTTTAAAAGCAAAATATAAGCAATCTTTTGATTTTATTTTTAAACTACATTTTAAAACCACTCCTTAATTATTACTTTTTAAATAAATCTGTTCATTTATTTTTAAATGAAAAAATATGTAATGCGAACTATCTGCTAGTGGTACAATATATATATAATAATAGTAACAGAACTTCACTTTGGGTCACCAAATATATAATCATATGTAATAATTAGAAAATAATAAATTCTTTATAACGGCTATATAAATATCAATAAAAAATTTTTAGACATTGAAAACCTTTTCCAGCACCTGATTTGGGGCCCTTTTTAAATGTTAATAATCTATTACGTTAATGAACTATTTCAGACATAAAATCATCTAGTGTTCAGTAATGAAATTAAAATAAACAATAACAATATAAATCATTAAAATAAATCAAAATCCTCATATATAAATTCAGTAATTACAAAATAATTGATTTACGTTGTTATTGTTTTAATTTCATTATTGAACACTAGATGGTTTTATATCTGAAATAGTTCATTAATGTAATAGATTATTAACATTGAAAAGGGCACCAAATCAGGTGCTGAAAAAGGCTTTTAATGTATATATTTTTTTTATTGATATTTATATAGCTGTTGTAAAGAATTTATTATTTTGTGATTATTATTTTATGGAAGAACTGCATAAAGATTTTTATTCTTTTCCAATTTTGATAATAATATGTGTGTGTGTGTGTGTAATGATTTATCCATCCAGATCCATGTTGAGTCATCAAGTGTATAACTGTTTGTGATTGAATTAAATAAATGTAGAATAACTCTATTAATGCTAATGATAATCACATATGATCAATCCTTATTTGATTATACTTAATTCGTCAAACTAAAAGTAACTTTAAGTATGTGGTCATATGTATTTAGAAAAATTTAAGGAAGAATTGCTAACTATGCACAAATCCTTAGAAAGAATAAATACACTAGACTGCCATCTCTTCCATTTGGACCAGGAAACTAACCTACATCTTTAAACATGTACTTGACTAATATATTTGAATATGAACAGCTGTATATGTAAATAAATAAATCTAGGTGAGTTTCAATGTGCACTTTATTTTCAAATGCTAGTTTAAATAACTTTTTTTTAATTAAAATGTTTAAATCAGTAAATTAATTCTATTTCAGTATTTTCTGGAAAACATTCTAGTTTTTAATACGTATTTTTAATATTTAAAGTTTAATGACAGCTTTTTCTGTATGGGATTTTTCCAGAAGCACATTAGAGCTTAATTAATACAGTCATTGTTGTCTTGACTGGCATTATCTCTATATATAATTCTGTAACTGCTATCATTATGTTTGAAATAAAAAAATTATTTAGTAATTAGTATATGAGCTGGAATTTTCAACAAGCTTCTGTCTGCTGTACTAGTATTTTATGTTTGAGGTAAATTCTTAGTAAACTGCTGGTAATTATGCTTAAGTTTTTCAAATGACATTCTTTGGTCAGTTATCATGAATAGACAAAAAAGAAAAGAAATATAATCGAATGGTTTTATTAATTAAAAGTTTAGAGCATCGGAAGGGTCAGAACTCAGGGACCTTACGCTCCAGTGTTTGAGCACTATATCACTACATTAAACCGTCAAGAGCTGTAGGCAACAAATAAGCTAAAAAGATTTTTTTTTAATAGATTGATATTGCAGTATTGTGGGTAACAGGCTAGTATTCTTTGTTTTTTAGTTTATTTGCAGATCATGATCTACTGGCAGTAATACTAATATATTAATATTTTAAACCAAACTTTCAGGCATTCAGAATCTTTTTATATCAAACAATCTTTTATTGGAAAAAAAAAAAGATAAAATGATGTCATTAAAAAAGAAATTGATTTTTTTTTTTACTTAGACAAACTTACAATATACAGTAAACAATGTAAGTAGTTTTACACAAAATGGACTTCTCTCTCTCTCTCTCTCTCTCTCTCAAAAAACAAATAAAAACAAACTTTTAAGAATTTCATTGCTCTGAAATAAAATGCAATAAAAAAAGTTATAAATGCGTTAAAAGAAAGCTTTAAATTCACACTACAGAAATTGATTAGCATATTTTTCAAAACTCGAAGGATATTTTTTTCACATTTAAAAAAAGAAAATTGTAAATTTTATACAATTTAATAAAATACTCTATTTGTTATTACTATATATAATTCTAAGTCAGTATGTAACTTGCTTATACGGAATGTTTTATATATGTAATAGAGGGATTTGAACTCAGGATTTGTCAGTCTATTCATCCGCCACTCCATCTCAAGTTACTGATGAATGCAGGTTCTGCATGAAATATGTATTTTGGGGATCATGTATCTTTATCGCATGTGTGTGGTCGTGTGTATTGGTTGCTTGAGATGGATGAAAAATACTGAGATCAAATCCTTCTACTTATATATATATCATGCCCCAGCTAATGCTTAAATAAACTAATTGTCAAGACAACACTAATATTCTCTTAGTTTATTTAAGCATTGGAGGGTTAATGTGATTTACATATGGTAATCAATTAGCTGTTGGCATTTGTATGTTGGCATTTGTATATTAATGTATATATATGTCAATCCAACATTTTACAGGGTAAATGATTTAAATTATTTAATATTGTCAGATATATTACTGACAAGGTGACCTAAGCATCTCACTATATATATTATAACGGTCGGGGTATTGGTGATCCTTTCGTATCTGCTGTACAGAGTACCATTAGGCCATTCGAACCTGGAAAATTTATATAGTAGGCAGATACGTAGTGTTAAGATCTAATTTTATATTATTTTATTTTATTATGACCGTTAGCCCATCCCACTAGCTAGCTCATGGAGACGCAGAGATATATTTTTATTACAAAAAAAAAATATTTTTTTTAAAAAAAATAAATAAAATAAGCCACTGCCAGTAATAACACAAAACAAAAAAAACATTTATTAACGCACATATAAATATTTAAAATTGAGGAATAAATTTATCTTGTTTAGATTTTAATATTAATTTTAAGTTGGTTATTATTTTTTAAATTTAAATTATTAAGAAAGTCCGCACCGATGGACAGTTTAATAATATTTTTACTTTAGAATGTTGAGTATAGATAGGCTACATAGGTTTCTCAGCTAAAAACTTTTCAAAACAATCATTCAATCTCAGATTAAAAGTTCATAGCCAAACCAACGTCTGCTTCAAGATACATAGATGCAGCCAATGCAATATGAAGATGCTAGCATAAAAACATGCTGTTAGGAATGTGCATCTGACAGCGTGATATTATTTGAAGGACATGATCCTCGTCCAATCCAGGAATATGCATCTGCCTGGCGTAGGAATCATGTATATAAAATAATTAAAGAGAAATGCTACATATGGGGGACAGCGGTCTATCTGCTGACTTATAGTCCCTATCCATAGAGCTAAAAAGGGATCAGTGGCGCAGGAAATACATCTGCTTCATTGCAACGCAATGACTATATCTTTGGGTCATGCATTCAATTGGGCTTTGCCCTTTATGCTAAACACATTTCACATTATATTGATATAAACACCCATATATCACTTCACCAGCATCGACCTAACTACGAGACAAATAGCCTGAAATTAAAACCCTTCAAAATAAACATAAACGATTAAAATATAAAGTTATTGATGGAATTGCAGAGGGAAATTTATAATAAACCCAATGGCACTCATCATAAGGTGCCACATTGACCCCAGTAACTTAAAAGATATACGAATAAATATGTTTGGACCCTCAGCATGAGGTATCATATTTACCGATATCTATATATTTTAATCATATGAAAAAAAAAAAAAAACTAAACGTTAATGAATCTATGCAGCTATCTACACCCAGCTTAAATTTAATACATTTAAATAATTTAATCGATAAATATTAATTAAAAAAAAAAATGGAAATGATTTAATTAAATTAGCAAACTCAAATATATAAAATTAAAAATCTTAATAAGTCAGATAAAGTTCATTTTAAAAGTTATGTTTGGCTGGTTATTAAAAGTTTTTTAATAAAAATATTGACGAAAGTTCGTAATTACTTTTTAAAATTTTATAGTTCATACTTTACAGTAGAGGATCTCACAGTTCTTTGGGCCAATTCCCGTGAAGACTTTATTAGTCATACTTTCGTGGAAGACCATTCTGTTGTTCATACTGTAGTTAATCTGGAGGCTATCTTAGTTGGTTCAATTCTGGAACTATTTTATTGTAGGACCTATATGATTCGGGTCTACAATAATGCCATTCATAAATTAACAGTCACTTCATTTGAAATAAGAGAGAGAGGATGAAAAGTGCGTCTTTTCACCCTTCTCAAAAAATCAAGCTGGAACTAACTTTTATTGGAAATTTTTTTCTTTTTATTTTAATCCTCCGGATTCACTGAACATGGTTTCCTGTTCCATTGATTTTCATTAAGGTCTGAGCATTGGTTGCTGCTTCTATTGAACATTCTAATTTTTTTTATTCTCTTATCTGACTTTTTAATTATATGAGCCCCAAAGGCTAGTTTGCTTTTCGTTTAATTAATAAAACAATCATTTCCATTTACTGAGATTGCATAGGAATCTTTTAACAAAAATATTTTATCTTTAGATCTTTACTTTTTTTATAAAAAAGTATGTTCAAATACTTTTTTTTTTTTAAAAAAAAAAAAACTTAAAATTTTCTATCTGTGCGACAATATATATGTTATCGTAACTCTTTTAATTTTGGCTTTTGTTTTTTTTTCTTTTAAAACAATTTTATTTGAGATTTATTTTGCCATTTTATTTTAGTTTTAAAATAATTAACGCATATGTATACCATTACAATATATATATATATATATAAGAGCACAGATGTAGCCTACATTTTTGTTAATAAGTGATTTTTAATCTGTTGCATACAATCTACAAAAATTGTTTAGTTTTATTGGACCTATAAGATGAAATGCTACTCGAATAGAAGCACTTAGCATTCTTCAATAAATCACAGACCAAAAAAGAGCCAATTAGTTATCTGATGTACATTTCAAGAATAAAGCATTGATATAATTTATTTATTAAATATTTTGGTGATGGATTTTTATAAATATTTGACAAATTGTATTTATTCATTGGAATGTTATTGATAAAACAGAAAGTTATTAATCAATATATGTTTTGAATTATTGTAGAGGAAAATAAAGAAGTAAAACATTTAATAAATATTCTAATCTCATATTAGAGCCAAAATGATTGGGTTTTTGGTTAGGAAACTATGTGTTGTATAACATTTGACTACATAGGTTTCACTAAAGTTGAAGAATTTTCAAAATTAATGCATAATAATATGATCTTGAGTCTTGATAGAAGGGAATTTTTCAGATGATCTAGGTAATTTCATGTTAGAAACAATTGCGTACTATATATTAATCCAGAGTTATATTTGGACACATGACAATTATAATTAATTTTTATTAGAAATTGCTTGTGGGTGATAATAATTTGTGTGAAGAAGTTGCATCATTTAGAACTAATAGTATGAACTATATGAACACTTGGGGCTTCAATATTTGAGTACTAGTGAAAATTCTGGAATAGATTAGGCTTAGAAACTACTCCCCATGTTTCTTCATTCTGCCTGTATTAATATGAAGCTTTTTATTAGATTGTTCAACTTGAAATTTCAATATGTGAGTGAAAATGTATGTTTAGTCAGTTTTATATACAGCAAATTCTCTTATCTTGCTTTTGCTATGGAGTGTTATGATAAATTATTCAATTTGTATGTACAATAAGTTTTAAACAAGAAATGTTGTAATCTTATTTAAGTTTACACTTTCAACATTTGCAATGTGATGGCTTTCTACATTTATAGTTTTTTTTCCTTGTAACAGAAAAAAAATGAATAAGTGAATTATAATGTCACTAAAAGTCAATGGTAGAAAATATTAGACTTATTTTAAGAGCCATTTTGTAAATTAAGTGATTTTATTAAAATAATGGAACAAAAATGAAAATTATCGCTGTTTTTCCCAAAAAAATTATACATGTTAGGAACTATCTTGCTCTCTTTATTGGTAAGAAATTG
The DNA here is from genome assembly GCA_028023455.1 of Epiperipatus broadwayi. Classification (NCBI taxonomy): domain Eukaryota; kingdom Metazoa; phylum Onychophora; class Udeonychophora; order Euonychophora; family Peripatidae; genus Epiperipatus; species Epiperipatus broadwayi. Next base: position 1,102,507 of record JAQFVV010012582.1, read on the forward strand.
AAGACACTTTATTCTTATTGAGAAACAGATTCACTTCATCCAAATATTTGTTTGAGTGATAAAACCAAATAATTTTTAAGGTTCTGGTGCTATTCAATATTTCCTTAGATGATCAAGATGGTACAAGTCACTCCTAACAACAACAGAGGAAAAGACGAGTGGCTCTTCTCTCATGCCATCTAGCATATATTTGAGTAATGAGTAAGGATAGCAGTTTAACTGCATCAGTATCAATCCCACCTGGAAGATTTTTGAATAGACTCTAGCAACTGTTATTTTTAATATGACTCCATGTTTGATTTTTTTTTGTGCAATTAAATATTTTTTATGTATATTATATAATTAGTTTATATATTAGATTATAAATATTTAAGTCTTCTAATAATTAAAGAAAAAACATTTAAAATTAATATTTTAAAATTGCAATAATAAGTATCTTACTAACAAAGAAACATATCGTTATTGGCTTGATGATATTATTCATTTAGTGTTTGTAAAAATGGCAGACGTTGTGCACTCCAGAAAAACTAGAATTTGTTCGAGTGGTTGTTGTAGATCGCGCGCTGATAACGGAGGAAGTTAAGTAACATAATGGCGGACGATAATCCCAAGAGATATTTGCTTATTGCAAATATTTCTGGATAGAAGACGTTACCTGATTGGACAAGGATTAATTGCTACAGTTATCAGCAAGCAATAAAAGACGGTGTAACAACTACGCAGGGGAAGGCAGTTATTAGCAGCCATGTTGGGAGAAAATCAAGCAGTGTAACATAGAGCGCAGTAGAGAGCAGTCACGCAGTAGCAAGTTGCAGACCATGCATTTGGAGAGCATCCGCTTGCAGACCATTCATTGGAGAGCAGTCGGTGCAGACCATTTGTGGGAGAGCATCCGTTGCTGAGCTTCGTTGCAGACCAATTCATTGGAGAGCTTCATCGCAGACCAATTCGTTTGGAGAGCTTCGTTGCAGACCAATTCATTGGAGAGCTTCGTCGCAGACCAATTCGTTTGGAGAGCTTCGTGGCAGACCAGTTCGTTGGAGAGCTTTGTTGGGAAAGAATAGTGTGGGAATTGTATAACGTTATTTGCTGACCGCACAGTATGACTTGCAGTTATAACCTTGGCACAGTCGTAAGTGCAGATATTACAATGGCGCAGTCGACAGGATGAACCTGTGAGTAGCGAATAAATTTTTAATTACATCAAGTTTAGCTACAGTTGGAGAAATCTGAAAAATAGAAAGCACAGTTAGTATAACGTTAATATCGGAAGCTGAGTTCCACCACGCTTGCGCAGTCACCAGTGAACGTTACTGGCGAAAAAGTTTCGGCCAAGTAGGAATAGAAAAAGAAAACATCAAGGAATTGCAACAAGGGTTTTTCTGGAGTGGAGGGAGGTGTAGTGTTTGTAAAAATGGCAGACGTTGTGCACTCCAGAAAAACTAGAATTTGTTTGAGTGGTTGTTGTAGATCGCGCGCTGATAACGGAGGAAGTTAAGTAACATAATGGCGGACGATAATTCCAAGAGATATTTGCTTATTGCAAATATTTCTGGATAAAAGACGTTACCTGATTGGACAAGGATTAATTGCTACAGTTATCAGCAAGCAATAAAAGACGGTGTAACAACTACGCAGGGGAAGGCAGTTATTAGCAGCCATGTTGGGAGAAAATCAAGCAGTGTAACATAGAGCGCAGTAGAGAGCAGTCACGCAGTAGCAAGTTGCAGACCATGCGTTTGGAGAGCATCCGCTTGCAGACCATTCATTGGAGAGCAGTTGGTGCAGACCATTCGTGGGAGAGCATCCATGGCTGAGCTTCGTTGCAGACCAATTCATCGGAGAGCTTCGTCGCAGACCAATTCGTTTGGACAGCTTCTTTGCAGACCAATTCATTGGAGAGCTTCATCGCAGACCAATTCGTTTGGAGAGCTTCGTGGCAGACCAATTTATTGGAGAGCTTCGTTGGGAAAGAACAGCGTGGGAATTGTATAACGTTATTTGCTGACCGCACAGTATGACTTGCAGTTATAACCTTGGCACAGTCGTAAGTGCGGATATTACAATTCAAAAAGTTAGAAGAATGAAAATATTAAATATTAGAATTTTATGTTATTAAAAATAATAATAATAAAAAATATATATATATTTAGAATTAGTTATCATCAAAGAAACAAAAAAATTACGTCAATAAATTATTAATTGTTATTAAAATATTTCACAGTTTTTACAAAAATGATTTGATTTTAACCTGTAATGGCTGTTTCCATGGTGATTTCCCATTCTCGTAACATATTTCCTATATTTTCTAAGAATGGTCTTTTTGAAAATAAAATGTTTTCAAAGACAATTTCCCCCTGGCGATGTAGTTTTTAGTTTAATAATGTCTTTTGCAAAAATATTGCATCATAATCATTAACAATTATTGAAAATCACATTTTTTGTTTCATTTAATCAACACAGTGTAAAACATCAGCTAATCACAAATCACTACCTTAATCATAGCATTGTCAGAACAATAGAAAATGATGTCAAACACACTTAAAGGTCCATCTACTGCTAACATCTTTTGGAATTTTTCTAAAATTAGTACATTAAAAATGAAAGCTTCATAGAAAGAATAGCTGCAGCCCATCACACACCGTAAATTAAGATATACCATGCTATAAAACAATGAGAAAAGTAATAATCCCAGGGCCATTACACTGTCCAAAATGTCAAATATGATAGCATGATGACAGCTTACTTCTGTGAAGGATTGAAGTATTAAGAATAGGATATTTCTATATGTATGGGAATCATTAATTACTCAAGTCAGTGGCACTGAATAAATAGCTGCATTTTGTTTGATCCTATTCTTTAAGTTGGGGATTTAGTGTATTGCCATAAGATAGAGCTTCTATTACTTTTGACAAATTGTTGTACATTTCACATTTTGAAAACTTCACAAAAGAGTTTGTATCACTAGATGTGAAAATTAAGTAGGTAAGCTATTTATAGAGCAGACTAGAGTTGTTTTTGGCCATTGGCCTTTATTCAGTGGTGAGCTCTGTCTAGCACATATTCATCCAGCAATCTCACTTTTACTTTATCTCATTTTTATTTTAATATTCAAGTTATGATATTCTTTGAAATATTTACTTTTTTTACATTGAATTTGTATATAATAAAGTGTACTTTTTTTTTTTTGCAATTTTTTTATTTATATAATGGCTTTTTACAGGTTTGAATGTTTTTTTCAGATCTTTAATGAACAAATGTATTCTATTAATTACATCATAAACATGCACACATACGTATAGATAATGTATTTTACACCAGTGTTTTGTGCATAGAGATATGTATGCACACATATATGAAATTTTCTATTTCCATGCATAAAATTATATAATGTTATTACTTTTTTTTGTGTGTACTATTATAATTATACACGAAATCTGCATGTGTATTTATATCCATACATTTGTATCCCATATCTCCATATACAAAAAATGTCCATATTTATACACACATCAGCGACCCTGTGAAAAGTTTTAACGGATTCTCTCTCCAAGCTGGCTGCACCTCCATCTCTAACGATGCATGTGTTTCATAGTGATATTGTTTAGCTAATCATCATCACAGTTTTAAGGTGTTGCATTTCTGGATCATGAATGACAAATATAAAATATGCTCTGCTTGCTTTCACAGAATCTTGAAAACCACTTGAAAACATTTACACAGATTGAATTATATCAAACAATTTACTAATAGTGTTGATCAATTTAAAATAAAATTTAATGTTAACGCATTGTTTCATTGTGGGTTAAAAGCAAAACACACATTTCTTATCATATTTTTGGTATAGGCATGTTAGTACCTTAAAAGATTTATGATGAATATGTGTTGATTCAGAAATGGGACTGAATGCAACTTGGAGAAAGAACCAATCACTTTTTACTGGGACACTCATATTAATAGAATAAGTCAACAATAATTTCCTTTTTCTAGAGAAAATCCTTTATCATTACTTTTAAATTTCATTATTTTTCCAGAACATCTTTGACTCTCTTATTAGTTGGATTATAATCTCATCTCAGATTGTAAGACTCTCATCCTGTTTGATTCTATTATGGTTTGTATATACTTGACTTTTTTGAAATCATATATTCTGTTCAAAGAGATTGTTTAATTAACATAACTAACTTAATAATAATCAAATTTTACTAGCGCAATCTTTAGATTGTAATTATAGAGAAGTAGAGAAGATAATAATCTCTTCTCACTAGCACCATTAAACTGTGATGTATATTCTTGCCCCAATCACAAGGTAGAAGAGCGACTGTCTTATTTTCAAACTCTGAAATAGATTTAAATTGAATGATCTATATATTCATGCTCTCACTTACTAGACACTTAATGTTGGCTCATATAAGTGTATTTGAGTTTGAAAATACGACATTCATTCTTATTCTCTCAAAGTCTATCTTGTGACTGGGGCAAGAATATCCTTGCAGTTTTAACATCACTGTTTAATGGCGCTAGTGAGAAGGGATGATTATCTTTTATATAATTATAACTGGCTTAACAATTTTTGTATTATCAACATTTCAATTAAATTAGTAATTTATCAAAATAAAATATTCGACCTCCCAATTAATGCTAAAGGAATTTTGACCATTCAAAATTCCATTATTTATTAAATAATTAAAATGGTATATGAAACTAAATTAAAGCTTAATTTACTTTATTCATACTACAAATAGAGGTCTAAGTTGTATCATAAAAAAATCACATGCTTTATTATCACAAATTACAATTTATGGATGTAATTTGGTGGGCTTATACAGTGCTGTATATCTAAAAATATGATGAAACAGCATTTAATTTGATTTACTTATGTCATCCTATCCTCATACGTATTTATGTACATTGACTGAAATGCAACTGAATCTCTCTACAGGCATTTTGTTTTCAATGCCAAGCATGTTTTACAATTATTTAGCACATTTAGAATCTTATATATTTATAATGCTAACTGCATATACCTTTAAAATATATAATTTATTATAAAAATTTCTATATGTAATCAGTTCAATAACATTTTTCATACCATCGTGTTAATGCATAGCATTTAGCCTTTATTTTTAAATGATAAAGTTTTATATGAATAAATAAACTATTGAAGTTCGTTTTACATATAGTTGGCTGGCACTCCACAATTTGCATTGCAGTCTTTAAATATGTTGATATTTAAATACTGATTTACCAATTTCAATAATTTGATGTATGAGTAATAATAAGAATAATTCTCAAAAAAAGATTCAATCATTATATTTTGTTACAACATATATATATTTAGAATCAATCATTTTATTTGTTTTATTTCAGTTTTATTTATTTAATCTTGTATAAAACTTGAAAATTTCAACATGCTTTCTTTTTTATTAGTTCTTTCTTAAATATATAATCCAAACAACAAAATATATTTGAGAGAATTTTAAAGTAATAAAACATATACCAACTCATGCTGAATATTTACTATTCAATAATAATTTAAAAGCATAATTTCTGCTTTGATTATTTAATAAATTTTATTTTATTTGATAAATGTAATAATCTTTGATTATAGGCTGGTTTTGGCACTAAGCATATTATATTTCATTTTAAAATAAAAAAATATTTAATAACAATATACAAGATATATATTTTCAAACTTTATCTTATTAGTAATTAACTCTGACTTTTAACATTAAAATTTATCTTTATTTACCTTATAAGTAGAATTTAATCATTTTAAATTGGAAATTTAATTTATTATATTTTTAAGTAGGAATTTATTGTGTAAGATCATATGGTTGTATTTAAATTCTTATATTGTGTAATGTGTGTAAAAAATGTCAATAAATTTAATTTTCGTCTTTTGGCACTAAGCTTATATAAATATCTAAAATTATAATTAACTTTAAGTGACGTCTGCTTTGTTATGTTCATTTTCATTATGACTTTTTTCTACCTATAAACAATTGTCTTGGGATGACCTACGTTCAAACTAAGCAAACATCATGAAATCGTATAATCATTTCAAGCCTTATAAAAACTTTTCACAATGTAAAACATGCTATCATCTAGCTTAAACAAATTTCAGAATTAAAAAACTAGCCAAATTTCAAATTAAAATTACATAACCACTTATTTCACTTCCGAGGTAGACTATTTTTGCACATGAGAACTCTACTTTGGCAGTGAAACCAGTGAAGTGGTTGTGAATTTTAATTTTAAATTTTGTCTACTTTTTTTAAATTCTGGATTTTATTGATAGGTTTTAGTTTTTGAATATTTTGTACGTATTTTACTGTTATTTACTTTATGGTGTAAATCACACATATTTTTGAAATTGTATCCAAAATGATCTAATGTATTGGTATCATTTCGATTTTTTTTAAAAATTATAAATCATAATATAATATAACATAAATTGATTAAAATAGTGTTATACAAAAATCTGAGGTATCTGAGGCTTCATTATTTTATAATTTAAACACTAGAGTTTATACAAATCTTTAAAATGATCTTTTAAAGAGTATATATAGTGGTGATTACAGTTATAATTTAGCTTTAAGTTGGATTGCTGGATATAATATATATGTTATTTTTAATATTAATAGATGTTTAACTCACACAAATACACATTCTTGATTTAAGAAAAAAAAAATCATTTCTACTTTTGTTCCAGTTTTTACATCAGACTCTGTTGATGACTTACCTCCTGGAATTGGTCAGTATGATGATTTCCATACGATTGACTGGCAAAGGGACATTGCACGGGATAGAATGCGACATCGCTATATCTTGAAAAGAAAGAGTTATTCTGTTTTTGATCTCGTACGTGGTGCCCATGATGCCTGGTCAGGATGGGTTTGTGTGTTTTTGGTGGGCATTGCAGCAGGTAATTAAACAAAATTCACTATAAATCAAATTTACAAATTATCTATCATGAATTTTAATATTATATTACAAGTTCAGTTCAACTACAAATATTTAAAAATTTAGAATTTAAATTTTGTCATGAAATAGAAAAAAAAAACCTTTACTAAATTGCATTAAAACAAATTATTGTATGGATTTGAGTATGGTACTAATCATTCAATATCTCTTGATTCTTCAAGCTTACAATAGATGGCTCTAGAGAAAATCCGAATAATGAATTGGTGTTCCTAAAAGCATATGTTAAATGTAAACAGAGAAAATTAAGTGTCGTTTTGTTGTTATAAATAAAAATATATAATTAAAATGCAAAGAATAGAATCTAAATTGTTTCTGTGATTAACTGGAATTGTCTTATTATTTTTTAATTTTAGACTCATAAGTTAACTGTTTTTTATTTTTGTTATTTTATAAAAATGTTTAAATAATACTTCAGAGATTAAAGGTGATTGCACAAGTGACATCTTATGGTTTTAAAAGATGGATAAGATTAATTAGCAAGCTATAAGAAGGAAAAACATTTTTTTTTTAGTTATGAAAAAAGTCCTTTAATTCCTGCATTAAATATTAGTGTACAGCATGTTGTCATACATATTATGAGATAAAGAAATATTTATAGTTATTTATTTTATTTAGCATATGGATGTTTTTTCAAAAACTGCATAAATATTAATTAAATATAAAAAGAATGTGTAGGTTCCAACTAGGAGATAGATTCACTACTGGCTTGATTAATTTCTTCAATTCTGAGTAGCTTCAGATCCAACCGTCATTAATTATGAGATCATGATTTGTGTTACCCACATTAGTGGCTGTTAAATTCCATTTATGAAATATAAGAATGAACAATCATGGATTATTTGAATGCATTGATAAGATGCCATAAAGAGCAAATTCAGCTGGCTTTATTGTTGGATTTGGAAAAAGAAATTTATTTGTAACTTCATAAGATTTTCATTTTTAATTGAATGCCCAAAAGGTGATGAAATTATATCTTAAGTTATTTATAAATCCGATCAGCTTAAAAACTATTTATACGTTTTTGTGAAACAAATTCTTTTCTAATATCTGGTGAAGGAATATGTGATAGAATAGGAAGCCTGCACAAAAGAGGAGACTTGCGTATCCATAATATTTGTCATGATATTATTTAATTGAGTATCCAGTGTAGTGTGGAAACTTTTTTCTCTAAACAGAGCACAATAGTCACTAGCAGAATATGTTAAAAATGCTAAGAAAGCTATCCCTAAAATCAGTTGTCCAAGGAGATTATTCCTAGAAATTAATTTTTGTCCAACTTTAGATAAGAGAAAAATAAATTAGATTATTTCCTAACTAGTGTGGGATAGAATTGTGTTTCAGTCTATTATTGCAAAAGATTATATTCAGATTAAGAGATTATTCCTTTTGTTTAGATTTTTATTGGCTTAAGAGTAAGATACCAATCTTTGAAAAGATTTCCAATCTTTTCATTTCTGTAATGTTTTATTTCTGGGAAGTATCTCTTTTGAGAAGCCAAAGCAATATCATCAACATAAATGAATTTGATCACTGATGAATATTTTTATTAAGTGAGAGAATTGAATCCCGTGATAAACCATTCTATAAAATTTTGTATCTACTATGATTATCATTTAGTCTAACTTGAATTTTCTATTGGAGAGTATTTTGTTACATAAATTAATGGTTTTTCTTCATTTAAGATTTTTAGAATCTTTCAGAAGTCCATTTTGCCAAAATGAATCATAAGCTGAGATTAGATTTAGGAGTTTTAATGTATTTTGACATCCTTTTGCAATGTAACTTATTAAAGACAAAACATCAGTTTATTCCTGGTCTAAACCTAGTCTGTAAGTAGATGGCTCTTAATTACTAGCAAAATTCTTATTAATATGATTCTGTTCAAAAAGTTTATAGAAAATATATAATAACGATTTTGAGAAAAGTTTTTTAGATCATTGCTGAAGTTATTAGGTATTAAGACTGCTATACATATTTTATGGCAAATTTTTGAAATAATTTCTGTATCAATAATGTTACTGAATAGTTTTAGGTCTTACATTTTTTTAAAAGAAATTCTGGAAGTATGCTATCTGGTTTTGAAGCCTTTTCTGATTTTAGTTAATCAAGGGTAGTAGGTTTAAATTCATCAACATCTACAGTTTAACAGATTGATATTAGTGAAAAATTGTGAAAAAGAAGCTTGCAATTTCTACTCTAATTACTTTTTTTTTATTCTATCAATCTTTAGATTAAAAGTTGGATAAGTTTTGTAATTTTATTAGCAGTAATAATAGTATTTCTTTTAGAGATTCATCCATCAAACTTCCATAAAAGTAATTAGACTAAATCATTGTATCTTATAAAATTTTGCATTTCCATGGTTTCACTCCACTTGGCATTATCTAAGTGATTTTATAAGTTTGTCAGCAATTTCAAGATCTATGATAAATTGCCTATACGGCTAATTTGTTGCAATCTCTTGAGCTGTCATTATGAATTTGTTAAACCTGTTATAGAAAGAAAAATAAATAGAGAGATTTGATTAATATTCTGTTAAAGATATTCAGTATATTGATTTCAGTTAGATTTCCTTAAATTTCTTCTCAGAATAGTATAAATTTCAACTATAGGAATGTGAGATTACAAGAGTGATATGATTTATGTAGGATATGGAGAAACATATCAATAGTTAATCAGGTAATGGGTAACCATTTTTTATTGAAATAAACATAAATATCAGGAGTTATCTGTCTGAATGGAATGTTCCTCCTTGCTCGGCATAGTAAAGTAAGTGCATACTGTTTAAATCCATTCTTTATAAAAATTGACAACCAGTTTTGTTCTCATTTATATATTCCCAAAGATTATTATGAGAATTGAAATGTCTTATAAATACCATAGATATAGGAAGATCTGGAAATGGGGGGTCAGGTCAATTAAGGTTTATAAATATTGCATACTGAAACCTAAGTGAATGACAATTGCAATCTCATTTGAAAAACAATCTCCAATGGAAATTGTTTGCTTTACAAGATAGTTTGAGATAAATTGTAGCCACACAGAATGTATTCCATTAATAACCAATGTAAATCCTATAATTTTAAGAAGATATGTATTATTAGAAGAATGATGAATCTCCTGGAGTACTATTACTCAACATTGTGCTGCACAATTAATTTCTAGAAAATCTCTAATTTTATCTTGATATACTCTTAATTTGAAGTAATTTTATTACGTTTCCTAGGTGAAGAAAAGATTCTGTAAAGGTTTTATCAGAAACTTGAGATGTTTCATGATTGCTAATATGATGTAGCTGTTTTTCATTTTGCGAGTTTAGGATCCTAGACTTAATACGGCTATCCTCCATAATATTTTAAAAGTTTCACATTGTATTTTCATAGTTTGCTAACTTGAACCAGGAGTTCATCAACATGAAGCCTGATTCTTCATGTGCAGAACAATTGGTTTCACAAGCTAATACATACAACTTGCAATGTAGGCCATGGAAAGACTATAATTAATAAGAATCATATTAACATCACTGCTAATAAATAATAATAATTATAATATTCAAATATATTGAGTATTGTAGGAATGGCAGGAACAAAAAATTAAAAAACCATCAAGCATCATAAAAAATAAAAAATTGTTTGAGCAACTGTTTAGGAGTCTGGAGTTGTTTGAATATCTAAGCAAATTCATTTTTGTTAAGGTAATTATTTATTTAGCATATGGATTTTTTTTTTAGACTGCAAATTCCAACCAAGTCTTCTATTTCTATAATCATAGATTTGACAATCATTAACTATGTGGTTCATGATTTTGTGTTTGACTATATCTCATAGGCAAGTGGTTGTGAAATTCCATTTATTAAGCAGATGAACACAATGTCCATGGGTTACTGTAAATTTGTTGATAAGAGTCCTATAATGCTCAGAAAGATCAAATCTAGATGGTTTTACTGTTGGTCACAGAAAATGAATAATAAGCTATTAAGTAAATCAGACTTGCCAACATTTCATGATATAGTTTCACAATCAATACTTGTCTCAAATTGAGATTCCCTTTCTGGATGTTCAATGAAGAACTTTTTCAAATAAAGAATTACAATGTAAAAAATAAATTCCTTAGGAAGTTCCAAACAAAGTTCTTTTTCAGACCTAACAATAAAGGTGTCTATGATAGAGACCAATCAGTACTACTGATATCTTCAGACAAGAATGTTGGAGTTTTTACCAGTTGAGAAAGTTTCTGTCCTAATAGACAGTAGTGAAAGCAGTATCCAAAAATAAATTTTGTTGCCTCTCTTTGATTTGAATTGTTCAGTTCATAATGTGATTGATTGAGTTTATCCTTCATTTGAAATGTTGCTTTTAAAAAGGGTTTGAAACCTAATGTAAATTGAATCTGAGGCAAGATAAGAGCACTCTTTTCAAATAAAATTGCTGATTTATAAAAGAAAATCTATCATGCTAAGAAAACATCGCCAAAACAGTTCTTACTTATCTATGTTTTCTGAAGCTTGTTTATATTATTTGATCATTTAATTAATATCATATACACTGAGAACAAATAGAAATGATGTAATAAATCAATACAAAAATAGACAATCAGGACAGTTAAGATGTAGAATATTTAATACGTCAATGATGATGATTAAACATTTTTAAGAAGAGAAGATTGCAAGTGGAGAGCTTTTGAATCTGAAAAGACATAGTAAGGTTAGGAATATTTGGGGTATTAAAAGGATGGATGATAAAAGTGATTTTTAGGGGAGGGGGGGGATGAATATGTTTTTAGATGAGTTGATTAAAAATATGAATATAAATTGCTAGTTTAATAATAATGGCTGATATTGTAAATTATTTGAATATTTTTTTATTTTGTTTACAGGAGCTGTAGCTGGAGTAATTGATATAGGTGCTAGTTGGATGTCTGATCTTAAAGAAGGAATTTGCCCTGAAGCTTTTTGGCTTAATCGAGAACAGTGCTGCTGGTCTTCCAATGAAACATCCTTTAATGGAGCAAATTGTAAAAAGGTGTTTTATTTGACAAGCATTTTATTAGTATATTATTTTGCTAATTATATCTATTGAAAACTAATGCTATCAATATGATATTATGTTAAAACAACTACTACACAATGAAGCTACTGTATATATCAATATATACTGTTCTAAGACCCTGCAGCAGATTTCATGTATAGTGGATAAGATCATATATTGTTTAAATAAAATGCTTAAAATATACATTTATATATTTATAAATACAGATATCTTAACACATATATATTATAATTTAAAACTTATATTATACACAATTCAGTATACTAAACTCAATATAGTATTTTGTATGCATTTGTTACTATTTAAAAATTTAAAAATACATGGAAGCATTTTCTTTTTGCTTGTTTTAATTTAATTTTTTTTTCCTAATTTTATCCCTAAAATTTAAAATTGAAGCAATTCAAATGTGAGTGAAAATTTATTTAATACTATAAGTTAGAAAATAAAGTACTTCATTTAAGCAGTTTAATGATATAAGTGAAATATATGTTTAAAAAGGAATAGATTAATGAAAACTGATTATGGTAACATGTAAAAATATACTAAATGATATAAAAAAAGCACATATGGCTTTATTGCTCAGGAGTTCATAAGAAATTTGGGAACCAGAACTGCAGACCTCCTGATCCCAATTCAGATGGTGCAGTTCCACTGTATCTAAAATTTGTCATAATCATAGTATCATAAATTTCATTTAAACAAAAAATTATTTAATGTCTATTAATTGAATTCTCATTTCGCTTTAATTCTTAGTCAGTTTATATTTGCATAAATATTTTTTATTCAGTTTTTTTTTTTGTATGAAAGATAACTTTGTTTTACGCAAAATAGAAAACAGATGTTTTTTGGATCTGATGCATCTTCCAGTAATCATCATGAATTTTTTGTTTTTATATTATTATATTATCAGCCAGAAATTTAGAAAATCCTTAATGTTTTTATCTAAGCCTATTTATTTGGATAGTTGTAGAGATGGCTGTTGGAGAAGAGAGTATTAGATCCCAAAAAATCTAGTTACTCTAAATTTAGATGCAAAAGTCCTCACTAATGAAAGCCTTAAGTCTAAACTAGTTTGGGGATACAAATAGAACAGCACTAGATAGAGATTTATTATGCCCTCCTATCTATTGATTACTTATATTTACATGAAGTAGAAGAAATAGAATTGTAAAATAAAGATGTTTTTTGGAATTTAATGCACCTTTTTTCTTGCAGCCACAGTTTACTCGCCCCTTCCCCTTACCAAATTGTCAAGCTATCAACCTGAAATTGAAAAACACCCCACTGTTTTTAACATAAGCCAACTTGCTTGCATAGTTATACAAATATATACTGTAGGAAAAGTGCATTGGATTCGAAAATCCAAGCCCAAAGCTCTTCATAGATGAAAGCCATAAGCTAGAAATTAGCTTGGGAATAATTGGATAGGACATTATTGGATAGAGATTATTATGTACTAACGTCAGGCTTCTATTGATTTACTCATGTTTAGGTCAGAAATGGAATAAAAGAATAAATTTGCTACTTATTAATTTTTTATTCTTGTTAATAAAGACACATATTAAGTTATCTGATCAATAAGAAAAATTTGCCAAATCTGCTTTTACAGATTGACATGTTGAAGGTTTATTTAAATAGCTATTAGATTAGAATGTATGTGAATAATCAACAGATCTCTTAGAAATGCTTTCTATAGTACTACTATAAACCTTATCCTTTATTAATTCTACAGTATGTAACTCCTTCTTTTTTTCCATCTATCACAAATTTCTCATCTTCTCTGACTTGTTCACAGTTTTAACATTCTTATATATATATTGTAATATAATATTTTTAGTGGATATTTAGATATAAATGTTTAATGTGTGAAATTATCTGTTTGTAATTATTTAATTAGAAAGCATTTTATTAGAACAGTAATCAATAAAAACCAACTGCCCAGGCTAAGAATGAAAGTAAAACTGTCAGGACTGTTATTCTTATTGCATTCAAAAGGAGGGTTTTTTAGGTAATTAGTTATTTCTGGATTAATATGATTAATATCTGGGAACACAGTTTTTTATTTTTCTCTAGCCACTGTATTTTCTATATCTAAAAACATTTTTTTTTATTTTTTATTAAATAGTATATCTTATTAATAAACTTAAATGCAAAACTGCAAAATAGACTTTTGGAAGAATCTAATATACTTGTGAAAGAAAACCTCTATTTTTTATTAAAGTATTATTAAGTTAAGAAACAGTTGGATTGAACAAGTTATCAAATTTTAACACCCATCTTTGACAATAAAAATTAAATGAAGATCAAGCTTATAACCCTGAAAATGATTTATTTGACAAGACAATTTTTTTTCATTATGTAGCACCTGTTAAAGATACAGAATTAGCTTACTCTTTCAAATTATATAAATTTATGATTAGTATTTATTTAAAAAGAAATTGTTGCAAAAGTAAAATTTAACCTGCTTTTTTGCATTTTTATTTCTTATCTCTACTGATGATTTATTTTTCCCTTTTAATTCATTTTTTCATCTTTAAGGAACATGCAATTCAATCTCTCTAAACATTGGTTGGCAAGAGAATAAACCTTACTTCGAAACTCAGAGCACTTTCTGTGATCAGATCTGTTGGAAGGAAATGAGCTACTATTTTTCAATGTATCAATTAATTTTAATTGGACTTAATCTATCAGATTATGTTCAGTGGTTCAGAAATATTAAATCCATATTAATTCATTGCATACAGATGTGATACCACACACCATTTTACATAGGATGTTTACTTATCATTCTTTATATGTATAACCATGGGAGTTAAAGATGTTAATTATATCTTACAACTGAACTCCACCTATTGAAAAGTTGTATGATCTTAAAATTCATAAAGCCAGGGCTGTATCAAATATAGATAGAAGCATGCATTATTGGTAAGAGAGTCCACCTTATTTCAATACTTACAACACTTTCTGTGATCTGACTTAAGGAAGGATTAAGGAGATACTATCTTTCAAGGTACCAAATAATTTTAGTTGGACTTCAATAGTTTGTTTATTGGATCAGAAATATTAAGTCCAAATTAATTTATTGCATACTGCTATGATCATTACTTTATATGCATGAACCATGGGAGTTAGAACTCCGTATATTTTAAAAAACTAAATTTTGTCTATTAAAAAATTTTATGATCTTAAAACTCATAAAGTCAGGGTTATATGATCAGATGGAATGAAGCCAGCCAAAAGTTAGATTTTTTAAAATTAAAATAAGATTTTATTGATAGTGCTGATGTAAAAATATAATTTTTATTGAAATATATATATTTTTCTTACAAATAGGGTTGGAAGGATGTGAAGTTGTTATATCTTTTTTTTTTGTTGTGATTTTTTTTTATCTGAATATAAATTTCATCTATCCAAATATTTACATCCACACTTACACAGTACAGATGATACATGTTAATTAAAAATAATATTTGGCCTTTTTTTTTTATTATTATTAAAGTGGTATGATTGGCCAGAAATAATCTTTTCAAGAGATATGGGCAGCGCCGCTATGTATATTTTAAATTATCTTTTCTATGTCATCTGGGCTTTAGTATTTGCTGCCATGGCAGGATTTCTTGTCCGCATGTTTGCGCCATATGCTTGTGGATCTGGAATTCCTGAGGTAAGAAAATGCTTTTGATTAACAAATTATAAATTTTTTTTAATGATATTATGTAAATTTTTCAAAATTATTGACATATTTTAAGAAATTGTTAGGTAATTAAGATAATTATAGAAAAATGCTGATAGAAATAAATTTCTTATAATTACTCAGAATTCATCAGCTTTTAAAATTTACATTACATTAATAATTTTACACAGAATACAATAAAAATAATAATAATAATAATGGACTTTGAAGATGGTTATAGGTAAGGTAAAATCATGAGCCCACGTGTGATAGGAATCATCACTTAATGAAGCAACTAATCATATTCCACTCAGAAATTTGATTTCCTCGTGTTGTACTCAGAGTAATACAAAGAGTGTTTTTTTTTTATTTAGTGTGGTCCTGATATTGTTTGGAATACAGTAGTAATTTAAAGATACTTGCAAGTGTTTTTGAACATTATATATATATATATAGTATTCAATCTTTTTATCTCTGCTATTCTATCAAAAAGTACCTTTTTAAGAGTATGGCTGAAATATAATTTTCCAAGAGTTTAATTTTCTACAAGCATTTCCTTGAGAGATGGAACTCTTTGTTTAATCATTTTTTATGCCTTGAGTATATCTTGTCCTAGTCTTGGGTTAATATAAAAGGATTCTAAGAATGTAAGCTTGGTGAATCATGATCTTTTTATAATTTACTCAATATGGTAGTTGCTTTTTCTAAGAATACATTTCTTTCTTTTTCCAATAGAATGTGTTAAAAGAAAGAAAGATAAAAGAGCAGTGTCTATAGTAGAAGATATAACTGTTTTTTCAATGATTATCATATTCTTTTTACCATTATATCTGATGAAAGGCTTGTTCCAATTTTGTTATAAATAGACATCATTACAGCATGAGCTGTAATAAAAGCTCCTTGATTAGGACTTAAAAGATAATTGAATTCAAGTTATGCCTGGGTAAACAGGGAATCATCTGATGAGAGTGGGTGAAACCATTAATATATTAAATATATATTATGGCATGTTAGATGTACTATCATCAAACTTTTCAAGGAAGTAGCTTGGAATAATGTTAATTGCCAGTCCAAAACGTAGTTTTTACAAGATTAATGAAAATGTTAAGTGATTTATTCTATTTCTTAATTTTCTTTTTTTTTTTTTTTTTTGAGTTACTGACATATGAAATCAAGTCAATGTTTGATTGCCAGTTTGAAATCTGGTTATGACTGGAAGTCCATTTTTGTTTTCATCACATTTGTAAGTTTTGAAATCAGCTGACAAAATTATGCTATTAATACTAAATGAATGACTTATAAGGTAGTAAACTTTTAATGGTTAAGATTTTGTTACCCCCTTTTTTTTTTTTTTTGCTTATTTAATTAATCATCTTGCTAAAATATCTGGTTTTGCTGTAAGTCATCTACCTGAAAGAAAAATCTTAAACTTATTAGAAGTCTGAAAAAATTTTCAAGTTTTATTTCAATTCAAACTTGATATATTCCATACTTTTTTTCATTGCTATTAATATTAGATTGTTTACATAGCAAATGGACTTGATGAAAAAAATGCTTATTAATATTAGTGAGCAAGTGTGGTAAGTTTAAGGTCAAGAAAACACCATGTTTTTTTTTCCAATTTTATATTGATAAAAGCAACTTATAATCTCATATTCTGAAAATTGTAAAGTCATCAATCAAGGCAACAGTTCACACTCAAATGAGAGCATATAAGGTGCTATTTGTCATTGAGTTATGCCCTAATCCAATGATAAACTTTTGTTAGCCAACTTATAATTGAAGATCATTTTAAGGTGAAAGAAGATTGCTATTTAGAATGAAAAATGGGATATTGATAGACCTTTTAAAATTTAAAGCAAAGATGAAGAGACAGTTTGAAAAGTGAATATGTACTCTATGGAAAGTAATTTATTAGAAATAAATTATGGAAGGATATAACTATGGAAGTCTACAATATATCAGATATAATAGAAAGATTAGATGCCTGGAAGGTAGCAAATAAGTTTGGACTGTAACAAGTTCTCATTCTGATAAAGAAATAGGAAATTTTAATATTTATTTATTTAGTATATGGTTTTTTTTCTTAAAAGCCAACTATTCTTAAGCATTTTAAAGAGATCTATAAAGATGCTCAGTCATATGATAGACTCCATTAATGTCTTCATGAAATCTTTCAAACCTGCCATTCTATATATGAATTGGTAATCATTGATTTGTATTCATGGTTTGTATTGATGACAGTGATATAAGTCAAAAGTTGTTGAATTCTGTATCTAATATTGACAATTGCAACAACTGTCAGTGGTCCTCATCCTGTTGTGGTTCCAATGACATCCATCTCTGAAATTATATCTTGAGTTACATTTAATTGCTTTTTATCTATTTTTTGTGAATAAACTTTTTTTGTCATATTTGGTAAAGAAAAATGTGAAAGGATGAGAAATTATTTCTCGGGATATTTACTTACATATCCAAGATTGGAATTCATTATAAATAAAAAATGGAAAAACATTATAAAGATTGATGATATATCAAACAGAAGCAAGATTAGTTAGTCAATTTAATGGCAGATACAAATGCAGATAATTTAAATTTATACCCAACATGTTCTTATTGCCATGAAGAAACAGAAGATTTTTAGGTAATAGTATGTATACTGAACCCTATCGCCTGATGGCATTATTTTTCACACAACGCACATCAATATATCATTTTAGCAGCCTTAACGTATGGCTGACACTACAATAGGTGTTGTTTGAGATGTAACAGGCCGCCTAGAGGGTGATGTATTCTACGATTATGTAACGAAATACTATGCCTGTTGCATTGTAACAGTATTTTTCAAGTGAGCGCTATTGAACTCTTGCTACAGTCTGATTTGATGGTGGCCGTATTTGAAAGAGATGAAACTCTGCAAAAATTCATTGTGGGAAATTTTTTAGAAAGCGTAGTGGAATTAGTATTCCATATTAAGAAATGTCATGTCGTCACAATGCTTCCCTACGGTTTTGAGCTAGAGTTTTTCCCGATTTCGTGCACAAATGCCTGTTTATGCGTGAATCTGTGCGAGAACAGTAAAATGTCATCTGCAAGTTGTTCAAATTGGTTGAAGGTGAGTGAATTGCTGGCCACAGAAGTGGAAGCTATTGTGTTTTCCCAGAAAGAGAAAATCCTGCCAGATGCGAAGGTGTGCGCTTGCAGGAGAGACATGCTTTTAGTCAACTACAGGATCTGGAAATTTCAAGCATACCTGTCTAAGTCTACATAAGGGAAGTTGGTTCGAGGGCTCCAAAATCCCGTTACTTACAGCTTTGAGGTTTCACTGTTATTTTATTTGCATGTTACTTTTGGCTGTTATGCCCCCCCCAAATGGTGTTTTTTTTACTTATTTTGGTTCACAACTTGTCCAAAGTTTCATTTATTTTTGATTCAATAAATTATTTCTGTTGTTGTTTTTGTTGTTCACATGATTATAAACTAGGGTAATATTTGATGTTTCATTAACAGTTAAAGTAGGTAATATTTTATTAGACCAAAAAAAAGAAGTGTTTAAGAGTTTATTCAAAAGCCTCCCCCCCCCCCCCCAAATAATAAAGAACTGTGTGGTAACATAAATGTTCAAAAAGAAAACCAAAAAAGAAGTCAATAATTAAAAATCAAAACAAACCTTCCCCGCCACCCCACCTCCCCCAGCTTTAAAAAAGTGTTCTTTAAAAACAAACTGTTTATGTTTTTTTTAAAAAGGCCCAAAAATTAAGGAAGAACTTTTTGCTATCATATAAAGCTTTCTGTAGCGTAAAGATTTGGAAAAAAAAAAAGCCTCGTAATAAATTAACAGAAAAAAGATGACAATTCAAAATCAAAACAACCCCTCCACTCTCTAAAAAACCAAGTATTGGTTTATTCAAAAGGAATTGTTGACGTCTTTCAGCAAATAAAAACATCATCAAAAAAAAATAATTTAAAAGCAAACCAATCCCCCTTCATCATCTAAAAACAACAAAGTGTTTGTTAATAAAAAAAACTCTACGACTTTAGGTAAAGAAAGTTAACAAAAAAAAAAAAAGTTACCATAGTATTCTGTAAAGAAACCCATGGACCGTTAGTTGATAATTTAAAAGCAAATCAACATCCCTACACCATCTAAAAACAAAGTATTTGTTTATTAAAAAAATGAAACCCCCCCCAAAAAAAACTGGGTGAAAAAAAAAATCTTTGATGGTTTACCGTAATATTATGTAAAGAAATCGACAGACCGTTAGTCGATAATTTAAAAGCAAACCAACACCCGTACACCATCTAAAAACAAAGTGCTTGTTTCTTAAAAAACGAAGCAAAAAAAAAACCGGGTGAAGAAAAAAAAAAAAATTTGGTTTACCACAAGTAATATTATGTAAAGAAACCGACGGACTGTCAGTTGATAATTTAAAAGCAAACTAACACCCCTAGACCATCTTAAAACAAAATGTTTGTTTATTAAAAAATGAAAAAAAAATTTTTTTGATGGTTTATCTAATATTATGTAAACCAAACAGACGGACTGACAGAAAAAAATTAAAAACCGGTTGAAAAAAATAAATTTTTACCGTAATATTGTGTAAATAAACAGACTGCCCGTGAATCGGTATATTGATGTACATTGGGTGAAATGCTTTTGATTATATCAAACAACATTTTAAAATTATTATGAGATATAAATGGTTGAAAGATAAAAGTGCTATAGTAAATTCGTTTATGGAGGTAGAATAACACCAATTTGTGGAATTTTCAAAAAAGAAAAATTATATATTGTAAATTCTTTTGAGAAAAATTCTGAATGTAAATGGAAGCATCCAAATCAAAAACAACAGAATTGGATTGTAAATTGATTAACAGAAATATATATATATATATATTAACAGTGTAATGTTCTTAATACATTGAATCAGAAAGTACTAATCGATTAATAAGATACATTTTAATGCAAAAGTAGGGAGACAAAAACTATTAAGAAAAGCAATAATAACAGTTGATGTTCCTAACCTTCAAACTTTGAAGATGGATCAGACTTGATATATGATATGTGATTAGATGAAATAAGGAAATTTTCTGAATTAATATGAGAAGGGAAATTATGGATCATAGGCAGTTTAACTTTTTGGAGAGACTTAATCCTGAAATGGATTATTATGATTAATGATGATGATGATATTCTCATTATTGACTGCCATCTGTAAATGTATATGTGGTTATTGTAAATAAAAAACAAAATTCAAGGTAAGTTTTACAATGGCTGAACAAAATAATTCTTAAAAACAAAATACTTTTACATATAGGAATGTACTTCAATTTATTTAATCTTTAATTTCTGTAGCAATTTTTTCTCTCTGAAAGATGTTATTGGAGCCTTTCAGTATATTCTACTTTCAGGCACATTTTTATCTTACAAAAAAAAATTAAATTTACAATACCATAGTCCTAGTTTGATTTAGAAGTGTTAATAAAAACAATGTTGAATTATACTGATTATTTCTTATTTATCACTTAAAAACTCTCTTTAATACATAAAATGCATTAACTCTGTGTGTCTGTCGACTTGACATAATGAAGGTAGGAATTTCATCATGGGAAAATTGATGACTGAAAATATACTGTTTTTTTAAATGAATTATGCTTTTTGAAGTATAGATTTTCTTACAATTTGTTTATTAATTGAATGGCAAAACAAAATGTATTTTTTATTTAAATTTAAAATGTAGATTTCCCTCTAGTGGGCAGTCTTCTTTCGATAATATGAATTAGTTTATTTTTATATTGCATATGAATTTCTTCTTCAGACTTGACAAAAAATTTTCTTTCCTAAAGTATATGATTCTGAATTCAAAAAGTCAACGATTTCTGCTCTCTGTGAAAAATAAAATTTATTCCAAAAGCTTTTTGACTCTCCCTTCCAGGCTAAAGTAAACAAACCTTAATTTTTTACTATTTCATACAAATAAATCCTTTCAAGTAACAAAATACTTTACAAATGCATATCCTTTCCTATTTAGTCTACAAGTTATAAATAATTTTAATTTCATTGCTTTTAAAGGGTGGGGGGTTATTACACTTAACTTTCAATTTCCCATGAAAAAATTTAAAGAACTTCACATTACAAAGTTGTTTTATGTAATGTATATAAATATATCACGTCGTCATGATTTTCAGCCATTATCGATACACTGCGGAATGAAGTTTTCTCCAAATTTAACCCAGCACTGTCACGTCCTATCACACCAAGGAACTTCCCAATTTCATCCATCTATCTTTCATGGTCCCTTTCTAGATCTTTTATAATCTTTTGGGACACAATTTAAAACTTCAATTGTATATTTATATCCACTCATTAAATATGGTCCCTGTTTAAATAAGATATATATAAAAATCATCTTTCTGTGTGCATATATTTCCTCTTAAATATTATATAATGAAATATTGTAAAAAACCCCCCCCCCCCATGTAAAAACAAATAGTTACAAGATAAGGGAAATAAATACAGATTTTTTTCTGTGACATCTCATTTATATTTAAAATCCATTATTTTACTGATTATTACCTTTGTGTGTTCATTATTCATCTAAATATAATAATGCAGTTTTGTTTTTAAGTCATTTCCATCATTGTAGAAATGTATTTACACTCATTATATAGTTATTTAGTGAATTTCTGTAAGTTGTTTAGAATAAATCTATAGAATCTTTTGTTTCTATTTTGTGTAACTATCTTTGCATTGAATATATTTTGCACATCTCATTCCTATCCATACAAGGGGTAGAATGAAGTATTTTTATTTCCATTAAGAATATCAAACAGGAATGTTTTATTTTTGCTTTTGTACTTTGAATGATTTGTATCTGAAAGTTTTTTCTTGGTAAGTGTGGCATTTGAAGCATAGATTTAAATCATAGTTTGCAGATTTAGTAGCCTTGAATGATATTTAATTTTCTCAAACTGTTTTTTTTCTATAATATTTACATGTATATTTTTTAAGAGCTTTGTTGTTGATATGTGAAAAATAAAGGTTTTTATTTTTCTATGTACAGTGTAATGAAAATTTTGTATTTTTTATATAATTTGATTTTTCAATGTAGAATATAGGTATAGTATATTTTTAAAAAAAATTTTTTGGTTTCTCAATTAGTCACTATGTAGCCATGTTTTATGTGTGAGGAACCCATGACAAGTGGATATTCCTTAGAAACAAAACCTGGTAGTAAATAAGATTTTTACATTCTTATTAAGTTTTGAAGATTTGAAAAAAAAAAACTACTTTGTTGAGGAAGAATAAGTGTTGTCATATGACCAGCCAGATTAACAGAAAAATAATTTGATAACATTTACTGATCAATAAATGGCTAGCTATATAGTAAAAAGTCTTAGCTTCCTTAGAAATTCTCACCTATTTGAAAAAAAAAAAAAAATTGATGACCTTCTCTCTTTATTAAATATATTTTAAAGTTAGTTACTAGAAATAAGTTAATTAAGGGGATTTAAACCCAGACTTTCAAGCTCTCTTCAGTCATTCACCCCATCTTATGCAACCGATACACATACAAAAAAGATAAATGATCCCCAATGTATGTGCTAGCACCCATCAGTTGGTTCGGATCATTATTTCCTACACATACATATATTCAGTGCTCAGTTTATATTAAAATAGCAAATCTTCAAACTTTAATGGACAGTCAATCTTCTCTCTATCTCTTCAGCCATCCATATCATTGAAAATCTGATGAAGGGTATTCATTAAAGTTTAAAGATTTGCTATCTTAACATAAACTGAGTACTGATTATATATATATGGGTGGGAGATGATAATTCGGACCAACTGAAGAGTTCTAGTTCAGCACGAAATGGTCACATGCATCAGTTGTGTAAGATGAAGTGGATGACGGAAGGGAGTTTGAAATTCTGGTTCAAATCCTCTTTAATTACATCTAGCTTAGATATTATAGAAATAAATCAATAACTTAGGCCTCAGTTTTCTCAGTTCTTTGGATTTTTTTCAGAAAAACATGGCTTGACTTCATTCATTTATCTTCTTAACTTTTGATCATTTTTATTTATCTATTTGTCTTAATTCTCTCATCTGATTTGGTTTTTAAATGTTTTATTTGAAACCATTCACATAGGTTGTTTATCATATGCATTTTTCCACTAATATTATTTTCGACAGTTATCACTATCCTCTACTCTAGAATATTTTTTTGTCAAATCTTTTCTGATTTTAGATTACCAATTTATTATTAAAATTGATAGTATTTACTATTTCTACATCCCAGTCTCTCAGCTTTAACTTTTCTCTCAATTGTCTTCTTATTTAATACAAGATCTTAATTTATTCTCATTATCTGGCATGATTTTACTATCTGTCAGCTTTGTTCTTGATGTGTCTGTGTTTTGTTTCTATTATATTCTTTATTTCTAGAAGTAAATCTTTATCTTTTTCTTGACAACTGAATTCACTATCTTTCCATTTTTTTCTAAATCAGCATTCTCTTTCTGAAACCTGGTCTAAAGTAATATCTACACTCTCACACATACATTTGTTTAGTAATAAAAAAACTAGTAGAGGACATCACAATGTTACAGCAGATGATTCATTAATGCCAAAAAGAAGGGTTTTTGCTAATTATTTACATCGATCTGAAATTGGAATGAGTAATTAGAAAAAACATTTTTTTTCATTTATAACTTTTTATTTTATTTGTAATAAATTAAACTTTATATTGCATAATGTAATTTAATTGGATTGATTAATTCCTATGATAATGGCAATTTTCTATTAATGTTTAGAATACTATCTAAAAATTATTTTAATTATCTGTTATTTAAATTTTTTAGATCAAAACTATATTGAGTGGATTTATTATTCGCGGTTATCTTGGCAAATGGACACTATTAATCAAATCTGTTGGTATGATTCTGGCTGTGTCTGCTGGCCTTAGTCTTGGCAAAGAAGGACCAATGGTTCACATTGCTTGTTGTTGTGGCAATATATTTTCTTATTTATTTCCTAAATATGGCAAAAATGAAGCAAAAAAGAGAGAGGTAAGAAAGTTAGTTAAATCATTTTTTGTCACTAATTATTCATGGTGGGTGTGTGTGTGGAGAGGGGAACTGTGTTTTGACAATAGGTCAATTTTTTTAATTTCTAGACATGGCTAACATTTTCAAATAATTTTTTTAATTATAGTTAGATATTACTAAAATTAAATTACTCTTTAGTGGCATATGTTCCAAATACTGACACCTGATAGAGCACAACCATTACCCACCATGGTCTGATGCAGTCGTAGAATAGCTGATTCTGTCGTAGAATAGCTGATTCTGGAGCTTAAGGACCATGGTAATTCATTTACTTCCTGTGCTCGAATTTCTTATAAACTCCCAAGTCACAAACCATTAAATTACCCATCATAGTTTGTTGCAGTAATGGACTGGAAGCTCTTCCAGTTCTGTTAATTTTTATACTCGCATTTTTTATGCACCCCTTGAGCAATAAAGCCTTTGATTATTTTAAAATATATCCATTTTATTTGTTGTTGTTTTTTTTTTTACCATTGACCACTCCAAAGCATTATATACTCATCTAATGAATTAGATCAGCTCATGGTATGATCAAAATAAGACAAGGTCAACCTGATCTCTTATATTTCAAATAAGAGTTTACTTCTCATCTCATCAGCTATCTACTTGTTCATTTTTCTTACTGTTCATGAATTTTTCCAAAGCTTTTACTAGCTCTTTAGTTTAAATGTATTCACACTTTTTTCTGTTCTTTTTTTAAAATATCCAACTCTCTTAGATATAGAGAAACATCAAAGCTTGAATAAATTTGATCTTTATTTTTTAAAGATATATTTTTTCATCTAAAAGTATTTCCCAGGTTTTTCAGTGGGATTTTTCACAGATTTAACTTGTAATGAATCTCTTGATTATTGGGCCATTTTTTTGTTGGAACTTTCAACTATTTCTGTGAACTTGTTATCAATTTTAAAATCAGCTACCTGCCTATGATATAATAATCATGTTTTCTTCATATTTAGCAGTAATTCCATTTTTTCACTCTGATCTTTAACTTTTTTAATACGACTCTTGAGATTTATTTTAACCTATAAGAGTGTATTGTATGTATAACTTATTGTATGTTTTTTTTTCCCCACCAATTTTAGAATTCATAATTAGTATTTTCTCATCTAACTTCCCTCAATATATTTTTATTACACAATGAAGGTTAATAGTATGCAAATTATGTAACTCCTTTGCCAATATGATCATAATCTTGTTTGACCTTTATTCTTTTTAACTATAGTTGTGTATGTTGATTTTTTGTAAGAACTATGAAATGTTTTAATACATAATTTTGCATGAGCAATCAAATCCAAGATCTTGTTGTAATGCATAAAATACTTGCTGATATTATATTGGCTTTTCTACTGTCCAACATATATTAATAAAAATGTCTAGTTTCTAGATTTTTCCTGAAACCAGCTTGTTTATCTGATAAGTTCTAGTCTTCTTTATTCAAATCAATCCTTGATCTATGTGAAATGTGATTTAATAGTTTGAATGTGACATATGTTTTAATAGTTTTCACTCTGTCAAGACTCCTTTATTTGAATATGGGAATAAAAATTCCTTTTTTAAAAAACTGTGAGTCATTCAACGGTTTTATGGATTAATTGACAAAATTCATTCAGCGCAGTTTTTTGTAAAATTTCTGATGGTCTTACCTTTGATAGTAGTGTTGAGGCCAATCAACGTTTCACCTTCTATCATGTTCCCTTCTTTAAATCGATTGTTCAAATAATCTTATTATGTCATTTTCTGTATTTAACACTCTTCACTTGTACCTTTATTCTGTTAATGTTCCAAATTAAACATAAGGAACTAGATATGATAATATATTGGACTATTTTCATAATCTATCATTAAATGTTGAATGCCTTTGACAGAATAGATCGTTTGATTAGAGTATTGTTTTAAAATTAGATATTTTAGAATCTAAAGGTGTAAGTTCAACTCTTATTTGAGCATTGTCACTGCTGAAGCCAGCAAACCTGAAGGAAAGTAGAGAATACTATTTCTCGAAACTGTATATAATCTACTAACCTATGTTGTTTATTTGTCTGTTATTACTAACAATTGTTTATATTTGAAAAGTTTAAATAAAGTTTAAAATTTTCTAGACATTCAACATTTAATAAAAGCTAAAATGGAAATAGTCCAACATATTATCCTGTCTGAAATATCATCATCACAATCTTCAGGAAAACAATAAGGAACTTTTATTTTAATAAAAGTATATTATCACTGCAAACAATTCATTATTTTTATAAACTTCTCTTGATAAAAAAACACATGCATTGAATCTTGATCTAATAGATTTTATTTTTAAAAGATATCTTTCACCTATATATAAATCATCAAGTTCAGTCTTTGTAGTCTGTAATCTCACTTCAAAGCAATGTTCAGGACACAAAAGTGCATTGAATTTTTTTGATTGCACTCGTTGAATGGTATTTATTTTTAGCTTCTTAGAAATATCATATTTCTAAAAGATATTATAGCAAGGTTCTAGACATTCAGAAGTTCCTTGAAATATTATCCATACTGGATTTATTAAATGAATTCACTATTAAAAATGCCTTCAACAGTTAGTTCAGTAATGGACTTAAAAATTCATGAATCAGTTCCAATTGATTTAAAGGTAAAAAAAAATTAGGTTGATCATTGAAAGTTCTCAATCAGTTACATTACTGTTATAATACCTTACTTCCTTCTAATTAATAATAAGTAATAATATATATTTCATAAGTGAACAGTGAAATACATTTATTTTAGTAAATCACTTTTCATCAATTTAATTTAATATTTTTTTAATTGTTCATTGTCTTAAATTCTCTACAGACAAAATAATTTGGCAATAGAATACCATGAGCTAGTAATAAGACTTCACCCCCATAGATGATATTGTGCCAACCTCATAATTTATTCTAAGGTTTCAATTTTACAGGGCCCTCTTTTATTATTATCATGGATAAGTTATAGATTTAACTTCATTGTTATAGTCTTTATTACTAAATATTTTAAATGAAAATAAAAAAATCTATAATTTGTTCTCAGTCAAATTTATTGGTTTTGTATTAATTTTATAATTGTTCTTTATTAATTATAGCGTTTCAGTTAATTTTTTTTTTTTCATATATATATATCATTAAAAACCAGTCAACACTTAGACAATCTCAATATCAATAACAATCAACAATTTCAAAGTGTTGCTAAGGTGCAACCTCCTTATAACAATATATATATATATAATTGATAATTGTCAAAATGAAATATTTTGAAAAGAATTCTTTTTGTAATAAGTTCTTGTAGAATTCCTTGATGTTTATAAAAAATGGAAGAAAAGGAAGTATTTTTCTAAAATGCTTAATTGTAATAAATATGGATTTTTAAATAAAAAGCTTTAATTAAAAAAATTTGCTAAAGGACTTGTAGAAAATATTGTTTACTGACAAATCATCCATTCATGAGAGAAAAAAGTGTAGACTTCTTTACTTATTGCTGATATTATGTTTCAGATTCTATCTGCGGCATCTGCAGCAGGAGTCTCGGTTGCATTTGGAGCACCAATTGGTGGAGTGCTCTTTAGCTTGGAAGAGGTAAGATAAGATTATTATTATCTAAGACTAAATACAGATATCTCATATTATCTCTTTCTTTCTTTCATTACAAACACTTGTGCTGATCAGTGATGAAATATCATTTCATGAATACATTTCCTCATTTTGATAAATAGGTATTAAAAAAGGCAAAAATACCACTCTCTATAAAACAAATATTTTTTAAATTTAAAGGATTTTTTTTTTAATTTCTTGACTTCAAAATAAAAAAATTATAAACCATATAATTTTGAGCTTTGTTTTAATATTTTGATGAAATATTAGAAAGTTGTTTTTTTTTATTATTGGAATGAATATGTGGACTGCATACAGTAATCACCTTTATATTATTCAAGCTAATAATCTAAAATTTAAATAACTCTTAAGGTTTTAAACTTAATTTGACTTTCATAGTTACATATATCTGACATCAGGTCGATATCATATGTTTTAGACTTGTATAATAACTGCATATTCCTGTTTTCTTGTTTGGAAGATTAATACCATCAATAACATAAAGGAATAAAAAATGGCCACTAGATGCATAGTTCCAACTTTGAATCTTAGTCTTCTAATGAAAGCAAAAACCAGAAACTGTTCTGGAGATGGGATTTTATTGCTCTCTACCATCTGGTATCCACTGATTACTTAAGCTTATAGTAGATGACTCTAGAGAAAAATGGAGACAACTGTTCTTGAGAACATCTGATAAATTATATGACATTGGTATAAACTAAATACTTATTCACATAAAAAAATAGTTATAAATTAAGATTTTTAATGACAGTTTACATTATTATAATAATGAAACTAATTAGCTGTTACTAGAGAATGAAATATTTGCTTCAGTGTAATAAGCTAAATATATTTTACTAGATAAGCTTTGTTTATTATAAAGATGGGTCATATTTAGAGAACAGAATATGAATTACATGTATAAATTAAAATGCAAAGTATATTTCACATATGTTACCTTCATTAATACTTTACTTTTTATTAACTCTCTGGCGTTATTAGTTCATATTGTGCTGTTTAGCATAATGACAGAATCTAGATTAGAATCAAAGTTTAAAATGTCATTCTTGGCATAAGCATTGGACAATCTCCCAAGAGACTGATTATTCATTTATTTTTTAAAATGAATGCTGTTATATATATTTTTATCTTTTGCACTTCTTTTTATTTCTCCATATATATATTTTTTTTCTTTAAAGGTGTTACTAAACATAAAGCCAAATATATAATAAAAATGGATGTAACCATATAAAATGTATTATACTATATAGCTAACTTATAGAACATCACTGTTTCTCTTAGCATATCTATAAATATATTATAACGGAAACGGTTATCTCGTACGGTTGAGTTATTATTTGTACCTTCAACTATACTTATTTCGATTATTTTATTCTACATTATACTTAATTTATTATACTTTAATTCTTTTTCCGACTTTGATTCTTTATCCATTTATTGTTTTCAACTTAGATTCTTTATTATCTTATTCATTATTTTAACCAATGCTGTTACAATACAAGCAGAGAGCTAATACAGATACAAATTTAACTTCATATCTATACCCTTGACTGAACCCCAAGGCAATACATACATATTATCTTGACGTTATTTTTCCCAGCCAAGAACTCTCGGCTGCTGAACAGAACAAACTATTTCAAAGAACTTAACGAATGTCCAGCGCTTGTTATTTATTTTTAGAATTGGGATCTCGCACGAGCAAGCAGCACATGAATATCTTAAACAAATCAGTAAGCCCCTTTAATCACTACTTACAGTTTCCCCCTGTCGTAGCTTGGTGATAGGAGAATAAAGCAAGGATACGAAATTTAATGACAAATATGTTTAATAATAATATTCACACTTTATATAAAAAATTACATTATAATAATAATAATAAACACACACTTATAAATACATGGCTATAATAAATATATGCAAATAGATCAGATATAAAAGTTCTTAAAGTCCTGTTGATAGAGTTCTATTTTTATCAAATCATTAATTTTATATTTAGTTATGAATAGTAGGCAAATGAAAATGCATGCATGCTTTTACCTAGGCTTTGTTGTTAATTGTCCCATGGGTATTTCTTCCGAGCGCTCTTGATTAACTTCCTCAGTTTGTGGGGTTATTTCGTTCCAGTTTTTGCTTGTTGATTCCTTAGGTTCTCCATTAACTTCCTCAGTTTGTGGGGTTATTTTCATCCAGTTTGCTGGTTGATTCTTTAGGTTGAGCTTCAATTGACAGCTACAGAAGCAGCGGTCCCTCTAGCAGGTCAGGCAAAGATCTTACATTGCGAGTCAGTGATGAGACGGCTTGAATCCGAAACCACGTCCCTTTAACGCCACTAGCCACACACTTCTTCCATTTTCTTTTTAGCTGTTGCTTTTCTAAAGTCTCTACTAGCAACGCCAGACAAAAATTGTAATTTTCTTAATCTCTTTCTTTGTTCGTTGTTTTTAAAATTTTTAATTAAGACTTAGATTTCCAACCAATTCTTATCATTACGTTTCTTTATTTAATTAGTGGCTGGAATGTAAGTCCCAATTAATTTAACAGATCAGGCCAAGATCTTCCATTGATAACATTTCTTTGTCCGTGGAATTTAATTTGTCCAACAGACTTTCATACCTACGGCCATATTGTTTCTTTTTTATATATCACATATTACATTTATTTTATTTAAAGTTTACAATTCATTCATTTTTTTCACATTTACGTTTTACATTTACTTTAATTTGTTATAATATATTTTTTAAAAGAGAGAAGAAACGCATTTTTTTTTTATGCATCCACTTTCCCTCTCCCACAATAAACAAAAATAATTTCTAGCATTTGACTTATAAGAGAGAAAGAGACGCATTTCTTTATTTATGCAGCCCCCCTCCCCTTCTCTTACTATTACAAAATCCACAGTAATTTGACATTAGAATTTCAATTTTTTCTTTTCCTTCCCTTTTTTTTTTAAAAAAAATTTATTATATAATTTATTTCACCTTTATTACTTTCTAATTTTATTAATAAATATATATGTGTGTCGACGACTTTACGTGGTCATCACATTACACTCCGCCTGTTTTTGAGAATTAAAATCGGGTCGAATCTAGTCTGAGATGAGAGCTTATTTTAATTCTTTGCTTTCAACTCTTACTTCTGCTTTTATTACAGACTTTCCCACTCTGTCATGATGAGTGATAATGATGATGAGGATGACTGCAGAGAGACAGCTAGGTAAAGCTACACAATTCTTTCCGATCGATTTTGGCTGATCAACCAATTTAATCTCAACGCCTGCGAGACCATGGCATAACTTAACTCTATCAAAAAAACATAACGGGTTTAAAGCGTGTGAACAGCAGGATATTTCTACTGCCTGTTCATCTTGCGCAAACAACAACTTCTTATTCTTTATTTATTTATTTATTTTATTCGAGGCACTAATTCTTATTTCTTCATTTATTTATTTTGAGACACTAATTCTTATTATATTGTGGACATTAATTCTTATTATATAATGAGTCCAGGATTCTTACTGGCGCTTCATTTCAAAGTTTAACCATCGAGAGCCATGAGAATCTAAAGTGCGAAGAGACGGCTGAATCAAGCTCAAAATACGACCCAACATAATGCATACACACTCACATATATGCCTCAATCTGCAACCTCATACACCTATCAGTGATATCTATCATTTAAGCATTATCACTGTTGTTCATTTAGTTTATTTTATTAATTATTAAATGGCTCTTTAATGAGACTAAACGATTCTTATTTTTATTTTTACTTCTATTTAATTGTTAATTCTATCTGCATTTATACCTGACAGATTGTGATACGAATAAATTATTTATAGATTTCTTTCTTTTTTTTTTTTTTACTTTTATTTACATTGGTCTTGCTGTGCTTGACTGCACATAAATACGCGTTAAGTTTATCATTGATTTCACTCCGTTAATATCATTATTATTATTTTTTTTCCGCTTATTATAGCTCATTAAGTCTATCATACACACAAAAAAAAGTCTATCATTAATTTCTCTCCGTGAACACTACTCTTTTTTTTTTTTTTTTTGCCTATCATAGTCACTTTAATTATTTGTCGTGAGACGATTTGCCCCACCTGTCATACGTTTACAAAAAAAACAATTTTATTTTTCATGATCCCATTACGTTATCCGTTTTATCGAACCGACCTACCCGTCCGTTTATTTCCTTTTGGCTCAGTTTTTGTCTGGAGGTTTCTTATCATTTTTTCTACTATATTTATATCCACTTGTGCTGGGACCTGGAACACTGTTTCGATGTCCTCTAGAGTCGGCTTGCTCATATGGATGATTGAGATCTGAACTCCTTCCGGTCTGTTCGGACATTTCAACCCTTTCGGATCTATCAGGAAATGCCTGGCTTCCTTCCCAATAATCGTGATGAGGATTGTATTGCATTCTTCCGATGTGCGGATCGTTGGGCTGGGGTTTAAATCCCCGATCCTCCGCCTTGTAATTAGGCCTAGTGCTGTCGAACGCATTCAGCAACTCGGCAACCTGCTCGACAGTCTTCCTTTCAGTGCCTATGAGCATCTGTTCTATATTATGAGGAAAATTGTGCCTTGTTATCCGAATGATTTGTTGCTCCGACAAAGGATGGGCTGTTAGCGCCCGTAACTTCGCCACTTGGCGACGGAAAAATGGGATGAACGGCTCCCCAGGCCTCCATTTGTCTTGTGTTGTCCGATGTAAAACATTTTCATGATGATCTTCACTCCAGTAGCTGGCGAGTAAGGCATCTTTGTACTCCATAAACGTATTTGGTTTGTTAAATAACGAATCCAACCAAGATTGCGCGGCACCTTGTATATGACTACATGCAGTGGCGATCATGGCCTCGTCACTCAGCCGGTTTACCGTGAAATACCTCTCTAGGCTGCCAAGATGCTCTATTGGGCTTTCCCCCACGTAACCAGAGAAAACCCGAATTTTTAAAAACTGGTTCACTGTAGCAGGATTCATAGGGTTATCTCCACTGCCTGCGTACATGCATTCGCTCACACCTCTCTGCTCTTTATTATTAGTCTTGGCTACTTCTGTCCTATTCTCCCCTTCCCTTACCTTTACTTCTAGCTTCTCAACTGTTCCTTCTAACTGATTGATGCCTATTCTCATATTCTCTATGATTTTCTCAGTTTCATCCGCTATAGTCTCTAACTTCTCCTCTTGTTCCGTTTTCAAATTTTCTACTTCTTGGCCTAACGTTTCCATCTTACCCTTCACATACTCCATCTCATCATTTACTTCTTCAAATTTTTGGTTAAAATTCTTACTTAGTCGTTCGTCCAACTCTTCTACCTTCCTACTATTTCTTCCACCTATTTCCCTCATTTCCATAAACAACCTTTGCTGGTTTTCCATTAATTTCGTGAACATATCCATTATATTATAACTTTCTATTTTAATTTTATCATCAACCACTGTCTCCATTCCCTTTCTAATTTCTATATCTCCTCACTAGCTATTTCTCTGGACGGTTCCATTAGTTCTTCGGAGGGTTTTCCTATTTCGCCCACTAGAGCGTCCATTTCTATTTTTGCTCTGGTGTGCATCAAATTTATTTACCCACACACACTAATTAATCACTTATATTATATTCTACAGCTTTACTATCTAACCTTATCCTTATAGGATTATATTACTTTACTAACTTTATATTTCACGGACACTAGGTACGTTTGTTCGGCTCTTCCCGTCTCTCTCACTAATCATCACTCACCCACGCCTGCCTTCAAGACCCCTTCGCAACTGTCTCCAATTTACAACCTAACTTCCCACGTTATATTACGTTCTCTTTCTCTCCTTTTACACTCTAATATTTATTTTATTTCTTCCTTTGTCTACCACCAAGCTATTTTTGATTTGTTTATTAATTATTGAATAAACTATTAATTTTGTTATACTCGAATTCAAATGGGCTGAACTTGTAAACGTGACAATATATCCCGGACTGGCCCCCAATTATAACGGAAACGGTTATCTTGTACGGTTGAGTTATTATTTGTACCTTCAACTATACTTATTTCGATTATTTTATTCTACATTATACTTAATTTATTATACTTTAATTCTTTTTCCGACTTTGATTCTTTATCCATTTATTGTTTTCAACTTAGATTCTTTATTATCTTATTCATTATTTTAACCAACGCCGTTACAATACAAGCAGAGAGCTAATACAGATACAAATTTAACTTCATATCTATACCCTTGACTGAACCCCAAGGCAATACATACATATTATCTTGGCGTTATTTTTCCCAGCCAAGAACTCTCGGCTGCTTAACAGAGCAAACTATTTCAAAGAACTTAACGAATGTTCAGC
The DNA here is from genome assembly GCA_028023455.1 of Epiperipatus broadwayi. Taxonomy (NCBI): domain Eukaryota; kingdom Metazoa; phylum Onychophora; class Udeonychophora; order Euonychophora; family Peripatidae; genus Epiperipatus; species Epiperipatus broadwayi. Next base: position 1,137,294 of record JAQFVV010012582.1, read on the forward strand.
GCTTGTAATTTATTTTTAGAATTGGGATCTCGCACGAGCAAGCAGCACATGAATATCTTAAACAAATCAGTATGCCCCTTTAATCACTACTTACAGTTTCCCCCCTGTCGTAGCTTGGTGATAGGAGAATAAAGCAAGGATACGAAATTTAATGACAAATATGTTTAATAATAATATTTACACTTTATATAAAAAATTATAATAATAATAATAAACACACACTTATAAATACATGGCTATAATAAATATATGCAAATAGATCAGATATAAAAGTTCTTAAAGTCCTGTTGATAGAGTTCTATTTTTATCAAATCATTAATTTTATATTTAGTTATGAATAGTAGGCAAATGAAAATGCATGCATGCTTTTACCTAGGCTTTCTTGTTAATTGTCCCATGGGTATTTCTTCCGAGCGCTCTTGATTAACCTCCTCAGTTTGTGGGGTTATTTCGTTCCAGTTTTTGCTTGTTGATTCCTTAGGTTCTCCATTAACTTCCTCAGTTTGTGGGGTTATTTTCATCCAGTTTGCTGGTTGATTCTTTAGGTTGAGCTTCAATTGACAGCTACAGAAGCGGCGGTCCCTCTAGCAGGTCAGGCAAAGATCTTACATTGCGAGTCAATGATGAGACGGCTTGAATCCGAACCCACGTCCCTTTAACGCCACTAGCCACACACTTCTTCCATTTTCTTTTTAGCTGTTGCTTTTCTAAAGTCTCTACTAGCAACGCCAGACAAAAATTGTAATTTTCTTAATCTCTTTCTTTGTTCGTTGTTTTTAAAATTTTTAATTAAGACTTAGATTTCCAACCAATTCTTATCATTACGTTTCTTTATTTAATTAGTGGCTGGAATGTAAGTCCCAATTAATTTAACAGATCAGGCCAAGATCTTCCATTGATAACATTTCTTTGTCCGTGGAATTTAATTTGTCCAACAGACTTTCATACCTACGGCCATATTGTTTCTTTTTTATATATCACATATTACATTTATTTTATTTAAAGTTTACAATTCATTCATTTTTTTCACATTTACGTTTTACATTTACTTTAATTTGTTATAATATATTTTTTAAAAGAGAGAAGAAACGCATTTTTTTTTTATGCATCCACTTTCCCTCTCCCACAATAAACAAAAATAATTTCTAGCATTTGACTTATAAGAGAGAAAGAGACGCATTTCCTTATTTATGCAGCCCCCCTCCCCTTCTCTTACTATTACAAAATCCACAGTAATTTGACATTAGAATTTCAATTTTTTCTTTTCCTTCCCTTTTTTTTTTAAAAAAAATTTATTATATAATTTATTTCACCTTTATTACTTTCTAATTTTATTAATAAATATATATGTGTGTCGACGACTTTACGTGGTCGTCACAATATTTACTGTTGGAAATAGAGACATTTCATAAGCTAGTTATAACTTAATATTTAATTTTATCATTAATATTGATATAGTAAATTTTATAATGTTAGCTACAATTTCATTTTAATATATGTGCTATATATAACACACATCCATCAGTGGATAAAACAGAGTAAAGATACTATAAATATTAATAGCTGAAAGCACTTTTGGTATAATAAACCTGATTTACGGTGATAAAATTATTAAAATAAAATAAAAATATTATTTGATAACAAAATTCTAGTCCATACTTAGACTGCACACTAGATTCAAAACATTATTGCAATTAAGCATGTACTAGGCTTTTTTAATTTTGTTTTTCTATCATTTGATTTATTATATGCTTTGCTAATTTTTGGAGTATTAATAATTATGCCCAAAATCTTTCTTTTAACTATAATAAACAAGTTGAAAATTAGATTTAGACTTTTTTTATATTAATAAATATAATTGAGAATTTGACAATTCACAACTTCACTGCTCCCATATGAAGAATGTATATGTTCATGAACTCAAAAGTGTAAACAGGGAAGTAATAAGGGAAGTTTTTGATGTATTAAACTAGAATAAATGATAATCTACGATATAAACATGTAACAACCAATTAAAATCAATAGTTCAAACTGACCCATCTATCTGATCTAGAAATTAACAATTGCATTTATGTGATTTTGTTTTAAACTAAAAAAAGACTGCTTATAGCTAACATTTAAGATCTAACATAAAAAGTAAATTAGTCCACATTTTTTATTATAAGTGAGAATTTGAATATTCACAACTTCAAAATATATATATTTGCATAATTACTTTCAGCATTTTTAGAAGTATGGATTACGATCACGAATTGAATAATTATTTAAATTTTGTTTGATTGGCAAATGATGGAAATATTTGTGCAGTTATAGCCATTAACTTACAATCAAGAATTTGAATCGCCAATGTGGACAAAAGATTGATACTAAATTTTATTAAAATTCAAGTAATATTTTATCAGAGTTAAATTGCCTGCAGGGATTACAGATGATAGAGATAAATGAATCACCCATTTATTTGGATCACTTGCTCTCAACTAAAGCAAGAAAAATGGTTGTAAGCACATCATAAGTTTAGTGTTGCATTTAAAGGAAATATGTTCTTGCACTTAAAAAGAAACTCGTTATTCAGTGTATCTAAGGGTTTTGATTTGTGTTTAATAATATTTGTCTAAATCGCATGTTGTTAATAAATTGGTAATAATTGAAAGTTTGCTAGTCTTTCACATGCGCGATTGTCTCTCAGACAGCCAATCAGATTTTAAACAGCTGTCTTAAGAACGATCAGGCTTCGATACATGACAGAGATTTTGATAAGAAAAGGATGATACCAACCTTTTCTCAACTTAACTTTTTATATATATAAGCCAGTCTTAAGCATCTTGGCCTGAAAGTTTGAATATATAAGCATATACACTTATCATTCATTGTGTTAATAATTTAAGATATTACAGCGCAAAATCTCAGATTTACTACACTGCAATTTTCTAGATGTTAATATAATTTATTAGCAACGTATGTAAATAATATTTGTCTAAATCGCATGTTATTAATAAATTGATAATAATTGAAAGCTTGCTAGTCTTTCACATGTGCGATTGTCTTTCAGACAGCCAATCAGATTTTAAACAGCTGTCTTAAGAACGATCAGGCTTTGATACATGACAGAGATTTTGATAAGAAAAGGATAATACCAACCTTTTCTCAACTTAACTTTTTATATATATATGAAAGTAGAAAAGTAGGACTAAAGATAAATGTTAAAAAGACTAAAGTAATGTTTAATCGATTTGCTCAAAATATGAAAATAAAGATTGATTATGAAGAATTAGAAGTTAACAGTTACAAATACCTTGGTCAGATTATTAATACAGATGGAAACATAATGGAGGAAATTAATCATAGAATTAAACTTGGTTGGAGTGCTTTTGGTAGAAATAACTTGATACTAAAAGGAAATATGCCTATGTGTTTGAAAAGGATGGTTTTTAACAAATGTGTTTTACCAGTTCTTACTTATGGATCTGAGACTTGGACACTTAATAGAAGAGCAATACAGAGTCTTCAGACCACTCAAAGGAGTATGGAGAGATGTATGTTGGGAGTAACAAGAAGAGATCAAAAACGCAATGTATGGGTAAGACAACAAACAGGTGTTACTGACCTTATTGAAAAAATTAAAAGATTGAAATGGAGTTGGGCTGGACATATTGCTAGAAGAGATGATAATAGATGGACAATTGAAATTTTAAACTGGATTCCAAGAGATTGTAAAAGACCCAGAAAGAGACCACATGTGAGATGGATGGATGAAATAAGAAAATGTGCAGGAGTGTTGTGGAGAAGAGAAGCTAAAGATCAGAGAAGATGGATTAAACTTGGAGAGACCTTCATCCTGCAGTGGATTGATAATGGTTGATGATGATGATGATGATGATATATAAGCCAGTCTTAAGCATCTTGGCCTGAAAGTTGGAATATATAAACATATACACTTATCATTCATTAAACCATTAAGCATCACATGATCACATTTCCTATATTAGCACATTAATTGTTGATAAACAGAGCAAAACTCTCCATACAGTTTAGATTGAAAATATTTTTTGTGTTTTCAATTTCATTCTCATAGTTTTGTAGTTAAGTAGAGATAAAAGGTGGTTGCTTGAGGGTTGCATTAGATCCTAAGATCTAGATGCAGTGCTCTCAGATCCAAAGCTCCTCACTGACGAAGGCGACAAGCCAGAAACTAGTCTGGGGATATTGGATGAGTAGGCATTAGATAGGGATTTTATGCACAAGCCTTCTGGCATCCATTGATTACTCTGTTTAGCACAGGTGGCAATACTGTATGGAGAGTTTTGCTCTGTTTATCATTCATTGTGTTATTAATTTAAGATATTACAGTGCGAAATTTCAGATTTACTACACTGCAATTTTCTAGATGTTAATATAATTTATCAGCAACGTATGTAAATAATATTTGTCTAAATCGCATGTTACTAATAAATTGGTAATAATTGAAAGTTTGCTAGTCTTTCACATGCGCGATTGTCTCTCAGACAGCCAATCAGATTTTAAACAGCTGTCTTAAGAACGATCAGGCTTCGATACATGACAGAGATTTTGATAAGTAAAGGATGATACCAACCTTTTCTCAACTTAACTTTTTATATATATAAACCAATGTGCATTTGGAATTTTAAAATTAATTAACAATTGCAAACGGTAGAAAGAAATACAAAAAAAAAATTATGTTGGGAATAACAAGAAGGAATTTAAAAAGACAAGATTAGTTTCAATTCTAGAACTGCACTATTTATGGGCTGCACATGCATAAATAGAAAAAAAAGAATGGTAATTAAGATCTTGGCTGGATTCAAAGACACAAGAAATCTTAGAAAGGACTATATTTTGGTACATCTTCATGAAAAAAATGGACTTTGAAAAAGTAGCAATCAATTTAAAATAATAGTGTTGATTGAGATAATGGAGAATGAAAACTAGATGGGAAACTAGACTTATTCTGATTAATTATGTTTTTTCAGGCCAGATAATGCTGTATACATCCAAAAACAATTATTTTGCTATTCAGGCTATTTATTTTAGAAATCTTAATTGCAAATAAATCTTTTTTACATAGCGGACTGTGGGAGAGAGAATTTTATGATATTTGACTCCTGTCGTTCCAAATCTAGAATACTGCTAATGGAATTAAGTTTTTTAATGGCATTAATTAAAAACTAGATTATCTTTATGAAAGGTGGGTGGTATAATCATTTGCTATTGAAATTGAAGATGAAGCTTTTCATATAATTTCCTAATGGGCTCAGGATTTTTTATAGGTCTTCATCCATAACATTTACTATTGATCAGTGAATAAGTTTCTGTTTTGCGCTTAGAGAATAAAGTAAGTCTGTAGATAACCTGATTGACAATATATAGTGTTTGTATCTAGCCTTAGTTTATTTTAATTATGAACTATGGATCGGTGGCTTTAGACAAATTCCTGTTCTGTTATCTATAGTTATTGTGTATGTCAGATGCAGCAACTTTGTGTATAGAAAAACCTAGCCCTTTGTATTAAATACTTACACTTTTTAGTTCAAGTCATCATTATCATCAATTCATTGCAGGATAAGATCTCTCCAAGTTCAATTCACCTTCTTTGATTTTTAGCTTCTTTTCTTGACACCACCTCCACATAGTTCCTAATTTCATCCATTCATCTTTTACAATATCTTGGTATCCAGTTTAATATTTCATCTGTCCATCTATTATCATCTCATCTAGCAATATGTTCAGCTTAACTCTACTTCAGTCTCTTAATTCTTTCAACAATGTCAGTAGCACCTGTTCCTTCTCTTATATATTGCATTTCCGATCTTTTTTTATTACTCCTAACGTGTATCTTTCCTTACTTCTTTGAGTGGCCTGAACTCTCTACAATACTGTTTTGTTAAGTGTCCAAGTCTCAGATCTATTAGTAAGAACTGGTAAAACACATTACAAATCTTCCTTTTCAACCACATAAGCATATTTTCTTTTAATATTAAGTTATTTCTACCAAAAGCTCTCCAACCAAGTTTAATCCTATGATTAATTTCATCCATTATGTTTTCATCTGTGGCAATAATCTGACCAAGATATTTATGGTTGTTAATTTCTAAGTCATTATCAATCTTTATTTTCATCTTGAGAAAATTCATGGAACATTACTTTAGTCTTTTTAACATTTACTTTTATTCCTACTTTTTTACTTTCATCTGATAACTCTTGCAATATTTGTCTTGCATTGGTGGTCGAGAGGTCAGCGCGACTGCTTTGCACTTGCAGGCAGTTGCCTGGGTTGTGGGTTCGCGTCCCGGCCGATGCTATGACACTTAAAAAAAAAAAAAAAACTCTTGCAACATTTCCTGAGGCACTGAAGCATTATTTGAAGAAAAAAAAACAATTATATCATCTACAAATTCTAAATGATTTAAATCTCCATTTACTTTTATTTCTTTAGCTTCTTATTTTAATTCACAAAATACTTCTTGCAGCTCTGCTGTAAAAAGTTTTGGAGATATGGAGTTGCCCTGTCTTACACCCTTGTCAATGTTAACCTTCCTAGTATCTTTTGTGTAATCTATTGTAGAATATGACAATATCCTGAATCTATACCATGATGATCCAATGCTTTAGTTATTAAAGAAATGCTTATAGAATCAAATACCTTTTCATAATCTACAAATCCAAAGCATAATGGCAACTCATTATTCATTGGTTCTTTCTATAACTTCTCTCAATACTTGAATACGATCGACTTTATTAAAACCACTTTTAAATCCACCCTGTTCTTTTGATTGGTTGGAATCCAAAGTTCTCTGTAGATGAGTTGTAATTATCTTAGTAAAAATTTTGTATAAACTGATAAAAGACTGATGGGTTTGTAATTTCTAATATCTTCTTTATCACCTTTCTTAAATATTAATATTAATACTGCATTCTTTTAATTATGTGATACATTTTTATCATTTAGACATTTGGTATATAACTTTGCCAAAATTTTTTTTATTTCTTCATCTGCTTCTTTTAAGATATTAGTTATAATTTCATCATTACGTAGAGATTTTTCCTTTTTCATAAATTCAATTGCATATCTCACTTCTTCATTTAAGTGGGCAATACAGAAGACATACTTGTTCTTTATTACTATATAATTCTTGATAGAACTCCTCTATCCATTTTATGATGTCATATCCCTTTTTAGTAATAGTTCCATCTTTTTTTCTTATTGCAGGTATAAATTTCCTACCAATAGCAAAATATTGTTTTACACTCTTGAGATTTTTCTATTCTTCTCTAGCTTTCCTTGCTAGTTCACAATTATACTTTCTTATATCATTATCAACTTTTTTTTGCACCATTTTACAAAATTCGAGATGTTCAATCATTCTTAATACATCCTTTTTATATATTTTCATATTCCTGCTTTTTTTCATAAATTCTCTAGTCTAGTATAAATTTTATTGGTTCAATTGCTGTTTTTCTACCAGCTATCTTTGTTGCAATTTTTAAAAGTGTATCAAATATTGTCCTATTAATTTCATTCAAATATGAATGATGTTCAAAATCTATTAATATTTGAAAATAATTTGCATGTTCTAATTTAAATTCATTAGAATGTTTCTGAAGATTAGAAATATCAACTGTGAATATTGTTTTTCTTAATAATTTTTGTGTCTAGTTTTACATTAACATGTTTCTTACATCTTACTAATTGATGATCACTTCCTGTGTTGAATTTATTAAGAACATTACAATCTTGAAATATGTATTTTCTATTAGTCAAAAAATAATCCAATATTACTGTACTTTTATTTAAATGCTTCCGTGTCCATTTCTATTTAACATTTTTTCCAAATTTTTCTGCCAACTCCACAAATCTATGTCCTCACTCATTTCTATTACCATAACCAAATTTACCTATAGTACTTTCAGTTGTTTACCAATTGTAGCATTCAAATCTCCCATAAAAATTTGAAAATGTTTGATCTGATCAAAAGCCTTTTGTACATCCATATAAAAATCCTCTACCACTTCGTTACTATGAGAACTTGGTGGGCCATAAACCTGCATTATCTACAATTAAGTTGAAGAACTAATCTTGCCATTTTATACTATATACCATCAATCTTCACAATTTTATTCTTTTACTTTTTATTTGTAATGAATTCTATTCTATTTGTATTTCAAATATTTGTGTCTTTGTAGTAGAATGTATGTCCACTTTTTAAATCGTCTTATCATTTTTTCCTCTAATTTCACAAAGTTCAATAATATCCCTTTTAATTCTTATTATATTACTAATTTTTAATTAAATGTCAGAAAATAGTTTTGTCTGTTTAATGTTCGACATTAACAGTATGTCTAGTGTGGGTGATATTTAGATTTTATGGCTTTATAGATATTAGCATGTGACTGATACTATTTTTTGATGGTTTCTACTTTTATATCAGTTATTATAGTAACACATGTAAGGATATTAGCCAGCTCTGAACCTTTTTTAATTCTGTATGTAAATGCCTTTGTATGGACATCAGATTACAATAAGAGAAGCAGTAATGAAAGTTCAATGTATTTAAGTAATGACTTCAGTAGATCAGGTCTAGATAATTTTGCATATTTTTGTATTGATTAATTGGGAATATTAAGATGGTCTTAAGAATGTAATGAAATCAGAAATATATATTTTTTCAAACTTGCAATTATTTTTTATTGTCATATATTTCTAGAGAATATAAGAACTATATGGCTACCCTCAAAAAGAAAGAAAAACTGGACAGTATATATTAGAAAAATAACACGATGATCAACAAAGTCATTCAAGTTTAAGCATACTGTTCTCATTGAGTTTAGAAAGATTTTGCAGTGGAACTTAATTGTTAGAAAGGCTTGCATTTAATTTAATTTTTTATATGGTTCCTCTAAAGAAACTAGCAAAGAATTTTTTTTATAATGGCTGTGTTGGTTATAGATATGAATATATAATCTGAAACTTCAAAGAATTTTATGGGATGGATCAGTAAAAACGGAGTGGGGGGGGGAGGTATGAATGGTCAATGGAGATGAGACAGGGAGGATCCTTAAGAATCCAATTTACTATTGTAGACAGAATAGGAAAAAGCCTTCCTATAAGATGGGGAATGAGTTTCTGAGATGAAGTTTGATTGATTATCTAAAAAAGAGTTGCATATAGAATAGATAGTGTACATGAAGGAGGAGGAGAAGTTGTGAAATAGTTTTAACGATATGAAATACTAGTGAGAACAGAAAAAGTGTCTTATAGCAGTTGACCTATTCTAGTATAATGAATAAGTTCATTAGCAACATGAAGTTTACAAAGTAACAAGGAGAGAAATTTTACTGATCAAAACTTCATATTACATATAAATGCAATGAGTTCAAGGATATCTAGGATGACATTCTGAAATGGTTTTTCACAAAGTCGTGACTTACTTTTTGGTATTAAGAGCAATTATTTTTATGTATTCTGCAATATATCTTTCAGAATTGATTAGATTCATGTTTGAGTTAGATTTTGACAGAAAATGGAATTGTTAAAACTGATATAAAACAGATAGTTTCCATCTGATTTTTGTAACATTGTAACTATTAGATGTTCTTCTTTTTGAAGAATTTGACTTTAAGTTGAATATTTAAGCTTTCCTGGGACACTTTTTTTTTGTTGGTTCAATAAGATTAAAATATATGTAAAAAATACAGTTCAAAAGATATCCTTTTTTTTTTTTAAATATCAGAAAATTTAATTATATAAAGATTTTTATGATTCAAAACAGTCTGAAAGAATATTTTTAGGAAATGAATGCAAAATCAGGATCTAAATAGAGTCTATGAGTGACAGAAATCTTTCTAATCATGGTTTTAGAGATATTAAAATGTTACGTGTTGCCAAGTGAAAAGAGAAAAAGCATATGGTATTTTTAATTTTTTTTATATTTTTATTAGTGCATCTCAACTCCACTATAATGTAACCATCCTAAAGTTGATATCATGAATGTTTAATATTATGAGATGTAAAGATTACATACTTCAGTGAACCAGCTCCTGTCTCTCCAAAACTTAAAAAAAATATAATACAGTAACCTCCCTATAATTCAGCATTCCTTCAACATTGTTTAACTCTTAACATGGTTCGAGAGTTGGAGAAACTCCTCCTATAACACAGCATTTGTACAACAATTTTTGATAGGGAAATTCTCATAGAACAAGGGGCTTAATGAGAGTTTTTAAGAGCAAACACCATCTCGATCGATATTTGTTATTTGAGCATGTATGAAAATGCTTCTTTAATGATGATTAATAGTGATGACTAAGAAAACCCTATGTAATATTAATATACAATACTTTTAATAAACATATTTTTTTTAATTATAAAATGCAAATAATATATATATATATATTTAACTTTTGGAAACTAACCCTGTTCTTTGTGCTAATTCTTTGTTTCACGTAACATGAAATAATTTAGGAACCTATTGACTGTGTTATAGGAGAATTACCTGTATTTTGATTAAACGTTTATTTTATTAAAATAAGAATTATGCATGAATTTTTTTTTTTCAAGCAAATTTTTGCTCGATAATGAATTATTGTGATCAGTTTTTAAATGGAAGGATTTGTATTTTTTTTAATTGTTGGGAATTATTTCAAATTTATTTTAGTAGCAGATTTTTTATAATACCATTATTGTATGTTGCATATTATTTTCTCTGACGTATAGTACAAAGTAAATTTTTATAACACCTGATGAGCTATGCTATATTTTAATGTAAGAAATTGTTTTAAATCAATATAATAATAATTTCAAGTCATTCTTAGATATTACCTAATTATTTTTTATAAAATTTGTTTATATTATTTATTACGGTGACTGTGAGTATTTAATTCTGTTATTTTGTTTTCTTTCAGGTTAGTTATTATTTTCCATTAAAGACTCTCTGGCGTTCTTTTTTTTCGGCTCTGATTGCAGCCTTTATACTCAGATCCATAAATCCATTTGGTAATGAACATCTTGTTCTGTTCTACGTGGAGTACAATACACCATGGTTCATTTTCGAACTTGTACCCTTTGTTATATTAGGAGCAATGGGGGTAAGAATAATTATGTGTCTTCATTCAATCACAGATTTAAATTTACATGAATACACTCTGTATATCAATATTGTGTTTATATACAAGAGTGTGTCCCAATGAGAAGGTGACTGATAACTAATTCTCTTTCCAAGCTGTTTATAGTGCCATCCATGAAACAATGCTTGTGTTACATACCGGTATATTTTAGCTGTTTACTACAAAAATTTTAAGGCACTAACATTTCTGGACCATGAATATATGTGACTGTGTGTTTCATACCTTCCCATAATGGAACATATTAAAATTACATTTTTTAATTTGGGTAAAATTGTTACTGAAGTGTTTGGAGTGATTCAAACTATGTGATGTTATGAATCCATGAATTGCAAAAACATTTTGAAGTAGTCTGCTGTATTTTATAATTGCCAGGAAGTGCATTGAAGATGATTGACGTAAGTATGAAACACATTAACACACTAAATTATAACACATACATTGATTCAGAGATGGCACCGCGATCAATTTGGGAATGAACCAGTTGCCTTTTCTTTGGGGCTCACTAGGATTTTTATAGGCAAAAGATGTAAATACAGTTTTTGGATTTTATGTATGTGTGGTTGCTTGATTTTTATAGCACTGATCTTTTGGTTGGATCTCAACCCTACTATTTGGTAAGTAAGAACATCTTAGTGTCTGTTGCTAGAGAAGCATGTAAAGGAAAATAGAATACAGATTACCAATCATAAGATTTAGCTATTGATTATTTTATCCAATACAGATATAGAAGTTACATTTAAAAAAGGATGTTGTGAATGATTGATTTGGCGATTTTTGTTTTTGATATACACCTGGGTCTCGTTTTACGTGATAGATAGGTTCCTCAGAAAACACGCGCAAACGAAATCGCGCAAAAATAGATGTAACTTACATTGAAAAAGGAGGGATGCGGTCTGTGATTTTTCAAAATTCGCGTAAAAGCAAAGCACCAACATAAAATTACTTTAAAATTTGTGCAAAAAAAAAAATAAGGAAATAAAATACGACTAATAAAAAATTTCAAATTTGAAAAAAATTGATATAAGACTAACTTTTTTTAACTATAATATTTAATTTTATTCAAAACAATATATTGTTATGCATAATTTACAGTAATTTACATTTTTTATATACGTTTTAATTATTATCGCTATTTGCCGTTAAACAGGGTCGTTTGCAAACTGGTAAAAAAACAGATTCTCCACAAGAGAAAATACAACTAGCGCCAATGTCACTCTCATGTTGCGTTAATTGTTTTCTGGTGACAACGTAATCCAATGTCACTCTCATGTTGCGTTAATTGTTTTCTGGTGACAACGTAATTAGTAATTAATCTTTGAGATGATGATTTTATTAATTGTTTATGAACGCGATATCCAGACATACAATCATTTAGCTCTCGTTGGAATTTAAGAGCACGTTTGGGATTAGTGTCATTTATAAGAAAATAATTTGCCAACTGATTAGAAAGTTGAAGACCTCGAATCATTTTTGCAGTGAAAGGAACAGGTTCTACTTCTGTTTCATTATCTATTTCTATATTTTCTTCTGTATCTAAATTTTTATTTTTGTCTTTAATTTTTTAATTTTCAATTCCGTTTAAAAATCAAATTTCGTTTCACTGCTTATTACTCACCTTTTAAAAATAAACTTGCGGACACTAAATGATTAATAATTGATTACGTTATTTTTTAAAAAGCAAAAACAGAATGTGATTTAAAATGCAAAATTAACACGCACAATGTTTGAACAAATTTACATTATAATCTTGTAAAATTTAATGTGTGTATACATAAAATGTGGAAATCATGATTTTAATTTCATTATTGCATAAAACCTTACTATTATAAAGCACTGAAAATATTGAAATTACTAAGATGAAAGTCGAATTCCAATAACATGCTATTACTTTCAATATAACGTAAGTGCTAGAAATTTATTATTTAAAGTAATAGCGCATTATTGGAAATCGACTTCCGGTGAAACACGAATCGCGTAACTTCAAAATCGTGTTAAATAAGTCCGCGTAAAAAGAGACCCAGGTGTATATATTTTATAAAAAAAATTATATTGATAGATGATTTGCTATTTTGTCACATTTAATAATGCAAACATTTCTTTTTAGAAATTCATTGTCTCATGTAATTGTTTTTTATTAGAATATGTCACTTATGAATAAGATTTTAATGTCGCCAAAATCCATTTCCTAATTCATATCCAAAACATATAGAGGAACATCAAATAATGATGATCATATTAATAACAGCCAGCAACAACAGAACTCACGTGTCATGTTTTGAAAACTGGATGTAGATTTTGTCAATATTAAAATCTTAATTAGGTGTGACATATAAATACTAAAGAACAGTTAGAAAAGGAGGCTAAATTTTAAAAAGACCTGAGTCTGTTCATTAGTATATGTAATCAAAAGAGCAAAGCTTTTTTTTATTTGGAAAAATTCTTCTAAAGCATGTCAGTCAGAAAATAAAATCATCAAATTGATCAGCTGTTATCTTCTTTTTTAATCTAACTTCTATCTATTACATTGGATGGAATAATCAATAACTAAACCATATGACCGATAATCTGTAGTGATTAAATGCAATGGTAGAGTGATGGATTCTGGAGCTCAAGATATATAGATTGCGGCTTCAGTTGTCACTTGTAATCAAACTTTTTATGAAATTCCGAGCAAAAACCCATTTAATTGTTATTATTAATGGTGAAAGTACTTTATTGCCACAATAAAATAGCAATCTAAAAAATTCAAGGTCCGTGAATTGCTACTCCTGCTATTACTTTTAGTTTTCAAATATTTTATGAGTTCCCAAACAACAAATCATTTGATTATTATTATTAAGACATTATGTGATTTATAGTAATAATAGCATGGTTGACATTGAATCATGAGGTCCATAGATTGAAAACCAGCTGTCACTACCAGCATTTGATCTTTTTATCAATCCCTGAGCAATAAATGATTTGATTATTTATTTATTTTCTACATCCATCATTTAGCAACAGCCATTTTTACTACCTAGATGATCTCAAGTAAAAATTTAGTTGAAACATCTGTTATAATAGTAATAAGCAATCACACACATATTGAAAACTGTATTTATATGCAGTTATAGAATACTGTTTATTCAAAGGAAACATTTTGTAATTATTAGCTAATATTATTATATATATGTATATTTAACCAATACATTAGTTCACTTGTTTGAAACAAATGCAAGTATGTTTGTTTATCTAAATGTATCCATAAACACATTTATTTTTAGATATTATATAATACTGATATTTTTGATTAGTTGTTTTGTGCTACTATTGTAAAATGTAATCCCATAATTATGTTTGTTTTGGTGTTTTATTTTATTCATACTATGCTTCATGAGAATTTATTTGTGTAGGGTGTGTTTTAATTAATAGAATGACATCATTAATACTATATTAAGTACTAAAGAATTTCTATTTGAGGCATTTTTAAAGACTGTTTCAAAATCAAGTAATATGTGATGAGTGAAAAATCACTAGACCTGATTGTAGTTATATTCAAGACAGAATTAACTTTGAACATTTTCTTTAAAATTTTCAGAAAAATCCTGATGAATAATTAATAATAAAAGTAGAATTAATTATGAGACAGTCACATAATTTAATTTTTTTCTGGTTATATGAATTCTTTTCCTTGATCCAGTTAAATTATAAATATATATTTATATTAATATAAATATTTTCATGGACAAAAGTTGATTGCTTGTGATTATTTGATGGGAAATTCTGCCTATATGGTTAAAAATTATTTTGATTAGATTTAATAAATGCCTGAAACATTGGTCTTTTGTGTTATTTATTTTTATTTCATGTGAACTTGACCAAAAACTTTTCCATTAAAGTATATTTTGGCAGCCAAGTGAAACAATTTATAGAAAAGGTTGAAATAAATAATGATCTCAAATGCACTTTTATTAATATCTTTTTTCTTAAGTTATAAGAATGTGCTTCTTTTTAAATTTTTCCATTTTTGTTTTTAAAAGATCATTAGTTGATGAATTGTAAATTATTTTTTCTTCAATAACTTTTTTCAGATTACATTGATCTTATTTAATTCAGACTTTTCTTTCATATTTGTGGGTCTACAAACATTTCTACATTCTCAATAATCTCTGATCATTTGCTAGAACTCATATTTTATTAAAATTGATAATATATGTGAATAAATGATTGATGAACTAGATTTTTCTCAAGCAGGAAAAATATATTCTTTTTTGCTGATGTTAATTCTATGATTAGACTACTCAGTATATGAAAATGGATAAATCCAACAAGGAATTTTATAAATGCTAACATTCTAATGAAATTTTTTCCCATAGATGGTGAAATTATTTCACTAATTTTTTTAAAAGTGACAAATTATCTTGGTATTATCAATTTTGTCAATGACTTCTTTTTATGTAAAGCAAAGCTGTCTTAATTCCACTCTTGCCCCACTCTTTTTTTTTTTATTATATGAAGAGATCTTATTAATAATATTTTGGAGAAATGCATTGACAAGCAATATCTTTTTAGTTATAGAGGTGTCTTTGTGAACATATCTATTATTAGAAAGTTTTTGTGTTACATCTAACAGTGTTCAAATCATATGATAGAATGAATCTATCTAAATCCATGAAAGAATGAAACTGAATCATACCTCTACACAATACTCTGAAAAAAGAGAACCTCTGATAGAATCTGAATCAATAAATCTGAATGGGTATCCTCTTGATGAAATTGTAAAAGTAGATGACTGTGTGACAGAATCTGAATGAATTACCAGTCTTAAATCCATGTACACAGTTTTTCTGAACTTGATAAAAACATCTTTTTTGGCTCACAAGTCATGCTCTTGCTTATCGAAAGTTTTTTTTTTTTACTAACTGTTTTTTTTGTTTTCTTAGAGCTAATCCCTTAAATACAAAATCTTGATTAAGTATAATTAATTAGATTTTTAACTTTTCATAAAATATTTTGTGTTCTTTTTACCAAAAGTAAAAATACAAGCCAAATTTTTTGCATTTATTTATAAATTTTTAAATTTATAATTTTTCATTTTACTTTCATAAATATGGATTTATCTTTTTCTAGTCTATCCAAAAAGTTAAAAATTTTTCATATAGTATGTCCACAAGTAAAAAAAAAAGAGGCAATATTGGATCCCCTAAGATCTTAAATACCATTATTAAATAATCATTTCATTTGCATTAATTGCATATTTATTAAGTTTACAGAATTTTTATCTTTACCATCACTTTATTTAATTTGAAATTAATATATTTGATTCATTATTTATTAAACGGTATAACCAGGTGGAATCATGATCAATAAGGTAACTTTTGGTTTGATTTTAAGTTCTCGAGTATCTATTTGGTTATTTATCTTTTCAATTATTTAATAAATTTTTTATTAAACTCCGCTGAACTCTTTGCGATTTTGAATGAGTCTATCAGTAAATAAGCTCATAAAATCTTATTAAACATTATGAAAAGTCTGAAAATTTTCTACATTGAACTTAACGAAAAAATTGATGAGTAGCAAAAAGTTTTTGTTTTAGTTCCACTAGTAAATTTAGAGACTACTACCAGAAAATCAAGATGACTTGATCAGTTTTTGGAATTAATACTAAATAAATGCCCAGAAGGTAATTATAAATTACAATCTTACATATGATTCTTCCTTTTACAGTAATAATCCAGCTGATTGGTTCATAACAGCTGGTATAAGAAATTATTACCCAGAAAATATTCCCTCCTAGAATATTGAATCAAATTTTTGATTTAAAGATAGCTGATGAGTAATAAGACAAAGTGCATTAGAAGTTTTTTTTTTTAAAAAAGTTGTGCAATGATAAATATACCAAAAGACTGACTGATTTATTTCCTTTTTTATGGGTGAGATGTGTGCAAGCTTTTCAGAAAAAATGTAAATTCAGTCCTCAATGGGATACTGAGTAAGATCTGTAAAATAGCTTAACATGCTTTCAATATCTTTGTCACAATATTATAATTATGGCAATCAACAAATAAATTGTGGGTGGAAGGTGTGTAAATTGTATGCAAATAAGCTTAAATGCCCCACTTTTTAAAAAAGTGGAAACAGGATTCTTTTTTATTTATAGCATTCATATTGTTAGTGATATGCTAAGCCTCTTTTATTTTATGTTTTGCATCATTCTTTTTTATACATATAACGCTAGCTGCAATAGATTCAAAGATATGGCCAAGTTGTTTTTCCTGCTTAAGAAATATGGATTTGTGGGCAGGATTATTTTTTTGGCCTTTTTTCCAAATATTGATGCTGGAACAGTCTTGTTGTGAGGCTGGCATGGGATTCTCTGAAATAAACTGAGCTGCAAGTGATTTGATTGCATTGCAGAGCAGTGTATTTTGGAGAATTACATGTCATTCTCACAACAAGACTGTCCCTTCATCAATATGTGGAAAAAGTGCCAAAAACAATCCAACCCACAAATCCATATTTCTTGAGCATGAAAACCAACTTGGCCATATTTTTGAATCTATTGCAGCCAGCATTATATGTATAGAAAAGAATGATGCAAAACATAAAATAAAGGAGACTGGGTATATCGCCAATAATGACAATGATATAAATAAAAAATAATCCTGCTTCCCTGTTTCTAAAAAGTGGGACATTTAAGCTCATTTGCATACAATTTACATGATACTTATATTACACTTTCCGACCACAATGTATTCATTGACTATTATGATTATAATATTGTGACAAAGATATTGAAAGCATTCTAAGCAGACTGTATTAAGACTGTTAAGCTTTTTTTTTCTTAGTGTCTCCAAGCGCTCAAACGTCAATTACAATTGCTTAAGAAAAGTAAACTAAAGGATTTATAGAATCATGACATAAATAATATACAAGAGTATATTTGATGTTGTAAAAATGAAATTTGGTTGCATATATACTAAACTGAAATACTAGAATCATTTTAAAGTTTTAGCTGAAAGGTAATTATTTTTTCAGATAATTTTAATAAATTTTATTGTTTTGCAAATGGTAGTTTTTCTGAAGGAATTGATTTGTTATCAGAATTTGATTTTTTTCTTAGAGGTGACATTCAGAAATATGAAAATTCTGATTAAGATCATTAAATACATGTAACGAATTTACAAATATATTAGGATCTGAAGTGATGAATCAAATTATAATGGAAATAGAAAATGCAAAATATTATTGACTCAATATTGATTCGATGTCATTATCTGTGATGATTAATTAGCAGTAATATTACAATACATTCTTAATAATGGACAAGTTGTCAAAAGGTTTTTTAAATTTACACTGATTGAAAAACATGTTAGAAAATATTTATTTGATACCTTATGAAACACTGACAAAAAACAACATAGACATAAAAGTCTGCAGATCTCGATCATATAATAAAATGAGCAAAGGACTGGATCATAATATATTCAAGTGAGGATTTGGGAAGTTGATAATTAAGCTGCATGGATTTCTTGTCTGCACTTAGCTTTGATTGGAGGAGCTCTGCACAATGATGTACTGAAGTTCTGAACAACTATAATACACAGCTTCTTAGAAATTAGATGGTCAGCTAAACATAATGCTACTAAAGCATTTTATGATAATTATGAATACAGACAGCATTAATAAATATAATTGATTGTGAAAGCAACCATTAAGTGCTAAACACAAAATAACAGTTTTCATTAAAAAAATTAAACATTTTAATCAGCAGCCTGGCATTGCATTACATATTGTTATAAATCTCTATGATGATATTTTGTTTCATTTAAATATGAAAAAACTTGCACCAAATCAGGATTTAAAAATTTTCAAAAGATAATAGAAGGGAAAAATATTTAATGGTGGAATAAGTAATGAAAGTAGGCAAATTACAAATCTAGTTTTTTCAAATTCAATTGTTTTATCTATTTATAGAAAGATTTCTTTATGACAAATTTGACTTTTTTAAACTGAGAAATCAATGTCAGTAAATAAACTTGTTTCCAAAGCAAAGATCTTAATCACATTTGTCAAGATTTAAAAGATTCTTTTGTGGATGAATTTCTATAATATAAAATAATATTTAAATTACTCTTCCAATAACCTTTTTGCACACAAATATTTCAAATTACTTATCAATTCTGAGAATGAATGAGTATTTTTAACATCAAATCCTATAAAAATCATTTAAACTCTGGATTATCTTAATCTTTATCAATACTTGCTATAAAAAGTGAAATATTGAAACAATTGCCTTTTGGTGAAATTACATGAGAATTTGCAAACAAAAAATGTCACAAAGTAAATATACTTTTATATGTTGAATGTGATTTTTATATAATGACTGTGATTCAAGATAGTTTGTTTTCAAAAACTATCTTTACTAAATCTATTTTTATTTATAATTTTTGTGGATTAAAATATAAAATATCTTTATTTTTTTCCCCAATTCCTGTAAAATATTTTAATACTTAGATTCTAAATATTGTGCCTAAAATGCCTAATGAATAAGACCCCCCCCCCCTGATAGTAAGAAAAAAAATTATGACTGAATTCCAGGACATAAAAAGTATAATTAGAATTGGAATTATGAAATAATAAGATTTCTGGATTGCATGGGAAGTTTATGGAAAAGGGGGAATTACAGTGGTCTTTCAAATATTGTATTCATCTGGGATTGTGGAAAGAGTTGGTATCTTTTAATAAATTTTATCATCCTCTACTGGCATTATTTGCAGTTATGTCCAGAATATAATTGTTAAAACTTTAAATATTGTAGAATTTATAAATGATTTTTCTTTAAAATAAATAAAAAAAATTGGTGTTGAATAACTATTAATAAAAGATAATAAATGCAAGTCCTAGCGATTTGGTAATTATACAAGTTTATATGCCAACTAGTACTCATGATGATAGTGAAATTGTTGAAATGTATGAGAAGATAGAAGAAAGTATTCAATGTGAAGGAAAAAATGCATGTATATTGCTATTGGGAGATTGGAATGCTGTTGTGGGGAAAGGTAGGGAAGAGAAAATTGTTGGAAATTATGGTATTGGAAAAAGAAATGAAAGGGGTAGTCGACTTGTACAATTTTGTAAAGAGAATGGGTTTGTCATTGCAAACACTTGTTTTAAAAATCATATTAGAAGATTGTATACATGGAAAGCTCCAGGTAACAAAAAACGTTATCAAATTGATTATATATTGATTCAGAATAGATATAAGAATGCTGTTAAGAGTTCAC
This sequence comes from Epiperipatus broadwayi, assembly GCA_028023455.1. Classification (NCBI taxonomy): domain Eukaryota; kingdom Metazoa; phylum Onychophora; class Udeonychophora; order Euonychophora; family Peripatidae; genus Epiperipatus; species Epiperipatus broadwayi. The sequence continues at coordinate 1,157,699 of JAQFVV010012582.1, forward strand.
ATGCTTTGCCAGGTGCTGATATAGATTCGGATTATAATTTGGTGATGGCTAAATTAAAGTTAAGTTTAAAAAGAATTAAAAGAGGGAAAAGATACACAAGATGGGACTTGGATAAATTGAGACAAATGGAAAAAGGAAAATTTGGTTTGATGTGTGAAAATGAATTTAAAAGAATTGTTCAGGATGGGAACTATATTAATAGCTCTGATGAGTGTTGGAATAGAATTAAAGAGGGATTCTTGAAAATAGCAAAAAAATGAAATAGGTATTATTCATGCGAGAAAAGCTAAAAGACCTTGGATAACTGAAGGTATGTTGGAAAAGATGGAAGTGCGGAGATGGTGGAAGAATGTAAATACTGAGGAAGGGCAAAAGGAATATAGGAAATTTAATAATGAATTAAGAAGAGAAACAGATTTAGCAAAAGAAAAGTGGTTGGAGCAAGAATGTAAAGAGATAGAAAGGTTTCAATAGATGAAAAGATATGATCTAGCATTTGATAGAATACAAAGTATTTCTTGGGAGAAAAAGACATGGGTAGCAAGTGAGATTGCAGATAAGAATGGAAGAAGGTTAACCGATAGTAATGATATATTAAAAAGATGGGAAGAATATATTCGGTATCTGTTTAGTAGAGGAAATAATTTAATTAGTTATGAACTTGAAAATGAAGAAGATGTTGCAATGGATGATAGAGGTATGGACATACTGCCAGATGAAGTAAGAAAGGCAATCACACAAATAAAGAATGGTAAGGCTATTGGATTTGATGCAGTACCTATAGAATTTTTGAGAGAAATGGGAGAATTTACTATGAAGGAAATAGTTGGACTTTGCAATTTGATATATAATAGTGGAGTTTGGCCTGAAGATTTTTTAAGAACTATAGTGATTCCAATTGCTAAAAAGAAGAAAGCTGTTAAATGTGAAGAGTATAGGACAATAAGTGTATTGTCTCATGTTTCTAAGGTGTTATTGAGGATTTTAACTCAAAGGATTTATGGGAAGGTTGACTATTATATTGCTGAAGAACAGTTTGGTTTTCGGAAAGGGAAAAGCACAAGAGATGCTAGTGGTATTGTTAGGACAATTGCAGAAAGATATATTGAAAGAGATAAAGGAATTGGTATATGTTTTGTAGATTTAGAAAAGGCATTTGATAGAGTAAGCTGGGATAAACTGATGTCTATCTTAAGAGATAAAGGAGTATTCTGGAAAGAAAGACGATTGATATGGAATATGTATAATGGTCAAAGAATAAGAGTTAGATTTGGATGTAATGAGACTGATGAAGTGAATATAGAAAGTGGAGTTAGGCAAGGATGTAGTATGTCACCTGTTTTGTTTAATATTTATTTAGAAGATATGCTAAATAATTATTTGGACTGTGGAGGAGCAGATGTTGGAGGAAGAGTAATAAAGTGTATAAGATTTGCAGATGATATGGCTCTTTTTGCTGAGGAAGAAAAGGATCTTCAGAATATGTTGAATAAATTGGAAGAAGGATGTATGGCATATGGAATGAAGATTAATATTGAAAAGACTAAGTGTTTATGGATAGGGTGAGATGCAAAAAGACTGCAAATTGGAATCCATGATGACATGGTGCAGCAGGTGAAGGGATTTAGATATTTGGGTTGTTGGTTGAGTGAGGATGGAAGAAGTGAAGATGAAGTTAAAAGAAGAATAGCATTGGCAAAGGTGACATTTGTAAAAAGAAAGAAGATATTTTATGGACCTATAGAAAGAGAATTAAGGAAAAGATTAATTAAATGTTATGTGTGGAGTGTATTAATGTATGGTTGTGAGACATGGACATTGAGTAATAGAATTAAGAAACGACTGGAAGCTTTTGAGATGTGGACATGGAGAAAAATGGAAAAAATCAGTTGGGTGAATAAAATAACAAATGAAGAAGTTTTGGAAAGGGTTAATGAGAAAAGAAGATTGATTGAAAGTATCAAAGAGAGAAAGAGAAACTGGATTGGACATATACTAAGAAAAGATTATAGTTTAATGAAAGATGTTTTGGAAGGAATGATGAGTGGAAATAAAAAGAAAGGATGGAAGAGATTGACATTATTGGATGATGTACGAGATGGAAGGGGTTATGTGGAATTGAGGAAGTGGGCAAGGAAGAGAATGGAATGGAAGAATGGATAAACCGATGTAGTGACTACTCTCTGGACCTGTCTATTGGACAGACTACTATTGATGATTATTAATATGTAATTGGTTTAATTCAATGATAGAGTTATGGACTGTGGATTCAAGATCCAAGGATTGCAGCTTCATTTCCAGTGATAAAAAAAACTTCTTATGAATCCCTAAGCAATAAATCATTCAGTTATTTTTTAATGTGTATATATATATTCTTTATATGCTATTACGAGGGAGATGTAAATTCAGTTTTTTCGGTTGCCTGTTTTTCTTTATATTAATTTAACTCCTATATATTGAAATAAATAATGTCTTATTCACTTCACTGTCAGCCATATGGTCTTCCTCATGACAGTAAGCTGGTTTTCTATGAAGATAGCCAATAAATAAAAACATTCAAAATTTTAAAGAAAATTATATAAATTAGAATAAATAGCTTAGAATAAAATATAAAATTTATTAATAATAATAGATACATTCAAATGTTAGAACAAATTATTTAAAGTCATATTTGAAACATTTTTACATGCATATTCTTGAGGTTACAGCCTTAGTAAATATTACTTACGTAATCAATATGTGTTTAAATAAATTTATAATTACAACTTTAAAAATAATGAATAGGTTTGTTAAAAGTGTTTAAATTTAAGAGAAACTTATAAATTATATACACTATGTTAAAATTATTGCTCTTATTAAAGATTTAAAGAATGTATGAAATATATTAAAAAATGACTGTTAAGTATTCTAGTGTTTAAAAAAAAGATAAATTTTAAATAATTAAATTAAAAATAAGTTTATAAAAAAAATTAAGTCTGTTTTGAAATACGAATTTCGAAAACAAGGGAAAAGTTCAAGCAATTTAATAATTATAGTATTTTGAATTTCAATCAATTAAATAATAATGAGAGTATTTTTAAAATTCATGTAATTAAAATAAAATGAGGTTATAAAGGTGTTGAAAATAAGAGGTCAAAACCTATATATAGTCAGTTTTCTTGCAATTGTTCAATCTGGATTTTTGTTTTATTTAAGCTGTATTGAACCATCATTAGGATGACCAAATAGAAAAAAGGAAAACTGCTGACTGCTGAAATCTAACCTGGAACCAAGCTATTTAGAAGGAATTTTTACTCAAAATGAAAAAAATATATTTAAACCTCAAATTTAAAAGACAGGAGATTGGTAAAGGACATTATAGCAAACTGTTAAGAAAGGAACATGATTATGATGGAAGCCATTATGGGAGAAACATTAATCTGCAAAAAAGAAGAAAAAGTCCTCACAATGAATTGTAAAGAATTTTGGCTATAGAAATTTTACCACTTAAGTTTAAAAAAAAAAAAAAAATTCAGACTATTATCTTAATGTATTAACCAATTGTAAGTTTTATTTTTTGACCTCTTATATAGTATATTTAATTCTAGCACACTATACTTTATTATGTATAGAGGACTCATATAAATTATTATTTAATTGAATGATTAAAGGTGGAAAGTAAATGTTTTTTTTTTTTTAAAAAAATAGCATTTGTTGCTAAGCATCTATAAATACTCGACTAACATTTTAAAGCAGCTGAAAAAAAAGATATTTGAAAACTTCACTTCTTCTTGTCTTTATGATATTGATATGTATATGATGTGATATGTTTAAATGTTACTTTTTTTAAAAAAAAAAAAGGGGAGAGTTTTTTTAATGTGAAATTGAACAAATATGTAAAGTTGTATAAAATTAATGGTGTAATATTTATTTTACACATGTAAAAAATACTAAAAGCCAAATGTTCCAAGTGTTAAAAAAAGTAATGATTGTAGTATAATTATTAGAGTTTTAAGTTAAAGATTTATTTTGAAGTTTGATCAAGTTCATTTATACATAAATTAGTTCTCATTTTGATTACTATGAGTTAGATTTTATGTATGTATAATTTATAATATAAAGGCAGCTGTTAGATTACTATCGAATGGTTAAAATATACTGTGGTGAATTTATTCACAGTTTGTTCTGCAAATTTGGGATTGGATTCAAGAACCACTTCAATTAATGAAGTAGTGTTATTATTAGAGATCGACTCAAAAAAACCATCTCTGTAATTAAGTTGAGTTATTATTAAATCGGGATTCTGATCTAAAGTAGCCACTATCTAGATTTATCCTTGTAAGAAATGTATCTTGATTAAAATATTCCCATATATATGTGTAACTATGCTATGAAACTAATGATTTGAATAAATGTATTGTATTTGTGAGGGTTGGCCTTACATAGGATTATATCCACAGGGTTTATTAAAGGTCGGAGATTTAAATGGTATGCTCAATTGTATAACCATGTTAGTATTATATGATGTAATTGAAAGGTTAATCTTTAAAATTAAAATAAATCTTGGACACTTTATAAATAACTACTATTGTTTTCCATCTTGCATATGAACTAAAAGTTAAAAGATAGGAAAGAAATGGCTTATTAAAGCAATAGTCAATTTTAAAAAAGGCTTATGATATAATCTGTAATGTAATCATATTTAGGGGAAAGAACATTATATGTTTTCTGACAATTATGATTCTTTGTAAATAAACTATTGTTATTTGATTAATTAAATAGTGTGTAACTCATTTATATGTAATATTTTCTGGTCTATATATTTATTTTTTAACCATTTCATTGGAAGTTTATGTTCTACATGATTTAACCAGGTAATATAGGGGATTTGAACTCATACTTACAAGCAACCTTCAACTATCCACACTATCTCATACTTCTGATACACATGACCACATACATATAGAAAAGATAAATAATCAGCAATATACATATTTCGTGCTGAAGCAACACTCATCAGTTGGTCCAGGTAATGCAAATAGGGGTTGCATAGTGGTCATCATTATTCTCACATATTAAAGAAAATATTTGAATTCTGTTAAAAGATATAAATAATGAATATGTGTCGAATATTTCCTGATGTTTAATGTCAAATGGTGCCTAAATCAATTAAATTAAAATAAATTTAAAAATGCGTAAGCTGACCATTACAATACATAAAAAAAAGTATACTGGACATATAATTCAAAATAACATAGTAAAAATGTAATTTCTCAAGATTCTTATTAATTACTGTAATATAATTACTCTTATTTTTTTTTAGTTTACTATTCTAAATTTGTATTTCAAAATAAAAATTAGGTTAAAAAGAGTATTTTACCTTTTTTTTAATATTAATCTTTATAAATAATTGTTAAAACTATTTGGCATATAAATAAAATATTTCCCATCTGAAATTTTGATATTATTTTGTCTTTTTCAGGGTATCATTGGAACATTTTTTATTAAAGCTAACATTTACTGGTGCAGATTTCGAAAACATTCCCGGTTAGGAAAATTTCCCATTACAGAAGTAAGTTTTTGTTTTACAAAGTTTTGACATATATGATTTTGTAAATATCATTATATGATTAGTTTTGTTTTATGTTATTTCAAATATATTCTAAGAGGTTTCACTACAATTAGATGGTTATATAAAAACGTTGGAGACATTCAAATATACACCCATGTTAAGTATTACTGATTAATTTACTCTTTTCTGATTACCCCATTTTTCTTTCAAACTTCTTTGCTCCTATATTACATAAATTCTTAACATCTTTTTAATGTTTTCTTGTAATCAATGTTTTCTGTAAATAGTTTGAACATTTCATTAGTGTATCTTGTTGAATAATTCGTGTTTTAATCAGTAACATTCATTTTCTATTTTTTTTTTTTTCACAATTGTTCACATATTTTATTTCTTTTTTAATTCTAATTCCAATATTCTGTTTTTTTGAATTAATATTCTAAATTATTTTTACCATCTTTTATAAGTTGATAGTCATCATTTTATATTAATTCCAGATTTCATTATAATCTGATCATTATCAATATGCTTTGAATAACTTTTTTTTTTTTCTAAGCTAGTTTTAAAATTTGCAAATCTCCTAAAGTAAAATTTTACAATTTGGATTCAATTTGCAATCTATATATATATTTAAAAATCTCTTAACTTGGATAGTAGTAGTAACATGTAATGATGTAGATGATGATTGATTGCGCGCTTGTCAACAGGAAAGTGTGCTGGAGAAAGAAATTGTAAACTGCTCCTGCATACTATATTGAACATTTTGTGAAAATTAGGAAAAATGGAATGGTGTTAGAGCGCTAAAAGGTGGGTTATCAATAATAATCGAATGATTTATTGTTTAGGAAGTCATGATTTTCCTGTATGAGAAGTGATATGTTGAACTTTGATCAAAAGTTGCTTAATATACTATTGAAAAGAACCCTAGATATTTTTCAATGCTCCTAACACATAAAACATAAAATTAAAGTTATTTGAACATTTAGTTCTTGATGTTAGTATTTGAAAAAAGAAAACCTGAAACTACTAAAAGAATATTTGGAACATGTGAATTATTGATTAATGAAATCTGATAAGTAGATTATCTATCCATTGACATATTACAGTTAATATGTTTAAGTGAACTAGAAGTTTTTAGAATCAGAAAACTTGATGTCTAGTATTCAAATATTGGGCAATAAAGAAGGTATTTTGTAAATGTTCTTTGGCAGAAAGAATATTCAAGGTCTGTCATTGGCTCCAATACTTTCAGTGATTGATTGACAACAACTTTATTCTGTAGGAACTCATTTAAAATTTAAATATTTATGATATTTGAGAGCAGATTAATGAAAGAATTGAGTTGAGGTACTGATAAGTTTTTCATATTTTCTGGAAGAGATAACAATATATGCACAGCCTAAGTTCTAAACTAGATCCCAAGAGATTGTAGGGTATCATAGGATGGATGAGTTAGGGAAGTTAGCTAGAGTGATATGGTAAAGAGAAATTACGAATCTGAAAACCCATTATCCAGCAATGGATTAATAATTGATAGTGACGATGATGATTCAAAAATTGCTTCCAGATTATGTAAATTTAAAGCAAAAATAACTACTGCATACTAACAAGTTGATCTATTGTGGCTGATCATTAATTATAATATTATGCAAGGTCACATAGTATTATATTCATCAATCATAGAATAGTTGTTGTTATTATCTGCATCATTTGGAAATGTGCACAGCTTTGTATACTCAGTAGATTAAAGAAAATATATGCCCTCCACTTTGTATCATTCCAAATTTTATCTATTAATTGAATCTACTTATATCAAACTATTGTGCAAAAGAAAACTTGAAATTTAGGATGGAAATTTTGCATACTGTTTAACCAGTTGTTTTCATTAATACATTATATCTTATATTCACTCTAAGAAGTGGTGTTCATTACATTCTGTAATGTTTTCAATTCATAACATGATAAAAGTTTTCTTAGTTATTTCAGATAAAAATCCTATGAATTTGAAATTTAAAATTAGAGAGGGGAAATCCCAACATGCTTCTATGTTTAGATAGCTCTTGCAGGGAGCCTTTTGCATCAATCTGCTATGTCCATATAGGCAATCTTTTGATAATTCTTTTTAACACCATGCCATACTGTTTTACTGTTTTGCCTGTATCCTAAGAACCCTAACCCATTATCAAACTAATGTATATAAAAATATCACAGATCTTTAATCTATTGCAAACTGCTGATATTAATGAAAAGGGAATCTGATAAGTAACATACTAGTATGTCCAATTAATAAATTTCATATCAGTATTCTAAAACAATAATATGATATGTTATTTGAAGCTGTACAAGAGGATGGTTAAAGGTTAAGAATAAGAAAAGCCTTAATATTCCAGTAACCTGAGTGAACATTAATAATGTTTGCCATACAAGAATCTACAAATTAACGACTAATGACAATTATTTAACCAAACTATATGCAACTATTTAAGAAATAAAGTTACTGACCCAAATTGTAAAGTATGAAGTTGGTTAATGAATTCATTTAAATTTATGAAACTTTTACTTGTAATGAAAGAAATATATCAAGTCTAAAAGTTTAAATCTTATCATAAAACTTTAACCTATGATTTCAAACATCTGATGAATTTAATAATTCTTCATTTGGAGAAGTTTATATCTTCTTTTTGGAAAACATTTAAATAAACTGCATTTTTTTTTTTTTTAACAAAAAAGCAATTTGAAGATTATTCACAAGAAAATCATTTCAAAGATCTTATCATTTAAATGAACTTTTATTTTTTTCTAATCTATTCATTACATTATCATACCAGTGATGCATAATAAGCTATGGAGTCACTGATCTAATAACAGTGCCCATTTTTAAGAGTCATGTGACAATTTTAATCTTGCATAATAGGTCATTAATTATAGAAAAAAATGGAAAATCAGCAACAGAAACTTCATTAAAACTTAACTAATTTGTTTCCATTCCTGGAAATATTGCTCATATATCACTAAACTTATTTGTTCTATATATTAGCTCATCAATGGACACTATATATATTCATTCATGTTCTGGGGAGAAAAACAATTGATTTTATGTATGTTTGATGATATAACTATCATTACTAAGGGCATTTCCAGCATGCAAGTTAAACTTATGAAATAATAATCACCAGTTCTCTAGTTGAAACCTTCCCAACACTACTTAATGGAATGTGTAACAAATTCTTTCTTCCAAAAAGAAAGCAATTTAGCAGTTAATAATTATTCAGTTGAAAATGGTGAATCCGTTTTGATGTTATCTGAGTGATAAAATTAATTACTGATATCAGTAAAGTTATCTCAACTTATCTGTGGATAATGCATCAAAACATCTTTTAAAATGTGGGAAACCTTAGTCTCAACTAATGGCCTTTTATTAGTAGACTCTAAATGTTTTTTCCAACATATTATTGCAAAAAGTTTGAGAAGTATATGTAAAGGCAGTTTCTATAACTTGAATATACTTAGTTTTTGCAACTAAAATATTGTCAACTTATAAGTTACTCCAAATATTAAATGGAGATTGGCATACATTGTCATAACTGACCACTATGAAGTAAAAAATACACGTGCTGCTCGCTTATGGCTATCAATTCAGTCATGACATGGTTTATTGTCAAATAAAAATTATTAAACTAAATGGTTTATAAGAATTCTATCTTTTATACAGATGTCAAGGGTCTATACTGTATCATTCCCTACTTACAACACTACTGAATATGTTGGGGAGGCAATCTTCTGATCAAAATATGATACTTTGTCCTAAGCAGAAAAAAACTCATCCATACTTTTGACAGATGTTTGGTTCTCAAAGTTTAAAGAATATTTTCATTTTGTCAAAACATACATTAAACTAGATTATGTCTTCAATTTATATGATTTGTTTTTTACTCTTTATTTACTTTTATAACATTTAATAGTGCCAATATCAGTGGGATCTTAAATATTTTTTATGGTATAGTTTCAGAATCTGTTTTGCCTCTATGACTCATTCTGATTTCATTAATCAATCTAATATAATACTTCATTAACGTTTTATCATTAATAGTAATAAATTGGTTTATTGCTTAGGAGTTCGCAAGAGGTGGCAGATGGAGCTGTGATCTATGAACTTTGACCTTCAGAGTCTGTCACTTTATGATTGCACCAAATCAAGCAGGGCGGTATTCTGTCATTGATATAAAATTTGTCATCTCTCAGAGATACTTGTGAGATAAATTTAACAAGAAAAAAAAAAATGTTGCAAAATGTAGATTATATCCAGATTATCAATAATGAATACCTGTTGAAAAATTTAATCCAGGGTTAAATGAATAGCGAAAACCTGAGTGGAAATGTAATAAGTGCATTTAGAATCATTAGTAACTATTGTGGGAGCCATTACAAAGCAGCAATGGTTTTTGTTGCCATAATAACTTAAACACAGATATTGTTTTTTTAAAATGATGACTTTGGTAGTAATACCATGACTTAATAAGAAATTCTGTTCAATAGAAGTATTACATCTATATTACCAAACATGCGTAATATTAAATCAATTGTGCTAGTGTTATAAAAATGAAATTAGATATCTGTATTAAATGCTGAACTTGTTAATGTCTGTTATATATTAAAATATATATGTCATACAAGTAAACTTATTTTTTACCTGAAATTGATATGTGCTTTTTTATCTTTAACAGAGAGAATTGACCACTTACTGTACCGTAGTATAAGTTCAAAAATTTTGACCAGAGGATTTATGAAGCCTTCATTTTAGATATTTGTTCTTGGTCCAGAAAAAATATAACACATGCATAACAACCCAATTTCATAATTTGTGGGAGGTTCTGAACAATTCTAAATCTTGCAATCAATAGGTTATTCTGATGATTACCTATAAAAAATAATCAAAAGGCTTTATTGCTCAAAAAGGTAAGAAGTTTGAGCACTGGAAGTCAGAACCAGAATCAATGCGGGGACCTTACACTCCAGAATTGTTCACTGTTACTGCATTAAATCCTGGAGAGCATAATGACCTATGATACCATAATTAAAATTGTTTACTTTTAAACTGAAATCTGGAAAATAAAAGTAAATGAAATTTAAAGATTGCAGAGATGATTTATCATATTTTAAACATCCATGATTCTGTTACTAGTAAATGAGCCAACTCCTAATCATTTTGAGTAGTATACAGATCTTTTTTTAGTATTCGATACTAATGATTTTTTTGAATGCCAACTTGCCATTATCAAATTTCAGATAGTTAAAACTTCTGGAAAATTTACAAAAGAGCTGTGATTCTATTCATTGAGATTTGTATAAATGAACTTTGCTTGATCTTTCTATATTTTTCAATGCAAAAGTTAATCGTCAAACACATTATCATATAGTACCTTTGTATATATTATGTTTTCATTAGTACTGACTAACTTTTCTATTTATAATTTTTTTTTTAATAGTGTTCTCTAAAACAGAGTTACATTAATTACTAGCTGATTGTATTATTAGTTTTTATTATAAAACACTATTACAAACCTATAAACACATGATGCTGTAATAAAGAATGGGGAGGATCAAACAGTAACGGTCAAGGATTGTCTATACTCTTGTTTTGATTACTATTTATCTGCCTTTGTCAAACAATTTGATTTATGTAAATATTTCACATGTTTTGAAAAGTTGCTATATATTTTTTTTTTTAATAGGTTCTTGTGATAACTCTCATCACCGCAATCATTAGTTATCCCAACCCCTTCACAAGGTAAGAGACAGCAATGCATCTAGTGTATTCAGGTTGGTAGTTGTATCAGTTTTATTAATATAAGCCAAAAACTTTTTAGTCTGTAAAGGCAAAGAAAAACTTCTGATACAGCAATTTGATGAACGATAAACATTTAGGGATAATCACAACTCATTTCTGAATTTGAATTAATCAGACAGCCTAGTCATAAACACTGATTGTGCCTTTGTGACTGAAAGCCATGGAAAGATGAACGCTTCATTAGACTTATATTTTTTAATCACTAAAGAAAAGATTGATCATAATCATGATTTATATTATGCATCAATTTATTGTCATTAGAATTTACTATTACTGTTCAAGAGAATAGTATGTCAGATTCACATTTTCTGGACTGATTCTCAGCTAAGTAATGTAAAAAAAAATCCCAGTTTGATCATAAAACATATTCTCTGAAGAAGCTATAGTGTAACTTAGCACAGATTCAGCACTGATGTTCCAGGTTGTCTTTTCAATTAAGTAAAGTACAATAAATAAAAAAAAAAAAATCTCGGTTCATACTACTGTTAGATCAATCAAATGTCACAAGACCTCCCTAGTAATTAACCATGCTATTATGTTTTTTTTTTTTTAAATAAAGTGTTGAATATGTATATTTTAAACCACTGTTGACTTTCATGATTAAATAATCAATGAAATAGGATAATGATCTCCAGCATTTACAAACTGGAAAATTAACTAGTTTTCATTTTAGCGAAACTAACAGTTTTTTTCATAATTAACTAAAGTTAACCTTTTGGTTCCTGAGCGGCCATTTTGAATTTAAAAAAATAATTACAACCAGTATAATTTAAAACATATATTCTGTTTGAATACAGTAAATATAAAAGTATATACATCTTTTGAACCAGCAAATATGAAAGAATGTAATAAAACTGATAAAATAATTATTACTTAAAAAAAAAATTAAGAAAAAAGAGATTTTTAACACTTTTAAATATTTTTATTTTTACATTGGTTCACAAATTCTAAATTTTGAAAGTTAAATGTTAAAATGACAATTTCATAGACAGCTTCATCACATGCATCTCAAAATGCTGAAAAAAATGATATATAATATGTCTTACCTGAGGTAATTTTTCTATGCAAAAATTAGAAAAACAGTGCGATTGGTAACTTACATTTTTACTAGCTGACCTAGATGTTCTACTTTTATAACAGAGTATATGCTAGAAATGTTTGGTTGTCCTTGCATGCAGGTATCTGTTAGAAATATGTTTGGTTTTTAGTGAGGAAAAAAATAACAGAAATAATTTACAAGATGTTGAGGACTTTAGTAAATTGTAATGTAATGTATAGTATATTATAATATTATTATATATTACTTTATTATATTATATTAGTGAAAAATGGTGTGTTACCTAAAATGTGTATTCTTTTCAAGTAAATATAATATACTCAAAAAATAAATATCAAACAAAAATTTCTCCAAGATCAAATGAACAAAAAAAATCAATAAATATCAAAATAAACAAATTTATTATGAGCACTGATTATATATGTGTATGGGAGATGAAATATGAGAGTGGATGGCTGAGGGTATATGATGAGTCTGGATGTGCATGTTTTTATATCATTCTTTTATGAACACAGATATATCTTTCTTTAAGGAAATATAATTGTCTCTTTTTTTTCATGATTATCCCAAATAAGAATAATAACTTTAGCTTTTCTTTTAGACTTCTTTTAGATGTCATTTTAGTTATAAGTAGACAATTAGGACTGCAATTGGGTCACAATAAAGAAACTGGTTTACACCCACTCCATGACATTAATGATTAATATATATTTTATATCCTTAGACAGCTTTTTAAATATCATTTTATCGTTTATAACTTTAAATATATATTTTTTAAAACTTTTATAATTTTACTGAGAAATAATATTGAAACAGCTTTCTGCTTTATTTTTTTTTTTTTATGAATGTTAAAAAACTACTTACTTAAATTTTATTGGTCAATATCCCAAGTCAACTATTACAACTTTTAAATAAATATTTTTCTGTCTCTATTTAAAATAATCAAAATCAATAAATATTTACAAATGAAACTAATTTAAATCATTTCTTTAAAACTAAAGTATTAAGTATAATTATGTTTTTAATAAATGATATTATTAATTGAATTTAAATATAAAGTTTAATAAATATTTATGGTTAAAATATGTTACTATTATGAGAATTTTAAAATAAATTATCTTTTAATCTTTAATTGTTCCTTCTTTTATTTACTACCATTCTATATATTTAGCTTTTAAAGAAACATTGCAATAAAAGTAAATTAAAGCCAAATTTATAAGTAACAATGTTTATTTTTGGATTGACAACTATTGTATTGAAATTATATAATAGATTATAATATAAATGATTATAAATAACGATGGTTATTAAATCTCTACAGAATTCTATCTTTACTCTTTATGCACTAAGTCATTTATTCATGTTACATCAAAATTTATAGCATTACTTTTATCTTAATTTTAAATTTTGGAGCTATAACCAATCAAAAGGTTACAATATATAACATAGGAACATTCTGTAGATCATTTTTTACGTTGGAAAAGATAACACTATCATTATTATATTATAAATCTATGGAAGCCAAGAAGATTAAATTCTTGTTTTTGTTTTAATTAGCTCAAGTTAAAAACTCTGTTATCAAACTGGTATCACATTTGATGCCTCTTTTTTAAAGCCTACTATAAACTGTTCAAAGACCACGATCATAAAAAATGGAAAATGAAGTTGAGGCTGCTATATATTCCTATTTAATGTCAATTTTCATTTCAAATGGCTCAAATTTTATATTAATAACATTTCCTTTGAAGCTGCATCATATGATTAAATATCAGTGAACAATCAGTTAATTTCAAACAGTGCTGCAAACCTTGCATATATGACTAAAAATAACCCTATTCAATAAAATTGTCAAAGGTACTTTTGTTCCAATGGATAACAATATTCAGTCTATATTTTATAAATTGAAATAATAGATGCATTTTAAAGATAAGTTATTATTTCAAAACTTTTTCAGGTATATCATTATGACCTACAACCTTTCTGTTTTTTAAGAATACAAAGAATTGTTTTGATTTCATTAAAATGGATATTTTTATCCAAATCTACATGGATAGATAGAATGAATGAATCATTAAAAGCCTTCATTTAAAATTTTTTGTATCATTATTTGAAGGATGATACAAATATTCTTTTTACCTGTTAGAAATATTATCCTATAAAAAAATGCAATCCATTATCTATTAGGCTTGTGATGTTATTTTTCAATCCATATGTTATTTTTAATGCATCATAAAAAAATCTGGAGTAATTACAAATGATTGTATCTTTTGAAAAGTACAGTTATTTTTAATCTAGCAATCACTTTTTAAGCCTTATCAGATTCTGAATTCTGCCTTTAAATTCTATTTCATTTTTAAATTTCACATTGAATTTGTAGTTTCGCTAAGCAAATGTCCATATATCTTTTAACCAAGTCATTAATAATAAAGTGATTGTCAGAAAATTCATCACTGTTCTTTTTACTGAATCAAAATATATATATATTTTTTAGTCACAACATGTTTTTTAAGAGAATTTCATGCCTCCTTACAAACATAGTAAAATTAATACTTGTTGAAATTTAGCATGAGTAGTGTTGATGTTTCTAAAAAAACAACAAAAAACTAATATCTAATTCCTGCCAGTTTGGTTGAAATAAAACTTAATGCAACTTTCATTTAACCTTATAGTATAATAATGTATAATCTGTCAATGATATTCTGTCTCCTTAAGTTTATTCTTCTTATCAAAATATGCATTAAAGTCTTCAAGAAGAAAACAGTATTCTTCTAAATAGTATTGATATGATAATAATATTCAACAAGGAAGAAACCTTTTTCCTCCGAACTTTCTAAATGTAGCATTGAAACACTAGCAATGATGAAATAAGAAAGCTGTCCTTGTGGAACAATTTTAATATCATTATTCTTTCATTGTTACATCTAAGAATTCCCAAGATCTCATAGTAAATCCACCATCATGCTCTCTTATATTGCTTAATGATTTGCATCTAACAACACTTTGTCACAATATTCCTGTTTAATTAAATTTTCTTCTCCTGAAAGGGAAGTTTCTCTAAGAGTAATTATGCCAATTTAAAATCTTGATGGCTTTTTAATTAGTAATGCTGTCCATTCAGAAATTGAAAATATATCTCAAATCAAGCTATGTATCTCTATTTTTAAAAAACCAATATCATCTGTGTTATTGATTTTCTAACTATTTCTGTCTCTGTAATTAACTATCCACCAGTCACCATTATTTACCTTCCTTAAGTAGGTTAATTTTAAACCTTTTGTAAATCTTTCACCTTCATGGTATGAGCAATTATACATGTATAATTAACATCAAAATTAATTTTTGCTTTCTGTCATTGGCATTTCCTGAATGCAGTGACAAATTTTATGTAGTCTATTTTTTGCATGATCTTGAATGTCATGGAATACATTGTTCCTGCATCCATTAATCGTGTTTGGATTGTTTCCATGACATTGTAGATTATAAACTAATAAAAGTTTTATGGAATGGTGAAAAGATATTTACTAATACTTTATACTTTAATGAATATTCTAGCATGATTCATCGAAAAGACTTGTCTTTATTCAATTTATTTAAAGAATTTGTTGACATTTTAATATGTTTAATTAGATATTTTATGCATTCTTAATCATTGTTTGATTAATATATCTATCTATCTTTTTTTTTTTTTTAAAGAATGAATAGCAGCCAACTTATTTCTCAGTTATTTCAGAATTGTGGACCAGCTGATCTAACTGACCTTTGGTGAGAGTTTTTTTTAATTATTTCTGTATATTATAAGCTAGTTTATTTTATTTGTTTATTTATAAATTTCTTATTGTTTTTCTATTATTTTTATTTGTTTATTCCTCAAGAATCAAGAGAAAAACCTGTTGACCATCGTATTTCTCTCTATTATTTTTAATTTACATAGTCTGCAAAATTTAAAATCAATTTGTTAGTTCATTAATACAAAAAAATAAAATAATTTTCAGTATTTATATATTTTATTATTATTAGAAAAATTAAAGTGTTCAATATTTTTGTATTTTATTATAAAAATATGCATAATAATCAAAAATAAATCATAGATATAATAAATATCTTTATCTAACAACAAAATGATATATAACACTAGCTGTAATATAGTCATATAATCATAACACATAAAAATAACATAAAAAAGCTCTTTTCGGCAAATTTAAAATTTTTGCCCTTTCCAATATACATAGTGACATCTACCGGCTCTATATAAAATTAACACAAGCCTATAATTACACTTAAATATCTTTATAACAACACATATTATACAACCTTCCATTCATTTTTTATTATCCAATTAATTAAATTAATTGATGTTTTATAAATGTTCATACAATTATTTCTGTTATAATTAATGTAATTGGTTTCATATATCTTCCTTCTATTAATTTTTTTAATATAATTTAATGGACTTATATTCTTAACACAATCTATTCTATGTCCATATTTTAAGTGGTGAACATATAATGCAGATCTGTCATCTCTTCTATTAATAGCATTATTATGTTCTTTAGCCCTTTCTTCTAATTGTTTTGCTGTATGTCCATAATAAACCATACTGCAAACCCCACAAGTAATTTTATGTACTATACCCTTTTTATATTTTATATCATCTTTTATTTTATAATTCCCTACTATTATATCAAGAGTTTTACTGTTTGACCATCCTATTTTAATATTTTTATCTATATAATTTTTATTTTTTAATAATGTATTATAAATTTTAGGAGCATATGAAAGTTTTACCCATTTTATATCTTCTGATTCACTATTATTACCCAAATTATTTTGTTTATAATTAAAGAATATATTTCTACTGCTTCTAGGGTTATATCTATAAGTAGTATATAACTTTATAAATTTCTCTTTTTGCAAAGTAGCTATCTTCCTATCTGTGTTATATGTATCATTTTTGTTTTTAAAATTTTTAATAACTGCCATTTTTTGTATCCATGCCTGTTGCGAATCCATAGAAATTATTTTCCTTAATTTATCTTCTTTAATGAAGTGTTTTAATGTAATTATATTATTATCATCTATCTCTATATCTAAATACTTTATTTTAACATCAATTTCTATAAGAGTGACTTGTGAAAGATAATGGTCGCGGGAAAAAAAACCCTCAAAAAAAAAAAAAAAGAACTCAAAATATGTATATATGTTACGGTATAATATTTTTGATATTTACTATATGTTAAAACTACTTGGTGATTTTATCATTTTTTTTTTTTTTTTTTTAATAAACATTTAGAAATTGGATATTTTAAAAAAACTAAAAAAAAAAAAAGGAAACATTTTATAGTCAAATCAAAATCATTAATATATTTAATTTTCTATATATATATTCATTAAATTTAGTTTCATTATTAATTGTTTTTTATATTAAAATAATATATTAATTTGGATTATAATGTTAATACATAATAATTAATTTGGTGTATGTAGTTAGACTGTATTTTCAAAAAATTATATCATAGTTAATAGATATGATCCTTTAAAACTTATAATACACTGATCAAGATGTTCACTAATTATTATTGATGCAATTTTGTAATTTCTTATTTATATGATGTTATTTTAATTATTTGTTGTTGTATGAAATTATTCCAAACTTGTTAGCTTTATGGACTTCTATTTTTTTTTTAATTAAAAACAGAAGAAATTATTAATGGGTAGTAGGATACCTTAGATGTCCATCACAGCCCTATGTTCTGCCTTAATTCATTAATAATATTCAGAAATGTTATAATATTTATAATTTTAGAGACAGTATTCTTTTTAGTAATTAATTTATTATATGGAAGTGAGACTATCATTAAAATATAAAGTTATTAAAAAAGTTTCATTTAAAAATACAATGGGAAGATCATAACACCAAATAGTAAGTTTTTCCCTATTGTAAAATCTGCTCTTCTTGGATTGGACATGTAAAATGAAGGAATTATGCAAGATTTCCTAAAAGGGTGTTTATGATTAATTTGAGTTAATAATTACTCTTTCTTATTGCATTGCCAAATGTATACCATATAATACTAAATTATCCATTCCCTTTACTACTGTTAAACAATTCTTTATTATTTATCACCGTTTCGATTGCCCCAGCAATTCTGAGGAAGATTGCTGGGGCAATTGAAACTGTAAAAAAGGGTGGTAAATAAAGCAATGTGTAACAGTAGTAAATTGAATGGACAATTTAATATTATATGATTAATTTGAGCTTGGTTTTCATGATAGAGGTAGACCCTGCTTACATTATAAGAATTATCTCAAGTCATCCTAAAGAAATGCATTGTCAATTGTTTCCACTGGAAAGATATGGCAGAAAATAGAATAAATTGGAAGATTACTAATAGTTGCATTGAAATATTTTAGAAAAAAAAGTTTTCTACTGAAGAAATATTGTAAAATATGAAGTAAAAAGGTAAATGGACCAGCTTGTTTTATATGTGGACATATTTTTGATTCATAGATTGGTTTGAATAGTCATCACAAAAATTATTTCTAAAGCAGTTTGTTCTCTCCTTCTTTCTTTCATTTTATTTAAAATTATCATATTTGTTTAAAAATAACTATTTATTTTTGGAATGAACAGTTTTACAAACTTCATTTTCAGAAAGATACTAATATTAATATTCCTTAAATAGTTTTACTTATATTTTCTAAAACAAGTTCCAAGATCAGAGATATGAGATATATAATATAAATTTCCTGTACAGCTTACTTTGTCAGTTTTTTATTTATGAAAGAAAAAAGGTTAGATATTCCCATTTACTGACCAGTTATGTAAGAAATATCATAAAAAGTAGCTTTTGTATAAAGGTAAAAAAGAATTAATAGTTAGCTAATTATTTATATACAAAATAAATTTTTCAAATATTTTTATTATTCATTCTCCCCTCTTCCAGATGAATAAAATCCTTAATTTAAACAGTTGTGTGATTATGAATTACCAGTTCAATTTGAAAAATTTAGCAGAGTAAGATTCTTACATCATGAACAGCTGTAGAAAAGAGTTTTCTCATATCTGAAGGAACCAAGCAAGATAAACTTCCTAATATCCATTCCATATGTTCTCATGATTCTAGTTATTATTGCTACATGATTATTCATTGATAAATGCATGTGGATGGGCTGTTCGCCAACATGCATCAGCCAGCATGGTGATTTTACTGACTTTTTATCTCTGAGTTTAAGATCAAGAAATAACATTGTTTTTAGTTGCCTAACAGTTTTTGACTGAAATACCAGCTGGGTTTTCTTGAAGGATAATTTGTGGGTGAATGTTATTTATATATACATAATCAGGTCAGAACAAAACTGAATTATGATTAGGATACTGTAAAATTACCAGAGCAATAGTTGGCGACTGAAGGCCGAAAGTGCTAAGAATCCCCTGATTATGGACCCAGATTGCTATTTAATGATGATCTTTTATTTTGATAATTACAAATGTAGATTACTTTCAAGTGAAAGAAGATTATATGAATTGGAAGAATAATTATTTATTATTAAATGGGACATTGTTGGACTGTGTGAATTTTAGAAGAAAAGATGAAGATATTTGATTTAAAAAATGGACAAATACTTTACTACAAAAATACAAATATTGGAAATACAAGTGGTATAAATGCAATAAAAGCATTATGGAGATTGATAGTTGAATGGCAAGATTAAACTATTCAACTTAATGGAAGATACCATATGCAGATAATTCAGGTTTATATCCCAAGTTCTCAATGTGTTAAAGAACTAGAACATTTTAAAATTATGATAGAAGATTAACGCTAGAACTAATAAATGATTGAAAATTTTGTGAGTAAATTTGACTATGGCATCAGAAATTAAAGAAGACACAGACTTTTGGAGTTAAAAGAAAAATTATGCGTTATGATTTTTTTTTGAGAAAAATACTAAATGGATATGGAAGCATCTAAATGAAAGTATAGCAGAGTTGGATTATATTTTGCTTAATAATTTCAAGATTGTAATGTTCTTAATAGATTCAACATAGGAAGTGTTTGATGATTGGTGAAATGTAAAATACATGTTAATGTAAACTCTTTAGATTTTTATAAATTTATTTATTTCAAACAAAATGTTTTTCTTTGTTTATAATTCAATTATTGATGGACAACTTATTGATTTATTATTCATTATCAATTTTAAACTTTATGTTGTTTATGAAATTGTTTATTTCAATAATTTTAGACAAAAATATTATATGTACAGCTAAGATATCAGTACAATATATATATATATGACAGATTAAACAATATACTGCAGATGAAGAAAAAATGATTTGTTAAGAAAAATTTTGCAGGAAATAGTGTAGAATGTTTTAAAATGAGAGAAACTGATTTTGAAACATTTATATATTGGACTTCCATCATCTAATATTAAGTATTGAATGTCTGTAAAAAAACCTTATTTAAATATTCCAATTACATTCAACTATTAGTAATAGCACACAAGTTAGTATATTCATGTTTCGATGAGAATACCTCTTGAAATGTTGTGCTGAAACTAACCTGTGTGTCATTACTAATAGTTGAATGTAATTGGAATATCTAAATAATATTAAATTTTTTTAAAGACATTTAATACTTAATATTAGATGATGGAAATAGTCCAATATATAAATACAACTAAAATACCATCATCATAAACCTACAGGAAAACTAAGAGACATGATTTTAGTTAAATTTTGTCTGAGGTGTTACCTTAAAAGACTGGGTTATGCAGACTTTATATATAATTTTTGAAAGCCTGAGAGTTAATTAACTATATCTACAGATATTAGATCTGTTAAGGCTTAATATTTGTATGTTTTATGTTTCAAAGTATTCCATTTAGCTAATAAAAATGTATATATCATGATTTTTCCTGATCGATTCATTATTTATGTATAGTTTTTCATTATAAGTTATTTATTAAACAATCCAAACAGATTGTGCTGATAGTAAACAAGAAAATAATTATACATCATTATCATGAAAAATGAATTCATTAACAAAAACATTAAAAGATCACTTGAAAATGTAGAAGTTTCAAAAATACAGATTAAGGATAGTAACTAATTAGATATTTTTTGGAAAAATGCAAAAAAGAATGAAGTTGAAAAGATAAATTGATATCATAAACTACAAAAATATTTAAAGTTTTTTTAATTTAATGTAATTGTTTATAATTATATTAAATAAAAGTTGAGAAATTGTGGTTTTATTAGTGTATATATATATTGAAATGAGTAATATATTCATTTCAATGTCAGCCATGTGGTTTCTTACATGGGTGAGAGATTTTAAAAAATTTAAATATTATTTAAAACTCTAATCAAAGAATGTATTGCAAATAATGCAATTAGCTAAGAGATAAAAAAATTTCAAGCAATTAAAGTGTTTTGCAAATTAATCACAGTTCAAAAAAAAACTTAAAGAAAGTCAACCTTTTTTATTGTGTACATGTTGGATTCTGACTTTATTAAAACCAATCGAACCTCCATTGTGCTTAGTTAGTAAAAGGAGAAAAGCTGCCATCTTCTAATCTAACCTGAACATCTGAAAAACTTGTCATGCTATTTTGAGTAAATCTGGTTAAGATGAAGAAATTAACCCTTATTTCATTTGCAAAGCTGAAATTAATGAAATATATTAGGGCCACCTACGAATTGTTTAGCACTGTAAATTATTAGTTTAAACAAATCCAGTTCGCTAAAGGAAAGTGATCTATTAAGATTTAAAGAGTTATTATCAATAAAAGTTACAATTAATTAATTGAAGGGGGGAGGGTAGAAAATAGATGGATTTCAAATAATTAAAAGTACTTTCTCTCTTCATTTAAAATATTAAAAGAAAAAAAAGGGAAAGACAAGTTGAAACTAAACGTTTAAAATATAAATCTTTTATATAAATTAAAAATATCTCTTGTCATGTAATTTAAAGAAAAAAGTCTTTTCCTGTAATTCAAAGAAATATAAATATATGTGTGTATGTTGATGGTGATTGTAATCATAAGGAATAGTAAATAAATAAATAAATATGTGCGTGTTAAATGTTAAAGAATAAATGAAAGTTATAAGTTAAAAGAAATTCCCTCAAGGATTATATATACTAAAAGCTACATAAAAGAACGGAATTTAGCAATGGCTACTAATTAAAAATCCACAAAATGACAAATTAGCAATGGCTACATACTGACAACAGGATTAACATCTTATCAAAGGAATGCAATCAAAAATAGTGGAGGAATTTTAACAACAGATATAGCTGGCGGACATAAAAACTAATTAACAAAGTGACAACAGGTCATCACATAAATAGTTGGTTTTTTATCGATCAATCAGTTGAGTTGAGTTCAATCTATCTGTTCAGATCACAGTCAGATTAAATCAGTTCTTCAATCAGTTCAGTCAATCAATCAGTGTTTACTAGGTCAATGCAGTGCTAATAGCTACTAGAATCGTACGACTTTGCTGCAGCCTGAGTCTGTGGAAACAGCCAATCTGCCTCTATAAAGTGATGCCTGCCTAACAACTTGAAAAATCACCAGGGATATCTAACTGCCATGAAATAGTAAGCATTAAACCTCTAAACCTCAAATCCAACTGGTTGGAAAGATTTTCACATGTAGCAACAACCAGCAAGAAGTCAACGTTCAAATCCTATAGGTAATGATTAACTTTTATTATTTCCATTTCTGATATTAAAGTAGCCATTGCAATAATTTGAAGCCTCCCAGAGTCAGTTAATAAATGAACTCTATAGCATGCATAAAGAACTATTGATGTGCGTGTTTGTTAAATGCCATGTATTATTTAATGCTTTGTTATATTCTATTTTAGTGTATAAATTAAGAATGTGTATGGTCATTATATGTAATTACCATAGTCTAATTAAGTTTTTATAAAATGAGTTTAAACTTTACAATAATAAATATTTAGTTAAATAAATTATCTTTAAGCTTAATTTTGTTGGTCAATTCTTTTACCACTAAATAAAGTAACCCTATATTATATTATCCTTTTGATTGAGCTAGTTGGGATATCTTAGGTGTTGAATTAGTTTGTCAATCATTCAAAGTGCATCATTTATCTATGGGTAACTGAATGGCGCCCGGGGTTTACTCCGAAACAAAAAAAGTGCTTTGAATGATAGGTGTTGAATTCGTGCAACTGAGAAAATCTGTGTCCTTCAAATGTTGTAAGTTATATATATATATATATATCCCTGGTTTGGTCATAGGTGCCTTCTAGGCATTATTTTTTCTGCCTAAGGGACCATGGTGAAGCAATATTTAGATTGGATTGGTGTAGATCAAATATATTAAGAATAAATATATAAATTATAATGGTATATTTTGTATAAAAGTTTTACAAGTTATATTTCATAAAGTTATTTTATTAAAGAGTCAAAAATAAATAGATTTTGTTTTCTCTCATAAATTGATGATTAACACCTCACCCGGTTCAATATATATATAAGACCCTTTTCATATTAATCAAGAAAGTATTACGAAGGTAATAGTGCCACCTCCTATTTATTGTCTATATCTATTGTGTATTAATTATAACTAAGATTAAATGGAAATGTAATGTAAATTCTCATAAAATTAACTTACCTATGTAACAATATTTAATCCACTTTGTACATGATTCTTTACAAAACTAATCATGTAATTTTTTATTAGCCTTGCAAAATTCTTATTCTAAAATGGTGTGGCATTGATTTTCTATATATATGTTTTTTTTTTGTTTATGTAGTATATCAGTAATTTATTTCCCCAACTCTGCAAATATGTTTAAATTTAGTTCAGTTCCCTGTCATTAAAAGGGAGCATCATTTAATTAATTTTTTTATTACAAAATTGTACATTTGCAGGGTTGGAAAGATTTAAAATGTTACTTTTCTTAGTATACAATTATTGCGATTTGAAGGAGGGGGGAAGCATTTCCCATCTTCAATGCTTTTTATGATTAAAATGACCTTAATAAAAAAAAAAGTAAATAATTTAAGATTGCAAGTCTTGAGAAATTAGAGAGTAAATGATTTTATATCTTTCATATGTCATTTCTATATTTAATCATTGCCTAAGCTAATAATTATATGTCGTGTAATGATCCTCCAAACAATATCAGCCACATAAATAGGTAAATTTATGCTGTTAATTTTTTTTTGATCACTTGGTGTCAAATCCAGAACAAGTTAAAGTTAAGGTTAGATGGCGGAGGGGTGGGGGAAGTTGGACTCTATACTTTAAATTTACTAAAAGAAAAGAAAAATACTAAAGCGATGAAATCAGTCTTATATTTCGTAATATGCATTGTAATGTTAGTTATCTTGAATAAGTCAGCTTAAGCAATTTTGATCATACTGTCAAGAAAGGGAAAAACTAATATATTATGGGTTAACTTTGAGCAACATATATGATTGTTATATTTTGTCCAAGCATTGCTTGTGTTGGTCTATTTCATAAATTGTGTGTTATTCATCCACAGTATGCGTTGGGAAAGACCTGAGCCATTTAATCTTCATTTCCAGTCCATGATAGGGGAATAGACCCTGGACAACATGCCTGTTTAATAATGGGATTTTGCATCATCAGGGTGATCCCATTCGGCCAAATATCTCTTTGTTCCAGAGACCGACCTCCGAAAATTTGGAGCGTGGCAAGCTGGCCTCATATGATGTGAAGCAAAAATCGCATTTCCTTTCGATAATCTAACAAGCACACTATCATATTTAGTAAATGGAGTCCTTAATATAAAAACAGCCTGCACATTAGCACCGCCATTACAATATTGTTTTTTTAGTAATTCATACCTATAAAATTCCATAGTTTGATGTTGTGATAACTTGAGGCTGAATTATGTGTATATAAATATTGTTGCTTAATATTATATTTAAAATTCATAAATCCATGTGCTAGTATCCAACTCTGGATATTTAATATGCTCAGATTGCCCTTCCCCTACGTTCCATCTGAAATCTAAAATGTCTGTTGATGTATAATATCCTGACGCAATAAAACTAGTTGCATATACAAAAGATGGGTAATTTATTCCCATGTTAAATGGTCATGTACAAAAACTTATATACATCGCATGTAACATTAGGCTGTTGGTAAATAGTGTATAATTCAAGTAGACTGCTAATCCTTTTTTGCTCCG
Source organism: Epiperipatus broadwayi (assembly GCA_028023455.1). Taxonomy (NCBI): domain Eukaryota; kingdom Metazoa; phylum Onychophora; class Udeonychophora; order Euonychophora; family Peripatidae; genus Epiperipatus; species Epiperipatus broadwayi. The sequence continues at coordinate 1,183,356 of JAQFVV010012582.1, forward strand.
TTAATGCAATAATGAAAGGTTATTGGCATATCACTAAAAACGCACTAGAAATAAATGTATCTAAATAACAAAATATTCTTGTTTTAATATACGTATAAAACTGTGAGATATGTAAATGTATTTAGTTGTAATGTGAGACTAATATTTATTTATTCAAATGTAATATATATATTAACGCATAATATGTGCATTATTAAACAATATTTAAAGTCTTGCTCTTGAGTCATTGCCTACACAATTGATTATGCTTTCCCTTACACATATATCTGTGTACACTAGGTTTATATGTACATGTAAGATATAAATAATATTATAAGTAACAATTATATCGATATGGCCAGCTGCCTAATTAGAGTCTTGTTTTCCCACTGAGCTGCCGGCCAGAAATAATTGAATATGATTTATATCATAGATATTACTAATCATAGGTAGAGAGACACAGGTTTGAACCTGTAGGGCAGAGTTAGAAAATGTTCATGACTTAGGTATCTTGCTCATGATTTGAGTCGAGGTACTCAGGTTGGAATTCCAGGTCTGGTTGTATGAATTACGCAAATTGACCGGTACGGTATGGATGGAGTAGCACTGGATAAGTATGCATTACTATTTGTCATCTATTCATAACTGAAGCTTTCACTAGATGGCAGAACTGAAATAGAGGAAATAGATTTGCTATACTGAAAGAGATTAATAGTTCTATTCATTTTTTTTCTGAATTATATATGACACAAAGAAATAATAATGGCCTATTTATGAATTATTTATTTTAGTAATTATACTAGAAATTATGGAAATATGAGTAGTAAAATTGAGATCTCTGAAGCTGGTCCTGGAGTTGTACGAGCCATGTGGCAGCTGGTTCTTGCCCTCATCTTCAAGCTTATTATTACAGTTTTTACTTTTGGAATCAAAGTAAGTCATATTATTCATAATTTATTGCTTTTTCTTACTAATACTATAAATAAAACCAAGATTCATTATATTCAAGCATGAATATAAAAGAAAGAATTTATTTTATTCATTCATTAATAGCTATTTGTAGATATTATTTTTGTGTTTATATTTTTTTGAATCTGTTATTAAAAACACCAAAGTTTTTAAGATGATGTAGATTTTATTTCAAAATTCATATATTTTGATATTTCATGTGCAGGTCGTATTCAGAAATATGAAACATACATTCTACGATTAAATAAACAAATCATAATAGTGAGAACATTAAAATCAGATTTTAGCACTACTTCTATAAATACTAATGCATACATTTATATTTTCTATATATTATACATATGTTACATGATTACTATTCCTGGCAAAACTCTCCATACAGTAGTGTTACCCAGTGGAAGCCAGACTAATCAATGGATGCAAGAAAGTTTGCGCATAAAATTCCTATTTAGAGCCTATTCATCCAATATCCAGACACTGTACCTAGATCTTAGGATCTAATGCAACCCTCTAGCAGCCACATTTTATTTTTTTTAGTTAACTATAAAACTATGAGTCCAAAATGAAAACACAATGTTTTCAATTCAAGTTCATTTGCTTATATAGTCATATATATCTGAACCCAGTTCCGCATATACACATTTTAGTGTCTTGGGTTCTTTAATAACCATAGTCACTATCATATGGTATTAAACTACTAAACATTACATGATTATCACCATTCTCTATGCTTACATAAGCTGTAAAACAGGCAAAACTGTGTTTTACGCTGGGTGGTATTACTATGTGGAGAATTTTGTCTCTGTTTTAACAGTTTGTGTAAGCATAGGGAATGATGATCATGTGATGTTTAGTAGTTTAATACCAGTCCTGCCAGATAGAATGATGGGGTGACTATGATTATTAAAGAACCAAAGACATCAAAGTATTTAGATGCTGAACTGGGTTCAGATCTATATGAATATAAGAAAATGAGCATGAATTGAAAACATTATTGTGTTTTAATTTTGGACTCAAAGCTTTATAATTAGCTAATAAGGTAAAAGATGGCTGCTGGAGGGTTGCATTGGATCCTAAGATCTAGATGCAGTGCTCTCAGATTCAAGACTCCTCACTGATGAAAACCATAAGCTAGAAACTAGTCTGGGGATATTTGATAAGTAGGCACTAGATAAAAATTTTATCACAAACCTTGCATCCATTTATTACTCTGGGTGACACGAATCTATGAAGAGTTTTGCCCCGGTATTATACATACATAATTAGCTATTATTATTTTTATTATTAATTTTATTATATTTAGTATTCAATTTTTTATTTATTATCTTATTTTTAACTACAAATTAAAACAAATAAATTAATTATATATTTGATTTAACTGCAAAAGTTTGATGTTAGGAATAGACTTCAGATATTGAATTTATGAGTAAGTAGTAAGCAGTAACTAAACAATAGTATCTTCTGAAGCATTGTGGAATATCTTTTGATTCTCTTTTCTATGCTTTTTTAATACCTTCAGTCCTTTAAGTTTGTAGGTTGACATTATGAGTTTCTCATACTACCTGTTGTTTATCTGCACTAACTTTGACCAATGGATTTGTGGTATTACTATACTTCCATTGTTTAATTTCATGCATTGCAATTTTGACTTCATTTCTTTATTTGTAATAAATCTATATGATCGTGAAAACCTTTTGCTCTAAGGAAGCGAGCTACAGAGATTAATCTTGTAAACTGAGAGTTTAGTTCTGATCTTGCCTGAAGCAGCGCATAATGAGTTTTTTAAGACTGGTTTCAGGAATGAGTTTTCATCGAAAATTTATATGAAGATCTAGGAAATATACATAGACCAAAGAAAGGTAATTTAAAAATGCATAATTCTTCAAAATCTGCCTGGTCATTGTGACTGGTGAATTGCTCATTCAAATGTAGAAGTAATTGTAATATTAGTAATACTCATGATAGAAAAGTAAAGAGTTAATGTTGTTAATAAAAATAAGTGTCATAATTTCTATTTAAAATATAAGTGCAGGGAATATATATGAACCTCACTTAATGTATTCTTTTCAAGACCCAAATGTAGGTAGTTATCCCAATTTAAGGTTGAAGCATTGCCTTTATTGAAACTGATCTTGCTGAAGAAAGGAGTAATTGAATAGTAGCTGGCAATAATCTTTTTGGAAAAACTAATTGACTGAAAGAGAGTGCATATTCATTGCAAGGAGTAACATACTTTTGTATTCTTGGAATGTTTAGTTGTATTAATGAAACGTTAATGATAATAAAAAGTATGTTGCATTGTTTTTATTATATATGTGTGTGTGTGTAATACATTAAGTTTGATGTCTGTATTTTTTCCAAAATATATGTAATATTCAAATCAGTATATATATTAAAATACAGTAAAATTCACATAAATTATGGTTATTTTATTAGAAGTACTTTCGACTATACATTTTGTAGTCTTTATCAACTATATAACATTGAATAATTAAAACAAGTCTTTTTTTCACAATACAGAATTGCGGGAGAACTAAACTAAATTGAACTATGACTCCTGACAATAACAGATGATTATGGTTTGATAAAAAGTGAAACAAACCACCACAACTCTCACTTCCACATTTTTCAAGAGCAAAATATTTATTCTATAGTTCTGCCATCTAGTGTAAGCTTGAGTAGCAATTGATACTAGATGCTAATATGTAATAAGCCAATAAAAATCACATGATCTCCATTTCTTATGCTTGCTTATAACTGTTATTAAAACTTGCAAAATTCACTATACGTATTGCCACACACTGCAAGAGTGTTGCATTAGATCCTATGATCTAGATGCAATGCTCTCAGATCCAAGGCTTCTCGCTGACAAAGGCCACAAGCCAGAAACTAGTCTGGGGATATTGGATGAGTAAACACTAGATGGGGATTTTATCGCAAGCCTTTTGGCATTCATTGATTACTCTAACTTGCAGGGTGTGGCAATACGTATTGACTGTTTTAATACTAATATGTAAATCTAGTGCTGTCCATTCTATATCTCCAGACTTATGGCTTATGTCTAGCACTGTTGGATTTTTAGAATCTAATATCCTTTTCATTTAATAACCACCTTTTAATTTTTTTTGCACTATCAAGATATCAACCTGAAATTCAGAAACATCTTAAAAATATGAATTTGAATCAGTTTGCTTAGTTTTTTTAATAATTGTATGCATTTTTATCTTGGCTAAAGAATAAAGATATCTACTATTATAAATATATTTCACAACTAGAGAGAATAGATAACTCCAATTTATTTAATATACCTTAATACTGTGCCAATTTAATATATATCATAAAACAATGTAAAAAAAAGAAATAAATCATTTGTTGTTATAAAACTAGAAAACGGGATCGTAATCCAATAAAAACAGCAATGAACACTTGTGTATGTTATAATGATGTCATCTTCAGTATGTGAATCATTGTTGGATTAATGGTACAAGAATTCAGAGGATTGTCCCATTGATTTTTGGAAACATTCTGGCTGTGATTAGAATATATCTGAAATATATTTATATTACATGTTATTGTTTTCAAGAAAGTGACTATTAGTTTGCTATGGCAACCGTTAAGCCTGAACCATATACTTAGTATCTGTAGCAATATGAAGATATCTCACCTATAATGAAAGCAGTAATGTTGAATTTATTTGACAGTACTTACCTGATCAACTCAGATCAATCTGAACCATCAGGCTCTAGCCAGTAATAACTGATTGCATATTTACCAACCAATAGTTGGTTGGCTATCAACCAATTATCCTGGAAAAAAAATCTTTTGTTGATAATCAGAAAAAATTTCCAATGTTTATCCAATCTGGCTTGGAACTCAAATCAGGAGCATGACTCTTAGATGTCTTTACCAGTATGCAAATGAGATCTTCATATTAGATTATAGGAATGTGATGGTTGTGGTCATTAAACTTTTTAACATTCAAGTAGAATGATTATAAAAAAGTCTCGTCCATAACCTTTTTTACAGTTTCATCTCAAGTCATTAATAGTAGAAATGTGGTCCTCTATTGGATTTTAAAATTAATATTTTTTGATATCTGTGTTTGGTGTAGTTCTACCATAAAACTGCATTCAAATTTAATTTGAGATTTAATCTCCATTTTTATTTAGCATATTGATTTTTTATTTGATTATTTTATTTTTTTAATCGTCTAGAGCATTTTTGTTTTAATTAACCAAAAATTTTCAATTGTATACATACATTAGATTTATTGTGTGAAACTATTTTGTGTTTTTATAGGTTCCTTGTGGATTGTTTATTCCTAGTTTAGCGATAGGAGCTATCATGGGGCGGATGCTGGGTGTCGGCATGGAACAACTGGTGTAGTGAGTATATTATATTTAGCTTGTAAATTATTCAGAAGCTATTACATTAGAATGGGAGAAAAATATATATTTTGCAATGAATTGTTTTTGCTATTTTTAGCTTTGAAAATGTTCTCAGTTGTCCTTTGGGAGCTGAGAAGATTATTCTCAGAATCAGATCAAATACATATAACAGAGTAGTTTCTAAGATACAGATCATAAACAGTTTTTATTGGTATATTCTAAAGTTTTCTTGCTTAATGATTGCAAACTTGAGAAAACTAATTTTACCTTTTATATGTCAATGATTCATAAAGGTGTTTCAAATATATGATATTCTCCTCGTGCAGCAGTGGTTGCTTCATCTGCTCACCTCAACTCATCATGAGCCTTTATGTACAGCCAATTCATGTTCATTTATTATCAATCACTATGTACTTTAAATGATCAAATTTCAATGTTAAAATTTGTCCATAATGTTGCTTTCTATATATAAAATCAAAAATAAATTTAAAACAAAATTGAAATAGTGAGTTGTCTATTTCAATTTTGTTTTAAATTGATTATTTTTAATTTTTAATTAACCATTATGGTATGGTTAACCGGATTGAGTATGGTTGAAACATCTGAAAAAATTTTAATCTTATGCAGCATAAAAAAAATTTACAGGCTGCATTTGAATTTGAACTCCAGCTCATAGTTATGATGGATTTAGTTTAAACATTGAAATTATAATGGGAATTTTTTTGTACAAATATTAAACTTGATAAAACTTTCAGCTACATTGTAACCAGGCAATCATCAATTAAAAATAATAGCCAAGATGAACCATGTGATATAGTATATGACAAAAGCATTAGTCTGATTCACATTAAATCAAAAGTTGAGCCCAAATATACTATTTTTAACCTAACCTTCAAGCTTATTTATTAATAAATCAGACTGAATACTTATTAAGCATTAAAATTTGAAGCATTATAACTTCTCTGAATTACCATCAGTAACCAATCTTCTTCTTCTGAGAATTATATATATACTTTTTCAGGGTTCTAAGATATAAACATTGAAATTGTAATGAAACTTCAATTGTGTATTAAATTAGATAAACTGTGGAGCTGTGTTATAACCAGACAATGCTCAATTAAAATTGATAAGGCCAGGTAAATCACATAATCTAATATTTAATAAAGCATTAATTTTTACATTAAGTCAAAAAACAGACCGTTTTTAACTCAACCTTTAAGGTTATACTTGAATAGTAAATCAGATTTAATACTTATTATTTGTGACTTAAAAGTAGTCAGTTTTTTGATTTAATGTGAATCAATCTAATACTATTGTTATATACTAGATCATACAATCTGCTTGGCCTGCCAGATTGATGATTGCCTGATTATTCCATATCTGAAGGGTTTATGTAGTTTAAAATGATTCCCATTATAATTTCAATGCTTGTGTTTTATGGTCTATGAAAGTAATTTAATATGAATTCATGCATAGCTCATACTGAGGAAATATTTTTCAATTTAAATGCCTTTAACAAAATTTAGGGTCCATAATTTTTTTGCGAATAATATTGTGACCTGTTTTTTTTTTTTTTGTAGTTAGATGAATAAAATTAAAACTCAACTGTTAATAAGATTTATGTTAATTAACAAAATAGGAGTTAATTCACTATACCACTATTTTACCTTTGAAATATATTTCATAGTATTCAATTAATTTATATTTGTATTAAAGTTGACCCCTTTGCACTTCTTAATCATTCTTATTGTCAAATGTTTCACACACACACACATCTTTTTTTTCCCAGTCAGATGTTCTACATGAAAGAGAATTGGTTTAAACTATTTAGATTGTTTATAATCGACTGCAGTTTGAGAAATGAGTCTTGATTTAGATTCTGTCTCAAGTGGATAACAATGTCAGCACTTTGTATATGTTTATGGTTTGAAAAATCTTTATCTTTTAATTTGGGGAAAAGTAAAAATTAAAAATGAGAAAATTCTGCAATGTAAATTATATCAGGATATATTGAAGACTGTGATAAATTTAGCACCTTGGCTGTGGAAGTTGTTGTGATTAAGAAACTAAAAATGCTTATTGAATGTATTGTAGGGCTACTATAACCTAAACCAAATATTATTTATCAATGGAATAAAAATTACATCTAACCTTCAAGGAGAATAGCTTCCCAATCTGATAGGATGAAAATAAATGTGAAGAGATGTCAACTTTAATCCTTATATATATATATTTATTATGCCTGCTATATTGTATGCAGTATATATGCATTTCAAGCATAACTTTTTTGGTCAGCTATCTTAAAGCACTGCCAGTCGTCCATAGGAAGTAATGATCACCCAATTTGTATAAATGCTGAAATGGCAATAATAAATTAATACATTTTGTAAGTAAATGTAAATTACTTCCTGGTTCTGCCTTGATTATTAATGTATGACCATGTTGAAATAGGCTAATTTATAGTAAATGACCATAGTGCCAAATATTCATGACCTGATACTGTTAAATATATGAATGTTAGGAAATTTAACCCAGAAAAGGTGGACATATGTTTATAAATTTTTTATTCGTGCTAAGCATGCTTTCAGTATATTGAGTATCATAATTATAGCTCTTTAGTTCATTATGGATTGTTTTTATGTGTACTTGCTAGCTATTTTTGTATTTAAATTAATTTAAATTTATTGTTTACTATTCAAATGAGTGTAAAGAATTTCAGAGAGCCCATTTTTTTGATAGAGGGATGCTATATTTTTTTTAATACTTATAACCAATTAATTCTTGGCTATTGTCCAAGCCTCCTTGATTTTTCTTGTTTTATCCTCCTTTTCAATACAAATGACATACATTTTGGAGACAGGCCCGGATTTAAGGCGATTGGAACGATTGTGCCCAATCGTGCCCTGCACTTGAAGGGGCCCCGCATCACCACCAAAATTAACAAATAGTTATTTTTCGAAATTTAAAGCAAATTGCTTTTGACAATAAAGGATCCATGATATTTGATTTATATATATATATTGAATTTGCATTTTATTTAAATATTTAATATATAGAGGGCCCCGCAAAAAAAAATCCAATCGGGTCCCACAGTTATTGGATCCAGGCCTGTTTGGAGAGATCAAATTTATAGACTGATTGTTGTTCATGTTTTAAGAATATAGATGAGTGTTCATTACTTCTTTTGGCCCTATTATATAAATAATTGTGTTGGGTCAGCTTTGTAGACAAATTTATTCTCATCTTTCCATAATAAGCATATTTGCAGTCAGCTTTGTTGCACTTAATTTTATAAACTATTTGATGAGCTGCTTTCTTAGTCAGTTTATTTTTCGAATTATTCAGCAGTTTATTTAGTGAAGGAAGGGAACGAAAACATATTTTTCTGAATTAATGTTTATTAATTTTTGAGTGACCTTTGTATATATGGGAGGCTTGTCCTTTTTTTTTTCTCACTAGAAAGAGGTTGTATTGGTTTATTTAGTTTGCTATGAAATCTTTGTATTGTGTTGGTCTGATACTGCAATATTAATATAAATCGAATGGCTGTTATATACCATTTAAAATCCAAAGCGCATGTGCAACAGTTTAATGCTGTTTAAATATTATTGTTTATAAAAAACATCGCGCTATATAAAATAATTGACTTATTTACATACATTTACTTTCAAATAAGAATGACGTATCGTAAATTCTAATAAATTTCACCAGCGTCATTCATTCAAGCATGTAAAAGTAATTATTTAATAACTTCACGCTTTCATTTTCAAACACTTAAGATTCGCCCATACAAAAGCGTTTGGGTTCGAAAAGATAGATGGCCATTCTATCTTTTCCAAAGACTTTATCATGTGGTTGAAGTGTTAGTATGCATTCATTTTATATTTAAAAGCCAAAGCTTATGTGCAACAGTTTAATGCTGTTTAAATATTATTGTTTATAAAAAACATCGTGCTATATAAAATAATTGACTTATTTAAACCATGTTTTTAAATCTCTGATGTATGCATTGATATTGTTTTTCCGATCTATTTCCAAATTACAGTTTTAAATTTCTGTAGAGGCAACCTTTAAGACCGGCATATTTATGGGCCATAGGGGTTAAAGATTTGGGATGAATGGCTCATCTGGTCTGATACTGCAATATTAATATAAATCGAATGGCTGTTATATTTGAAGTAAGTGACCATAATACCAAATATTCATATTTTGATATTGCAATATTAATATAAGTTGAATGGCTGTTATATGAATTGTTTGCAGTACTCCATGGCAGTTGACAACGGAGAAGTTATTTCTGAAATGTGTGTATATTGCAGAATTGGTTTGTCAATTTATTTTGTAGAGTAATTCTGGTAAAAGTGCATTGCACAGAAATTATTTACTTAAAATTTCAATGAGTTAACTTAATAATCTGATAGGATCTAGACTGAAGAAGAGCACTGTACTGGTTTTTAATAATCTGATTGTCAAACTTAAGTAACAGTTATTGAAAAATACTTCAACATAACTTAAAACATAATCATCTTAGCTTTTTCATGTGAAATGTGTGGAAAGGTCAAGTAAATTTTTTAAAATGTATAATATGTTCTGGGATATAAATAATTGTTCAAAAAGATAGATAACGATAAATGTGTCATCGAAGATAGTCCAGACTAATAGAATCTGCAAATTTTGACAACAAAAATAAAAAAATTGGTGAACAATTTATACTTCAAATCTCTATAAATAAACTTTCATCTATTAATATTAAAAAGAAAGTTAATGGTAATTTTTGGTAATACGAAGAATCACCATCAAGTAAATCTATGGGATTAACCTCAATAGATAATAAATAAAATTAAACAAACTTTCTGCAATATAATAAAATTTTAGCATAAAACGAAATAATCCTAACATTAATGGAGACATCCACAACAGTGTTAAATCTGTATTAGACAAAGTTATTGAAAACAGTAATTGTAAAATGTATGTAGACACTGATAAAACAGTGATTTAGAAGATGGGAGAAGTTGGATGAAGTTGTGCTGTGTCCTGAAGGTCATTAAAGACCAGTCAGGGAGCTAAATAAAAACAATATACTTTGAAATGTATATATAACAATTTATTTAATAATCATAATAATGTTGTAAACAATATAAAAAGGCAATAGTCCATTAATATTCATACACTATTTATTTTCCTCTGGTGAAAATAGTCTTCTTTCGCACCAAAATAATCCATTTATTATATTTATGCTTTCAAATCAAAGGTCTCTTAAAACACAGATAAGCATATATAAAGTCCATATAGAGTAAACTATTAAAAGTTGGCAATCTCAGCACTTACATCAGCACACACAATTTATATGTTTGTATTAACTACCTCTGCTACCAATTTCTCTCTGCTGTTTGTTTAGGCTTCTGTTAACCACCCTTCACTAGTAATAGCATTTTCTATTCACAAGTACGTATTGCTTCTCACTTTCCACTATTCCATTTTAGACTTATTCACTTATCACTTCAAATCAACACTAACTTTAATTCAGTCTAACCATTTTAGCTGCTTTTTTCTTCATTTACAACAGGAATATCTTATATAAGATCTTATTTGTAAGCAACTAGCTTTATTTACATATAGACTCTATTCTATTTAATCTATAATTTGGGACGATCTTTCAAGTGAATTTCTAGAGTAATTTCTCCAATAAAGGAAATGTTATTAAAGTGTTCTCAATGCATATTTACAAAAATAAAAAAATCTCTTATTTACATATACGGTTTTATACATGCAGACATTTGAAGTTGTAAGAAGCATTTCCTCAGGAACAAGTAGCCCCTATCTTTAAATTTGATAATGGACACCAATAATACTCAATAAAAGGAATCTTAATGCATGACTCTAAGTAGTCACTTAAACAAAATTTTAATCACAGTACTAATACATATTTCTAAAAATCCATCTAATTATTGGTTCTGAATTTCCTTCATGAATAATCTTGTAAGACAAAATGTTATCATCATAACATTTCAAACACGAAATTGTTTGTATGCTTAATTTATTCATCATAAGAGGGAATAAATAAAATAAATATTTTGTTTGTATTATTATGGAAGATTTTTATTACTAGAGATAGTCTTTTCCAAATAGTCTATACCAGATCTTCTATATTTCTTTTCATCATTTAACAGCTAAGTTAAATATGAGTTCTGTAATGATAAAAGAAACAAATCATGGACCACAAATATGTCTACATAAATCACATGCTGGATTTATAGTCTGTTTTCTTGATGTATTGCAATGGTCTCATTTAATTTCAGTAGCAAATTTATTTTTGAAAGCTTTTAATATCTGGCTTATATTCTTAGTCATTTTTATTTATTAAAAACCAACAACATATGTAAAATGGGCTTCTCCAACAAAATCATATTCATGTTTACCATGCTCCAGCCAATGAAGCTATTCCTTTATTATAATAAATTTAATATTTCAGCCAATAAACTGAAAAACATCATCTTGCCCTGGTAATTTCAGAAATCTTATGGATGAAAGTTTCCAGTCTAATGAAGTTCATAACTTATTTCTAATTTATAAATTTGATCACATAATAGGAAATATATAACAGTAAAATCAAAAAATTATTTTGTGAGATTTCAGTACAGATCATCTTTATTAAAGCTAAGATAAGATTTATGTTAGCAAATCCAAATACTGGGTTTGATAAAGTAAATCGTGTTTTAGATTTGAAGTTGTTTAGTATTGAAAGTCTAGCTTAGCAAGTTTTTAATGTTTATCACTATATTATTTATTAATTAATTATCCACAGACTTTTGTTGAATATAGCTTTACATTTTATTGTAATTTAAATATTTTTACTATGTATATATTAGATTAAATATTTTCATGGATTAATTATGATATAAACAGAAGAATAAGTAAGGATATCTCCATGCAGTAACTACAGAGGCATGTTTAGCAGTGATATTGCTAAGTAACTAACAATTATTATTGACAGCCCTATGCTAAATTATTTGCTATATTTCTACAAATTGTATTCTTCTGCAATCTATCAATTAAATAGGGTGGACTCTTGCTGCTCTAACAGCACTTGATCGACTCTTATAGATGATATTGTATTTTCATTTGATTTCTTATCATATCTTTAATTATTAAAATGAGTCTTTTTAGCTGAATATTATATGGTCAAATGAATGGTCTAATCATTTGATATATATAATGAATTTTTATACATAGTGGGACAATTCTCTATGACCTGTTTTTGATCTCAGCTAATTATTAATGACATTACAAATATACATGTGTGCGATTCTTCTATATAAATTAATAGGTCATCATCATGGTAGATTCATAGGATTTTTTTCTATATTTTTAAGCTTATTCAGTATATTTTTATGATTAAATCCAGCTAAACAATAAATAAAGTTAGAAGCATTTTTTTTTTTCTAAAATTGTAATATTCAGTTCTTTTGAAGCTATTTGAGAACAAAGTTAAAGTACTCTTGGATTTAATGATGTTCTATGTATCATTGTGCTTATATATTTAATATAATAATAAAATAATAAACAGCCACCCAAAAAAGGAGAATGGCTGTTCCAACTCCAAAAGAGAGAAAAAAAAAAAACTAAACATGAGTTTTACAATGATCATACAAACCAATCTGTGAACCTCATGTACTTCCACATATAGAATATGCTGTTCCATTTTTAGGTTTGCCTGTTATTTTACAATTTTGTCTTCTAGTTTCCTCAATAGAAAATTTTCTTTCTGAAATACTTCAACACCCTGTCTAATTGTAGCTCTCCAATGTCTTTTATTTTCTGTCATATCTCCCCAATGGAAACATTTGACATAGCACTTCTTTAGAATGTCTTTAAGATAATTTTTGTAATGTAGACAGTGTTTATTTCTTTTATAAAACCCATATTCAAACACCATAAAATATTTTTTAGCAAGTCTTTCATTGTTCATTCATTTTACATGTTCAATTCAATGGGGTGATTTTATAATAATGGATTCAATAGTTTCACATCCTGCAAGTTGAAGATATTGATTGGTTCTATGATCTTGCTATTGTATTTTTAAAATTCTACAGAACTTCCTTCTATGAAACCTTTATAATGTCTTTATATGGTATTGATAGTGGTAAAATAATAGCTTTATATTGTGCCCTTTTGTATGGGTCACCATCTAATTTTTGTGCTAATCTATTAAAAATTTTAAATTTAAGATATATTTGAATATGTGATGTTAATTTTGCTTATGGTAATATTTCAAAAGGTTTAATTAAAGCAATCTATGAGTATTTGATATGTGAAATTGTGCTGATATTGAGAGAGACATTTTAAATGATGATGATTGTAGTATATGGTTGGGAAAAATGGCCATAATCAATACTGCATTAATATATTTAATAAATAAATATTTAAAGCTAAAGTATTTAAAAAGACAAGTTAAAATTAAATGCATATGTTTATTATTGATAAAATAATATTATAAAAGAATATAAATATTTTAATTATTGAAAGTACTTAAATAAAAGACTAATATTTGATTTTAATAATATTGGATAATTATTTTAAAATCTATTATAATATCTTATTTATTTAAAAAATATTTATTTTAAAAAATGCAATTGTTAGTTTATTTTTAGACGATGACAAGCGTTTCTTGTATTGTAAAGAACAGATGTTAGTTAAATATACACACACATGCATGGAAGTTGTTTAGTAAAGTTGCAGAACTATTTTAAAAATCATGTTATAAAATTTATAAATAATACGTGAACTATCACGAGATAAAAATAAAGATATTCAATGTAGAATATTAAATCTGATTTTAAAAGTATTGCTTTAAAAATATGACGTATAAAAAAATACTTAGTTTATTTAAAAATAATCTTATAAAAGTTAAAATTAAAATCAAGTAAAATAATATACTTTTTAAAAGTGTTTAATAGATTTAAATAAACGATAAGAATTATTTTAAAAATGTAATAATGTAATAAATATTAAATATTAAATAAGTCATTATTTATTTTTAATTTTGTGTTGTTGGTAAATATGTAAATAAGCCAGCAAGTTAATTGTTTAATCTACCAATCAAATGGGAAGTTTCTTCCGGTATAAAAGCTCAGTTCAATTGTTAGGAGAGGACTTCGTGATTGAATTTTAAAGTTAATTGTGTTATTTAAGATAGCTACGTAAATTTTGTAGACGCTTTTAAAATCATTTTTCAAAATTATAAGAGTGTCTTGTAAATAAGTTATATAAATTTTAAATGATAAACATGCAGTGTTAACTTAATTTTTTCCCTATCGGTCGTCTCTATTGAGCTCAATTTACAAGCAAATGGTCATGGGAACATCATATATAGTGAAAATATATCGGAAACTTTATACTAGAAGTATGACAAACGCTGGATTAGTTCGGAAAATTACGAGATGGAGAAAAGTAGTATTTTGGACAGTATATATTTTAAAAAGCTAATTACTATTGAACTATTAGAAAATAGAAATTTTAGAGAATAAAATACTTCTTTATGAAGAAAGTATTTTGCAAGCTATAAATTTAAATGTATATCTTAAGTAAAGATATTAAAAATGAAAGTAGTTTTATAAATACTTGCCTTATTAAGTCTTTATGTTTAAAAGACTGAATATTGACAATTTTAAAAGGCAAATAAATTGAAAATATAATTAGCTAAAAGTCTTAATATAATAAAAATTATTATATTGAAATAATTTAAACGCTGGTCGTTTATAGATAAAGAAGCTTATTCTTACCTGGATATTTTGGTTATGGAATGTGCAAATAATATGTGGACGTCCCAGTCAATTTAAAATAATTAAATGATAACTTTTCATAAACTATAGACTAATTTAAAATAATAACTTTGAATAATATTCTAGAAAGAAGTAAATCAGGATCCTATAAACTATTTTAATTTTATTTTGTTTTGTTGTGGGAAACTTATTTTTAAAAAAAAACGTTTTCGTTTTATAAACTTTTAAAACGTGATGGACCGGAAACAGGAAATGGTGTTCTAGTGAATGTGTGCCTAGGATTAAAGAACTTTATGGTGAAAAGGAGACATCGCTGGAGTTACGTAATATGAATTCTGTTATATTTATTTAATATAAAATTTAAATATTATTAATCTATTTAAAATAAAATAGGTACATTTCTTAAAATAATAACTAAAAATAATATAATAATTAATTATATAAGTTTATTTTATAATTAATATAACACGTAATATTTTAAAGAATGATCGTGAGTATAAATGTGAATTATTTTATGAAGCTGTAATTCCGAAGAATATTGGAAGATGGACTGTACATCAGATCATTATTTATGGTAAAAATTGTATAATTATAATAATATTTAATGTATTTAATATGTTTTCTTTAGATCAACTAAATGATATGTTATTGTTGAATGAATGTATAAATATTTGAAAATACACACACATTATATTGGCAGTGACAGTTTTATTTAATTATGCATAATTTGAATTTATGATATAAATACGATGCAACATTACATAAGAAGCTTAGAAATAATTATATGATTCTTTCGTAAATAAATTTTAATATTTTGTTTATGTTATAGTATTAGAATTATATTTGTTATTCATAAGTAATTATTTTATTGCAAGTTAGGAAGAGATTTAAAAGTCTATATTTTATTTGGTTTTATTCGAGAAATTAAGTTAAGTTTTATATAGAAGTTTATATTTGAGTTGGAGATTTACTGAATATAGATGATGAAGTATCATTAGTATGGATAATTAGTATTTATTTAAATTGATGATTGTTTTCCCGGAAAGTTTGAATAAGTTTAAAAGGATGTTTTGTAGATAGAAAGTTATTAAGAAGGAGTAGAATAACACATAAAGTAGAGTAATAATTTCACATAGAAAAGAATCATAGAATTTATCTAATATAATGCTTTATGAATTTGAAATTGATGAATAATTTAATTATTATTATTTTAACAGTACATATATGTAATGCATATTTGATAAAACATGTAGCATGAATTGCATTAAATGAAATATAAAATTATAATCAGTTATTTGTTATTACATTATAAAGATACATTAGCTTTATATTATGCTATTAGAGTAATGCTGATATTAAAGTGAACACATACTAGTACATGATGAAATGAATAACAGTAATACTTAAGTGATGTAGCAATTTAATTAGCAAAGTTTAATTGTTTACATATGCTACATAAATATTGTTTACATAAATTTTTCTATGTAATAATTGAGGTTTACTGATGCTTGTTTAAAGTCTAAGTTTTGGAAACATACTTCAGTGTTATTAGTACAGCATTTTAATGAATGTATAATTACTTATCGGGAGTATGAGCTAATAACAGTGTAAACATCTTGTATTATTATTTTCTTATTTTTATTTTCTTTTGTTTTCCTAATTTGAACTGTAAATATTGTAAATAAATTCTTAATCAAAGTTAATGTAAATAAATTTGTTTAATTTGTTTTAAAAGTGTGTCGAGTTCATTATTTTGCACCACAGCATTTGACAGCAGATAATTTGAATAAACATAATATTTGCACAATGTGAATTTATTATTGGTATTAGAAATAAACACAATATTTTCTTAATATCATTTATAAGAATTGATTGACATTAATATATCATATTACAATGGTCATAGAGTAATTATCATTCATAAGATGGTTATAATACACAATATAAGAGTACAATATTATTTATTGCCACAGATTATTAAATTATAAAATTTTGATCTATTCCAAAATTAAGATACTATATGAAAATAAAAGATATACATATGATTATTTATTTAATGATTGATGATATAACAGAAATAGATAAGATTAAGTTATACTATAAGATTAGTATTATATATTATTATGATAATAAGTTAGGTGTATTTAGGTTTGATATAAAATCCCTTATCATACTTATTTACATGAGTTATCATTATTTTAAGATAATTAGAAGAACCTGAGATTATTTAATTATATTTTCTTAATAAAATTAAGATTTATTTATTTATTACATTTAAAGATAGTTTATTTTATTTAAAAGCCATAAGAATGCTGTAGAGGTAGTAGTAAGTTAATAAGGAGGTGACAGTATTCTTATGCCATTGAGACAATGTCTTGGAAGATATTGACTCAATGTAAATCTACTTATTGCTTTGTAACTTTACTTCACAGTCTCATGATTTTAATAAATACTTATTTAATTAGTACATACTATAGAAATACATTGATTTTGATAATTAATAATAAATTTAAGTAGAATATGATAATATAAAAGTATATTAAAGATAAACATGCAAATTTTAACTGAGCATTATAATTTAATTAAGCTAGTCGTATTTCAAATTATATTATATATCGAGAAGTAAGGGTACAATATACAGCTAACTTAGTTATGGTAGTTATTTTCCTCCAATGAAATTTCTCTTTTCTAACTTGTTAAAAGCAGCGGCAGCACAATGGAGTCTATGTTGGATCTCACCATCTAAGTCCACCTTTTTACTTATAAAACTACCAAGGTATTTAAACCAGTTTGTATTCTCAAGTTGATAACCATCCAAGCTGAAAGTTGCTGAAGATTTTTTCCACTGACTAACTGATATAGAACTTGAGTTGTTCTAAACATTAATTAATAAACCAAAGTCATGACACATTGTATTCAAAACATTATGAACATTTTGGAAATCATTTTTTGAACCATAAAAAATGGCAAAATCATCAGTATATAGAATATCATCATATGATCACCATTTCTTATGCTTGCTTATAACTGTTATTAAAAACAGGCAAAACTCACAAGCCAGAAATTCGTCTGGGGATATTGGATGAGAAGGCACTAGATGGGGATTTTATGCACAAGCCTTCTGGCATCCACTGATTACTCTAGCTTGCTATGTGTGGCAGTATGTATAGTGAGTTTTTCCTGTTTTTAATATATAGTATATCCAAAATCCAAAAAGATGAAATTCTTGTAATCCTTTTAATAGATTAAAAAAAAAATTCCACCATCAAACCTGTATTGTATCTTGATACATGTCTGATTATGTAATTTTGCAAAGACTAAAAATTGAAAACAAAGTTGGAGCAAATACACATTCCTATTTAACATCAATTTTCATCTCAAATGTCTCAGATTTTCCACCTGTAGTAGTAACACTTCCTCACATTCCATCATGTAGAAGCTGTACAATACAAATACATTTTGGTGGATAACCAATTAATTTCAAACAATGCCATAGACCTGTTCTATTATTTTATCATTGCCCTGACCAAATCAATAAAAGCCAATTTATAAGTCATTCCTTAGTTCGTGACACTTTTCTTGCATTTGCCTGATTTTCTAAAATCATATTGAGTTTCTGGTAATCATTCATCTATATAACTGGAAGTAATTTATTCAACAAAATTTTTGAAAGTAGTGGATAATAATGGTATTCCTCCATAATTACAATCACAATCTTATCAATGCCACTTGTTATTAAAAATTGGAACAGTTGAAGCATTGTTAAGATCAGATGGCACAACTTCGTGGGTCCAGATATTCCTAAAAAAAATTTAATATTTTTGTTAATGTATCTCAACCATATTTTAAAACTTCTTCAGATATTTCATCAAGATTATAAAGATCTGTTTTGACTTCATTAAGCTATATATCTTTGTCCAATAAGACCAGATGGCACAACTTCGTGGGTCCAGATATTCCTAAAAAAAATTTAATATTTTTGTTAATGTATCTCAACCATATTTTAAAACTTCTTCAGATATTTCATCAAGATTATAAAGATCTGTTTTGACTTTATTAAGCTATATATCTTTGTCCAAATGTAAATGAGTAGATAAAATGGATATATCATTAAAAGTCATCATATCATATCAATTCTTGTATCATTATTCAAAATATAATCAAAAACTTTTTCCACCTTTTCAAAATATTATTATCATTATATAGAAAGAGTCATTGCTGGGTTTAATAGAATTGGGATATTGTTTTTCAGGTCAAGAATGACTGTAATCAGTGAATGTCTGTATTTTTGTAGTTATTTTTAAGCTGCCTTGTCAGTGGTTAAACTACCGCTCAAGTCCCACATTTAATCTATTATATTCTTAAGCAGAGAATGCTACATATTTCTTTCTTGTTTAAATCACTAATAATATCATGATTCTTTTTAGTGAACCCAAAATAGATTTACTTGTATTCATAACGTGCTCTTTAAGAGAATTCGATGCATCTATAATATGACAGTTCTAAAGATCAGAATTAGCAATTTTAGTGTTTAATAGCTATTTAAATTATAGTAAATTCTTCTAAAGAACGAACATCAATTTATTTGTGAATATGCTTGGAATAATATCTATTTTTTAATGCAATTATTATTTTAATCTTAGAGGATACTAATTTATGATCTGTCCAAACAATCTGAGCTTGTGAATATTTATGTAATGTGAATTTCTCTTGCATTCTGACTCTTAACAATAACATAATTTATTATATGCCATTGCTTTGGATATAAATGCATCCATGTTCATTTGTAGCAGTTTTCTGCCTAAGCAATGAGTTTGTGATAGTCAATCCATGTATTATGTATAAATTTAATAATAACAAACCATTTGAATTTACAATCCAAATTCCATTATTTCCGAGAACTTTTAGTCAAAATCTACTATTTGTACCAACATATGCATTAAAGTCTCCAAGAAGAAAAAAATTGTTCTTTTAAATGCTATTCAACAACGATTAAAAGCTTTCCTTCTCTGATTGTAAGATTGAATGCATAAGGTCTGGTAAAATGAGCTCTAGTACCATTATGCAACACGAATTTTAAGATCATTAATCTTTCATTCATACAATGAGAATTGCAATAATAGAAGATACTAAAATCCTAAATTATGCATTATTCTTTCACTAATTGATCTGTTTTTCCAAAAAAAACTTGTATCCATCCATCTATTCTAATAAACTGCTTTTCGTTGGAAAGTGAGTTTCATTAAGAGTAGCTATGTCAATCTTAAATCTTGACAGTTCTTTAGTCACAAATGCATCCTCCATTCTGGTCTTGGAAGAGTTTGTATCAAGTAAAGTTAACACATTCCATTGTACTTATATTTAGAGAATAATTATATTCATATTTGTGATACTTATCTTTAGTATTACCATTGCCAATTAATACACGACCACTATTGATATCTCTGAAATGGATAATTCATCAGCCCTTCCACTTTTATGGTAAGCAAGAGGAGCTCTAAATATGGCTGCCTAACCTTATAACCTTTGCCAGCTGAAACTTCTGTCTCACTACCTTTGCCAGCTGAAACTTCTGTCTCACTTAAATCCAGTTCCAAACTGATTCATTAGTGATTGTACTACCTCAAGAAAAGATTACAACTAAGGGTTGGTAGTCTACTAAGCCTATCTGATACATTGTTTCTTAATTCTTGAAAGGTTGAACTAAAAAAAAAGGATGAAAAAAGAATATTGGAGTCAAAAATATTGTATATATAATTGAAAGATGGAAATGTTGCACAACCCACAATCCTATTCTCACAGTTATTACAAGATGTCCATGACATAAAAGGACCGGGCTCTGCAATAACTTAAGTGACTGAAGAAGAAATGAGGGAGACAGAAATGGCTGTTTGTATCAGAAACGTATTTAGCCATTGATGAACTTACTAGACAACAAGAACTATTGATCAGGCACAGTTTATTTGACATTCACAGTTGGCTTTATATTTAAAGGCTATTCCACTATCCACCATTTATAGAACCCATCAGTAGCCTGAACACATTGCAAACTCTTATAAAAACAAATCACTGTATCTTTTTTGCTTATTTTAATAGTTTGACTTTATTTATAATAATTAACCTTTTGACCAAATCCTGTTCGGCATCTTCAGAATTAGCTATTGTTTAAATTTATGAAGCTATATAAAACTAAGCTCCTGATGATGGTTATATCGTTGCACTTTATATATTAAAATTATGTATGGGATCTCAATCAAGACTGCAGCATTATAAAATATTTGGCCAATTTGTCAGTATGTTCAAGTGCAATGAATGGGATTTTTGGTTTTTTACTTGTCTACAGGAATCCAAATAGGTATATCTAATCTGTTCAAATTAAAATACAATGATTTTTTTTTTATTAATGATATATCCTTAAATTTGACAAGATGTTTTTTTGATTTTAACATGTCTATGAATTAACATTAATTTTAATATATGTTTCCCAATAATGATATGCTTAATTATTTTTCTTTGATTGTTTTGTTACTCAGCTTGTAAATTATGTAGTTCACATGAAGAAACGTTTCAACTTATTATGGATTCCTATGCTTTCTTCTTTAAGTTTAAATTATTGTGTGATCCTGTCAGTAAATCCATTAATCAAAATTTTTGTAAGCGAGAAAAAAACCTTATCCCCTCTGAGTGTCATATATTTGTTGAGATGTGAAGCTAATTTCAAAACAAGTATATGTCATCAGCACATTGATTTTATGAATACTGAATGAAAAGAATAATATAGAGATCTGAAATATCTGCCAAAAGAGTTATGTATAGAAAAATGGCCCTAGAGCTTTCTTCTTTAAGTTTAAATTATCTTATGATTCTGTCAGAGGGGAAAACAATCTTATTCCTTCTGATAGTCATATATTTATTGAGATGTTAATCTAATTTTCAAAAGAAACATATGTTATCAGTACATTGATTTTATGAATACTGATGAAAAGAATGATATAGGTATCTCAAATATCTGCCAAAAGATATATGTATAAAAGTGTGGCCCTAGAGCATATTTTATCCTTGGATGCTAATATAAATTTAATGAAAAGTTAATATTTCTGTAGTGTAATTTTCACTACATCACTCTCACAAAGTAGGGAATGAATTTTTATCAATTTTTAATATTGTGGAGGGGTGTAATCATAATCATATGATTGAAGACACGTGAAAAAGATGTATGATCCCCAAGATACACATTTTGTGCTGATGCAGCACTCCTCAGTTAGCCCAGATCATATTTTCTTACACATATTTTTTATCATTGTTCTGCCTATGTAGATAGCCATTTACTATTAGTTTAATTAAATAATCACCAATTAGTTTAATTAAATAATCACCAATATAAGTATTTTATGCTAAACCAGCAATCATCAGTTGGTCCAGATTATCACACATATATGCTATAAGTGCTCAGATATATATATAAATAGCCAATCCTCATCCTTTAATGAACAGGCTTCAATCTACTCCAACTCTTCAACCATCCATTCAATTGAAAATCTGATTGAAGTCTGTCGATTAAAGTATGAGGATTGGCTATCTTAATATATATCTGAGCATTTATATTATATATGTGTAGAGATGGTAATCTGGACCAACTGATGATTGCTGGTTTAGCATGAAATATGTATATTGGTGATTATTTATCTTTTCAACATATGTGTTCAAGTGTATCAATGTTATGAGATAGTGTGGAGAGTGGTGGGTTGTGTAAAAGTCTGTGCTCATATACCCTGTATATTACATATATAGACACAAGTATATAATAAGCCTGTGTGTTTCAGTTATTGTAAGTTTAATTGTAATATTTTTGAAATACAAGCATAATTCATATACTTGGAGCATCCACTCTATCTCATGTAACTAAATTTCATAATGATATACATGTACTTGAATATACATATTTTATGCTTAACCAGTACTCATCAGTTGATCCAGATCATCATCTCCCTCACATATATGTAATCAATGCTAGGTTTATATTAAGTTAGCAAATCAAACTTTAATGGACAGGTTTCAATATACTCCATCCTCTAACTCTTCTGCCAATCATACCCTTGAAAATCTGATGATGATACACCCAAATTCCTTGATGATGCTGTGATATCCTGCCTATTTCTTTTCTGTATATTTGAGTGGACAAGATGAGTGACTTAAGGTCAACATGGGCATGACAATAATATCAGCATCAACAAGGGATTTGGGTATACCATCATCAGATTTTCAATGGTATGAATAACTGAAGAGTTGGAGGGTGAAGTAGATTGAAGCCTGTCCATTAAAGTTTGATGATTTGCTATCTTAGTATAAACTGAGCACTGATTTTAAACATGTGTGGGAGACGATGATCTGCGCCAACTAATGAGTACTGGTTTATCACGAAATATTTATTTTGGAGATCATTTATCTTTTTCACATATGTATGATCACGTGTGTCAATTATATGAGATAGAATAGATAGCTGAAGGGAGCTTGAAAATATGTATTTAAATCCCCTGTATAGTTTAATTGATGTGTCAAAAGTTGATAGAAATGAGCCTCTACCTTGTGTGGAGGTGGTATAGTGAAAATTACATTATAGAAATATTATTCATTAAGTGGATAATCTCTAGTCTTATGAACAACTAATAAAAATTATTAATATATTTCCATTAAGTTATGCAAGCAGTAAGATTGATGCTATCAGTTAAACTGTAATAATTGGCTATATATATATATATATAAACAAAAAAAGATTTATAAATCCAATAAATAATATTATATTTCAGCCAGAGGACTGGTTTTCATCAGAAAAAAAAGAGATTGTGATCTGGGCTAACTGATGGGGATCATACATCTTTTTCATGTGCCCTTAGGTCATATGTTTATGATTACAATCCTTCACAAGCTGCTAAAAGTGGATAGAAACCAGTCCCTCTCTTAGTGAAATTACAGAAATATTATTCAATAAGTGGATAATCTCTAATGAATATCTAATAAAAAATTATTGATGAAAAGTTGTTTCACAACAGCATCATTGCTTATAAGGCTAAATCTTTTTGCTGCACTCTATAGGAGAGACTGAAATATCCCCAGGAACTTGTGTATAATATGGAGACAAAAATGAGTGTAGTAACTTAGAAAGAAAATGAATCACATTTAAGTATTGAACTCTAAAGTAGGGATTTGATGTTTAATGAATTAGTGACTAAAATTTAATACTATAAAATTAATCCAAAGTAACTTGTTTCTATGACAATGTATATATACAAAATTGTTACAGGTTTAATCTAATAAATGCATAAAATAATTAATTGGGTTTCATTTTTATTTTTTTAGCAATTACCCAGAGTTTCCTTTATTTGCCAAGTGGTGTCAACGAGGAACTAATTGTATTACCCCAGGGCTATATGGCATGGTTGGAGCAGCAGCAGTGCTCGGGGGTGTCACAAGAATGACTGGTATTTTTTTTATGAAGAGTATTATTTCCATTTACCATGAATCTGTTTATAAACTATATATATGTGAATGTCAATATATTTGTTTATATAATATGAAAGCAAAACTCGCCAATTTTTTTTAAAAGAAGCAGCCAACGGAATAAATAAATATTTCAGTTATTGTTATCTCCAAGATCTAAATAAAAAAATCAGGATGAGAAAACGATCAGATTATGATAGAATGCTTCAGGCATAGTTGTTTTATAATAAATAATTTTCTCAATTTGCTTCTATATATTAGAAGTTTCCCAAGGCCTGATCTTTTCTAATATGTTTTCTTAATTTATCATATAATATAAATACATATATATGTTTCAGTAAATATACATTTATATTAAATGTAAAAAATTGAGAATAACGATGATGATGTAAGAATTTATGAAATGTTTAGGAAAGATATATGGTCTTGGCAGATAGTCTATAAAGCTCATTCTTTTTCAGTATACAAAAGTAAATTGACAAAATAAATAACATCTTACTAAAGAATGTTGAAGCTACTGTAGACCATTAATATAGAAGGCAACATAATAGAAAAAAATTGGTCATAGAATTAAACCCCCCCCAAAAAAAAAAATTTTACTTTTTAAAAATCCTGCATAAAAGTTTAGCTTGAAAGTTCCTTTGTTTTCACCTTTTGTCCTCTAATAAAAGTTTTTCAGTTTTATTTTCATCACTTAATTATCTTTTTTTTTTTTAATCATTATAACCAATGTTAAATATTTTCTTATCGACTATAAAAAGAAATGCACTCTTTTTAATTCCAAAATTAATATTTGATATATGTCATTATCAATATATATATTCTACACTCCAGCTAACTTCTTTCATTTGTGAAATATCAGCACGGACAATCTATATACGACTAGCTTTCATTTGTGCTTCTTTGCATATAGATGAAACATTATGGTAGTCTCTCAGCAAGCTGATTTTTTATAATCGTGTCTGTGCTAGAACAGTAGACTGGCTTATTGATAT
The DNA here is from genome assembly GCA_028023455.1 of Epiperipatus broadwayi. Lineage (NCBI taxonomy): Eukaryota > Metazoa > Onychophora > Udeonychophora > Euonychophora > Peripatidae > Epiperipatus > Epiperipatus broadwayi. The sequence continues at coordinate 1,208,967 of JAQFVV010012582.1, forward strand.
TTCTGGGATAGCCATATATCAGGGAAGCAGTAGTTGACCTGTGCCATTCACTCTAGTTTGATGCACTTCAGGCAGGCAAGCACACGTATGGGCTATGAATTACAAAAAAGCTGTTTTTTATTTCCATGTTAGTTTAAACTTGATAAACTGAAACTAGCAGCAGCTGACTTCCACCCTCTAAATCTCCACTCAACATCAGTCTGTCTACATCAACTATTTGTGGTCTACTAAAGATTCTGAAGAGAGGATAATTAAGCATTTTTTCATACTGATAAATAGTAAAAAAGAAAACCTAATAATTTCATTACATTGGCATGTTTTTGATTCTCATTAATTAAAGCCAATTAATCAAAAATTTTCTTAATTCTTCAATTACAAACAGGCTATAGAATTGATTACAATCAAAATATATATTTATCAAAACTAAAGATAAAGTTTCTTACTTAATCCAAGTAAAATAGATAATAAAATTACAAAATGAAAACAAGCTTGATAAAACATTTAATAGATCTTTTATTTTTATGATATATTTTAAATAATTTATAATACTTTTAAAGATGAAAATTATTGTTTAACCATTCAGATCCAAAGCTCCTCACTGACGAAAGCCATAAGCCAGAAACTAGTTTGGCATCCATTGATTACTCTGTCTTGCTTAGAGTGGCACTACTATATGGAGAGAGTTTTGCCTATTATAACATATGTGCACTCACTATGTTGTGTGCCATGAGGCATTTTCATCTCAGAAAGGGCAAGTTTTCTAGTTGTTACTTATGAATTAGTCCTTGGAGTCTTAACAGAAAAGCCATACAGAGATTTCAGAACACTCATCATAATGTGGAATGCTGTGCATTGAGAATAATAATAAGAGATTGAAAATGAAATAGTTAGATGAGAGAACATTCTGTATCATTGACCTTATTGAAAGAATTAAGAGACTGAAATGGAACAGGGCTGGGCATATTTCTAGAAGAGAGGATAATACATGGATAGTTGAATTCTTAAAATTAATTCTAAGAGATTGTAAACGACCTAGAAAGAGACCCTAGGTTAGTTGGTTGGTGAAATAAGGAAGTTTTGTTCGTGTGCTGTAGGTAAAATGTAGTGTGAAATTCCACTTCCTTTGTATTAATTTTCTGTTGTTATTTTACATTTTAAAATATTTATAAAAAAGTATTTAATTTAACTGACTTATGGTATTTTCATGTAATTAAATTTATTCCATTGCTTCAATAATGGTAAAAGAAGAGGGGGAAAAATAGTATTGTAAATATAAGTTTTATGTTGCTGAATATGTCTTAAAAGAACATTGAAGATAAGAGATAAAAAAATGTATAAACAAAGATCTAAATAAAAGTTAATTTGTGCTGAAATATTTATTTAAGAATAGTCAGTTTGTCTATAAGAATTGAAGAAAATGGAAAGTAACATCTTTGTCGATGCCATGTTATTTTCACAACCTCATTAAATGATTTATCCATAGATTTCTGTATAGTTTATTGTGCCAAAGTTCCTACATTGATTTTGTATGTTTTTCCAATAATAATGAAACTATGTTGATACTGAAATGTATAAAAGTAAAAAATAATTCTTAATGCAGATTAACATTTACCTCTTTAAATGGAAAAACTAAAAGTAGGAATAGAATTAATATAATTTTCTGTAATAAAAATGGATTAAATAAAAATGCTTCATGTGGTAAAAATGAATAAAATGGAAAAACTACTAGGTTATACCAAGAAAAATAATATATAGTTTGTTGTTAATTTAGCTTAAGTAATGTTTATTAGCATTCATATTGCTAAACTTTTGAAAAAAGAAAATGTTATTTTCAGATATTCTTTCTTTTATGATTAACTTTCATATTGAAAGATTTATTGTTAATTTATCAATTTATTATTTTTTCCATAAAAATAGTATTGCTTTGAGAGTTAAGAGGATCGTGTAGTTTTGGAGTTATTTTAGGACAAGATATATACATGAATATAAAGACATTTAAATAAAATGAAAGGTAGATAAGTATGAAATAAAATGAATGAATGAATATTCAACAATATAGAGAATATAAATCAAATGGATGAATCTGTTGCTGGATGTAAGATGATTAAATAAAGTCAAAAAAAAAAGGGGGGGGGGGAGTCCTAGAATGGTAGTTAGAGTCTATTTCATTACTTAAATAAAGTTAATTGCAAAAAATATTTAACTTCTGAGTGACAAAATATCAACATACAAACAATTATAGATGGTAAAATAGACTTGTTTTTTTAGATTTAATTATGATTACTGATAAATGTATTTTAGTATTTATAATAATTTAAGATATTTTTCTCATTTGATACTTAGTTATACATTTTTTTTTTTTTTTTTCAGTATCTTTGGTAGTGATAATGTTTGAATTGACAGGTGGGTTGCAATATATTGTACCTCTTATGGCAGCAATTATGACCAGTAAATGGGTTGGTGATGCCTTATGTAAAGAGGGAATGTATCCTTTTAATTATGAATTTGATAGTTTTATTTTTAATTTTTTGGGGTGGGGGGGGGATTATAAGTACTTTATTTAACTTAATAAATTAATTGGTGATTATGTAGATAAATGTGATAGGAAGTTGGACTATTTCCATCATCTATCATTAAATGTCAAATGTCTAGAAAATTTTAAAACTTTATTTAGAAGTTTTAGTAATAACACACAAATAGACAACAAAGGTTAGTAATTACTTGTTTTGAGTAGTAGTATTCTCCATTCTTCTTCTGATGTTGCTGGTCTGACCACTGACAATATTAGCTTAGGAGTCGTTTTACATCTTTAGATTCTTGAATATCAAATTTTAAGACAATGCTCTAACTAACTGAGCTATTCTGTCAAAGGCAACAATCAGTAGAAATTTCATATATTTACCTAATATTCTCCTATGCTAATATTGTTACAGGTCAGGTCAGCAATACCTGAAGAAGAATGGATAATAATACTATTCGAAGCATTGTGTAATTACTAACCTGTGTTGTCTATTTGTGTGCTATTACTAACAAGCTGAAAAGTTAAAAATTTTCTAGACATTCAAAGTTTACTGATAGATGATGGAAATAGTCCATCATATTATCACACCTAATTTACCATCATCACAAACCTTCAGGAAAATACTATGTACATAAATCTTTTTTTTCTCGCTACAATATATCAATGATTATTTCTCCATTTCCTTGTTCTGTTATTTTTAGCAAGTAGCATTACCAAAATAAATGGTTATGTGATTGTTTTATCAGATTAATTAAAAGTCTATTGATTCAATACTGTTTCTGCATCATCATTCTATATGAGAAATTTTGTTTTGCACCTCTGATATGCTTAAACTTCTTATGAACTTCGAGAAATGAAGTCAATATTTCTTTTCATTATTAATGTTTTCATTGCCGGTTTCAAGTGTGTTTTTGATCAATGAATTCTTTATTTATAATCCAAAGAATCAAATCTCTTTACCATCATCTTGTCATAATGTGTGTTTTAGTTATTTGACATATTTCCTAGAATTTTCTATTTTTTTTTTTTTGATTGTTGTTATTTTTAACACAACATATTATAAATATTATTAACATAATGAAATTGTGCTAAAATTATAAATATGAAATAATTGAATAATCTTAAAAATTTTGAAAAAACAAACAAAAAAAAAAAATCATAGCTTTTTCCTATATTTTTAAGAAGATATCTTTATCAAAAAAAAAAAAACCCCGTGATCAAATATTTATTGAACATTCTAATGAATCTATTCTATCACCATGTTTTGAAGTTATTTAATATTGATGTCAAAAACTTTTCCAAACTTAAATAATGATTTGATATTTATTTATCAAAGTTATTAACATTTTTATTCCATCATATTTTAGCGTGAGAAATATAGAGAATATTCTGTATTGTGGTTTTAGAATTACATTACCAGCCAATTAGTCAGCTATAAAGTTGAAGTTGAATAAGTAATTATTATAAATGTAACCAACTTCATAGATTTGTATCTTACAGTTTTTAGTGACAGTGATTATACCTGGATGATGGTATCCTTAGAAAATAAGTTCACTGGAGAGGTTTTTTTATATTAAGTATCTTCATGGTCTGATAATAGCTGATCATTACAATTAAAGAATAGTGAGGCTTTACTGCTGAATTGTGACTAAATCATTCAAAATGATTTCTAGGAACAGGTGGAAAGAGCATGTGTATTAATTCTGTCAAGTGACTTTAGCATTAAGTGGAAAAATGCTATTTGAAAATAGTAAAGCAATTTATTTTTTCTAGTTAGATCATTTGTAAATTCTGTGGTTTTGGATTAGAAATTATCAGTAAGGAAAGTTATTTTACATTAAACATAAATGAAGATGGGGAGGGGATGAATATTGCAGTAAAAAAAAAACCTGAATAAAATCAAAAATTGAAAAGCACCACAGGAAAACAATTTTAAAGTTGGTATTGGTGAAAATGTTAGATTTCTATGTGAGGATTTATTGCATCTGAATTTGTATGTTTGTGATAATTGCAAAAAATGTTTAAAATGATCTAAATAGCTGTTGTATAATAGTTAGAATTTGTTGAATTGTTTTAAAAAAACTTTAAAAAAGCTGATAATTTTTATATTTACTTGTTTAAAAAAAAAGTTACATGATTTCATTGGAAGGAGGGAAGCGCATAAGAACTTGTTAGGATTGGAAAGTGCCATCCTGGATCAAGAATTGATAAAAAAAAGCATAAAGTTCTTTATGTATTCTGATATCATTTGCTCTGTAAGATATCTTTAATGTACCCAAAGACAGCCGTTGATTCAAGTTTACAAACTAATCAGAACAAAATCAGTATTTGAATTATTTGCAAGTTTTTATTTAGATTCTTCTATTAGATAGCATTTTGATCATGCTCTATGAGAAAATTCCTTTATTGTAATGGTCAGAAAGTGTAGCTGCTTTTATCCGACTCAGAGACTTAGGTTTAAGGGTTCAAACCTCACAAGAGTTAATTTTCTTGTTGCAGTCCAGTGGTCAGATAGAGAAAGACTTTTAGGAATGCTGGCATGTGATGATCAGATTTAAATATAAATTACTGGACATCTATAACTTTGTTACTATTATAAATTATAGTTTATTATTAGTATAAGAATGTCTGATATTTCATTTAATATAATTATTTACAAATAACTTGAGAAAGTACCCATATATACATAAGATTCAATTGTAACTTACAATTTTTGAAATGAAAGAAAATCCAAAATATTTGATTTACATTATTAAACACAGGGAAGAATTTGACAAGATAGAGAGGAAGTGCAAAAATCAATCTATGGCGCGAGAACATGGTAAAGTTAACATGTCTTAATTAGCTAAATAAGCTGGAGGCCAATTTAAACATAGCCTCAATTATGCAAATATATATATAATTCTAACGAATCTTTAGCAATAGATTTGCATAACAACGCGCATTGATCATATATTAACAAGCATAATTATAAACAAAAAGGGTAAGATTCAGTGTGGTACTCAGTGATCATATATATATTTAAATGTATGTCTCTAAAATATAATAAAATCTTCATCATTTTGCTGATTTGATTAATGGATAGCTACTTCGTCTCTAATTGATTTTTAGAGAAAGGAACCCATTCACCTAAGCAAGAACCATTCAGGAATGAAGTGTCTTTGGTTAGCTTAGTGTCCATTTCTCCTCACTGCTCCTTTAACAGGATTCCCTATTCCAGGCAACTGATATATCCAGTATTCACAAGCTGGCTGGATGAAGTAATTAGGAAAAAAAGCACTAAAGGAGTGTAGAGAGACACAATATAATCATCAAGTACAGTCTGGGACTACAGTCAAACGACCATTAAGCTTAACATTAATATATGGATATATGATCCCTGTATGCTTCTATGCTAAAATCTATTATAAAATAATAAAAAATCCTCCCTTTAAAGTCATTTAATTAATTTATATGCAGGTATTATACCAGCATTTTATTTTTAGCATGATTAATCAAGAATTATCGTTATTTAACTAATTTATCCACATGGATTCGATGAATATTGAATAAATAATTATATGAAAAAGATTGCACTGTATTCCTCTATTACAAAATACTATATAGCAGATGCTTATATGATGCGTCTTCTAACGTGCATTTATTTAATAAGCATATCTGGTTTGATTAAGTCTACATATATAAAATAACAATTGTGAGGGTCTTTCTTTTTAAAAAAAAAAATCAATAAATTGTATAGATGCATATATGCATGATATGAACATCTTTCTCAGTGTAATTATAAATGAATCTAGAGTTTAGCTAAATAACTAAATGGCAACGTATTCTCTTTCTCTTTTAAAAAAACATTTAATAAAAAAAAAACAACTGCGGGAGAAGGTGGATGAAAATCTTTTAAAATCAAAATAACTTTTACAAATTATTTAGAAACAATTTCCGCTTTGTATAGCAGGTTGGAGGAAAATAAAAGTAAAAAAAGTTTTAACTTATTTAAAATTTATCTTATATATATATTCCACATTACTAGTAAAATAACAACAAAAAATCTTGTTGATTTTATATGTATGCTAAAGATATGTCAATATATATAACAAGAAAAAGAAACAGAACTAGTTGATCACTAGAATACATAAGTTAACTTTATAAACATATGTAGGGTAAAATTAGTTAATATATATTAACCAGAACAATAATAAAAAATGACAAATAAAAGTTACCGGTAACTAAGGATGGCAAATTAAGAGTTCATTTTGAGAGGCCTCATGATGCTGTCATTCTTTCATGATAGCTGTTACAGTCTACATCACGGACGTCTGTGCTCATGTTTCCATTTAGATAGGTCTTTCTTTCAGACAGCAAAGGTAGGCAGTTATCAGGCATGGTTCTTCTGCTGGACTTCTTCTCTAGGACACTCCGAGAATGGACATGAGAGGGCAGAGGTAAAACTTCTCTACTTAGGCATGGCTTGTACAGAGATTTACATAGTGGTCAAGATTTTAGAGTAAGAAGATGGTGAACAAAGAAGAACTTTAGTATTTATAGCTTTTTTTACATTAATTGATTAATTGAAGTCTACCAATGCTTCCATTATTTTCAAGCTCTTAAAAGCATCATATGATTTTAGACTATTGTTTAGGTAACAAACGATTTTATATTATATTATTTTTTTCTTTAATAGATCTTATGTTAAAAAATTATTACTTAATCTATTTTGGAATTGTATAAAATGCATTAGCTAACATTTCTATTTGCTGATGCAATAATTTTTCATTTATTTTGCTTTAAATTTTTTCTTTTAATTTCTAAATTATATTCATTTAAATTTCATTAATAATTTTAATATTAATAATCAGCCATAAAGCTAATGCACATGCACTTTGTGGATTTTTAACTATAAATGATTACTCTCACTTCCAAACACAAGATAAAGTCTTTGGGAAAATCTTAACCATTTGGAAATGAGAGCATGAAGATGTTATGCGATCACTTTGGTGAAATTTTCTAGAATTTACGATACACCATTCTTATTTATAATTAAATATATGTAAATGAAATATTTATTTTTATATAGCACTATGTTTATAAACTGTAATATTAATAATCAGCCATAAAGCTAATGCACATGCACTTTGTGGATTTTTAACTATAAATGAATACTCTCACTTCCAAACACAAGGTAAAGTCTTTGTTAAAAGATAGAATGAATCCATCTATCTTTTCAACCCAAACATTTATATATGGGCAAATCTTAAGCATGTGCATTAGCTTTAAGGCTGATTATTAATATTAAAGTTTATAAACATAGCGCTATATAAAAATAAATATTTCATTACATATATTTAATTTTAAATAAGAATGACATATCGTAAATTCTAGCAAATTTTGCTAGCGTCATTCATTCAAGCATAGTAAAAGTAATTCAAAGTGATTGCTTAACATCTTCACACTCTCATTTCCAAATGCTTAAGATTTGCCCATACATAAATGTTTGGGTCGAAAAAATAGATGAATTCTTTTCACAATGAGCTTTATCTTGTGTTTGGAAGTGAGAGTATTCATTTATAGTTAAAAATCCACAAAGCACATGTGCATTAGCTTTATGGCTAATTATTATTACAGTTTATAAACATAACGCTATATAAAAATAAATATTTCATTAATAATTTTAATCCATTATCTACATATATATTTCGTTAATCATTTATTTATAATATTCGTTCACTGTGGTTGACTTTAGGGTCAGTAGTGAAATAAACAGTGAATGGTGAAGCACACATATATAAGGCTATACATGTACAGCTTCATTATATATCTGTTTGTTAGACATTCTTAAAGTTTTTAATTGAAATGCAACAGAATCATTGGAGATATGTGTTCATTTGATACTTTACCTCATTCAGGTTTATACCTATCTAATCCCAATTTATTGAGAAATAACCTTTCTGATATATATATATATATTGTAAGTGAATTCACATTAATCGATTCCATTATTTACAAGTAGGTTTTTATGATCCTAATGTAAATGATGCTATTAAATCCAGAATTGTTGCAATGATAGTCATAACAAACTGATTAAAGGAGAAGCTTCCAATTTGTACTAGAATGTCACTATCACAGGATTTACATATTGTAACATGTCTTACAATCAACTATAAATTTACCCAAGAAAAGTAATACGTCTTATAATTAACTAAATTAGGTATCTTATAATTATTTCCTCTGGGTTATTGCCTCTTCCCTGATGAAGGTAATTAAGTTATGTTTGGATTATAAATAGATCCTATTCTCTGTATTTACCATTACCTTCTGTTTAATGAGCAACATAGAGCTTTTTCTTCACTTCAGGCTTTTAGCTAAAATTAAAAAATTTTTTAAGAAGAGTGACTAACTGAATAAAATCAAAACCATATTATTTCTTGTTTAACTGTCTCTATTCCTCGAAGTAAGTTAGATTTGACAATACCCCATACTCTACATGAAGTGATTGTGACATAATAGACCACATGTAGTTATAGAATTGAAATGTGGTATAGAGTTTTGAATAAAATTATGTCGATGGAAGAACAAATGGGATGAAAAAGAGTATTTGGGAAAAAGAACAATAGTAGTAATTGGAATAAACATGATTATGGTCATAAGGAATGCATCATTTAAAAATCAAAAGATCATAATTTTCACCCAAATAATTATATAGAGGATTAATATAGATTATTTTGGATTAGATTTAATTTAATTGACATAATGTTTATCAGCTTAGAGTTGATTTATATTTAAGTCTTACAATAAAAAGATTGTAGTTAAAAGAGAAAAATTATATCATTATTAAATTGAATGATATTAGAAAATCAGTGAACCAGAAATATTAAAATTTCAGTAGAAAATTGAAATTCTTTGCAGAAAACAATTTCAACTTATAAAAAAATGCCTAAGATGATAAAATATTGAGGAAAAACTATTTACATGCTGAAAAGAAAAAAATAGTAGTTAGGTAAAGAGATCAGAGACAAACAAAGGATTAGATTAGCCTTAATGAATTCAAAGAATGTTTCAAGGAAATGGAGTTATAGTTTGTAAAGATATTATCCAGTTATATTTAGTTATGGGGAAAAAATAAATAGAGCTTTAACACTGACACTCCCATTCAACTTCAAATTTATGCATTCAAAATAAAATTTTTACTATTATATCTGTGTTTGCATTTAAAAGGATAATTCTTAAAGAGGATAACTCCTTCTAGAGATGAAAAAAAACTTTGTCTGTGGCATTTTTCTCCAAACTTGGTTTTTTTTTGTGTGTATGTGCCTTATCTTTTCTTGTATCTTTTTTGCAGGACTTCTGCTTATCACTTTTTTTTTTTTACACATTATTTTAGTTTATTTAATTATATTGTCTGTTCCTCATTCTTTTATTTCCTTCTTCCCGTATTTTTTTTTTATTATAGAACATTCTATTTGAAATTCCCAAATTTTGTTTATTTTTTATATACAATCACTGTTCAGTCTCCTGTGATTTTTTATTTCCAGAACTTTCTTTCATCTAAAAACTCTTGCATGTTGTAACTTATATGTTCTGCACTGGTTTGTAAATTATTATATAATCAATATTCAGAAAGCTTCAGCATTAAAATTTTTTTGTGAGAGTGTGTGTTTATTTTTGGGTTAGTTTTTATTTTTCTTATTAATATTCAGTTATGATGCTCATATTCACTTGAATGGATATCCTTTTCTGGACAGCAAAGAGGAGTTCACACACACTACTCTGGCAGCAGATGTTATGAGGCCACAGTAAGTTATATTAGTTGTATTCATACATATCATTAATTTTCATATTGAAAGATATTAAGTTATCATTAATACTTTTATAATTTCTATTATATATTATTTTATTAAATTATAAAGTGGTTGAATTAATTATTCAAAATATTTGATATTCAAAGCTATGGTAATTTTATTAATAATCAACAAGTATAAAGTCTAAATAATAACTATTTACCAATGAAAATTAATCTTCTTGCTATAGAATTGTAAAAAAAATAACTCTTATACAAACTATGCAGGGATACATTAAAACTAACATTTAGTATCTCCATATCAATGGCATTTAGTTACAAACCATATTGCAAATACTGAAATTTACAGAGGAGCCATACTACAGATGCATTTTTAACACATAAGTGTATATGTATATATATATGCGTGTATATGCATGAATTTAAATTAGAATTTACAAATCGTTTTCAAGTATTAATAGATTTTGAACATGATTCAGATTTGAATGAAATTAATAAGAAAATAACTGATACACTTTTAAAAATTGCAACAAAGATAGCTGGTAGCAAAAAGCAGCAATTGACCAATAAAATTTCTACTGAGACTAGAGAATTTATGAAGAAAAGAAGGAATATGAAGATATAAAAAAATGATGCATTAAAAAGGATTGAATACCTCAAATTCTGTAAAATGGTGCGGAAAAGAGTTGAAAATGATATAAGAAAGTATAACTGTGAACTAGCAAGGAAAGCTGTAGAAGAGAATAAAAGTCTCAAGAGTGTAAAACAACATTTTGGTATTGATAGGAAATTTACATCTGCAATAAGAAAAAAGGATGGAACTATTACTAAAAAGAGAGATGACATCATGAAATGGGTAGAAGAATTCTATCAAGAATTATATAGTAATAAAGAAATTTTTTTTATCAAAGTTATATACCAAATGTCTAAATGATAAAGATGTACCAGATGATTGGAAGAATGCAGTAGTAATATTTAAAAAAGATGATAAAGAAGATATTAGAAATTACAGGCCTATCAGCCTTTTATTACCAAGATAATTACAACTCGTCTGCAGAGAACATTGGATTTCCACCAACCAAGGGAACAAGCTGGATTTAAAAGTGGTTTTAGTACAGTAGATCATATCCAGGTATTGAGAGAAGTTATAGAAAGGACAAATGAATATGAGTTGCCATTATGTTTTGGATTTGTAGATTATGAAAAGACATTTGATTCTATAAACATTTCTTCAGTGATTAAAGCATTGGATCATCAAGGTGTAAATCTAGGATATTGTCATATTTTAAAGAATATTTATAAAAATGCAACAGCAACAATTAGATTACATAATGATACTAGGAAAGTCAACATGAGAAGGGTGTAAGACAGGGTGACTCCATATCTCCAAAACTTTTTACAGCAATGCTGCAAGAAGTATTTTGTGGATTAAAATGGGAATCTGAAGGAGTGAAAGTAAATATAGATTATTTAAGTCATTTAGATTTTGCAGATGATGTAATTGTTTTTGCAAATAATGCTTTAGAGCTGCAGGAAATGTTGCAGGAGTTATCAGATGAAAGTAGGACTAAAGATAAATGTTAAAAAGACTAAAGTAATGTTCAATGGATTTTCTCAAAATATGAAAATAAAGATTGATTATAATGACTTAGAAGAATTAATCATAGAATTAAACTTGGTTGGAGTGCTTTTGGTAGAATACTAAAAGGAAATATCCCTATGTGTTTGAAAAGAAAGGTTTTTAATAAATGTGTTTTACCAGTTCTTATTTATGGATCTGAGACTTGGACATTTAATAGAAGAGCAATACAGAGACTTCAGACCAATCTAAGAAGTATGGAGAGATGCATGTTAGGAGTAACAAGAAGAGATCGAAAATGCAATATTTAGCTAAGAGAACAAATAGGTGTTATTGACCTCAAAGACTGAAGTGGAGTTCGGCTGGACATATTGCTAGAAGAGATGATAATAGATGGACAATTGAAATCTTAAACTGGATTCCAAGAGATTGTAAAAGATCCAGAAAGAGACCATGTGAGATGGATGGATGAAATAAGAAAGTGTGCAGGGGTGATGTGGAGAAGAGAAGCTAATGGTTGGAGAAGATGGTTTGAACTTGGAGAGACCTTCATCCTGCAGTGGATTGATAATGGTTGATGACGCATATTGAAAAGGTATGTAACACATGTAGATGAATAAAAATTGAAATAATCATCATTCTTAAACAAATTGATAATAGATGACTTAAAAATGATTAAAATTGATTTAAAACATTAATCAATTTTTTAAGCTCGAAATTAGACCATCTGAAATGAAATGTAGATGTCAGTATAAGCAAGGTTAAATTTTTTAAATATATATTTACAATTTTTTTGATTTTCAGATAACTGAAATTGTGAATACAGAGAATGTAGTATTGCTTTCTCGTAACGGCAAACGAATATCAATTTGTAATTTTTTTTTTTAGACACCTCTTAAATCTCCTATATAGCAGTTATTACTAGAAACTTAAAGAATTCAAAGTAGAATTAAAATGATTTAAAAATTCTTCCTATAACAAATACATTAGATTTGAGAAAAAAAGAAGTAATGTCAATTATATACAAGGAGTGAGGGTCTCTTAGAAAGTTGTTATAATATTTTTGTAATGGTAAATCAGTGACTTGGATTCAAAATTTTTGATAATAAAAGAGCACTAGATAGTTATTATTCTCCGTGTAGCAGCATCATTTGCCTGTATGACAACTGAGTGACCAGATTGTGTAGATATGGAAAGTATTGCGTCCTTTCTATACTCAATACATGCTGTGATTGAAGATAGATATCGCTGCAATATAAAAATATAATTTTTCTTGAATATATATATTTTTATTCTTAAGCTCACGGATGTATAAGTAGTTGAGATTAGACAAATATATATTTTTAGCTACTTCTCTGCCTATATAATTGAATTAAGGGATTAGTGATTTATTTATGTGGTCAGTTTTTTTGGTAAGTGAACTGATAGGGAAAACCAGCCATTTTATGCAATTGACTAGAATCAGTAAATAAGTTTTAACGGTGTGCAATGCGATGCACAGTGGCTTCTACTTTAGCAAAGTCAGAGATCTCTCAGCCACTATGCCCAGAGAAACCTGTTAGCCACTTTACCTTCCCTTACCATTTACCACCCTAAGTTTTTCCCATATTCTTCTCTCTCCTTCATTCCAGTTCCACAACATCATTTTTGTCCACTCTATGGCCTTTATATCTAGATCCCCCTTATCTTTTTCCAAACTTAGCAATCAAAAAGTGTTTATATGTTTTCTCCCACAACTTCATTATTTATATCTTTAATTAGTTGATGCCTAACATTTTCCATGCCTTCCTTACATAACTTGCAGATTAAATTATTCACATATTTCCGATTTATGTCTATATTCCCTTGTTACTAATGAGTAAACTATTTTCCTTACTATTATTGTTAATTAATTTAGATTCAATGTTTAATTTAATTCTGTATATATTTAAACTCTTTTTACACTTCATACTAGTTCTCCATCTTCCAACTGCCTATTTTTTATTAATGCATCTATTCTTCTATCCTATTCTTTGTCACTATAACATCCAACAATCGTCCTAACACAATCATCCCACCTTTTGTACAAGTATACTAACATAGAGTCTTTATTCAAATCTTCTGAATACCATATTACCTTTCTCACCTGTCTTGTCATCTGTCCTTTACTCATAACCCAATTAAAAACTATATTCATAAATTGCAATCTACTGAACATTTCCTTTTGCTTTTTGAATTTCTCCTATAAAAACTTGACCATCCCATTTCTCCTTGAATTATCTCCTTTGCCATCCACATATCTGCTTACTTCTCTTTATACTTTTTCTGAGTCATCTAACACCTCTTTACTAACACAACACATTGTTACTATAAGTTAATTTAATTCAACTACTGCCAATTCCTTCCATACAATTCATGCTATATCATGTTATATGAAAACACTTAATTTTTTTATCAGTCCCTTTTTTTTCTTTGCTTCATTTATCAATTTTTTCTCCCATTAATCCAAGCAATTTCTCTGATTACTCTCAAATAGTTATACGTATTTACCATATTTAACTTTATATCCCCCAATATAAATTCTTTCTCTTCTCTTTCCTCAGCATTTATCATCATTATATTTGATTTTTCTTCATTAAATTTAATCCCCATCTCTTAGCCCACTCTTGTGTACACCTTCAGCATAACTTCCATATCTTCCCTACTTTCTGTGCACAGGAAGTTATCAGCAGCAAATAAAAAACCTGCTTTTATATATTAATATACACTCCCTTGCCCTCTATTAATGATAATTCTACACCTTTTCCTAGTCTTTTTATTGCTTTCTCCATTTCTTTCAAATATAACAAAAACATAATAGGTGACATAGGGCACTCTTGCCTTAGTCCCACCTTATTTTTAACTCTATTTTCTAATAGATACATATAGTAATTATTTTCATACAATCATTTAATAAGGTTCATTAAAGGTCCATTCATTCCCAAGTTTACTAAACTTACCCATAATCTATTTACTCTTATCATATGCCTTTTCTGAATCCATAAAGACCATATATAACTGTCTAACTGTATTCCCACTCAAATCTATAAGTTGTGTGACTGTAAATAAACTATCTTCTGCATGCCTATTCATTCTTAAACCTTGTTATATTTCTCCCACTATAATATTATCTTCATTCCTTTTTGCCTCCCAGTCGTCATATATGCAAAAACTATATAACACTGACATTACTGCTATCGGTCTACAATTGTTTATCTTTCTATGGTCCTTATTTTTTCCTATAAATAATAACCTTATTCTTGTATTATTTCAGCTATCTGGAAATTCTGTTTTCTATGTTATCTTATTAAAACATAATAATAGATTTAATTTTGCCCTATTTCACAAATTCATCACCATCTCTGCTGCCCATCCACCCAAAACCTATTGCCTTTCCACTTTTCAACTTCTTTCCTGCCTTATTCAATTCACTTTCTGTAAAACTATGATTTCCATTATTATGTGTAATGTGATGTGATGCACTGTGATCTCCTTATATGGAGTCAAGAATCTATCAGCAACTATGCCCAGAGAAACCTGTTAGCCACTTTACCTTCCCTTTCAATTCCCTGCCCTAAGTTTTCCCATATATACTGTTCCATCTCATTTCCACAACATAATCTTTGTCAATTCCATAAGCTTTATATCTAAATCCCCCTTATCTTTTCCCAAACCCAGCATAAAAACCAGTAACACACTTTCTGTATAATCACTTTTTTATATTTATTCTTCCACAACTTCACTATTTCGCTTTCAGGTATTTATATTCAATTAACAAATGTCTAATATTTTCTATGTCTTCTTTACACAACTTGCAGACTAAATCACACACATTTTTTCGATTTACATGTATATTTCCTTGTTGCTAAAGATCCAGTTTGCACCTTAAACAGTAAACTCCTTTCCTTGCTATTATCATAAATTAACTCACATTCAATATTCCGTTTCTTCTATATATATTTAAACTTTTTTTACTTTCCATACTAGTTCTCCATCTTTCCAACTCCCTATTTTTTATTAATGTATCTATTCTTCTATCCCATTCCTTACCACCATAACACTCAACAATTCTCCTAACACAATAATCCCACCTTTTGTACAAGTATACTGACATAAATTCTTAATCCAAATCTTCTGCATACCACAATACCTTTCTCATCCATCTTGTTGCCTGCCCTGTATTCATAACCTAATTAAATACTGTTTTGGCTATTCTTTTATTATCCATAAACTGCAATCTACCAAACATTTTCATTTTGCATCCCTCAAATAAAAACTTGATCATCCCATTTCTCCTTGAATTGCCGCCTTTGTCACCACACATCTGCATCTAATGCATGTCTTCCTATGTCTCTTTGTACTTTTTCTAATACCCCTTTACTAATACATAATGCCTTGTTATCATATTAGGTTAACCCTGCTACTGCCACTCCTGTCCATACAATTCTAGCTACATCATATTTATTATATGAAAACAATTTTTTATCAATCCCTTTCTTTTCTTTGCTTCATTTATCAATTCTTTCTCCCATTCATCCAAGTAATTTCTCTGATTACTTAATACGATTCTCAAATAGTTATATCTATTCATCACTCTTAACATTATATCTCCCAGTAAAAATTCTTCATCTTCTCTTTCCCCAGTAATAATTATTATTACTTTTGATTTTCCTTCACTAAATTTAATCTCCATCTCTTTATCCACCCTTGCGCATGTCCTCAGCATAACTTCCATATCATCTCTTCTTTCTGCACACAAAAAGACATCATCCGGAAATAAAAGACCTGACAATGTATATACTCCCTACCACTTATTAATGGTATCTGTATCCCTCTTCCTAGTCTTTCTATTGTTCTCTCCATTACTCTCGAATACAACAAAAATAAAAAAAGTTACATAGAGTATCCTTGCCTTAGTCCCATCCCATTTTTAACTTTAACTGATTCTATATTCCCTAATTGATACATATAGTAATTATTTTCATATAATTTCTTAATATCCACTAAAGCTCCATCCATTCCCAAATTTACTAAACTTACCCATAATCTATTTACTCTATCATACACCTTCTCTATATCTATAAAAACCATATATAACTCTACCTGTATTCCTACTCATATCTATGAGTTGTGCAATTACAAATAAACTCCTATATGCCTATCTGATTGAAAAAACCCTTGCATTTCTACCACTATATTGCTTTCTTTCCATCCATTTTGCAACTCTTCCAGCCACAACATATGAAAAAAACTTTTATATAAAACTGATGTTACCACTATCGGTCAATAATTATTTAACTTTGTATGATCATTACCCTTTGCTTTAAATAGTAACCTTACTCTTGTATTACTCCAACTATCCGGAAAATCTCTCTTCTGTGCCATCTTATTAAAATATGATAATAGTTTTACTTTTGCCCTATGCCCTAAATTCATTACTATCTCTGCTGTCCATCTATCTAAACCTCTTGCCTTTCCATTTTTCAATTTCTTCCCTGCCTCATTCAATTCATTTTCTGTAAATCTAATATTACCATTACTATATGCTTTCAGGTTTGCTATCACTCTGTCCTTCACATCCAACATTCTTTTCTATATCTATTACATAAAATTTTCTCTAATTCTTCTCTAGAGCTACACTCCATTCCTCATCATCTAGTAATACTATCTCTTTCTTCTCTACATGCCTTTTTTTAATGTATTTTCAAAAATTTTTACTCCCATCTCTTCCATTTTTATTCATATCCTCCAATAATTTACTATTCAGTTTTATCTTTTTTCCATAATTATCTATTTTAGCCAACTTCTTTTTTTCTAAGTACTGTTCCCATTAAACATTAACATCTTTTACACTTTCTTTATTCTTAATAGCATACTTATATTCTCTGCATGCTTTCCCCCTCTTTTATGCTTTTACTAATTCACTTTTTTATTACTTTTATTCTTCTGAATTTTCTCACCTAAAACTCTCTTTGCCACTTTTTCTATTTCACCACACTACTCCTTATACTCATCCCCAACCAACTCTTGTATGGTTTCTTCAACTTTTATTTTATACTCTTCTAATTTATTTATTCTTATCATTCACTCTCCATCCACATTTTTTATTATCATTTCTTCTTTTATTTCTATTTTCCATCACATTAATAACCAATTTCTATTATAGAAGTTAAGATCTCTATTACATACCCTCTCTCTTCATTATCAAATACCTTAATTTTCCGTACTTTATTCATTCTCTCTTTCTGTATTAATACATAATTTATTATGTAGAAGTGTATTATTTCTAGACCATGTGTATCGTTCCTCATAAATATTTGATAAATTTCCAATGTTCAAATTCACTCTCTGACAAAAATTCTTAAAAAGCTGTCTATTCTTATTACCTACATCATAAATTTCTTCAATATGCCCATTCATATCCCCTTTAACCATTATTCTTTTCCCCTTTTCTTTGTAACTCTGAATATCCTTAACGAGGCTTTCATATATGCTACTGTTCCACTCCATTATCGTTTGACTACCAGTGGCTATATATACTATAGCCGCCTATCCATTCTTGTTTTCCTAATCTTATCTCGAACCACAAAGGTTGATATTTAACAGTATTTAAATGTTTTTTTGACATAACTCCTATACCACCATCCCTTTTTTTTTTTCTATTTATACCCTGCCATATCAAGTCTTCCACAATAGCTTCTTCTTCTCTTAGATGTAATTCTATTATTGTTAATACCTCAAGCTCTATTTTCAATTGCTTTGTTTAATTTGAGCCATTTTTCTGGTCTCCTACCATCTTCCATATTCAAAATACCCAATTTTAACAATTTCTTCTTTTCTAACTACTCCTTTATAAATTCTTTTGACTCTTTTTTTCTCCATTACATTTATAAATAACTTGCTTACCATTAATTTTACAGACCCATTCCCTCTCCACATCTACATTTATATCTAAATCAGCTACCCTTTGTTTATTTATTATATCTTGTCCATTTTTCTTCTTTCTCATAACACTGCCATTTAAATCCCTACTCCCCATCCCCCTTAGAAGTTTCCCAAACTATATTCTTTATAAATCAAACTCCCTAAAGCTTTACTTACTTGTTTTTCTAAGTACAATCCATCTTTATTATATAACTCCCTCTTTCCAATAAAAAAAGTCCCACATATCCACAAACATAACATCATTTCTCTCACACAATTTTTTCAATCTCTCATTTATACAACATAAAATATCTAACATGTACCTCTTATCAAATCTCTGTAATAATCCAATCATTTCTACTCTTCCTTTAATCTTACTCAAATTCCTAATCCATTCTATGTAATCATTCATTACTCTCTGATGACAAATTATTTGTCCCTACCATATCATACACATCTCTACTCCCTTGCTTCTTTACTTTATTTGTAACATCTCTAATTCTAACTCCAGGCAAACATACTCTTACCTGTTTCTATTTTCCCTTGCAATTATATCTCCACATTCTCTTAATTAGTGAATCTCCTATCAATATTGTCTCATAGTCTACTTTCTCTGCTTCATCTGTAACATTTTCTACCATCTTCTGGACTTTCTTATCTATTTTTTGCTTATCATTGCTACTCAAAAATTCCTTTATCTGCTTACACTTAATCTCTAATGATTTTGCTTCTACATCCTTTACCTTTTCCTCTATCTTACTTATTCTTTGGCTAGCCATCTCCATTGCACTACTAATTTTTCCACTGAAACCATACTCTGTCCTATTTTCCTCAATTATATTTTGGTCCATTTCTCCTGACTTTCTCTTTAAACTATCTTTGTAGCACTCTCCATACAGTAGTGCCATACAGTGCAAGTCTTAGTAATCAATGGATGCAAAAAGATTTGTGTATAAAATCCCTATCTAGTGCCTACTTATCCAATAGCCCCAGATTAGTTTCATGTGATATTTAAATAAGTTTTAGATGGCATTTTAGCATTCATATTAGTTATACGCTAAGTTAAATACCTGATAACACTTGAGTAATGATAAAATATTGTTCTATATAATAGCTGCAACTGTAAAATAAAAAAATATTAGATGAGTATAATTTTTTTACACGAATGGGTGATGTGATGTAAAATGGGATCTTCTTAAACAAAACCAGAAGCTTGTGCTTAAAACATATATCCAAAGACTCTTAACCAGATTAAACATTTTTTCTATACACCTTGCACTATCTATTTCTTAATCCCTATTTCTAAATCATTCTCTCAGCACTGACTTATTTCTTTTGTTTTCTATTATTCCAATTTAGTAGAAATTGTTCTCTCCTCATATTTTCCATTCTTATCATAAAAATCTAAACAAAAACTAAAGAATCTTTCATTTTTTCTTTACCATATGTTTTTCCCACTCTGTATATAATTTATACTGATCCTTTTTTAATATTTTATGCACAAAAATAAATGTTTTATATTAGTTTCCCTAAATCTTTACACAAATAAATATGTATATTGTGTTCAAATAATTATTCCAGTTTCACTTTCTTTTCTTGCTATCTAAAATTCTTATCATATAATACTAAATCATCCATGCACTTTACTACTGTTACACAATGCTTTATTTACCACCCTCTTTTACAGTTTCGATTGCCCCAGTAATCTTCTTCAGAACTACAACATAAGACAAACATGAATATAAATGAACATATAATTTACATTCTATATATACATCTTACAATCATCATCTATTTATTACCTTATAAATATTATATAATTTTTACATTCTATATTTATTAATGAAAAAGTTCCTATACGTATATTCTATTTTTATACTTTATTTTATTCTTATAATTAACTCTAACTTATTATCTTTTATATTTTACATTATTATTATTCATTTTACTAACAGTCATTATTTATAATTTATTCATTCAATAATTTATAATCTATTTTAATTTATAATATTATTATTTTAACCCATCTTTATATCTCCTAACTGCTAAATTTCAAATTTTAAAAATTTTACCGTTATACTTTTAGTACCTCCCTCTTTAAATTTTGTGATGTGATGCACTGTGACTTCTTATACAGAGTCAGGAATCTATGCCCAGAGAAACCTGTTAACCACTTTGACTTCCCTTTCTATTCCCACCCCAAGTTTTCCCATATTCTTCTCTATCCTGCTCCATCCCATTTCCACAACATAATCTTTGTCAACTACATGACCTTTATATCTAAAACCCTAACTTTTCCCAAACCCAGCATAAAAACCAATAAGCCACTTTCTGTATAATGACTTTGTTCATATTTATTCTTCCACAACTTCATTATTTGTACCCTTTCTGTTTTCAGACATTTACATTCAATTAACAGATGCCTAATATTTTCTATGTCTTCCTTACACAACTTGCAGACTAAATCACCCACATTTTTCGATTTACGTGTATATTTCCTTGTTGCTAAAGATCCCATTTGAGCCTTAAACAGTAAACTACTTTCCTTGCTATTATAAATTAACACACATCCAATATTCTGTTTCTTCTATATATATTTTAAACTCTTTTTACTTTCCATACTAGTTCTCCATCTTTCCAATTCCCTATTCTTTATTAATACATCTTTTCTTCTATCCCATTTCTTACCACTATAACATTCAACGATTCTCCTAACACAATCATCCCACCTTTTGTGTAAGTATATTGACATAAATTCTTTATCTAAATCTCGTGCATATCGCATTACCTTTTGCACCCATTTGTTGCCTGCCCTTTATTCATAACCCAATTAAATACTTTTGGCTATTCTTTTATTATGCATAAACTGCAATCTACCGAACATTTTCATTTTGCTTTTTGCATCTCTCATATAAAAATTTGATCATCCCATTTCTCCTTGAATTGCCTCCTTCGCCATCCACACTTCTGCATCTAATGCATGTCTTCCTACTTCTCTTTGTACTTTTTCTAAGTAATCTAATACCCCTTACTAACACATAATGCATCATTACTGTATGTTAATCTTACTACTGCCACTCCCTTCCATACAATTCTAGCTACATCATATTTACTATATGTGAACATTGTTAATTTCTTTATCAATCCCTTTTTTTTCTTTGCTTCATTTATCAATTTTTTTTCCCATTTGTCCAAACAATTTCTCTGATTATTTAAGATGATTCCCAAGTAGTTATATCTATTCACCACACTTAACTTTATATCCACAGTAAAAATCCTTTGTCTTCTCTTTCCCTAGTATTAATCATTATTACTTTTTATTTTTCTTCACTAAATTTAATCCTCAATTCTTTACCCACTTTTGCGCATGTCCTCAGCATAACTTCCATATCTTTCTGCACACACAAAAAAAGATCATCCGCAAATAAAAGACCCGGCAATGTATATACTCCCTTGCCACCTATTAATGGTATCTCTACCCTCTTCCTAGTCTTTCTATTGCTCTCTCCATTTCTCTCAAGTACAACAAAAACAAAATAGGTGACAGAAGACATCCTTGCCTTAGTCCCTTCCCATTTTTAACTTTAACTGATTCTATATTCCCTAATTGATACGTATAGTAATTATTGTCATACAATTTCTTAATAATATCCAGTAAAGCTCCATCCATTCCCTAATTTACTATACTTACCCATAATCTATTTCTATTTACTCTATCATACACCTTATTTATATCTATAAAAACCATGTATTCTTACTCATATTCATAAGTTGTGTAACTACAAATAAACTATCTCCTATACGTCTATCTGATCGAAAACCTCCTTGCATTTCTCCCACTATATTATTTTCTTCCCTCCATTTTGTAACCCTTCCAGCTACCATATATGAGAAAACTTTATATAGTACTGATGTACCTGCTATTGGTCTATAATTGTTTATCTTTTTATGATCCTTATCCTTCCCTTTAAATAATAGCCTTACTCTTGTATTACTCCAACTACCCAGAAAATCTTTCTTCTGTGCCATCTTATTAAAACATGATAATTTTAATTTTGCCTTCTGCCCTAAATTCATTACCATCTCTGCTGCCCATCCATTCAAACCTCTTGACTTTCCACCTTTCAATTTCTTGCTTGTCTCATTCAGTTCATTCTCTGTAAATCATTTATTTCCATTATTATATGCTCTCATGTTTGCTATCACTGTCCTTCACATCTAACATCTTTTCTATATTCATTACATACTTTAAGATTATCTCTTATTATTCTCTAGAGCTACACTATTCCCACATCATCTAGTAATACTAATTCTCTCTCCCCTACATTCCTTCTTTTAATGTATTTCCAAATTTTTTTACTCCCATCTCTTCTACTTTTATTAATTTCTTCCAACAATTTACTATTCAATTTCATTCTGCCTCTATAATTATCTATTTTAACCTTCTTTTTTTCTAAGTACTTTTCCATTTAGTATTAACATCTTTTTCACTTTCTTTGTTCTTAATAGCACACTTATATTCTCTGTATGCTTTTTTTCCTCTCTTTTATATTTTTACTAACTCTCATTTTCATATTACTTTTATTCTTCTGAATATTTTCACCTAAAACCCTATTTGCCACTTGTTCTATTTCACCACACCAGTCCTTATACTCATCCCCAATCAACTCTTCATGGTTTCTTCAATTTTTATTTTATAGTCTTCTAACTTATTCTTATCATTCACTTTCCATCCACATCTTTCACTATCGTTTCTACTTTTATTTCTACTTTCCATCACATTAATAACCATTTGTATTATAAAGAAGTTATGATCACTATTACATACTTTCTTTTCATTATCAAACACCTTAATTTTCCATACTTTATTCATTCCCTCTTTCTCTACTAATACATAATCTATTGTGTGGAATATATTATTTCTAGACCATGTGTATTGTCCCCTATAAATATTCGATAAATTTTCAATGGTCAAATTCACTCTCTGACAAGAATTCTTCAAAAGCTGTTCATTCTTATTACCTACATCATAAATTTCTTCAATATGCCCATTCATATCCCCTATAACCATTATTCTCCTTCCCTTATCTTTGAAACTCTGTATATCTTTAACTAAGCATTCATATCTGCTATTGTTCAACTCCATTATAGTTTGACTATCTCCAGTGGCTATATACACTATGGCCACCATCCATTCTTGTCTTCCTAATCTTATCTCAAACTATAAATGTTCTTGACATTTAACAGCATTTAAATATTTTTTTGACATAACTCCTATACCACTACTCCTTTTTTCTTTTCTATTTATATCCTGCCTTACCAACTCTTCCAGAATAGGTTCTTCTTCTTATTCACACTTATATTATTAGCAACTTCCTCTTCCTATTTTTTATATAATTAAGTTTTTTTAAATTTTTATTCTTTATTATATTTTATTCTTATTATTCTTTAAATACTTAACTCTAACTTAATCTTCTATATTTTACAATATTATTATACATATTTTACTAACAAATCAATATTTATAATTTATTCATTCAATCTATATTATTATTTTAAGCACATTTTAACCCACCTCTTATATCTCCTAACGTCAACTGCTAAATTCAAATTTTAAAAAATTTACCATTATACTTTTAGTACCCCC
The DNA here is from genome assembly GCA_028023455.1 of Epiperipatus broadwayi. Lineage (NCBI taxonomy): Eukaryota > Metazoa > Onychophora > Udeonychophora > Euonychophora > Peripatidae > Epiperipatus > Epiperipatus broadwayi. The sequence goes on from JAQFVV010012582.1 coordinate 1,233,448, forward strand.
CTTTTACATTTATATTATTAACAGCTCCCTATTTTTATTTTTTACTTTATATCAAAATTTTTTATAGGCTTAAATCTCTATTCATAAGTGGCTTAATATTATTAATATAATTTAGCTTCTTTTAATTTTCTATCCTTTTTATTATCTGTAAATTGTATCATCCTTATTCAGTCCATTTCAAACTCATACCCTATTTCTAATCTATGTAAATATATCTGTGAATTTTTATCATATTTATGTTGTAATAGTCTTCCATATATTGAATGCTTTGTTTCTCCAACAATTTATTTTCATATTATTAATTTGGCACTTTTTACAATTAATCTCATATATGCCATTTATTTCATTATCTAAATTTTTATTATATATACTAATATATTTATTTTCTAAAATACTAATCATATTTTTTCTCCTTTTATTAACTACTTTAACATTTAATACATTACTAAACTTTTTATTAATTTTACCTATAACTTTATTTAAACTACATAATTATTCCCCATCTTTATACCTATATAATTAATTTTATTACTATTTCTTTCCTCTTTATTATTATTTATACATTGTATCTTATTTTCTCTTAATCTAATATCATTTATAAATTTATATGGATACTCATTATTTATAAATTCTTTTTTAATTAAATCCATCTGTTTAACATAATCTTCTTTACTTGAACAATAATTTACGATGAATTCTAGAATGTATTGTATTTACTTTACATCTCATATTTATATTTGAATGCCATTTAGTTATATTATTATCTATATCACTTTTCTTATGAATTGGTGTTTCAATTTAGTAGTTAGAAGATATAAAGATGGTTAAAATGTGTTTAAAATAGTAATATTATGAATTAAAATAGATTATAAATTATTGAATGAATAAATTATAAATAATGATTATTAGTAAAATGAATAATAATAATGTAAAATATAAAAGATATTAAGTTAGAGTTAAATATAAGAATAAAATAAAACAAAGTATAAAAATGGAATATATATGTATAGGAAGTTTTTAATTAATAAGTATCAAATATAAAAAAAAAAGGGTAAAAATTATATGTTCATGTATATTTATATTCATATGTTTGTATTATGTTGTAGTTCTGAAGATTGCTGGGGCAATCGAAACTGTAAAAGAGGGTGGTAAATAAAGCATTGTGTCACAGTAGTAAAGTGCATGGATGATTTAGTATTATATGGTATACATTTGGCAATGCAATAAGAAAGAGTAATTATTAAAATTCTTATCCTTACTTTTTTTTTCATTCTATTTCTTTTACAAACCACTGTATTTTTTTTTAATTCACATTTATTTTCCATAACTGTATTTCTTTTTTTCTAACCAACTTTTTTTTCTTAACTTATTGCTGTTGTATATTTTCTAAACATTGCATTTCCTACATAAATGTATAGAAATAAATTTCTGTTTATTAACTTTGCATATCGCATAAACTTTCATTACCAATGGATTAGTTGGTCTCTCCAATCAACCACTTAGATTCTGTTATTATGAATCTAGTTTCATTTACATTTCCAAACATTATTAATTTACTTTTAATCTCCTTTGTTTTTTTTTTTTAAAATGTCCATTTAATTTTCTCATGAGTAGTCCCACTTGCATTACCCAATGCATATCTATTTCTTTTTGAATTCTGTATAAAAAAAGTTTAATTTGCCTTGCCAATATAAAGTTTTTTAGCCATAGCAATATAAAGTTTTTCATTTCCAAATGCTAAAGCCAGTACTTTTATCGTCCCTTTTGAAATTATGCATTCTACTTCTTATTCTTATATGAAAAGTATATCTCACTTTTAATCAATCCCATTTATTTTGTTTTTAGTAATTTTTTTGTTCCATTTAACAGAAAATAACTATACTCCTTCATTTCTTCAAGATAAATATTTTCTATTTTCCATTTATCTCAATGAATTTAATTTCATGTTTCTTCTTGCCTCTACACATTTCTTAATAATATCTTTATATCTTGCATACTATAATATTTTTAAAATATCCCATATAATCCAAAAGAAAGAGAACTGCCTTGTTATGTATTTTCCTTTTTCATTAAATGGATAAATTTCAGCCTGGTTTGTGTAAGGTTCGGATTTACATTATATGACTTATTGGTGTGACTCTCAGACTTTGGCTTTCACTATTTATAATTAAAGTATTAAATATTAGCATGTTTATATCTTTCTCCTCCTTTTTTTAAACATATCTAATCCAAAGAATTATAATAAACATATATTTTTTTAAAAAAAAAACTGATATATAGTTAAAAGTATTTTAATGGTTTATTATAATTTTTGAAAATAATGTACATGAGTAATGATCTTTTTTTTTAAAGGAATGTTTAGATTATTTCATGTATTCTGCTTCGTCTTTCAGACAGAACGACGCTCCACTTTGCATCATCACTCAAGATAGCATGACAGTTGACGATATAAGTAAGTAATAACAGTTCTCTTGACATGAATACAAATAAATAATGAGTATTGTCTAATTAGTAAAAAGATAAGTAATTCTGCATAAGGTATGGAGCATGAAAGATACTTATTGGAAAGGGGGGTTGGTTAACAGCAAATTGAAGAGAATTGCAGCATAAAATTCATAATAAAAATAATGAAGTATTAAGATATGAAAATGTAAATGAATAGGAAAGAAGATTTAAGCCCATGTTATCAAATTTGTACCATTATGATCAGTGTTATAAATTTTTTGGGCGATAATAGATATTCTACATATGTTAATATTTACACTTCATGTATTTACACATGAAATTTGAATTTCAAAACTGTTAGTTAATAGAACTAATCTGTTTGAAATGGCTTTGTTGATCATCTTTTTTTGTTGGAAATTATTTGATTTTTTAGCATATACTTTTAAGATCCCCATTAATAAAACAGTATTGTAATTTTAAACTTCAATTTGATTTGCCACTATTTGGGAATATTTAGCACTATTATGGGAATAGCTTTATTGCACCACATAAGAATATTGTAGTAACATTGTATTTAGTCGAATGTTAAATATATTATGATTTTTGTAATAATTAAAGTACAATATTTCTAAACTGTCACTTGAAGTTTCTACAAGTAATGCATAAATTATGCACAAAGATGTGAATTAGATAATAATGAATTCTATTTTATACGATACTTAATAGCATAGGGGATTGATTTTGATTTTTTTAAAGTTTATGTGTAATTTTAATGTTTTTTTTTTATAAAAATACTTCATAACTTTTAAAATTCAAATAAATACTTATTATAAAATTGATTTTCTGAAAATATATAGACATTTTTGTTAGTCAATGTCTATAATTAACTTTATTAATGTATATATTTTTTCACTTCATGTAGATTAAAAGTAATTTTCTATATTTGTTTAGTGGTTTTGCTCAAAGAAACAGACCATAATGGTTTTCCGGTTGTTGTCTCCAGAGAATCCCAATATCTTGTGGGGTTTGTTTTAAGAAGAGACTTAAATTTAGCTATTAGTAAGTAGATTCAATTTTCAAAATTTTCCATTAATATTTTGTGTGTATTAAATTTAAAAAACACATACTTCTCCAAATATACTTTTCACAATTATTTAATTTATGATAGTTTTGACTTCTTAGCAGTTTTTTTCCCCAGATATTTCAGAATATCTGAAGATAACTGATAGATACTCAAAACTGTCATAAGAAAAATAATGCTTTTTATATGTTTTATTAAAGGAATATTTAGTGCTTGTGCATATTTAAGAAAAGGTTTATATTTATGCCTTAATGTTTATTTCTTCATTTGTATGCAATTATGTAACTAGAAAAGAAAAAAAAAAAATCTTTTTAACTACTTTAGAATGTGAGCACAGCAGGAAAGATTGACTTTTTAGTTCTTAAATGCACATGGAAACTTGCCTCCTTTTAGTAAGCAGCCTTAAAATCCCATAAGATGCAATCACTCAAACTAATGAAAAGATTACTTTTTTCCTAAATCCTAATATATGATTTACTATTGTTGCTGTAAAAATTAAGTTTTATTAGAAATAAAAATGTATAAAGTGCAAGACCTAAATTACTATTAGACATTAAGATGATATTGCAATTAAATTTGGATAAATCAATAAATAAAAGGGTCTATGTATATAAAAGCACTCTACTCCAGAGGTTATATGACATTTTAAGTGATAGGTTGAGTTTTGTTCCAAGGATCTTTAGTTCTCAAGTCTATCAGTTTATCACTGTATAGGGCAGCACAAGTCTTCATATTATTTGTGTGACATATCTGAAGAATATTGTTAGACAACTTGATGATGCCAGAGAGACTTCATCAGTCGTGATGACAATGACTTGAAGTTGCTTATGATCTGAAATGGGAGATTTTCAGGAAATTTTTTTATAATATTGGATATATTTTTTATATGATTAATCCATTTGCTAAATGTGTTAGGAAGAGGATAAAGAATCTTATTAATACCCACGTGTAGGTTGAGCTTTCAAAAACATTCAGGAAGTAATAGATGCCATCATTGATTGAAGCTTAATGGAGAACCAAGATGAAATGTTGCCTAAAGAGCCATGTTGAGAAAAATCGATTGGTAGAAGTTTGTATTGAAATTAATTAAAGTTATTTTGCCTGGAAAACATTTTGACTGGAATGCTCTCAATTATAATAATTTGAGATTAGACATGGAATATACTTTTCTTATTAATCAGAGGTATAATATTTTGCTATTAACTTTTTTTATATATCAGACAATAATATGTTTTAAATATTGAATTGCAACACATAACAAAATGCTGATGATGGTACAGAGTCATATGGCTATCAACTTTGGCTTTAGAGGAATGCTGAACATGGTATTTTTGTGGTTTTACTAGCTACATTCAGAAGAATTCAAGAAATTATGGAATAACATTTTGAAGAATTGTGTAATTTAATAAGGTTTTGATCAATGATAAAATGGCTTTGGCAAAATCTCATTTGAAAATGAATATTTTATTAAACATATTTAACTTTGTACCAATGAAACTACATGCAGGAAAAAAAACCTATAAAGTATAGACTATTTATGCAAACTAGCTTGTATGCACATATAATTCTACACAAAATTGATATGTCATGGTTAAATGAATAATGTTCCATTTAAGCTGTTTCAATATTGACAAATTAAATTTAAATGAATTCATATGAGCTTTAATTTCCCAGCAACTTTCCTCATAGCTACAAAACATACATAAATATACAAATACTTAATCTTATAAACATACAACATTATATATACTTGTAAATGACTCATTTTTACATATATCTTATGACCTATATTTATATATATGCATACATACCATATATATATATATATTGAACCGGATCTACTTAAATTGAAACTGTTTGTGTTTTAACCCTTTTTTTAACTTAACTTTAATTTTTATATTATAAATATTACGTGAATGGACCAGCCCTTCAGAGGGGAGAATACCATCGATAGCAGAGCTATCAACAATACCCACGGTCAGACCAAGCTATGCAAAACATGACCCGATATTTCCAGACCGTGGCCCACCTCAATTGCTAGATTCAAACGCCTACCATCCAAAGCATTTCATTTGTTTAGAGGTAAACTTCAGGCACCAGTTAATTACAAGAAGTAATTAACATGCCTGGATGGTAGGCCCATAATCCAGCGTTCGAAATATCCTATGTCTAGCTCAATCGAAAACAAATATAATAAATTGCTTTAATTAGTGGTATTAGTAAAAGAATCGACCGATAAATACTAGTTTCCAAAATGATTTATTTTAATATTTTAAAATTAACTAAGAACTAATTTATGAATTCATTCAACATTTCTTTTCTGAATAAAATAATAATACATATCATATAACATACAATATTAAATAAACATAAGCATTAAAACATATATCACACACACACATTTTATCATATGAGCTGTTTGTTTGTATGTTTGGAAAAGTTCTGAGAATGTTTGCTATTTACACCAATTGCACAAAATAGTTCTTTTTATGCAAGTTATAGAGTTCATTTATTACACTGACTCTGGAGGCTTCAAAGATTGCAATGGCTATAATATACTAATGACACAATGGGAATAAAGAATAATTAATATTATCTATAGGTTGTCAAATACATGATCCTGGAAAGACGGCTGCTCCTTTCTCCTGTGTGATGCGTATGGTACCAATCAGTTGGATTCTAGATTTAAAGACGAATGTGGTTCCTTGCTGCATTTCAGTGTGGCAGACAAATGTTTAAACGGCTCAGGTTGTTAGATATTCATGGTGCTAATTGGAGACTTTCAGATATGTTAGGGTGGTCAAAGACTGGAGTACAGCAACATACTTCTTATTATTAGCAATGCATGTCTTTCTTGGTGTTCTCAAAATAAAATTTATTTGTGCTGACTGGAATAACACTGTTGAAAAATTATCTGATCTCTGATGATCTTTTTTTCCGGGCCTATTTATATGCTATTACTCTTATTGTCCAGTTTGATTAACATTCTTTTTGATTAAATTTATTAATTAAATTCCCATTAGCTGTTCACATTCCTTATTAGATTAATTTTCTTATGATAATATCTAACTTTTTAATTATTCCCAATGCTGATTAATTATTTCCATTGTTTATTTGTAGCCATCTTTGAATTTAACTTGACTTTTTATGATATAAACTTTACTTTCTTTATTATTATTATTTTTAATTCAACTTCTTTTTATATGCACATGTATACACATTTAAATGTTATCTTTAAAATCAATACATGCATTTTTCTATTTTCTTTTAAATAAATGGAAAAAGAGAGATATTGTTTTTAAATCTTTTTTTATTTAGTTTAATTACTCTTTAATTCGTAAACTTATACTAGTCAACAAAATTAAACAAAACTTCTTTTTAAACTTTACTATTGACTTCTAACACTAATTATTTTTTCCTCTTAAATATTTTTGGAATAAAATTTTAATCTTAAATCTTTTATTATGAAATTTGTAACGCTTAATAGTAGTACAATATATATATATTCAGTTATACTACACTTACATATCCCTTTTATATATATAATACACAGACAAACTACCTTCAATATATCTATACCAAGCATACACACATATATACCTTAAACATATATTTCTTATACTACATTTATATCATTAATTATTATTATTACATATGTCAAACCAATAAGTTCTTAATATCTATTAATTATTTTATATCAATTAATATCATGCATATAAAAACTGCAATATATAATCAATCTATGAAATTTATAATCTTATATTATTTCTTTATTAATTTTTTCTTATCAATCTTATTATTAAACTTATTATCCATTATAAATTAATATAAACTTTTTATTTTATTATATTATTACTTAACTAATTCTAGACCCCACTCTCTCATTATTCAGCTTTTCCAATTGTCATATTAGTGATAGTTGGAAAAGGCGAATAATGAGATGGGTACTGGAATTAGTTAAGTAATAATATTAATAAAATAAAAATACTTTATAATAATTTATAATAGTTAATAAGTTTAATGATTATAATTTAAAATTTCATATAGTAATAGTTAAATTGATAATAAATAAAAAAAGATTGTTTCATAGGTTGATTATATTTTGCAGTTATTATATGCATGATAATATTAATTGATATAAAATAATTAATAGATATTAAGGATGACTTACTTATTTGACTTATATAATAAACAATGATATAGGTATAGTATAAGTTGGGAATAGTTTAGAACAGTGGTCTTCAACCTTTTCATATCTGCGGACCGATAAAAATAAGGATAAGGTTTCGCAGACTGGCAAAAATAAGAATAAGGTTTCGCAGACCGACAGAAGTCTATAGATAAATTTTCTTAAAGATGTAAACTGCTTAGCCTTAGATGAGTATTATTGTTATAACTGATCAAAACAACAATTTTAAATATATAAGATGAAATTATATATATATGGAGTTTGTATAATAAAAAACTTTTTTTTAAAATTTTGAATATTTTTAGAAAAGTAATAAAAAATTTAATTCTACCCCCTCCCCCCCATAAACATCTGTGATAACTAAAAAAAATAAATTAATTTATGTATGATTGATTAGACTTTGTTTTCGTTCTGTTTCTTTTTTTTTAATTGGGCAAAAATGAGATGAAAAAATAAATAAAAATTGTTTATATTAATTAAAAGTTTAAACTCTTATTATTTTGTTATTATAAACTTTCCTGCCAGTCTACTGTGGCCCGGCAGAAAACTTCTGCGGCCCGTCACCGGTCCGCAGACCAAGGGTTGAAGACCACTGGTTTAGAATAGTGTTTCTTAAACTGTGGTTCGCGACCCTGGGATCGCAAAAATTTAATTCAGATACATGAATTTAAAGAAATATTAGTCGCAATCCTTCATTTTCTTTAATTTAATATATAGAGTTTTCTGTATAGCGCAATTATAAAATTGTAATGATGGCCAAGTTGAGCTGTAAATTATATTTACATATTGAAAAATAACACTAAATACATCGTAATAGTGGTTTTGCATTGCAATTTCAGCATATGTTATTTCAGAATCAAAATATATGCTGCAGTGGCAAGAATAAGGTTGGCTCCACTGTGATTATATAATGCATTTTTGGTCAAGTTATTTGTTTCGGTTTCAACAAGTGTCCACATCCCCAGTACAGCACAATATTGTATTTTACTGTTTTACTTGACTAATGTTAGTATTTATTTGAATATTATGAAAGATGTTATTTTTTTATATGTAAAAATGCTTGTATACTTTTTTTTCTCACTTTTTTTATTTAAAATTTATCATCCTATTAGTTATTATAAAAATTTATTTTTTATTTGAAACTTATTGTCATTTATTTATTAAAAAGTAAAAACATATTCCTACTTTTTAAACTTAACAGGTAATTTATAATTGACATTTTTTAAATATTAAAAAATAAAACATACAGGGATATTAAAAAATAGAACATACGGGAGTCAATATGCTTCATATAATTAAACAAAAAACACGGCTGCTACTTGGTGTCTCTGCTAACTAATAAGTACTGTTATTTTATTTATATTTTAGGATAAAAATACTTTTTACCCATGGATAAATGGTTGAACTTTAGTACCTAAGATAATGATGCAGATGGCATTGCTACAAAGTCTCGTCAAGCAGGATCTCATAATCAGAAAGAGGCATCTAAGATGCGAAAAATAAAATATGATGAGACATTTTTCCAATTTGGCTTTATTTTCAATAACAATCTCTTTGTTTAATTTGCAATATTTTGTCAATGGAGAGTATGAAACCATCAAAATTAAAAAGGCATTTTGAATACAAGCATCCTTCATAGTCAATAAACCAAAAGAATATTTTGAACGACTGTTAAAAACTTCAAATAAAGAAAAACAATATTTTGAGAAATTTATAACTGTTAATGAAAAATATTTACTCACATCATGCTGCTATTAAAGTGGTAGAAATACTTAACAGAAGTAAACATGGGAAAAAATTCCTTTGTCAAATGACATTGTCACTAATAGAATTTCTGAAATTACCAATGATCAATTTGAGCAGCTTATTACTAGATTTAAAGAAAGCCCAATATTTACAATATAATTGGATAAAACAACTGATATTTCAAAAATAGCTCAATTATTAGTATATGTCAGATACATTTATGAAGAAAACTGAGGAAAAATTGATATTTGTCATTCTTTGGAAGAACATACAAGAGGGGAAAATATATATAATAAAGTAGACAAATTTTTTAAAACTGAAGATTAAGAATGGAAAAATTGCTTTGGAATATGCACAGATGGTGCAAAAGCAATGACTGGTGAAAATATTTGTTTTAAATCATTTGTTGAAGCTTCTGGTAATAATCATGTCACTTTTACACACTGTCTGATCCATTGAGAGGCCCTTGCAGCAAAAAATTGAACAAAAATCTGACTTATGGCTATCAAAGCTGTGCTATTTGTCTGATATTTTTGAGAAGCTAAATGATCTTAATGTGTTTCAAGGAAATAATAGCAATATTTTTATTTGGAATGATAAAATTCATGGTTTTGTTAAAAAGATCAATATTTGGAAGAATAAGGTGGAAAATGATTCATTGGAAATATTTTCGACTATCAACAATTTTATAATTGAAAAAAAAAAAATGTAAAACTTTAACTATAGATCACTTAAAACCCTTAGAAACACAGTTTTGCAAATACTTTATATCGAATTTAGATTTCAAAAAGTTATCTTGGATTCAAATACCATTTTTGATTGACATTAATGAGATTAATCACCTGCCATATAAACCCAAGAGGAATTTGCTGAGCTATCGAGTGACTCAAACTTAAAACTTGACTTTCCACAAAAAGTCTTGACTGAATTCTGGATCGGCTCTAGGACTGAATTTTCCACGATTTCTGAAATGGCATTAAATGTTCTTCTGCCATTCTGCACCATATACTTATGTGAAATGACTTTTTCAGCTTTAATGTATATTAAATCCAAATATCGTTCAACGCAGAAAAACATTGAAAATGCGATAAACCTGCAGTTTCCAGGTCACAATAAAATTCGAATTTTGTTTCAAATTTTTGTCACCAGAGTGTTTCTTGTCGAATTACTGTGCATTGTAGTTTTCGTTTACAGAAAAGATAAAATTTGCAAAGCAAATTCCTATAGGTAGGATTGGAATAAAGTATTTCTGGTAGTGTGAAATTGTTACATTGTCTTGGGGCAATGAATCCTATAAATGGTAATGTAGTAGTAGTGCCAGAAAATGAAGTGTTACATACTGCAGATATTCGCATAGAAAATTGGACATCGTGGCTGTTGATGGATGAACTTCGAACTCCGGAGTTAGCAATGAAGTGGTTAGCAAGGAGGCGCCTGCTTAAGAATAGTACCCTACGTCAGCATTATGGTGTGTAGTGCGGATGGATAGGGTGCATACAACAACTTAAGCACAATCCATAATGGTATATATATGCACTCTGTCGCACACCGGAACTTTGTAGATTCTCACGACCCTGATATCCACACACGAAATGTGGAAAATATGTGGATGAGAGCTAAACGCTAGCTCAAACATCAGTGTGGTTCCAGAAGTACTTTATTCGAATCCTATCTGCAGGAATTTGCTTTCTGGACTCTCTACACGACTGACAGTCTTTGCGAATTTTATCGCTATCGTAAGCGAAAACTACATTGGATAGTAATTATGAATGTTGGTAAGATATATATTGTTATTATTTTAATAAATTATTTTTTATAATATAATTATTTGTTATTTTTTTATATTATAATTTCGTGTACTGTATTTGATATTTCACAACAAATTTTTAAATAATTCGACAAGAAACCCTCTGATGAAAAAAAAATTTAACTACAAAATTTTGTCGTGACCTGGTAGCTGCAGGTTTACCGAAAATGCTTTACGTCCAGCAATATCAAATATTTCACCAAGATTTAATTTGTTATGCAGCAAAAAACAAGTACATCCGTCTCATTAATTAAAACGTGATTTTCTTTCATTAATTTTTGTATACGTAAAACAAATCCTAAAACTATTCTTTTTCATATGTATATTGTTCACCTAAGAAATAAATTATTTATGGCAATATTTATTTTTATATCTATTTTATATTTAATACCTGGGGTCGCGAAAAAATCTCGATGATAAAAAGGGGTCATGAATAATAAAAAGACTTAAGCAGCGGTGGCTTAGAATTACGATCCGCTATCCCTTTTTCAGATTTTTGACCAATCATAGATTTTAAATTGAATTTGCGCGAAATCGGTAAACGATACGGGTATTATATCATTCTTTTCACCACCTTGTTGCCGTTCGAGAATGTACGTATTTTTTTTTTGTACGATGAAATTTGGATTTTTTTTAATGAATTTTTTCTAAAAATGCAATTTTTTCTCATTTTTTTTTTTTAGTGATTGTAAAAATTTTTACTTCTGAAATGGATTCTCTCATCCCTTGTTTTAGTTCTGATTCTGAGTCTGATCTGGATACAGAATTCCCCATCGATGATCCCTGTGTTTCCGAGGTTTCTCTTTCTAGCAGCTCATCTGATGGGATTCCTAACTCAGACGATAGAGAAGCTGCAGTGCCTCCCAAAAAAAAAAGGTTTGTGAAGTCATCTGTACGGATGAGCGCAGCAACCAAACCTATGCCAGGGCCTTCTTCCCGACCGGATTCGTTTCTGGATAACGTTTACGAGTCATGCGTGCCAATCGGAAACGTTACCAAGTCTCCAGGACTAAATTTTCCCATCACCCGTGAGTATTCAATTAGTGATTTTTATTTCTTATTTTTTGATAAGAAAATATATGATTACATTTGTGTTGAAAGTAATAAATATGCTGTAGAATGGAAAGCAGTTCCTATGTGGGTAAATCTGTCACCCCGTGAGTTGAATGCATTTTTGGGCATGGTGATTCTAATTTGTAGTACGTCACGCGTGGCTAGATTGGAATATATTTGGTCTAAAAACGAATTTCTGCATCAACCGGGACTTGCTAAAGTTATGACCCAAGATCGATTTATTGAAATTTTAAGCAATTTGCATTTCAATGACAATAAAAACATGCCACCAATTACTAGTAAAGAGTATGATAGAAGTTATAAAATCAGGCCAATTATGGATCACTGTAATATTAATTTCAAAGCTGCATATCAAATGCACAAAGAAGTAACAGTTGGTGAAGCCATTACTAAATTTACGGGTCATAACTCCATGAAACAGTTAGATGCTTCAACATCAATAAAGCAAGGCTTCAAATGGTGGGTCTGTGCAGATAGCCATAATGGATATGTGTACCATATGGAGTTGCATACAGGCAAAAGTGCAACTCCAGATGCTGGTCTAAATCTGGGAACCCGAGCTTTGCTGTCTGTGATTTTGCCACATCTTGCAAATCAGAACCATATTATTTTTTGTAACAGATATTTTACTAGTGTACAATTAGCTGAAGTGCTATCTGCAAATAAATTATCTTGCTGTGGTACACTGAGAATTGATAGAAAGGGTATTCCAGATAGCATCTACGAAAAAGCTAAAAATTATAAACATATGAAGAGAGGAGACTTCCATTCTGCAATTGATAAAGTCAGTGGTCTTCAGTTTCTAGTTTGGATGGATAAGAAGCCAGTTGTTATGCTCAATAATGCTTATCCACCATCTGGAAATGATACCGTGCTTAGAAGGCATAAAGATGGTACACGACATTCATATCCTTGTCCACCTGCAATTAAAAAATACAACTGCTTCATGGGTGGGGTTGATTTAGCAAACCAGAAGCGAACTGTGTATGGCTGGGACAGAAAGTCAAAGCGATGGTCTATGCGCTTATTTTGGCATTGTTTTGATACTGCTATTACTAATTCCTACATTCTGTATACTTTATACATGGCCCAAAAGCAAATGAGGCCTATATCACATCTGGAATTTAGAATAGCCTTAGCAGCCAGCCTTATTGGTGACTTCACATCCAGGAAAAGTACTCCTTTAGTAATACCACATCTGACTCGTTTTTCAGGGTGTCATACTCTTGCTGATCTGCGTCCTAATGCACCAATCAAAAGAAGATGTGTTATATGCTTGAAAAACAGAGTACGGCATTCAAGTTATTTTGGCTGTGTGGAATGTGGATATATTCCCTTATGTCGGAGTGAAGAGAGAGGCTGCTTTGCTGCTTATCATTCTAAAAGTGAAACACCTCAAATGCTTCTAGTCCACACAGTTGCAACACCCTATGGTGCACATCCAGACTCAGAATCATATGCCTAATTGGTTCTGCAATAGGTAAGACATATCATGATTCATTTATGTGATCATTTATTTATTGCATGATTATAGTAACGTTGTACTCATTTGTTGCAATTTTGCAAATTTCTGGATTTTTTTCGGTTTTAGGTGAGACAGTTTGAACTCTAGCATTTACTCAAGGTCTGGAATTCATAATGTTTTACAGTATGTATTTTTATTAATTTTCTTATGGACTTGTACATAATGTGTATTTTTGATTACCTTTTTATTTTATTGTATTTACATTTATTTTGTTTTTAATATTTTAAATACTAGTGTATTTTATATACCTGGATTCTAAGTGTAATACAGGTGATTTGAATATGTACTTTCAAGTTCCTTCAATCCATTCACTGTATACACATGACTACACACACATGAAAAGGATGGATGATGCCCAATATATATATTTCATTGGTTCAGATCATCTTTCACGCATATAATCAGTGCTCATAATAAATTTGTTTATTTTGATGTTTATTGATTACTATTTTTATCCATTCTATCTGGAAGAAATTTTTATTTGTTTGATATTTATTTTTTGAAGACAAATTTTTTACTTGAAGTGAATACATATTTTAGATTAGCCCCCCCTCCCCCCCAATTTTTTAATAATGTAATAAACAAGACATTTATTTTTAATATTGCGCGATGTTTTTGTTTATAATCTATAATATTAATAAGCCAATTAGCTGATACACATGCGCTTTGCAGATGTCACTATATAAATGAATACTCCCACTTTTTCAAACCCAAGATAAAGTCTTTAAGAAAATATAGAATGAATCACCTATATTTTTGACCCAAACATATATGTATGGGCAAATCTGAAGTGTTTGAAATGAAGAGCGTGAAGTTATTAATTAAAGTGATCAATTAATAACTTCACGCTCTTTATTTCAAACACTTCAGATTTGCCCATACATATACGGTTGGGTCGAAAATATAGGTGATTCATTCTATATTTTCTTAAAGACTTTATCTTGGGTTTGAAAAAGTGGGAGTATTCATTTATATAGTGACATCTGCAAAGCGCATGTGTATCAGCTAATTGGCTTATTAATATTATAGATTATAAACAAAAACATCGCGCAATATTAAAAATAAATGTCTTGTTTACATATGTTTAATTATGAGAATGACATATCGTAAATTCTAGAAATTTCATTGGTGTCATTCATTTACAATGTAGAAAAGTAATTTAAAGTGATCAATTAATAACTTCATGCTCTTTATTTCAAACACTTCAGATTTGCCCATACATATACGGTTGGGTCGAAAATATAGGTGATTCATTCTATATTTTCTTAAAGACTTTATCTTGGGTTTGAAAAAGTGGGCGTATTCATTTATATAATGACGTCTGCAAAGCGCATGTGTATCAGCTAATGGGCTTATTAATATTATAGATAATAATGTAATAATTATATTTTTTCATACAATTTACTATCATCCACTGTTACCCCCCCCCCACTAAAACCAAACATTTTTAGCAGATACTATGTATGGAGGAACAAGGTCTGAATCAGCTAGTAAAAATGAAATTCATCAATCGCTTTGATTTTGTAAGTTTTACAATGAAAAATTATCTCTGGTAAGTCATATATCAATTTTTTCAGCATTTTCTGACAAATGTGATGCTGTCTATGAAATTGTCATTTTAACATTTAACTTTCAAAATTTAGAATTTGTGAACCAATGCAAAAATAAATATTTTTAAAAGTATCTTTTTTCTTAATTTTTTTTTTTTTTTTTAGGTAATGACTATTTTATTAGCTTTATTACATTCTTTCATATTTGTTCTTTCTTACAATGTGTATATTTTTAAATTGTATTCAAACAAACGTTATAAATTATATTGTAATTTTTTTTTTAAAAATTCAAAATGGTGACAGATCTCAAAGAATTTTAATTAAAAGGTTAAAACAAAAATGATCAATATTGAAAAAAATTTTTGCTTTCAATGCTTCCAAATAGTGTTATTTTTTTTTTTTGTAGCCAATGCTTTGAAAACTATTGATCGTCTTACTGGAGACTCCTTGGTTTACTTCACTGATGTAAACACACCTCAAGCATCTGGAACATCAGTTTTACGGCTGAGGAAGATTCTCGACTTGGTAAATTAATTAATCATTATGTGTATACGTTTTTGAATTTGCTTTCTTAATTTCTTATGAATCTATTAAAAGAAAAAAACATAACACACACTATGACTCATTGAAAAGGTGACTGGTTCTTTTTCCAAACTGTCTGCAAAACAGTTACTGAATTAATGCATGTGTTTATATTTTAAGCTATCAGATCATAAATTATATGAAATGTGAGAGTATGTTTTTTACCTTCATGGATTGTCTTCAATGTTGTGTCTACCATCATGAGATCTTGTAAACCACTTGAAAACATTTTTGTGACTTATGGTTTCATTGCTATTCCTAGTTTGAATCATTTCAAATGTTTTGGTAGCCATTTTACCCAATTTAAAATATTTAATGTTAGTGCATTGTTTTTTAATTAAGGTATGAAACACACACTATCATAATTCATGTTGTAATTCTTGATTCAGATATTCTAATGCTTAAAATGTTTGTGGTGAATAGCTAAATGTATTACAGAGCACATGTATTGATTTAGAGATGGGCCTTCATTATGCAAAAATATAATTTAACCTAATCATGGTCCCCTGAGTCACGTTACATGATCAATAGGTAAATTTAATGAATAGATTTTTGCTGGAATTCCAGCCTATCTCCTTTGGACATGATAATACATTCACCAATATATGTTTTTACAAAACTATTTATAGAAAGGTCATTACCCTCCTATTTATTTGATTTATATAAATATAGTTCCAAAGATATTGTTTTTTGTAAAACTTAAAAAAAAAAAAAATGTCTAAATCCAATTCATTGATAATGAAGATCAAATGACTTTGCCTGCATATTCTTTGTGAGTTGTAAATCTGTTTCTCCTTTATATTTTGTCTAAGCTTATCTAATCATGAGATGCCAGTATTAACAGCTGGAATTTATTACTTCACCAAGCTTACACAAGGTTGTTGAACTGGAGTAGAGGAAATGTTAATAAAGAAAGAAACAGATTGAAATTTGATCACTGAATGAAGAATAGAATTAATATACACTGTTAGGAAAATAGAAATGTTTGCAATGTTAGAATATTATAAATGCCTGATGGAGGCAATAATGTTCTTTCCTGCCATTAGCATAGGAGTAAAGTGGCAGCTTTGAAAGCTAAACGATTCTTGGGATTTGATATGAACTGCATCAAGTAAACCAAAAACAACTAATCATGATTGTACATAGTACATCCTACATGAAGCAAGAAAGTGAATTTTCTTTTGAAGCTCGGTCAACTTTTAATTATTCCTAAACCAGAAAAATATCTTTTAGATCATAAGAAGTGATTTCAATAAAAGTATTGTCAGTATATTTGCTTTTATAATAATCGGAGACATTTTACAAATCTTAAAATTTCCAAAGTATTAACAAATTTGTTATGACAGAAATGTTCTGAAAAGGAACATTTATCTATATTTTGGATATTAGTATATACTAAAACAAGCATTATATGATTCTCCTATTTCATTTTTTTAACATTTAGTTTAATCTGCCCACTTTTATCACTATTTATGACAGTAGTTTCAAAAAGATCAGGTTAATTATAGGCTTCAGTAAGAAGTATTGAATATGTTTATATAATTTTTTATTAAGTGTTTAACATTCTAAGGTTTTGAACCTAAACCAATTTGCCTCACATTATAGATCTGATAGTAGACAAATGACATTGCAGAGGAGAATATAATGATTTTTTTTTTTTTTTTTGATAAATGCTATTTTTTGTCAAAGGATTAAAAAAACATAATTGCATTTACTAAAATGTATAATTACTATTTATATTTATCACAAACAACTAATTCTTTCAAATCTTACTGGCTTAAAATCTTTTAAGAATTCAATTGGAATCTTATTCTTTTATGCTTTGCTACTTTTTTTTTACATCTTTGTTTTTTTTTTTTTTTTTGCGTAAACTTTTTTTTATCCATATCAAAACCTGCTATTTATATGAGAAATGGGTAAGTGGAGAGTGATTTCTCATAGTGACATTTTGGGGATTATGGAATTATCAAGAAATTTATGAGTAACAATAAAAAAAAATTTTTTTCTTAAAAATATATCACACGAACACCATTGCCTATGCTTAAACAAACTGTTTAAACAGTAGCAAACTCCATATAGTAGTGCCATTCAGTGCAAGCCTTAGTAATCAATGGATGCAAGAAAATTTGGGCATAAAATCCCTATCTAGTGCCTATTCATCCAATATCCTGTCTAGTTTCTAGCTTGTGGCTTTAATCAATAAGGAGCCTTATATCTGAGAGCACTGAGCCTAGATCTTAAGATCTAATGCAACCCTTCATTAGCCATCCTTTACCTATTTAGTTAATATGTGATGTTTTAGTGGTTTTATACCATGCTCATAGGATAATGGTAACTGCTGGTTTTAAAACATCAAAGACAAAATGTATAAAGAGAATGAAATGTATAAAGAGAATGAGGTGTTTTAGGATAGAAGAAAAGAGAATATATCAGTATTGATGATATTTTGAGAAATAATAGATTGACAAAGAATTAAATAGATGAAAAGACTAGATGGACTTATATTAATATGAAAAGAGGGAAGGAATGTTTAGCTGAGCCCTCAACATGTATTGTATAGATTGTTTGCTTATATTTTTGTGATCTCTATTATTAGTTACCATCATCTTTTGACATAAATTCAAAATGCCTAAAATAGCTTGTAACTCAAATGCATATAATTACAGAACTAATGTTAATTTCAGAACCTGGTCTTTATATTAGATTGCAGTGAGGAAATATTTATCCCATTGGTTGGCAATAGGGGACTAATTATTCCATAGTGAATATTTTTGATCATCCATAAAGCAATTACTTTCTATTATCATTTTTATTATTAATTTTTTTATATGTGTTTACAAAGTTGTTCATAATAAAATAAATTGTGCACTTAATTTCTCAGGAAATCAGTAATGTTTGAACATCAAAGTGATGACTACAACAATTCTAATCAATTGTTCAAAATGGGATGTTTTTTTTAATCATGATTTATAAAATGCAAAAATCTTTGGGTCTTGAATCCATTGCTACTATTACTGAATTAAACTGTATAGAACAATATAGACCTCATTGAACTACTAAAACAAAGCATCACATGTGTTCATATTACAAAACCAATTATCTTAGCAGTGTGTTGAGGATTGGAGGAAAGAAAATTGAATAACCCTTGTTGCTCTTCATTTTTAAAAGTGATATTATAGATAGCTTTTATTTTCTACCACTCTAACCCTTTCTGGTTGCTAGAAATTTGGCTAATTCGTTTTTTTTTTTTTATGCTGGATTTATTTTATTTTGACATGTTAGAATTCTAATTGATATTCATCCTAATATAAATAACATTAACACACTCTCCTATGTATCATACATTATATATAAGTATTCTGTCAATAAACACAAAATAAATTGTTTATTCAAATTAAAAATTATATATATTGTACCCTTACTTCTCGATGTATAATATAGTTTGAAATACAACTAGCTCAATTAAATTGTAATGCTTAATTAAAATTTGCATATCTATCTTTAATATACTTTTATATTATCATATTCGAATTAAATTTATTATTAATTATCAAAATCAATATACTTCTATAGTATGTACTAATTAAATAAGTATTTATTAAAATCATGAGACTGTGAAGTAAAGTTACAAAGCAATAAGTAGATTTACATTGAGTCAATATCTTCCAAGACATTGTCTCAATGGCATAAGAATACTATTACCTCCTTATTAACTTAATACTACATCTACAGCATTCTTATGGCTTTTAAAATAAAATAAACTATCTTTAATAATAATAATAAACAAATAAATCTTAACTTTTAATTTTTTAAAATATAATTAAATAATCTCAGGTTCTTCTAATTATCTTAAAGTAATGATAACTCATGTAAATAAGTATGATATGGGATTTTATATCAAACTTAAATACACCTAACTTATTTTAATAATAATAATAATAATAATACTCTTAGGGTATAACTTAACCTTATCTATTCCTATTATATCATCAATCATTAAATAATAATAACATGTCTATCTTTTATTTTCATATAGTATCTTAATGAACTCGACACACTTTTAAAACAAATTAAACAAATTTATTTACATTAACTTTGATTAAGAATCTATTTACAATATTTACAGTTCTAATTAGGAAAAACAAAAGAAAAATAAAAAATAAGAAAATAATAATACAAGATGTTTACACTGTTATTAGCTCATACTCCCAATACATAATTGATACTGTAAAGGGAACGACCGATATTACTTCGTCGCTACTTTCCTAACAGAGATTCGGGCTTCGAAATAAACATGACATAGCGTAAAGCTTTATTTATTTACTTATATCGATAGTTATTCACTATCCACACAAGGGGGCGCCAGATACGATTATTTAAGTGGAATTTAATTTCTCGCATCACCTTACGTCACATCAAAACGATTTCGAAGTCTAATCCCGCCCACCAGCTCAAACTCCCAGCATGGACCAATAAGGTTACTCAAGGCCGTTATATGATTGTTTTCAAAGACAACTCCTTACGGAAAAGACGCACAGTTCACTAATGGGAAAGAAGTTTAGTTTGCTAACTGATTGATCCTAGCACTAGACTTGATTATTGGTTGTTTATGACCAATACGACGGTTCGTTTATGCCCCGAACAATTAGGCTTATAAGATCATCCCCCCTATATGCTATACTCAATATAATTGTTTGACATTTGTTTACATATTTATTATAGACCCGCCCAATTCTTAAGTCTATCTTAACTAAGGAAAATAAATAAACATCGTGACTTACGGCACGATGTTGGCATATTATATTTAAAAGAAACATTGAAAATAAATCTAAATCTAAATAAGTATAATTTAACGATAAATTTATTAATGATCAAGAGTAACTGAGATAAGACTTTAATTGTATGAAAAGACTTGAGAAATGCTCGACTTGTTTATATACTGAACGAATTTATTGAATATAAAATATTAATTTGAATTTTATTCGCACACGCACATACACACATTCACGCTCGCAGAGAAACATATTAAACATAATAAAGTATGAATGATAAATACAAGTTTCCTTTTTACATTTTGAGAGTACGGATTATGGTTTATTAGATATCACTTAAGTTCAAAGTTCATGTTTTGAAAAGTCCTACGATTAAGATAGATTACAATAATAGATTAAATATTACAGCAAATTTATGATTTATTTACGCAAGTGTATGTTAGTTAACTATGAGATTGCCTTTAAGAGTTTACGAATTGAGTGAATGAAACATAATATAAAATAAACTATTTACCTAGGATTTTGATTTTGACTTCCGCTGCTTCGAGTGAGACGAGGATTTGAACGTGGGAGATGGCTTTCATAATGAAGTGATTTTAAAGTGAGCATAGCATGGTCTGGACGATGTTGGTATTTCTCGGAACATAATGATTAGGTTGGAGCATTAATTTCACGTGGAGATGTTATTGAATTTTCATAGCTTCGGAGATATTTGGTGGCGGAGCGTCGATCAATCACTGAAGGGTTTTCTAGCCCCTCATGACAATCGACGCTCTAAGTATTAATTTCATAACGATCATCTTGGATTTGGATACGGCAAACTGAAAGAATATTATCTTATATCACGCTATATGAAATAAGCACATTAAGCGAAAAACATATCAGATACTAAGTTAGGTTAAGTCAATACAAGCAAGCCAAGAAAAAAAGTCAAGCACAAATCAAAAAAGCTAGAACAAGCCATTGAATAGATTTTGTTTGATATTTATAAGAGGTGATCCTTATCTTGGGATCCAATCTCCCCCCAGAGTTCCATATTTTTAAGAGTTGTCGTTCAGGTCCGTGTTTGACGTAATGTTCACTCAATCCTTTTTGCTTAAGGCAAATTTTGGTCTCGGCAATCTCATGTTGCAATCTCAGTTAACAAACCTTATTCATTCACACTTTGAGTGCATGCGTGTGCGTGTTTTTACAAGAACAATACAATCTACATTAATTTTAGAAGTCGAGCATTTAATCTTTTCTCAAATCTTTTCTATGAGTTTTACCTTTGCTAAAACTATAATTTAAAAATAAACATTTTAAATATCCCGTGGCGTATACGAGTGGAAATTATCTTTGAATTTTTATTAGAGCATATTATATTTTCTTTTATTATATTTTTAGAGAATGTTATATTAATAATTTTATGTGAAAGCCTTAACTATTTAATTAGACAATTATTATCTGTATTTTATAAATGTAGTTTAAAATGGGAAGAAAACTATTAAAGGTTACAAATATAACGCTAAGAATCTTTTGTATTGCTTGGATGTGTGTGTGTTTGTTTACATCGGCTTGTCTCGTGATGATACATATATTTTCCTAGATTTAAACCCCATGTAACGCTATCCCGTTACATATCTCTCCGCCTGGTGTAGAGTAAAATTCGGGGAATGCGGATTTTAGCTCTGAGAGGAAGCCAGGTTATTCGGCCCTCTTCAGTGCCCTCGCATTAAATGTTCCCTTTCCCTGGGTCAGCACAAAGGCGTTGTTCCCATATGCCCTGACGATCTCATAGGGGCCCTCATAGATGTCGAGGAATTTTTTGTATATGTGCTGTTCTGGTCGACTGACCGGGTTTGCTCTCACCATCACTCTATCGCCCACCTTGAACGTATTTCGGAAGGGCTTAGTGGTCTGCGTTCGCTTCTCCCCCATGTGTTCCAATCTTCGTAGTGCTATTCGATTGTCCTGTTTTCTATCAACTTTTCCTGTTCGGATCGCTGGTCTGTCATTGTAGGGATACGGTAAAGGTCGTCCATAATGGAGTCGGCTTGGTTCGAGTCCAGTCGACTCATTCTTTGAGGTATTGATCATTTCGGTGATCCGGGGAATCTCCCGGACCCATTTCCGATGATCTCCTGCGGTGTACACGCGGAATAACCGCCCCAATTCCCGCATTACTCGCTCGCATGGGTTGCTCTGCGGGTTCCGGATCGATGTCATATGATGTCTGATCCCTGCTTGGTTTACCCATTGCCTCCATGTCTTTGACACAAATGGTGTGCCATGATCCGATAAAATGCACTTAGGTTTCCCAATGATCGGAAATTGTTTGGTCTCCAACAACTTGACGGTCTGGTGTGCATTGGTCCGGGCCATGGGATACGCAGCGACCATTTTGGAACACAAATCGTATGTTACCAGTAGATACCTCTTCCCCCCGGCCATCGGCAAGGGCCCGTAATAATCAATCGCCAAGGTGTGGTTTGGTTCCCGGATGATGATCGGAATCTGAGGTCCTTCATTCGACCGATTCAGCGGTTTGGTCCTTGCACAAATCTCACACCCCCGTAGTCTTCTGGCAATGTCGTGGTGCATTCCTGGCCAGTAAAACCAATTGCTAAGGTACCCCTCAGTCTTGTTTGTTCCATAATGGCCACGTTCCTGATGTGTTTCATCAACCATCCGACCTCGCATTCCTTTTGGTATTATAATACGGGTTTGTTTCCCATTCCCTGTTCTCCTTTGGAGTATTCCCTCCAGGATAATGCATCGGTCCCGATATTTCCATAACGGACCCCCCTCGGTCTTTTTCCCCTTTTGGGAAGACCCCGCCTTTGGCTTCCTTTCACGAAGGTAACGCATTATTCGTTGGCAGTCTTCGTCCTCTTTCTGGCCCCTCCGAATGTCGTTTGCCTTAAGCTCACCCTCCCTGCTTTGCCTGGTGGTGGCGGCTATGTATGCGAACTCGTCCGCCTCGGCATTTGTCTGTGTTCCCACAGGGTAACGGCTCAGCGTGTCCGCGATCACGTTATCCTTCCCTTTACAATATTCCACTTCATATTGGAACTCCTGCAGGGCTAAGCTCCACCGCACTAGCCTATTATTTGTCAGAAAGCTTTTATTTAGAAATTCCAGACTCCGATGGTCAGTAACTACTCTCACTTTGGACCCGACCAGGTACTGTCGGAATTTTTTGAAAGCCCACACGATGGCGAGGGCTTCTCGTTCGGTGACCGTGTATCTTCGTTCGGGATCCTTGAGTAGTCGGCTCACGAATGCCAACACTCTTTGTTCTCCATCCGGCCCCTTCTGGTACAACGTAGCTCCCAGCCCGATGTCGCTGCTGTCCGTTTGTACCCAAAACATCTTGTCGAAATCCGGGTATGCTAGTATGGTTTGTTTCAAGAATCCTTCCTTTACTCTCTGGAAACTCCGTTCCCGTCTCTCATCCCACATCCATGCCTGCTCCTTTCTTAATAATTGTAGTAGGGGCTCCATATCATGGGAGAAGTTCTCATAGAATTTGTTGTAGAAGGTACACATTCCGAGGAATGCCTTAATATCCTTTCTTTTTTTCGGGACGGGGAATCCTTGGATAGCCTGGATCTTTTCGGGGTTAGGCCGCATCCCATCCGGGCTTATGATGTGTCCCAAGAACTTGACTTCCTGGGTCGCAAAATGGCTCTTCTTTAGGTTTATTTTTATTCCCTTCTGTTCGCATTCCTGGAGTAACCTTTCTAAGTGCCGACAATGCTCCTCGATGTCTTCGGACGCTATGATGATATCGTCCACGTACATCGTAACAAATTTTTTTACTTCGTCAGATAGGGTTTGGTCCAGGCATTGCACCAGGCCTGCCCCACTATTTTTTAATCCAAAAGGCACACGATTAAACTGGTACGCTCGTCCGTTGTATTTGAACGCGGTGTATTTTCGATCGTCGGGGTGGAGGCTCATTTGCCAGTAGCTATTTGTTAAATCCATAGTGGAAAAGATCCGCTTGTTCCGAAATCTTGTCATTAGCTCGCTCATGATGGGCGGAGCGTTTGTATCTGGGATTGTCACCTTGTTTAGTTGCCTGGCATCGAGGCACAATCGTATCGATCCGTCACCTTTTTTCACTGCTAGGATGGGGTTGTTGTAGGGCGAGGTACATTTTGAAACAACTCCCCACTCTATCATCTGCTCTAGCTGAGTTTCAATCTCCTTACGGTATTGGAAAGGGATCGGGTATGCCCTTGTTTGGTACGGGTTGCTGGTGTTCAACCGGATTCGGTGTTCGTACCCCTTGATCACTCCTGGTTTGTCCGAGAAAACACTCTCGTAAGCCCCCAATATCTCTTGGATCCTCTCTCTCTGCCCTTTGTCTGGTCCAGTCATTTCATTAATTCTTTTTTCGATTTCCCCTTTCACCACGATACATTGCAGCTTCCTCTGCCCTTCCGGTTCTTTATCTATTTTTTCCTTAAAAGGCACTGTGACTGCACCGATCCTCGCTTGTTCAGTGCCATAATCAATGTTACACCTTGCCATTCTCATGAAATCGGATCCTAATACTAAGTCATGGATTAGCCCTTCTAGTATTAATACAACCTGGGTGAATTCCTGTCCTGCGATGATTATATTCGCCCACACTTGTTTGGTCTGTATTCTTGCCTTTTTTCCATTGGCCAGTATGATCTGGGTCCCTTTTAACGGCAAGATTTTCATTTCTGTTGGCCCTTGGGCGATCTTGTTAAAAGTTTCCTGCGCCATTACCGATACTTGACTTCCCGTATCCAGCAGAGCCCTAGCATTCATCCCTTGGATTGACACATCGATTATTGGGCACTCCTGTTTTCTCCGAGGTCCTCCCCCCCTTCATCTTGTGTTATGTTGGCTATCCTGATCCCATCGTTCTCTTCTTTGTTAAAATAGTCATCATTTTCGATTGCCTGTAATTTCTTTAACACTCTTGTTATTTCAGTTTCCCCCTCAATGACTTGTCTGATCTCCCTGGGTAGGTTGCGTCCCGCTATCCTGATTTGCCGTTCTTCCGGTATTTGATATCCGTTTATTTTTTTTAATCTTGCCACCTGTCGCTGTACGAAGGTACTGTATGTTTCCTCTTCTTCCTTCTTGCTTTGCTCGATTTCCCATTTTTCCCTTTCTTGCTGGGCTAATCCCCAATATCTTCCCATGATGGCTCTTTGATATTCTTCGAACGTCTCTGGTTTCTCTTTCATCGTCTCCCACCATTCCACAACTTCCCCCTGGATATGGCTGCATGCGATTGCTATCTTGGATTCTTCGCTAAACTGCCCGCATGAGAACAACCTCTTCAGACTTTCCACATGTCGACATGGGCTCTCGTCTCCCTTTCCTTTAAAATGCTCGAGTTTAATCCATTTTCCCTCCATCCTGTTTATTATTCGGTTTTAATTTTGATTTATTTTTGATCTGTTGTAACTTTTTGTTACTACCGTTTACGGGAATGTGGTTATTTTACTTTTTTTTTTTTTTATGATAACAGCGACTGACCGACGTCCGCTCCTCTATCTCCTGCTATGTTTTTTTTTTTATTTATTTATTTCTCTCCGGCTCCCAAAGTTTTATTTAAAAGTTTGCGATGTTATGAATCGCTGCGTTTTCGTTCCGTTTATTTGTATTCGTCCAAAGCTTTTGTTTACATGAAAAAAGTTTTTCGTCTTTTCCTAGGTTCGGCCGCTTTTGCTAATATCTTGATTTGCTTCTCTAACACATTATTTGCATTAACTTCACGTTTGGAAGCTTCATTTGTATTAGCCTCACGTTGGAAGCGCCAATTGTAATGGGACGACCGATATTAACTTCGTCGCTACTTTCCTAACAGAGATTCGGGCTTCGAAATAAACATGACATAGCGTAAAGCTTTATTTATTTACTTATATCGATAGTTATTCACTATCCACACAAGGGGGCGCCAGATACGATTATTTAAGTGGAATTTAATTTCTCGCATCACCTTACGTCACATCAAAACGATTTCGAAGTCTAATCCCGCCCACCAGCTCAAACTCCCAGCATGGACCAATAAGGTTACTCAAGGCCGTTATATGATTGTTTTCAAAGACAACTCCTTACGGAAAAGACGCACAGTTCACTAATGGGAAAGAAGTTTAGTTTGCTAACTGATTGATCCTAGCACTAGACTTGATTATTGGTTGTTTATGACCAATACGGCGGTTCGTTTATGCCCCGAACAATTAGGCTTATAAGATCATCCCCCCTATATGCTATACTCAATATAATTGTTTGACATTTGTTTACATATTTATTATAGACCCGCCCAATTCTTAAGTCTATCTTAACTAAGGAAAATAAATAAACATCGTGACTTACGGCACGATGTTGGCATATTATATTTAAAAGAAACATTGAAAATAAATCTAAATCTAAATAAGTATAATTTAACGATAAATTTATTAATGATCAAGAGTAACTGAGATAAGACTTTAATTGTATGAAAAGACTTGAGAAATGCTCGACTTGTTTATATACTGAACGAATTTATTGAATATAAAATATTAATTTGAATTTTATTCGCACACGCACATACACACATTCACGCTCGCAGAGAAACATATTAAACATAATAAAGTATGAATGATAAATACAAGTTTCCTTTTTACATTTTGAGAGTACGGATTATGGTTTATTAGATATCACTTAAGTTCAAAGTTCATGTTTTGAAAAGTCCTACGATTAAGATAGATTACAATAATAGATTAAATATTACAGCAAATTTATGATTTATTTACGCAAGTGTATGTTAGTTAACTATGAGATTGCCTTTAAGAGTTTACGAATTGAGTGAATGAAACATAATATAAAATAAACTATTTACCTAGGATTTTGATTTTGACTTCCGCTGCTTCGAGTGAGACGAGGATTTGAACGTGGGAGATGGCTTTCATAATGAAGTGATTTTAAAGTGAGCATAGCATGGTCTGGACGATGTTGGTATTTCTCGGAACATAATGATTAGGTTGGAGCATTAATTTCACGTGGAGATGTTATTGAATTTTCATAGCTTCGGAGATATTTGGTGGCGGAGCGTCGATCAATCACTGAAGGGTTTTCTAGCCCCTCATGACAATCGACGCTCTAAGTATTAATTTCATAACGATCATCTTGGATTTGGATACGGCAAACTGAAAGAATATTATTCTATATCACGCTATATGAACTAAGCACATTGAGTGAAGAACACTTTCAGCAACAATATTAACAATACACATTAAGTTAAGTTAAGTCAGCCAAATCAAAAAAAGCTAGAACCAGCCATTGAATAGATTTTGTTTGATATTTATAAGAGGTGATCCTTATCTTGGGATCCAATCTCCCCCCAGAGTTCCATATTTTTAAGAGTTGTCGTTCAGGTCCGTGTTTGACGTAATGTTCACTCAATCCTTTTTGCTTAAGGCAAATTTTGGTCTCGGCAATCTCATGTTGCAATCTCAGTTAACAAACCTTATTCATTCACACTTTGAGTGCATGCGTGTGCGTGTTTTTACAAGAACAATACAATCTACATTAATTTTAGAAGTCGAGCATTTAATCTTTTCTCAAATCTTTTCTATGAGTTTTACCTTTGCTAAAACTATAATTTAAAAATAAACATTTTAAATATCCCGTGGCGTATACGAGTGGAAATTATCTTTGAATTTTTATTAGAGCATATTATATTTTCTTTTATTATATTTTTAGAGAATGTTATATTAATAATTTTATGTGAAAGCCTTAACTATTTAATTAGACAATTATTATCTGTATTTTATAAATGTAGTTTAAAATGGGAAGAAAACTATTAAAGGTTACAAATATAACGCTAAGAATCTTTTGTATTGCTTGGATGTGTGTGTGTTTGTTTACATCGGCTTGTCTCGTGATAATGCATATATTTTCCTAGATTTAAACCCCATGTAACGCTATCCCGTTACAATACATTCTTTTAAAATGCTGTACTAATAACATTGAAGTATGTTTTCGAACCTACACTTTAAATACATATCAGTATGCTTCAATTATTACAAATAAATTTATGTAAATACTGTTTATGTAGCATATGTAAACAATTAAACTTTATTAATTAAATTGCTACATCACTTAAGTATTACTGTTATTCATTTCATCATGTACTAGTATGTGTTCACTTTAATATCAGCATTACTCTAATAGTATAATATAAAACTAATGTATCTTTATAATGTAATAACAAATAACTGATTATAATTTTATATTTCATTTAATGCAATTCATGCTACATGTTTTATCAAATATGCATTACATATATGTACTGTTAAAATAATAATAATTAAATTATTCATCAATTTCAAATTCATAAAGCATTATATTAGATAAATTCTATGATTCTTTTCTATGTGAAATTATTACTCTACTTTATGTGTTATTCTACTCCTTCTTAATAACTTTCTATTTACAAAACATCCTTTTAAACTTATTCAAACTTTCCGGGAAAACAATCATCAATTTAAATAAATACTAATTATCCATACTATTGATACTTCATCATCTATATTCAGTAAATCTCCAACTCAAATATAAACTTCTACATAAAACTTAACTTAATTTATCCAATAAAATAAAATAAAATATAGACTTTGAGATCTCTTCCTAACTTGAAATAAAATAATTACTTGTATGAATAATAAATATAATTCTAATACTCCAACATAATAATAATAAAAATAAAAATCAAAATTTATTTACGAAAGAATCATATAATTATTTCTAAGCTTCTTATGTAATGTTGTATCATATTTATATCATAAATTCAAATTATGCATATTTTAATAAAACTGTTACTGCCAATATAATGTGTGTATATTTTTAAAATACTTATACATCCATTCAACAATAACATATCATTTTAGTTGATCTAAAGAAACAAACATTAAATACATCAAAATTATTATTATTATGATACAATTTTTACCATCAATAATGATTTAATGTACAGTCCATCTTCCAATATTCTTCGGAATTACAGCTTCATAAAATAATTCACATTTACACTCACAATCATTCTTCAACATATTACGTGTTATATTAATTATAAAATAAACTTATGTAATTAATTATTATATCATTTTTAGTTATAATTTTAAGAAATGTACCTATCTTATTTTTAATAGATTAATAATATTTAAATTTTATATTAGATAAATAAACAGAATTCATATTACGTAATTCCAGCGATGTTTTCTTTTCCATCATATAGTTCTTAAAATCCTAGGTACACATTTACTAGAACACCATTTCCTGTTTCCGGTCCATCACGTGTTTTTTAAAAGTTTATGAAAAACGAAAATGTTCTTTTTTTAAAAATAAGTTCCCCATAAGAAAATAAAATAAATTAAAATAGTTTATAGGATCCTGATTTAGTTATTTAAAATATTATTCAAAAGTTATTATTTTAGCTTAGTCTTTAGTTTTATGAAAAACTATCATTTAATTATTTTAAATTAACTGGGACGTCCACTTGCGCATCTCTTAACAAAATATCCAGGTAAGAATAAGCTTTTTCATCTAAACAACCAGCGTTTAAATTATTTCAATATAATAATCTTTATTATATTAAGATTTCTAGCTAAATATATTTTTAATCTATTTGCCTTTTTAAAATTGTCCACATTCAGTCTTTTAATCATAAAGACTTAACAAGGCAAGTATTTAAAACTACTTTCATTTCTAATATCTTTCCTTAAGATATATATAAATTTATATCTTACAAAATACTTTCTTTATAAAGAAGTATTTTATTCTTTAAAGTATTTAATTTTCTAATAGTCAATAGCAATTAGCTTTTAAAATTATATACTATCCAAAATATTACTTTTCTCCATCTCGTAATTATCCGAACTAATCCAGCGTTTGTCATACTTTTAGTATAAAGTTTCCGATATATTTTCACTATATATGATGTTCCCATGACTATTTGCTTGTAAATTGAGCTTGATATAGAGACGATCGATAGGGAAAATTAAATTAACACTGCATGTCTATCATTTAAAACTTTTATAACTTATTTACAAGACACTCTTATAATTTTGAAAAATGATTTTAAAAGCGTCTACAAAATTTACGTAGCTATTTTAATAACACAATTAACTTGAAAAATCAATCACAGAGTCCTCTCCTAACAATTGACCTGAGCTTTTATACCGGAAGAAACTTCCCATTTGATTGGTACATTTAAACAATCAATTTGCTGGCTTATTTACATATTTACCAACAACACAAAATTAAAAATAAATAATGACTTATTTAATATTTAATATTTATTACATTATTACATTTTTAAAATAATCTTTATCGTTTATTTAAATTTATTAAACACTTTTAAAATATACTCTTACTTGATTTTAATTTTAACTTTTATAAAATTATTTAAAATAAACTAAGTCTTTTTTATACGTCATATTTTTAAAGCAATACTTTTAAAATCAGATTTAATATTCTACATTGATTTATCTTTATTTTTATCTCGTGATAACTCACGTATTATTTACAAATTTTATAACATGATTTTTTAAAATAGTTTTGTAACTTTGCTAAATAACTTCCAAGCATGTTTGTGTATATTTAACTAACATCTGTTTCTTCAACACAAGAAACGCTTGTTATAATCTAAAAATAACTAACAATTGCATTTTTTAAAATAAATATTTTTAAAATAAATAAGATATTATAATAGATTTTAAAATAATTATCCAATATTATTAAAATCAAATATTAATCTTCTATTTAAGTACTTACAATAATTAAAATATTTATATTCTTTTATAATATTATTTTATCAACAATAAACATATGTATTTAATCTTACTTGTCTTTTAAACACTTTTAGCTTTAAATACCTATTTATTAAATATATTAATGCAGTATTGATTATGGCCATTTTTTCCAACTATATATTATAATCATCATCATTTAAAATGTCTCTCTCAATATCAGCACAATTTTACATATCAAATACTCATAGATTGCTTTAATTAAACCCTTTGAAATATTACCATAAGCAAAATTAACATCACATATTCAAATATAGCTTAAATTTAAAAATTTTAATAGATTAGCACAAAATTAGATGGTGATCCATACAAAAGGGCACAATATATATAAAAAGTTATATTTGATTTTTTATATTTATATAACATATGTATGAAAATAGTCAATTATATTTAAAATTCATCAACTTTACATATTTCATATATCATCTGCATTTTTTAAAATTATGTTACAATTTTTTTATTATCTCACTTTCTGTTTAGGCTCCAATAACTATAACAGATCAAACTCCAATGGAAACGGTAGTTGATATGTTTCGCAAGCTAGGATTACGCCAAACACTAGTCATTCATAATGGGTATGTAATAAAATAATTGAAGTAATCTTCATGATCTTACATAATTTCAAATACAAAATTAAAAATAAATAGTGAAATCTGCAAAAATATTTCAGTCGCTCTCATTTATCCTGTGCCAGTACAAGTTCAGATTCAGGTCTACTGTTTTGCTTTTTGTTTGCTTAGTAATTCAAATAATCTCTTTTTTAAATCTTCCTCTGACTATTAATCCTGTTGTGTAGACGTCATTTGCTGTATTGTTCAGATATCGCATGGAAGATGCTTATTTAGTATTTATCTTTTTTCCATATTGAATATTTTAAAATACTGGCCTGAAACAATTTTCACAATAACTTCAGTTTTAATTATGTTAGAGCAAAAACAATTACATTGCTAGAAACTAGAAACATTAAGGAAAACAATAAGCATAAAATAAATAGTGATAACTATATAAAAAATAAAGAAAAAAGAAATTTTCACATCAGAAATAATTATTTTATTGTTTGTTCATAATTTGGAAATTAACATTAACTAAAATTGAAAATACATCTTCAGTGATAATTTCTTTATATTCCTCACAAAATTATCTTTCTAAACATGTCTTACCTGAGTTAATCCAATCTCTAAAAGAATTCTGATATGACTTCTTCATTTTTATCTTGTACCCCAAATGTTCTAAATGTCAAAGGTGTCTATAAAGAAAAAGATTCATTCTAATAAAAGATACAAAAGAAATCCTCATAGCAATTGGCTTCTTATCTATCTAAAACTATAAATTGTAGGCTACTGTCTATATCACTGATAAAATGAGTTTCATCTCTTCATTCTATATTTTTTTGTATACATCAGTGATGTTTATATTCTTTATGCACAGAAGTGATGCTATCTTATTATATTTACTGTACCACATAAATATAATTTATTTGCATATAGTGTGTTTGTTAGCTAGAGACTTGAAAATAATGTTATCAAACATAGCAAAAACAAAGCATGAACAAGAGTAAACACAAACAAGAATCAGAATTTGATTCTATGTTTGTGTATGCAATGTTTGTATACATTTGATTATTAGTTTTATAACACATTACTTGTAAACCATATTATATAAACAATGATTTTCATAATGAATTATACTTTTTGATAAACATTTTTATAATAGTGTAGGTAGAACATTAGATATGAATTCTATATGAGCATAAATAAATACATAACTAACACATACTAATTACACACTAAAATTAATAAAAAACATAATTTTATAAAAAAATTTAAAAATGTTACTTACGATATTACGTTGAAGCTCTATTGTAGGCCTTCTTTGTGAATAACACCACAGAAATTTTCACTTGCAGCCCATAAACCATTTTTGTCTTTTATCACTTTGTGATAAGTACAAAAATTAGCAAAAAAAAAACAACAAAAAAATTAAATACTGTGGTCGATTAAAACTGTTGCCAAAAATCCAAATTTCAGCCGATTTTTTTGAGGTAAAGATCGTTTGAAAGCTAAGATCTTGAGCTATAAAATGGCTGTATTTTGATTGACGTCATGTGAAGCAGTCGGATCTAAGTTCGATCCTAGCTTCATGATCATTCACATGTAGCCAACTTCAAACCCTTGTACTAACTTTGAATTTCCGATGCAATGGGGCTTTATGCGTTCAGTCCACGCTAGTTTCCTTAAAGAAAAACTATTATAAATGTGTGTTAAAATTAATTCATTTGAGATTTAAACTAATCATTTCTATTAATAAATTCATGTTAGAATTATTCATGAATTTATATATATTATAACTGCGTGGATTGTGCGTATATATATTTATAAATGTTTAAATATATATAATTGTTTGAAAGTTTCATTGCGTCGGGAATGTTTATTTTACTTTTAAATAATATGTTAAATTTTTAGTGATTAATAGCTACATTCTTTCGATAAGCTTTCAGATTTTCTCTTTCCAAAACAATGGTTAAAGTTTTTATTAATTAGAAATAGATAAGTCTTTAAAATGTTAGGACGGTCCTAATTAAAATCATTTTCTGATATTAAGAATTCATTTTCTAATTAGAAAATGAATTCAAGTTAATGAGTTTGAAAGCACTTCCTCCACTTGCTCGTTTTATATTTGGAACACCAAAGGTTCGAGGCTACGACCCGACCTGGTTTTCCCTGTGTTCTATGGATCCTTCATATAGGGCATTGAAGACTTGTCAAATACAAGCAGCCCTGCTATTTTCTCAAATCATAGACAAGCCATTATTTTTCACATTTATTCTTATAGCTCATAAGTCGTCAGTACCGTTTATTTCTCAGTTCCAGTAAAGCCCGCTCTCATGCTCGTAAATCGCACAATAAATATATATATATAATATAATAAATGAACCGCCAAAAACATAACCATGTACCGGTCAAAAAGAAGCCAACACATCAACAAACCCAAACTCAAAGTGGGATTCAAACTCAGGCGAACCAAACTGAATTCAAACCCAACTCACGAGCTCAGATCAAATCAATGGATGACATATATCGACGGTACATGACTATGCGCCAAGGAACTAGCTCAACGGATGATGATGATTAATGAGACTCCTGATCTAACTCTAATGAAGTATAATAAAATAACTAACAATCTTTATAAGTCAACTCATATATATATGTTCGGGTTGCCAATACAGACAGTGAGCATTAATATTAAAATAATTTGAATAAGAAAGAAAGTTTAAAAAAAAAAACCCAAATGTGTTAATAAAATGTTTAATAATAATTATAATTTTGTTCAACTTTTAGATTGTGATTATATAGATTACCTCTAGTCTTTAAACAGAATTTATATTTACAACAAGAATGGCAGTCCTTATTATATGCCAATACTATTACGCAATATTATATGATAAATATATGTCTATGCCCCCGACAAGAAAATAAAGGTAGATAAAGGTATTTGGCTATGACTGAAATTATTATTCTGATTCTAAAGGAAAGAATGTGAGATTTATTTTCACATTCGCAAATCAATTCACAAAGAACAAGATACGTATTTAGGGCATAACTTTAATATTTAATAAAAAACTTATTTAATTATAAATAAATATTAATTTGTTCGACTTTAATAAAATCAATTCATCACGATTTACGAGCATGAGAGCGGGCTTTACTGGAACTGAGAAATAAACGGTACTGACGACTTATGAGCTATAAGAATAAATGTGAAAAATAATGGCTTGTCTATGATTTGAGAAAATAGCAGGGCTGCTTGTATTTGACAAGTCTTCAATGCCCTATATGAAGGATCCATAGAACACAGGGAAAACCAGGTCGGGTCGTAGCCTCGAACCTTTGGTGTTCCAAATATAAAACGAGCAAGTGGAGGAAGTGCTTTCTTCCTAGATAATTAAACTAATAGAAATATCACTGAGGACAAGCCTATGAAACAGGAGATGGCTCGCGTCAGCAACGTTCGGAAAATGATGACTTGGTAATCATCGTATTTAAATAATAAAACCCAATTTATATAAAGAGTGCTCTACGTGATGACCTGATCAAGTTAAATTAAAGTCAAACGTGCTTTAATCAAAAAGTATTTAATGCAATTAGAAATTATATTAATTATGCCCTAAATCCCATGCCCTTCCTGAATATTAATAGAAAGTATAACATTTGAATTAGAATATATATTCATTTAATTCCTTTATCAACCTTTTTGCAAACAATAAATTAATGTGAATAAATAACTATTATAAATTCAGTAAAGTGGCCGGGAGCATAGGTTAAAAATTGAGCTAATAATTTGTTGTTATTAGCCATTAATAAAATAGCAAAAATTGTACAAATCACTCAACTCGATAATTAATAGAACTGTATCAAAATAGTTCTAGTGGGTAAGAATTACTGTAAAAATAAATATATTATTTAACAAGGCAAATGCAACGAAGGAAATTATTATCGAGTTGAAGTTATTATTGGCATATAATAAAAAATAAACAATATTAATAAATCACACAATAAATATATATATAATATAATAAATGAACCGCCATCGTAAGAAATGAGAAAGTTAAATATTAAATTTAAAGACTAGAGATTAAGATAGAGAATTACTACATAATTTAAAATAACATTAACAAAAAGACAATTTTACAGTAGATAGCTTAAAGATGTTTTAACTTAAAGTTCAGAACTGGCCAGGTTCAAAAGGAAAGATATTACCATTTCTTCATGGTTGACTTCTGCGTTTCCACAGGGCAGAGTCCAGTTGGATGAAACATATGCGCGCATTTTGAAAATTATGTGAATAGCATTTTGATAGATTTCTCTAAGGTTTCGGCAGCTTACGATTGGTATATGAATTTTTATATTGCAGCCACATTGAAGATTTTCAGGGGGCTTAAGGAACCGTAGTCAGACTCTTGAAGTTAAGCCCCCCCCCCACCATGGTAGAAACACTATTTTACTTCATAATTTAACTGGGCGACTTCTCTAATGAAATATATATAGCTTCTCTTAATGAGGAATAATAGCTGCTTGGAAACTTTTCCTGGGCTCTTTATACTGTATCTGATGCCTTTAGGCTAAATCAATCTTACAAAAAATTTACTAGTTGTTTTTAGATACATTCCTTTGATAAGGCTTTCAAACTCATTAACTTGAATTCATTTTCTAATTAGAAAATGAATTTTTAATATCAGAAAATGATTTTAATTAGGACCGTCCTAACATTTTAAAGACTTATCTATTTCTAATTAATAAAAACTTTAACCATTGTTTTGGAAAGAGAAAATCTGAAAGCTTATCGAAAGAATGTAGCTATTAATCACTAAAAATTTAACATATTATTTAAAAGTAAAATAAACATTCCCGACGCAATGAAACTTTCGAACAATTATATATATTTAAACATTTATAAATATATATACACGCACAATCCACGCAGTTATAATATATATAAATTCATGAATAATTCTAACATGAATTTATTAATAGAAATGATTAGTTTAAATCTCAAATGAATTAATTTTAACACACATTTATAATAGTTTTTCTTTAAGGAAACTAGCGTGGACTGAACGCATAAAGCCCCATTGCATCGGAAATTCAAAGTTAGTACAAGGGTTTGAAGTTGGCTACATGTGAAAGATCATGAAGCTAGGATCGAACTTAGATCCGACTGCTTCATTTTTTTCCACTTCAAAAAAAAAACAATGAAAAAAAAATGTTTTTACTTATATTTGATACATTTATAAGTTTACTTGATTAATTGGTAGACTATACAAGTAATTAGTAACATACAAATATTGATATATTTTAACAAGGATACTAGTAATTCTCTATGTTGGATCCATTTGGTTTTTATTATTTATTTAGGCAACTCACTCTCTGCTGTACTGACAATCATATTTGCTGACAAATTTATTTATATGGGCGCCAGTCAGCAATATGAGATTAATAGGA
The DNA here is from genome assembly GCA_028023455.1 of Epiperipatus broadwayi. Classification (NCBI taxonomy): domain Eukaryota; kingdom Metazoa; phylum Onychophora; class Udeonychophora; order Euonychophora; family Peripatidae; genus Epiperipatus; species Epiperipatus broadwayi. The sequence continues at coordinate 1,271,041 of JAQFVV010012582.1, forward strand.
CATGTGAAATAACCCATTGATCATCCAAACCATATATGATTGACATAATTTAGGATAGAACAATTTAATTGATGAATATTTATTATTTTAAAACTGACAACGTTTTAAACATAGTTCAACTATTTCATTTCAAATAAGCATGAGGCTTTCACACACAAAAAAAATGTCAAAATTAATATTACACAAGAACTTTTATTTGATATCATTTTTAATCTTGCTAGCATAAGAGTGTGTAAACCATTGAAGCATTTTGCCAACTGCATCTGGCTGCTTGGTGTTACACAAAAGGTCTTCACCTACTTTGAGGTTACTCTAGAAATTATTGTCATTTAAGCATATTGTCACACTGCATCGGACTGCTTGACATATAATTCCCAGTCAGAAGGTCTTCACCTGCTTTGAGGTTACTCTAGAAATTGCTGTCATTAAAGCGTATTGTCCACTACATCGGACCGCTTGACATGCAATTCCCAGTTTGGAGGTCTTCACCTGCTTTGAGGCTACTAAGAATACAGAGTGAACATTTAATATATGTGCTAGCAAGCAATACTTGAAATTAAACTTTGAACATGATATCGATACTGGATATTTTTACATATATACTAAGATGAATACTAATTAATTTTGACACGGAAACACATTTCACCTAATTTTACCCCTTGCTTCACTCTTACTACTTTCTAACAATAATTATTTTTTTCTTTCTGTCACGAACGCGTATAAACAAACGTATAATATATATACTGGTATACACATAATTTATATATATATTAACTATCTTATTACTTTTCTTTTCCTTTAAATAATTATTTTGACTAACAAATCTATTACGGAGTTTAACAAACAAATTCTATTACTGACTGAGCATTTAAGTAATCTTTAAAAACATTTAAGTATAAGAAATTAAACGAAACTGACATTTTAATTCATTAAATCATTTCAGTTATGAGTTATAAATCGCATATAACTTTTTTTCTCAAGTATATATAACGTTCTACAACATATAATCACTCTCTACTGGGTGTAGAATTTAATTAATCGAGGCCTCAATGATTTGGGTGGCTAAAACATAAATACTGACTACAGGGTGTGGGGTTTATTAAATCGAAGCCACAACGGTTGGGCAGCCAAAAACATATCCATGTACCGGTCAAAAAGAAGCCAACACATCAACAAACCCAAACTCAAAGTGGGATTCAAACTCAGGCGAACCAAACTGAATTGGTAAAATCTTATTTCAGCCAACTCTCCCACCTTAACATAACGCTTTCAGCATTCTGAAATTTTCTCTCGAAAGCCATGTTCGATCGATCATTACTTGAGCTGGTTTATGCGCTCGTGATTAAATTATATTGTATGTTTTAGTAAATGAATTCATGATCAAAGTTTAATATAATTATTTATATACCAGCCACAAATGTAATAGGATTTGGCTCATCGAGATTTATAGACATAACGTAGTGATTAATTATGTATTAATTGAAAAGCAACTCATAAGATGGGCACATGTCAAACCCATTTATGAAAATTAAATGAAAGTATTTATCTAAAGCTATTTTGAATTGTATAAAAATTATTTATATAAAGCTATTTGTAATTGTATATAAAAAGAGAATGTGTTCTCTTAGCCACCCAATGTTTGTACATTCGACGCTGAAATGTGTAAAACTAATCAATTTCATGCCAATTGTAAATAAATAATTAATTTAATGTATTTCGTTCTCTGTTTCGTTATTGATCTAATTCAATCCAATTCTAATTACTATTTATAGTCTATATATGTGAAAACTATGCATTAAGTTAAATTAAATTTAGGATATTTTAGTCAATCAAGAACCTCTCTTTTAATTATCAGAGTCTCATTGCTTCTCCGTGACCTATGTTGGCCGTGTGGAAAGAGGTATACTACGTGTAATTTCAAGGTGGTCATTCATAGGGTCTTGAGTCTTGGAATCCTGGCTTACGAGTTGAAGTGCGGTCGGACTCGGGATGTCACAGTCCTAGTCTGGTCAGCTTCGGTCTCTTTTGCTTGGATTCTGAATTCTGTTACGCGAATGTACAAACTTGACTGTTACACATGCTTATACTTTTACGTCAGTAAAGAAAGAAAACAAAACATCATCTGACAAGCGCTCACAAAGTGCAAAAACTCTTGACTATTAATCCTGTGTGTAGACATCATTCACTGTATTGTTCAAATATCGCATGGAAGATGCTTAGTTAGTATTTATCTTTTTTCCATATTGTTAAATCCAGGCTTGGCGAGACTATATTATTATCTCCTCACGGTCAAATGCAGCTTAAGTGAGCTTTAATTAGTATTACACCTGGGTCTCTTTTTATGCAGTAGATAGGTTCGACAGAAAACCTGCATTAAAAAAATTGCACAAAAATAGACGTAACTTTGAAAAATGTCGGATATCTTCTGTAATTTTTGAAAATTGCATAAAACCAAAGCAAGAAGGTAAAATTATTTTAAAATTCGCATTAAAAAAAATAAGGAAATAAAGTATGACTAATAAAAAATTTCAAATATTTGAAAAAAATTGATACAAGACAAACTTTTCTTACTTTTTTTATTAACTATTTAATTTTATTGAAAACAATGTTTTTATGTGTAATTTATTTTACATTTTTTCATATATATTTTAATCATTATCGCTATTTTCTGAACTAGTAAGACATCAGATTTGTCACAAGAGGAAATACAATTAGCGCCAACTTCAGTCATGCTGTGTTAATGGTTTTCTGTCGACAATGTAATCTGTAATTAAACTTTGAGACAATGATTTTACTAATTGTTTGTGAAGCTCGCCATATCCAGACTGCTATGTCTAGCTGTTAGAGAATGCACTTCCATGAGTGCATGGAGAAACTTAGGCAGAAAAAAGTTACAAGTAAAAATATTTAAAAACTTTTAAAGATACATTCTTTTAAGTAGAAATATTTTTACTTGTAACTTTTTTGTCTAAAAGTTTCTCCATGTATATATGTGTATAAAAGAAAATATACACATACATAACAGACATACAACTATTTAGCTCTCATTGGAATTTAGTTCATAATTCATGTCATTAACAATTAAAATGATTTTCCAATTGATTAGAAAGTTGAAGACTTTCTCAAATCATTTTTGCTGTGAAACGAACAGGTTCCACTTATGTTTCATTATCTTTGTCTAAATCTTCTACGGTATCTAAATTTATTGCCAACCCTTTTTCCAACAGGCATTTAAAATATGTAAAATTGAATGCATGTATATAAAACCGGGAAATCCCGATTTTAAGTGAAATATGAACTTCTTTATCGCATAAAAGAAAACCGCATAAAAAGATATTAAGAAGAAGCATGAATTTCATAACTCCAAAATCGCATTAAAAAAATACGCACAAAAAGAGACCCGGGTGTATACTACTATATATACATTACATTTGGAAGACCAAAAATTAAAATAAGTATTTTAAAGACTAATTAATTTATACATTTCAGTTTCAACATATTTTACTATCAGATAACATTTCTTATTGTTGTGTTCAAACTTGTTGTAATTTGTTTTTTTGTAATTATACTTTCTGGTTGATCAAATAATTGCCTTACATTGAGGCTATCAAGTTTCATATGTACTTGAAATACTGAATGAGAAATAATGTAATGTTATTCTTGATATGAAGGAATAGTTTATTATTATTTTCTATATTAAACAGACTAAAAATATTTTAAATCACTTTGAGAAGTTATAATGCTGATTTAGGTGACTCAAATACCATTTTTTTTGAATTCTCGTGAAAGGAAAATAAATTATTTAAAATAAGAATGATGACCCATTGACTAGTATTTTTATAAGCAAGGATTGGCAGACAAATTTCAAAAGATTCTAATATTAATGTCTTGATAAAAGTATTAATTATGAGAAGGATATATTTAATATTGATCACATTTTAGCAAATCCATGGCAGTTAGATGGATGGCATTTGCTAATTTGTAGAATATTTAATATAGAGGAATCGTGATCTTACCTATTATGTCCAGTGTTCTGCTATCCACTCTTGACATTAGTAAAACGACATAGAAGAAAGCCTCATATTATTGTTCTATCTGATCCAAAAGTGTTCTTAATTTGGTTTGATATCAAAAAGTATATTTGGAATAATTACAGATAGTAAATATAGAAAAGAAGATGAAGCTAAAATAAGATATCTTGCAGTAGCTTTAAGAATAATTAAGTCATTTAAAAAAAAAAAAACCATTAAAAAAAATTGAATTAAACAGCATTAAATTTTTGTCAATTGATTTAATTGTAAAAATTTATTTTGATTTTTGAGAATGGATTATGAAACACTTTGTAATTATTTTAATAACTAAAGATTGCACCTCCTTTTATAAACAAATAAATACAAAATTTTCATTTGATGAAGCATATGATCAAGAATTTAGAGACTATTTGTATGTTTTCTTTTATATAAGTGCAATTTCTTCACTTTATTTGAACATTTTTTAGCAAAAAAATTTTTTATTGCTTATATGTACACCCAATCTTACGTTTTGACTGTCCTGCAATCTTCAGAGTCATTCTTTTTTTAATGTCTTAAAACTTTAAAATAGGAATGGCTCTAAAGAAAAGTGCATGATAGTTGAAACTTAAGATTGTGAGTACATATATACAATAAAAAACAATTTTGTTAAAAAGTGTTCAATGTAAGGTGGATAAATTGCATTTTACATAAGATATTAAAGCAAAATAAAGGAAGTGTTGGATTTAGTAATATATATTGTGCCCTTTCTACTAGGTCCAAATAGTATAACTAACTGCTGTATAAAAACTTTGTTGAAGTAAGGTGAGAATAAATATTAAGATTTTTGTATGGTTGGAAAAACTGGCCATAGTTAAATAATATACTAAAAGTCCTATTAAATGAAGTGTTAAAGGTTAGTGTTAGAATAATGATTTAGAATTAAATAAACTAATGTATTTTAAATAAAAATTAGATTTAATATTTGTGTTATAAATTATTTATTAAAAATATAATATTTAATGGTGGACAAATGTATTTAATTTATTACAGTTTAAATAATTTGTAAATATATCTATTCCAAATTGTATTATTATATTTTATCTTTTTTTTTTAATGTAATATTTTGTAATAAAATGTTTAAGATAATTCAGTTTTTAGACAGTAATTATAAAAATTGCTACATATTGTCTGGTTTTAGATCATGTGATCAGCAAATATACTTTTGTGTTTACACGTTTTCTAAAGAAAGTTTCAAAGTTGCTTTAGAATTGTTTTAAAAAAAAAAATTGAAAACATTTGTTTATTATAAAATAAAAGTAGATGTTAGGAAAATTATTTATTGGGTAATTTTAAAATAAGTGTAGTTAATAAAGTTAAATTTTAATAATAGATACATTGAAATTAAATATTAGATAAATTACTAAAGTATTATTTTAAAAATGTTTTAAAGTGTTTAGTTTGTTAAATGAAATTGTAAAATTGATTTAGAATTAAATAATGTAATAATATGAGTCATAAGTTTTATTTCTAAATTTTAATTACATAAGCTTGACTAATATGTAAATTAGGTCACAAGTTAAAGATGTAACAGCCAATCAAAGTTGTCAATTTAATTTAGTATTAAAGTAGATGCTCTCATTTTTCTGGGGTGTTTTTTATAACAATAATTCCTTAATAACTTGTTTGTTTATTGACAATATTATTATCATATATTAACATCGAAGTATTGCTTAGTTTACTACTTAAAATTATTGCTTTAAAAGAAAGGATTTGAAAGATTATAAATTTACTAAGCTAAAGTAGTCATGCTTTGCTAAATTAATAAATTCTCTATCAACTGTTTTATTGAAGCTTAAGCCAACTTTACGGAAACTATGGATTTAATACCAACAAGAATATATTTAAAAGAATTAAGGATGAAAGTACAGTTAATAAAAGAAGGTACAATTTTAAATATGTTTGAGAAAAAGTTATATCATTATTTATTTTTAATATTTTGGACATTGGCAAGAAAGTTGAACAGAATTATTCTTCGAAAGTTTAACATTTTTATGCATTTTAAGGATAGATAACTTTATTTGGAGAGCTAAAAGTTATATGGAAAAAAACTTAAATTTTAATATTTTGAAAAAGTATATTTTAAAATTGCTTGCAGTAAATATTTTGAAAGAAAATATTGCCTTTAAAAAGTTTATTACAAACTTTTCTTGAAAATGGTTATAAAGATAAAAAAACCCGATTATATTACGGATATTTTTTTTTTTATATGACAAAGATATATTTGTGATTTATGTTTAAGAAATATAATAATACGTTCTAATGTGGTGTATTAAATCAGGATGTCTATTCACTCCATAATAAGCCTTAATTTTGGTGCTTATCTAATATAGTTTGTGGCAGTTAATAACAGTTTTGAGACATTTTTAAAAGTTTTATATTAGTAATTGTCCATTAATGCTTAATAGCATGGCATGATGAGAGTGATGAAAAAGTGTGTTCTATCAAATGAGTGCTGGCAAATTTGATAAAAAACAAAATTTATCAAAGTATTTACTGAATTGTATAATTTTTTTTTTTTACATCTATATAAATAATTGTAATATTATTTTGTTACTGTAATGAAGGCTTATTATGGGAAAAATCATCTTAGATATTAATAATTTTTTTTTTTTTTTACTTTTAGGCGTCTTCTTGGTATTATTACAAAGAAGGATGTTCTCCGGCACATCCGTCAAATGTCTAATGAAGATCCAGAATCTATTTTATTTAACTGAGCATGCTCAGTGTACTTTTTTTGCCTGTGGCAAGTGTTGGTTATGTCCATATCATTACAAGAGATCATGCATCCTAGAAAAGAATTTTGTGTGTGTGTGCGTGTGTTTGAGGGGGGGGGGTTGTAAAAATAAAATAAACTTTTTTAAGAAAAGTTGAAACTTAATTTTATTCAAATTAATATTATATTTTGTAATATTTAAGATTGCTCTATTTTGTAAAAAAACAAAACATGTAAAATTTATGCTACATATCCATTTGTTGTAAATACATCTCTAAAAGCTATTCTAAATATAAAATAAATAAAAGTTGTTAATTAAAGAGTATCTGTGCTTACATGTGTATATTGGTAATATATTAGAATATTAACAACTTGACATGATTATTTCATATAATTCCAAGAACAGCTATTTTCATTCCACTTCGGAACCATCTTCGGATTTTTTTTTTACTATAGCCTTCATTACTGAAGATGAGAATTCAAAGCTAGAACTAATGCTCCCATCTAGAAGCCAGTCAGTTTTTTTTATATTATACATGCTAATAATCTAAGATTTAAAAAATCCTAACTGTCTTGCATATATAAATCTGGCATATAACTGAAATATATACAACAAATTTTTGAGAAAAATTGTTCCAAATTTATAACTAACTAACTGTATTTCAAAATAAAAATAGTGAAATTTTTTAAAATAAAGTTGTTATTGAGAAAAGCAAATGGAAAAGTACCATAGCTGGTATTGAATTATGTTTAATATTTACAAAATCTTAAATTTAGAAAGTATTATTATATATATAAAAATAATGAAATGAGTGCCGGAAGGGCTAGAACTGGAATCAATCAAAGGACTTTATGCTCCAGGATCTGTCACTCTAGCACTGCACTAAACAACACAGGGCTGCTATAATTATTAAATATCCTCAAGTCAACTTTGCTTTCTGGCTTCCATATGAATAAAACGTCTTCAGAATGATCCAGATTTATGTTGCTATACATTTATTGTAATTTGGTGAATTGAATGGCTTTATTTCCAAGAAGTTGACAAGTTTCATGTGACAAAGCTGGGCATGGTCATTGAACCTTAATTACCAGAGTCGATTACTCTCCCACTACAGCAATTATGCAGGACATTGTAGTAACGTTGAATGCATTCATGTCAGTCAGTACTGATCATAAATTTTCTTCCATCACCAACTTTTTCAAATGTATAATTTTCTAATGAATTAAATCTTTTCGTGATGTACAACAAAATAGAACAATTGCGATGTTTTTATGTGTGTGTGAGTAAGTGAAAGGCCCTAATTAAATTAAGTACTATCTGTTCATTTTCCCTGATATTCATGGAATTGTAATATGAACATAATAAATAATCAACAGGAAAGAGCTATTTGGTACAGAACTTTGAAAATGAAGTAGAAGATTTTAGAAAATTATGATGTGATAAGAAGATATAATGGTAGTAAAAATATAATATTGGAATCAAACATCTTTGGTTCAGAAATGCACAAATGTTCATTTTCTGATAATTCGTAGACAATATTGTTCTATCTGGATTCCACTATATAAACATCAAGTAGAATCAGTGGATTCAAAGTCAGACCATTAACATTATCATATTTAGTATTTCTAAAAAATGATTCTTCCATAGCTAGTATTTATATTTTGGCAGAATTTGCTGCATTCATTCAATGATTATTTGGCCTTTAATTATTCAATCTAATAATCTATTGATATTACTTAAGTGTATCTAGAATGTACTCCCATTATCTGATTAAATGTAAGTTTGTGTGGTTATGTGACGAGTCTTCACTGTCCAGCAAGTTTATAGATTTAGAAATGAAATATAAACGTACAAATATTGATTAATTTTTATAGGAAAAATAATTTGCTGATAATGACATAATTAAAAATCTAACAAAGACATATATAGAATCATCAGAAGTTTAATAATGTGGAGTTGATTTAGATTCAAATTACGGATTTACTAATTATAGAATTGATATGAAGAGAATGTGATAGAGGTTTGCTGCAAATAAATTTTTGAGTATATTAGACAAAAATAGTAAATATATAAATGGTGGAGCTGTGAGTTATATTTTGTTCTAACCTCATGTGTTCAAGATTATGTAATAGCCCGCATTTTCTTGATAAACATTGATTTGGATAGAATATACATTATTTGTTGAACTACAAGTGTATAGTTCTTTTCAACATGTACATATAGAACAGACTTATTATATGTATAATATGTGTATATCATTTAATGTAAACAAAATTTTAATATATAAGTATTGACAAATTGAAGGACACATATTTTACTTAATGTGTATTTAATGCATTAAGAATACAAATAAAAAAAATTTTTATTTTTAAATAGTTAACGCTTTACTTCATTAGCATATAAAATCCATAATATATATATATCTATGCTTTGCGCACAGATAATAAAGCTATGAATCCTCTTGAAAGCGCTCAGCTTTAATAATTGCATAATTATTTTATTACAGTTACTTTCGTAATTGAGAAATTACAATCTGTAATTATTGATGATTTAAAATCAGTATCAACTTTCAGTATGTTCTAAAATTTTGTAAAACTTTTAGCATTTTGTTCAGAAAATATTTTATTACCCAAAATCAATTTTGGAAAGGATAATAAAGGAAGAATAAAATATATGTGCTTTCAGCATAAATTGAAGAAATTTTATTAATATATATAATTGTACTCTTGTAAAATTAAACTAATTTTTTTTTTAAACAATGGTGCTCAGAGGCTGTCGAAAATCAAAATATGAAAATTCTTATGGTGTTTTTAGTTTGTTCATTTACATTTTTTTTTTGGATAGTATATAAATAAAGTCATTTAGTTAGATTCAGTGTAGTTCCCCACTCCATTGTAATAAAATATTGTTGATGTGATGTACTGCGACTTCTTAAACGGAATCAGAAATCTCTCAGCAATTATACCCAGAGAAACCTGTTGGCCACTTTATTTTCCATTCCCCACTCTAAGTTTTCCCATATTCTCCTTCATTCCATTTCCACATCATAATCTTTGTCAACTCTATGGCCTTTATATCTAAATCCCCTTTTTCCCAAATGCAGCATAAAAACCAATGAGCCACTTTCTGTATAATCACTTTTTTCATATTTATTTTTTCATTATTTGTACTCTTTCTGTTTTCAAGCATTTACATTCATTTAACAGATGCCTAATGTTTTCTATTTTTTCCTTACACAATTTACAGACTAAATCACTCATATTTTTTCATTTACATGTATACTCTCTTGTTGTTAAAGATCACGTTCAAACCTTAATAAACTACTTTTTTTACTATTATATATTAACTAGCACCTAATCTGTTTACTTCTATTTATATTTAAACTTTTTGCTCTCCACACTAGTTCTCCATCTCTCTAACTCCCTATTCTTTATTAATAAATCTATTTTACACAATTCCTTACCACTATAACACTTAACAATTCTAACACAATCATCCCATCTTTTGTACAAGTATGGGACGTGATGTATTGTGGCTTCTCCTTAAACGAAGTCAAGAATATCTTGGCAATTATGCCCAGATAAACCTGTTAGCCACTTTATTTTCCATTCCCCACTAAATTTTTCCTTATTCTGCTCCATCCCATTTCCACAACATAATCTTTGTGAACTCTATAACCTTTATATCTAAATCCCCTTTACCTTTTCCCAAACCCAGCATAAAAACCAATAATTCACTTTCTGTATAATCACTTTTTTCATATTTATTCTTCCATAACTTCATTATATGTACCCTTTCTGTTTTCAAGCATTTACATTCAATTAACAAATGCTTAGCACAATCATCCCATCTTTTGTACAAATATACTGATATAAATTTCTTTATCCAAATCTTTTGCATACCGCATCACCTTTCTCACCCATCTTGTTGCCTGCCCTTTACTCATAACCCAATTAAATACTTTTTTTTTGTTGTCCATAAACTGCAATCTACCAAACATTTTCATTTTACTTTTTGCATCTTGTATGAAAACTTGACCATCCCATTTCTCCTTGAATTGCTTCCTTTGCTGTCCATACATCTGCATCCAATGCATGTCTTCCTACTTCACTTTGAACTTTTTCTAAGTAATTTAATACCTCTTTATTAACATATAATGCATCATTACCATAAGTTAACCCTGCTACTGCAACTCCTTTCCGTATAATTCTAACTACATATTTATTATATGAAAACACTTAATTTCTTTATCAATCCCTTTTCTTTGCTGATATAAATTCTTTGTGTGCCAACTAGAGGATTTTATAATCTTATCTGCATTATTACAAAATAAAAAAATCCATCTCAGCATGATGTGAATTTTCTGGTTCTGTTTTTATCAAATATTGTAGACATGATTTATTTCATCAATATAATAATACTATTTTTACATAATATGGACACTGATGACAATTTGAACCTTCAAATTAGCGGTAAATTTAAGTGGCCCTATTTCTGATAGGTTTACATATTCACATGACCACGACTTCTTATGCTTGTGTATAACTTGTTAAGTTAGAATAATCAATGGATGCCAGAAGGCTTGTGCATAAAATCCAATATCCCCAAACTAGTTTCTGTTTTAACAGCAGTTATACACAACCATAAGTGGTGGTCATGTGATGTTTATTGGCTTAAAACCGGTCCTGACTAATAGGATAGTGGTGGCTATGGTTATTAAAGAACCCTAAGACACCAAAATGTATGGGTGCTGAGCTGAGTTCAGACTCGTATGACTAAGCTTATGGGTTTGGATTGAAAACATTAAAGTGTTTTCAGTTTAAGACTCAGTTTTGTAGTTAAGTGGAGATAAAAGGTGGCTGCTGGAGGGTTGCATTAGATCCTGATATTTAGGTGCAGTGCTCTCAGATCCAAGATTTCCTCACTGACGAAGGCCGCAAGCCAGAAACTAGTCTGGGGATATTGGCTGAGTAGGCACTAGATGGAATTTTATGCACAAGCCTTCTGGCATCTATTGATTATTCTAGCTTGCTGTGTGTGGCAATATGTATAATGAGTTTTGCCTGTTTTAAGGTTTATATATTGTTACAAGATCTTGGCACATGAAGTATAATGTGTTAATAATTTAATAAATTACAATAGAATGTTAAAAATACCCATAAAGATTTATTTTTAAAAAAGGAAAGTATTTACTACTATTGAATTGATAATCAAATTAAAATAGTAAAGGAAATTATTTTCTAATGATTAATTAATACTATTTAATATATCAAGATTAATACTCAAATTACTGCTTTAAACCTACCAAAACATCACGCTCGCTATTCTATGCTTACACAAGCTGTTAATAACAGTCACAAACATTCCATACAGTAATGCCAGCAAGCCCAAGTCTTAGTTATCAATGGATGCAAAAAAGATTTGTACATAAAATTCCTATCTAGTGTCTACTCTGCATATGTGTTGTTCTTTGATATGAGTGTTGCAATCTAGATCTTCGGATCTAATGCAACCTTCCAGCTCCCACCTTTTACCTATTTAGTTAATTATAAAGCTAAAATTAAAAATCAGTTTAAAACAAAATTGAAATAGACAATTCACCATAAATAATATTTAATACATCATTCTGGCTTTCATTGTTTAATGGAACTTTTTCTAGATGTTTCTTTTTAAACAATCACATCACCCTATAGAACCCCCCCTCCATTTACATTATAATTAGTAAAATACATATATACACAAAAGCCATTAAACTTTTTCTCCCATAAAATATATATACAGATCTAAAAAAACAATCCTATCATTCAAACAGTTTAAAGATGGCCACTGCCCCTAGCAGAAAAAATGTGCAGGGACCTAAACTACATGAATTAGAACCTTCAAAATTACCCAAATCTTATTCAAGCAAAACTTAATTAAGAACATCACCAAAGAACTTTTTTCAAAGTCTTCATCTCCTTGCCCTCTGGATTTTCCTCCCTTTCAAGCTGTGGTTAGCTCTATCAAAGGTAAAAAGCAAGTCGAAAAGAACATGACCAATCATAACGCCATTCCAAGTACAATGGGAAAAACAAACTACTCGTCTACAAAAGACAAAAATCAGCCTGTTGCATCTAAGCATAACTCTGAAATCTCATCCATCCCTGAAACCTTTAAAGACAACATAGCAATCCTTCCAAAGTTAACATCACATATGGACCCTCCTTTCAATCTACCAGGGCAGCCAAGCCTATCAACATTGCTACTTACCAAAGACTTCTTTACCTGGACTCCTCACCCTTTCCATATCCCCTTATTTCATGTTTTCCCTTCACCATATTGCACTTGAATTTCATTTTGCCATGTAATCATTTCTTTGTAAACCTCTTAACTGTTGTGTATTTTGTCTTTTTGATGAATAAAAGATTTCATCACAGAGAAAAAAAAAACTTACGAGCCTTAGTAGATTCAAGAAAATTTAAACAAGTGTGTAAATAGGGTTAATGGTCCAGCACAAAGGGGAAAGTGAGCATTATTAGATTATTGGAAACTTTAGAATTATAATTTTTAAAATAGAAGAAAGGAATTATTATTGGTTTTTTTTTTTTAGATTATTTGAAAATATGCGGTGGGGATGACGAAATTTAATTATTTATGTACATGTATGTATACTTTAAGAAATGTAATGTAAATAATGTCCATTTGGGGGGAGTTGCTGTAGGGTAAATGGAAATGTTATTCTGCAAGTTGTGTAAGGAAGGCATAGAAAATATTAGGCGTCTGTTAATTGAATGTAAATACCTGCAAGTAGAAAGAATACCAATAATGAAGTTGTGGAAGAATAAATGTAAAAGTGATTAGACAGAAACAGGTTTTTATGCTGTGTTTGGGAAAAGAACGGAATTTAGATATAAAGGTTCATGGAGTTTACAAAGATATTGTGGAAAATGGGATCGAAACTGTGAGGAAAGGGTACAAATAGTGAAGTGGAAAAAAAAAAATAAAGTGATTATACAGAAAGCGGTTTTTTATGCTTGGTTTGGGAAAAGATAACGGAATGGAGTTGACTATGGGATGGAAAAACTTGGTGTGAGGAAAGGGAAGGTAAAGTGACTAACAGATTTCTCTGGCCCTTGTAGCTGAGAGAGTCCTGACTGTGAACCAGGAGAAGTCACTGCATCAGAAATAGTATTACTAGGTGAGGGAATAGAATTTAGCTCTGCAAAATTGGAGACAATCTTAAGTATGTAATGGATATAGAAAAAATAGATGAGAAGGACAGTCGTAGCAATCATTAAAGCATATAGTAATGGACATGTAGGTTTATAGAAAATGAATGAGGCCGGGAAGAAAGTGGAAAGATGAGATTTATATAGATGGGTAGCAGAGATGGTGAATTTAGAAAATATGGCAAAATTAAATTGTTTAATAAGATGGCACAGGAGAATTTCTATATAGTTTGAATAATAAAAGAGGCTACCATTTAAAGAAAACTAAGGATTATAGAAAGTTAAGCAGTTATAGACTGATAGCGGTAACATCAGTGTTGTGTATTTTCGCATATATGGTGGCTTGAAGGGTCGCAAAATGGGAGAAATGTAAGGACATTTTTGATTGGATAGATATATAGGTGATAGTTTATTAAAAGTTTTACAATTTATAGATGAGGGTAGGTTTATAGGAGATACTTTATTTGTAGTTGCACAATTTATAGGTAATGAGTAGTAATACAGGTAGATAGTTATATATGGTTTTTATAGATACAATGTAGAGAAGACATGATAGAGTAAATTGAAATAATTATTGGTAATTTTAGTAAATTCTGGAGTGGCTCTTATTAAAAGATTGTATGAAAATAATTACCTATCAAGTAGGAAATATAGAATCATAAAGTTAAAAATGGAGTAGGATATGCAAGGATGCCCTATATCACCTGTTTTGTTTTATTTGAAGGTGCAATAGAAAGGTAGAGATGCCATTAATAGTTGGCAAGAGAATATATACATTATCAGGTCTTGTATTTGCTGATGTCTTATTGTGCACAGAAAGTAGAGAAGATATGAAAGTTATGCTGAAGACATTGACAAGGATGGGGGATTAAATTTAGTGAAGCTAAATTTGGTGGATAGGTATAACTATTTGGGAATTGTCTTAAGTAATCAGAAATTGCTTAGGTGAATGGGAGAAAAAATTTATAAATGAAGAAAAGAAAGGTAGTGGTAAAGAAATTAATAGTATTTTCATATAATTAATATGATGTAGCTAAAATTGTATGGAAGTGAGTTGCAGTAGCAGGGTTAACATGGTAACTATGTGTTATGTATTTAGTAAAGGAGTGTTAGATTATTTAGAAAAATACAAAGAAGTAGGAAGACATGTAGATGAGTGGATGGCAAAGGAGGCAATTTAAGAAGAAATTGGATAGTCAAGTATTCTATGAGAGATTCAAATTGAAAATGTTCAGTAGATTGCAACTTATGGATAATAAGAGAATAGCCAAAATAATATTTAATTGCGTTAGTAGTAAACGACAGACAATAAAATGGGTGAGAAGAATAGTACAGTATGCAGATTTGGATATAGACTATTTGTACAAAAGTTGGGATTGTGTTAGGAGAATTGCTGAATGTTAAAGTAGCAAAGAATAGGGTAGAAGAATAGGTGCATTAATAAAAAGTAGGGGATTGGAGAGTAAAAACTTTATATGTAGAAGTAAACAATATTGGGTGCGAGTTAATTTATCATAACAAGGAAAGTAGTTTACTGTTTAAGGCTCAACGGGATTTTTAGCAATAAGGGAATATACACATAAATGTAAAAAATATGGGTGATTTAGTCTGCAAATTGTGTAAGGAAGACAGAAAATATTAGGCATCTGTTAATTGAATGAAGTTGTGGGAGGATTCTTAGTTTTTAAGTTGGGTTTGGGAAAAGAGGCCATGAGTTGACAAAGATTGTGTTTGGAAATGGGGTGGAACAAGATAGAGAAGAATTGGAAAAACTTAGGATGGCGAATGAAACGGGAAGATAATGTGGTTAACAGAGATTCCGAACTCCAAGAAAGGAGAAGCCATAGTGCATCACTTCACATGATTGTGTAAAAAGAAATATGTTGAAAAGGTTCCATTAAGGAATGACGGCTGGATTGATATATTAAACATTTTTATTTATAGTGAGTTGTCTATATACATAGTAAGGAAGTTGGACATAGTAGATTTTAAGATTAAAATGTTGGAGGGGGTTAGATTATATAAAGAAAGAATGGTAAAAGAGAGTTTATATGTAAAAATATATAAACTTGTTTTGAATATAATTGGATACGTAATGCATAAAGAATTATTTTTGAAAATGTAATTTTGAAGGGTATAGGAAAGAAGGAAATAAGTGTTTTGTTGCAACAATTGGATAAAAGAAAATGTAAAAAGAGAAAGTTTTTTGAGAAGGGAAGCAAGTAAGTGTGGTGTATATTTTATGTTTTAATTTATTTGAATGTATTTTATTTATTTTAATTTTTATGGGGTTATATATTTTTTTGGTCTTTTTGTTTTTATTATGGGGAGTTTGTTATAATGTAATATGTTTTTTTCTAGATCCTTGAAAATGACTAAAGTAAAAATAGTTGAAACATTAGTGGATATATATACAAGAAATAAAAGTTTTTATAAAGAAAAGAGGAAAATGAGACCTAATTGTTTGAAGTGTTTTAATTATAGAATTATATGGCTATTTTAATTTTGTTTTAATTTATTTTTAATTTTGGTTGTTTACTCTTAGCATGTTGAAACCACTTTAGGGCATAATTTCTATGTAAACAAACAGAATTATAATGTTACCGGGCTGTTCTTTTTTCAGTGCTTTTTTGATTTATAATAAAATCCTAAATAATGAAATTTATCTAAAATAAATAAAAAATAAATTGGATAAACTTTTTTTTTAATTTTTATTTTTTTTAAATGAAATTTGTAATTTTAACAAGAATAAAAACAATATCATGGCGACCCAAATCAAATTTTAACATGAAGGAAAATAAATAATTTCTCCAAAACAACATCATGGCCCCGCAAATAAAATTGTTAATTTTAACAAGAATAAAAAATAATTTCCCCAAAACAACATCATGGCCTGCAAATATAATTTTGTAATTTTAACAAGAATAAAAATTTTTATTCAAAACAACATTGTGGACAAAAATAAAACTGATATTTTTGATTGGTCTCACGATTTTTCTCACGCAAACTTGAATTTTAGTGTGATGTTCCTCCACTTTGACAATTGATTAAAGTGTTGCCCTTGACTAGAGAAGTGGGGCAAAGTTTCCACAATTTTTATTACCTCGCACTACCTCATTGGATTTGGAAAATAATGAATTGGGCATGCAAATTTGAAGACGTTTTGATAGTCTTAATTACAGACACCATAAAATACCGTAGAGAAATTTAAAATGGGATTGTGTATATGTAACACAAAGTTCACCGTAAGTGGCTGCTACAGCAGAATAAACATCCTACTTCTGTAAATACCTGTAGAAAAATGTTAATGGGATTGTTTGTACAAACTGTGGCAGAATAATGCATTCTATTTCTGTGCTGTAGCATAGAAATAGGCACTACAGACAAGTAAATGAACTTTCTATGCTTACCCATTGAAATAGAATGTTATATAGTGGCACAGCCACTTAAACGGCATATTTGTATGCATTTGCATAGAAATTATGCCCTCAAGTAGTTTCAACATGCTAAGAGTAAAGCATAATTTTATATAAAGAAGGCAACATTCTGTACAAATTATAATACTGAAGTTTGATCATTTAAAGTAACTATAAAGCTAATTATGGCCAAGATGAAACAATGTTTTCAATCCAAGCTCATTCGCTTATATCATCATATGGCTATGAACCCAAATGTATAGGAGCTTGGATTGAAATATGGTTTAATCTTAGACTCCTAGCTTTATAGTTAAGTAAATAGGTCAAAGATGGCATCTGAAATGTTGCATTAGATCCTAACATCGAGGTGCTGTGTTTTCAGATCTAAGATTCCTCACTAATAAATGCCACAAACTAGTCTGGGAATATTGGATGAATAGACACTAGATAGGGATTTTATACACAAATCTTTCTGCATCCACTGATTACTAAAGCTAGTACTGGGTGGCATTATTAAATGAAGAGTTTGGTTCTGTTATTAACCTACTGGTTTATTAAATTAATGAAATGCTCTCAATCCAAAGCAAAAGACAAGTTTTATAGAGAAAAGAATGGACTACCTATCTCTACCTTATTGTATATAGAGGTTTATCTGAAGCATTTGAAATGAAAGAATGAATTTTTGAATCAATTTTTAAATCTATTTTTAAATTGTTTTATGTTATTTAATTGCTTTAGTGAATTTTTTAAAATTTACATGGCAATACCAATTCAAGGAGTGAAATATGTCTATATATATTTCCAGTGATTAATATTATGTAATATATCAAGAGTAAGACTCAAACTACTAGTTTACTAAGTAACTAAAATATGATATGATCACCATTTTTTATGTTTGCTGATAACTTATTAAAAAAAGGCAAAACTCTCCATACTGTAGTGTCACTCAGTGCATGCCAGAGTAATCAATGGATGCCAGAAAGCTTGTGCATAAAATCCCTATCTAGTGCCTACTCATCGAGTATCCCCAAACTAATTTCTAGCTTAGGCTTTCATCAGTGAGAAGCCTTGAATCTGAGCACACCACCTAGATCTTAGGATCTAATGCAACCCTCTAGCACCCAACTTTTATCTCTACTTAACTATGAGAATAAAATTGACACTATTTTCAATCCAGACTCATTAGCTTATATAGTCATATATGTCTAATCTCAGTTCAGTACCCATACATTTTGGTGTCTTTAGTTCTTTAATAATCATAGCAACCACTATCCTATTAGGCAAAATGTATGGGTACTGAACTGAGTTCAAACCTATATGACTATAAGCTAATGAGTTGGATTGAAAATTGTTTGCAATTTTATTCTCATAGTTTTGTAGTTAAGTAGGGTAAAAGTTGGCTGCTGGAGGGTTGCATTAGATCCTATGTTCTAGGTGCAGTGCACTCATATCCAAGGTTCCCGTCTGATGAAGGCCAGAAGCTAGAAACTAGTATGGGGATATTGGATGAGTAGTCACTGGTTAGAGAATTTATGTACAAGCCTTCTAGCATCTATTGATTACTCTGGCTTGCACTGAATGGCACTACTGTATGGAGAGTTTTCAATAATGAGAGAATGTGGGCTTATAATTGCAAGGGAAAATAGAAGCAGGTATGTAAGTGTGTGTTTTCCTGGAGCTAGTATTAGGGATGTGACAAAAGAAAACAATGTATATGTTATGGAAGGGACTAATAATTTGTTAGAGTCATCAGAGAGAGTAATGTATAAGTACGTAGAATTGATTAGGAATTTGAGTGAGATTTAAGGAAGAGTAGGGATAGTTGGAATATTACCAAGATTTGACAAGAGGTATTTGTTAGATAGGGCATGTTCTATAAAGGAGAGATTGCAAAAATTGTGTGAGAGAAATAATATGCTTGTGGATGTATGGGATTGGTTTATTGGAAAGAGGGAGTTATATAGTAAAGATGTATTGCACTTAAGAAAGCAAGGAAGTGAAGTTTTAGGGAGTCTGATATCTATAATTTGGGAAACTTTTAAAGGGGGGTGGGCTTTTAAATTGTAATATCAAAAAGAAGAATGGATGGGATATAAGAAATAAGCAAAAGATAGTTTATTTAGCTATATGTGGAGAAGGAATGGATCTGTAAGATTAATGGTAAGAAAGTTTTTTATAAATGTAATGGAGAAGAAAGAATCAAAAGAATTTATAAAAGAGTAGTTAGGAAAGAAGAAATTGTTAAAATTAGGTTTTTGAATATGCAAGGTGGTAGGAGACCAGAAAAGTGTCTGGAATTAAACAACGCAATTGAAAATGAAGAACTTGTGGTATTAGCAGTAGTGGAAACACATCTAAGAGAAGACAAAGAACCTATTTTGGAAGATATGGTATGGCAGGGTATAAATAGAAAAGGAGTGGTGGTATAGGTGTTATATCGAAAAAATATTTGAATATTGTTAAATGTCGAGCATTTGTGGTTTGAAATAAGGTTGGGTAGACAAGAATGGATGATGTCTGTAGTGTATATAGCCACTGGAGATAGTCAAACTGTAATGGAATGGAACAATAGTATATATGAATGCCTAGTTAAGGATATTACAGAGTTTTAAAGGAAAGGGGAAGAGAATAATGGTTATAGGGGATGTGAATGGGCATATTGAAGAAATTTATGATGTATATAATAAGAATGGCCAGTTTTTGAAGGAATTTTGTCAAAGAGTAAATTTGATCATTGGGAATTCTATCAAATATTTATGAGGGACAATACACATGGTCTAGGAATAATATGATTTACACAATAGATTATGTATTAGTAGAGAAAGAGGTAATGAATAAAATATGGAAAATTAAGGTGTTTGATAATGAAGAGAGAATATGTAATAGTGATCATAATTTTATTGTAATAAAAATGGCTAGTAATGTGATGGAAGATAGAAATAAAGGTAGAAACAATAGTGAAAGATGTGAATGGAGAGTGAATGTTAAGAATAAGTTGGAAAGTTATAAAATACAAGTTGAAGAAGCCATGGAACAGTTGATTGGGGATGAGTATGAGGACTGCTGTGGTGAAATAGAAAAAGTGGCAAATAGAGTTTTAGGTGAGGAATATGCAGAAGAATAAAAAAATGAGAGTAAGTAAAAGAGATGAAAGAAGCATGCAGAGAATATAATTGTGCTATTAAGAACAAAATGAAAATGATACTAATGCTAAATAGGGAAAGTACTTAGAAAAGAAGTAGTTGGCTAAAATGGATAATTATAGAGGGAGGATGAAGTTGAATAGTAAATTGTTGGAGAATATTAATAAAACTGGAAGAGATGGAAATAAAAAATTTTTGAGTTACATTAAAAGGAGAAATGTAGGAGACAGCAAGATAGCATTAATAGATGATGAGGGAATCGAGTGTAGCTTTAGAGAAGAGGTAGAGAGAATCTTAAATAGATATGTAATGGATATAAAAAAGATGTTAGGACTTACTGATAGAAAAAATGAAAGCATTTAGTAATGGGAATATTAGGTTTACAAAAAATACATTGATTGAGGCAGGGAAGAGATTGAAAAGTGGAAAGGTGAGAGGTTTAGATGGATGGGCAGCAGAGATGGTAATGAACTTAGGGCATAGAGCAAAAGCAAAGTTATTATCATGTTTTAATAAGATGGCACAGAA
Source organism: Epiperipatus broadwayi (assembly GCA_028023455.1). Lineage (NCBI taxonomy): Eukaryota > Metazoa > Onychophora > Udeonychophora > Euonychophora > Peripatidae > Epiperipatus > Epiperipatus broadwayi. Next base: position 1,292,123 of record JAQFVV010012582.1, read on the forward strand.
GAGAGTTTTTTTTCAGGGAGTTGGAGTAATACAAGAGTAAGATTATTATTTAAAGGAAAGGGTAAGGATCATACAAAGTTAAAAATAATTAGGATCGATAGCGGTAACATCAGTTTTATATAAAGTTTTCTTATATATGGTGGCTGGAAGAGTTGTAAAGTGGATGGAAGAGAATAATATAGTTGGGGGGGGGATGCAAGGAAGTTTTAGGTCAGATAGGCATATAGGAGATAGTTTATTTGTAGTTACTCAACTTATGGATATGAGTAGGAATTCAGATAGATCATTATATATGAGTTTTATAGATATAGAGAAGGCATATGAATAATATAGTGGGGGGAATGCAAGGAAGTTTTAGGTCAGATGGGTGTATAGGAGATAGTTTATTTGTAGTTATGCAACTTATGAATATTACACAACTTATGGATATGAGTAGGGATTCTGGTAGATCATTACAAATGAGTTTCATAGATATAGAGAAGGCATAAGATAGAGTAAATAGATATAGATTATGGGTAAGGTTAGCAAATTTGGGAATGGATGAAGCTTTAGTAAATAATTCTTACAATTACTAATTAGGGGATATAGAATCAGTACAATTTAAAAATGGGGTGGGATTAAAGCAAGGATGCCCTATGTCACCTATTTTGTTTTTGTTGTATTTGAGTGAAATGGAGAAAGCATTAGGAAGAGGGATAGAGATTTCATTAATGGGTGGCAAGGGAGTATATATTTTTCCGGGTCTTTTTTATGCGGATGATATTTTTTTGTGCGCAGAAAGAAGATATGGAAGTTAGGCTGAGGACATGTGCAAGGTGGGTAAAAAGATGAGGATTAAATTTAGTGAAGAAAAATCAAATATAATGATGATTAATAATGGGGAAAGAAAAGTAGAATTTTTATTGGGAGATATAAAGTTAAGTGTGGTGGATAGATATAGTTATTTAGGAATCATCTCAACTAAACAGGAAAATTGCTTGATTGAATGGGAGAAAAAATTGGTAAATGAATCAAAGAAAAGAAAGGGTTTAGTAAAGAAATTAAACAGTGTTTTCATACAATAAATATGTTGCGCTAGAATTGTATGGAGGGGAGTTATAGTAGCAGGGTTAACATATAGTAATGATGCATTTTGTGTTAGTAAAAGGGTATTAGATTATTTAGAGAAAGTACAAAGGGAAGAGGAAGACGTATTAGATGCAGAGGTATGGACAGCAAAGGAGGCAAGTCAAGGATAAATGGGATGGTCAAGTTTTTATATGAGAGATGCAAAAAGTAAAATGAAAATGTTTGGTAGGTTGAAGTTTATGGATGATAAAAGAATAGCCAAAATAGTATTTAATTGGGTTATGAGTAAAGGGCAGGCAACAAGATGGGCGAGAAAGGTAATGTGGTATGCAAAGGATTTGGATAAAGAATTTATATCAGTATACTTTGTATAAAAGATGGGATGATTGTATTAGGACTGTTGAGTGTTATAGTGGTAAGGAATGGGATAAAAGAATAGATGCATTAATAAAGAATAGGGAGTTGGAGAGATGGAGAACTAATATGGAGAGTAAAAAGAGTAAATATATATAGAAGTAAATGGAACATTGGATGTAAGTTAATTTATGATAATAGTACAGACAGTAGCTTATTGTTTAAGGCTCAAATGGGATATTTAGCAACAAGAGAATATACATGTAAATGGAAAAATATGGGTGATTTAGTTTGCAAATTGTGTAAGGAAGATATAGAAAATATTAGGCATCTGTTGATTGAATGTAAATGCTTTAAAGCAGAAAGGGTACAAATTAAGAAGTTATATGAGAATAAATATGAACAAAGTGATTATACAGAAAGTGGGTTATTGGTTTTTATGCTGGGTTTGGGAAAAGATAAGGTGGATTTAGATATAAAGGCCTTAGAGTTGACAAAGTTTATGTTGTGGACATAGGATGGAGCAGATTATGGGAATGCTTAGGGTGGAGAATGGACAGGGGGAGGTAAAGTGTCTTGTAAGTCTCTCTGGGCATAGTTGCTGAGAGATTCTTAACTTTGTTTAAGGAGTAGCCACGGTACATCACATCACCTGTTTTAAATAAAATATGTTTACATATTTCACTCCTTAAACTGGTATTGACAATATATAAGTTGAAAATTTTCATAAATGTTAATTAAAATAAAATAGCTTAAAAAGTAATAAGATTGATTCAAACATTCATGCTTTCTTTCAAATAAACCTCTACATAAGAAGATGAGGTAAAGAGAGAAAACAGTCATTCTTTTCTCTATAAATGGTTTGTCTTGTGCTTTGGATTGAGGGCATTTTTTGTAAAAGTTGGCCTACTATTTTAATAGCTTGTGTAAACATAGGAAATGGTGGTTATGTGATGTTTAATATTTTATTTACTTAATAAACCAGTAATTTGAGTATTACTCCTGATATGTATATAATCATTAAATTCAGTCAATACTTGGTCAATAACAATCTCGATCTGTTGCCAAGGCAACCTTTAAAAACAGAATCCCTTAATATATAAAATGAACAAAGCTAAACTTAATACATTAATGTTGGAAATTCTAGCCAAATAGTAGGAGTATTAAAATTCCAAAGTGAATTAATTTAAATGGGAACATAGTTTGGGGTTTTTAATAATTCTATAATTTCTTTAAAGCTTGCAGTGTTATTAGAGGCTAGAAATATATATTGTAACAGAAGTTGGTGGGAATGTGAATTCACATTGAGCATCCAAATATTGGGAAGCCAATTTATTTATAATGGTAAATAATATATACATATATATATATAATACAAATTGTCCATTCATTAAAAACTTTTAATAAATATAATGGTAATTAATGATTATATACAGTTTTTCAATCTGCAGAAAGCACTTTCATTTAATTCCTTAACCACCATTAAATTAAAAAAACAATGGAAGCAAATGTCATCAACTCAAATCCTGTCAATCCTGAATTTTAATGTTAGCAGCTTGTCTTTATATTCATTTTAATTGTATTAAGAAAAATTAAGGAAGCAATTTTAATAAATAGAAATGAAATGAATATAGTTAATAAACAAGCTGCTAATGTTAAAATTTGGGATTTGAGTTGATGACGTTTGCTTCTGTTATGTTTGAATTTAATGGCCGTTTATGAAGGTTAAGGAATTAACTGAAAGTACTTATGCAGATTGAAAGACTGCATGTAATAGTAATTACCATTGTATTTTTTTTGTTATTATATTTATCCTATTAAGTCTGGTATCATGGTATTTAATAAAGCTTTAATAATAAGATTAATCATAATTCAGTAATAGTATCTGCTTTCTTTGATAATGAAAGAAATCGTAATCCTATGTTTACTATTAACTTGAAAAACACTACAATTCTTCACGTGAAATGAAATCATAATAAAATAGAGGCAATTTTATTTGTAATGGGTATTGGTAATATGTATTATCATTGTTAATTCTTTATTATTTTGTATTATTATTAAAATAATCTATAATGAGTCTTTATTTGATTAATGACACAGAAGTGCACATGTAAAATTTAAAGGATGACAAAGGGGAATGGTGTTATAGATATTAAAACTTGTAGAACCAATCTAAATGTATAGATTGTGAGGGGTTTTTTTTGGATTGAGTAACATTTATAAAAGAAAAATGGTTTTTGTTTAGCATTGCTAAAAGAATTTGAAATTTCATTATATAATTTAGAGATCATTTTGATGATGATAAGATTCAGGTGAGTTTATTTTCTGTTCTATTTTTTTTGTTTTTGTTTTATACATGTGTGTGTACTTACATTGAGTTTTGTTTATCATCATTCCACATATGTTTGGAATTGTTAAGAAATCAAAACTCTTATTAACATTTCTCTAATTAAATAATTTTGCTCACCGAACATGTTATATCTGCAGGGAATTTAATTTATGTAAAACCATTATTTTTCATTCTGGTTCTGTAATCTAACTACATAAAAAGTATAGACCAACTTTGGGTCTTAAATTAGCCAGTCACATACTATTCCATGTTCCATTATATAACAGTGATCCACCATGAGTTATCATCTTTCCATTACTTGATGATCCATTATATAAAATTAGTGCACTGATGTGAGTCCAATGATAATGCACATGATTCATCAAGAAATAAAAATATAGTTAAATGCATAGAGATTTAACTTTATCAGTGAAAAGGTGACTGATTTGATGACTACGGTAATATTTCTGAATCAGTATATGAGCTTTGTAGCAACATGGTTTAGTTATTCATTACCAAAGATTTACGATGCTATTGTCTGGATTATAAAATGACATAAAATGTGGCCATGTGTTTTATGCCTTCATCTATTCCCTTCAGTTTTATTACTGTCATGAAATTGGTTTCACTGTCTTGCATAGTTTGAATCAGTTCAAATGTTTCAGCAACAGTTTTGACAACTTTAAAACAAAATTTAATGTTACATGTACAATCATGGGTTGAAATATGAAACATTTTTCCAATTCATAGTAATCATGATATAAACTTGCTAGTGGCTTAAAATTTTTGTAGTCAATAGCTCATCTATGTAGTGTGGTGGTATGAAAAGTAGAGCTGCTTTAACCTAACCTAGATATGCAGGTAGAGGGGGTTCGAACCTCATCTACTCCAGATTGCTACAAAGCAACATACTCCCCAAACCTCACTAGAATTTATTCCTAATGTATGCCTGGTGGTCAGGGAGAGAAGAGACCACAAAAAGGAATTTTTAACATATATAATGATCAGGTTTACATACATATATCAAAAAACAATACTACAAGGTTTTAATTATAGTGAATGAAAGACAAAAGAAACTTTTATTATTTACATTTGAAGAATTACACAAAGCTTTATTAATTGTGCTGCAGGCTATTTTCCTGCAACCATATACAGATATGTAGGAAAATCCCCTTAATATCATGTGAACAAAAATATATAAATTTATATTATAATTTTAGGGAATATTTCTAGACAACGGTCAGGTTACACAATTTAAAGAGGGAGACATAATTTCATTAACTCTATAGTGAGAGCACATTATAATAAATAAATGGTTAAATCAACTAAACATATTTTGGTCGCATTCAAAGTATAGCCCTCTTCTAAAAATTAAATAGTGACCCCCCAACAGGTATTTTCAGTTTTGTTAGAAACATTTCAATATTTTAAAGAAGGCTTTTTAAAATATTGCATCCCAAGGTAATCAAATATTGTGAGCTAGGATGGGTCCTGGACATGATGTCAAAACCAAGAGGCTAACATATGGTCTGGATAGCTCTCCATCTCTAAACTGAATTAGAGAAAATGGAATTTCATTCACTAACCATGTTTTATTGCTTAAGTCCAGTTATGTATTTATATATGTATAAATATTTGAAAGAGATGAGATCCAATTTTACTAATCTTCATTGTGATTCCAAGGCAGGTATATTAGCCCATGTAGTCTTGGTAAAAGAGTACACTGAACACATGTCGAGACACCCACAAATCACCCCAGAAAACAATACAAATACGATCAAACGACCTTTAAATTAAAACAAAAACCATTTGCAAAAATAATTATATAATCTATATATAAAACATTACAAAAGTCTAACCAAACAGAAAATCCGTTATAAAATAATTCTTATGTTCCCTTTATAAACTTGAGATCACTTATACAAAAAGGGCGGATATTTTAATGATTAATTATAATTTAATCCGTCTAATATGTAATTCAAAAACTTTTATATATATTGGCAACTGTACACTCTCTTTTTTTTTTTACAAATAGAATAAATACAAATGCTTATTTTATTTTATGCTCTTCATGAAGAAATATATATTTGTAACCCTTCCATAGACTTAAAAAAAAAGGAACCCATAATAACAGAAAACATTGGTGGGGATCTTCTTTTTTTCTTTTTATTAAAAAACTAAGTAGAATCTTTAATAGCTAAAAGTAGAATTTTTAGTAGTTAAAAAATGTTTTCTAAAAAGAGAGATTTGCGCTTTCTGCGATTTGCTTTCTCTTTTTCTTTCTTTAAAAATAAAACATGCAAAATGAAATACTTAATTATAGGTGTATAATGGTGATCAAGTTTAGTGAGGAATTTTTCACTTAAATTAAGAAGATACACCATTGCTTTTATATGAATAAGGAATTTTTCACTTAAATTAAGAAGATACACCATTGCTTTTATACGAATTAAACCAACACCAATTTAAATAAAAAATTTATAGAAATATTATTGACTTAACATAGGTATACAATTTCCAATATCTATATATAAAAAAACAACATGAATCTAGATTTAATTTGCAATTACAAAGAGGTTTTTAATTTATGCGATAGTTACCGGTAAATAGAGGAGGTGGGTCAAGATGGGTTCATTTGATGTTTTTAGCAGGTCTTATCAGTTTTTCAAATTTGTTTTATGTTTTGATGGCAGATATTCACTGATACAGGTCGGGCATTGGTCATTAATACAGGGCAGGCACTTTAGTTCTCTGGCTGGCTCACATGGTTATAAACGGACATGGGAGTGAAGGCATTACTCATGCATTTTCGCAGAGCAACACACTAGATTTCTTATATATATATATATATTGAAACAGATATACTGTTCCCCGTGTATATATATTCAAAAGACCTCCCCCATTTAAAAAAGACTAGCATGATTTGATCAAATTAAAAAAGAAATAAAGTAAAAAAGTTTATAGTTAAAAGAAAATCATTATTGATTTTATAGTTTCAAATTATGATGTAAATAAAAGCTGGCAGTTATTAAAGATATTTTTAATTTTTGGAACAATGTTTTCAAATAAAGTGTTATGTCAGCTTGAGGCAGTCTTAATCAATTGAAAAACATGGCTTAATCTTTATGCTTTCTTATCTATCCCACTAAAAAAGTAGATTATCCAATCATTATGAAAAGAAAGGCAATCGGGCTTAAATGAATGCAATATGCAAATTAGGTACAGTGGGAAAAGACTGTTTAATCAGTCCAATAATCAGATATAAATAATCAAGTTGCAAATTCAGAGGCAGATTAGATTTGATTTTAAAACAAGAGACTTTGAAAGAGTTTTAAAAAGTTTTTCCAGAGAGATTTTAAGGAGATCAAATAGTTATATTTTTTCCAAAGAGATATTTTTCAAGTAGCTGTTAAAAAAGAATTTTGAAAAAAAAAAAGATTTCAATTTTAAAAGGATATTAAAGAACCTCTGTTAATGATGGAAAAAGAAAGCTTTATTAAGGAAATTATAACGATGGAAAAATAAACCAACAGCTTCATCTCTTCGTTCTAAGCCATGATTTTTTAAGATTTGCCTGGATAATCATCATGAAAGGGATTAATACCATTTAGCTTAAATAAAATGACCTTTTTTGAAGGAACAAACTAAATAAAGGTAATGATTTTATGAAAATATTCGAAATTATATGTGTTTTTTAAAAGACAAACAAAATGTCTTTACTATAAATAAAAAAAAAGAATTATTAATAAATATAGCTACATGAAAATACTCATCTGAATATTGATTTTGTGGGAGTAATTTAAACCACATTACTGGATTTAATAAATCTAATGAAATACTATATGGACTCTAAATGCTTACCTGCATATTGAAATAAAATTACAAATGCTTAATACTTATCTGAATGTTGATTTTGTGGGAATAATTTAAACCACATTACTGGATTTGATAAATTTAATGAAATATTATATGGACTCTAAATGCTCATCTGCATGTTGATATAAAATGACCAATGCTTAATGATTATCTGAATATTGATTTTCTGGAAGTAATTTAAACCACATTACTGGATTTGATAAATTTAATAAAATATTATATGGACTCTAAATGCTTACCTGCATATTGAATAAAATTGCAAATGCTTAATACTTATCTGAATATTGATTTTGTGGAAAGAAAATAACGAAACTTATGCACATAAATGCACTCCTCTCTGTGAAGTAACCAACTAAACTGCTTCCAACCTTTTCATAAATGAAATGAAAATGAGTCATCACTTAGATATGAATGAACTTTATTAGAAATTGCAAATTAATTGTTATTAAATAAAATTATTGTTACTAAAAATTAAATCTTAGTTATCCAGTTGTTCAATTCTATTTTGTTTTTGTTGCATCACTCATCATTCAGTGCACTTGTTCATGAGAATCTCATGCCTCCTGAGCTACGTTTGGCATAACTAGACCTAGGTAAGTCAGGTTGTAGTGAGATGGAACTCTAGTAGTGCCATTTGGAAAACCAAACATATAAATGTCGAGATGCTTCCAGCCTCTATGGTGCTACATCCTGTGATGAGCAGGAAATATTGTTGTAGGGGGGGGTAACATCTGCATTGGATAATTCCAATAGATAGTTCCTTCCTGCAACATGCTCATCAGGAAATTGTTACAACTGAGGTAATAAAGGATTGTGTGGTGGTCTGGTTACAATATATATATATATATATATTATAACGGAAATGGTTATTCGTACGGTTGATTAATTATTTGTACCTTCAACTATATTTATTTCGATTATTTTATTCTATATTATACTTATTTATTATATCCATTTATTCTTTTCATAATTTTTATTTCTATCCATTTATTGTTTACAACTTAGATTCTTTATTATTTATTATTTTAACCAACACCGTTACAATACAAGCAGAGAGCTAATACAGATACAAACTTAATTTCATATCTATACCCTTGATCGAACCCCAAGGCAATACGTACATATTATCTTGGCGTTATTTTTCCCGACAAAGATACCCTCGGCTGCTGAACAACGCAAACTATTTCAAAGAAACTTAACGAATGTCCAGCGCTTGCTATTTATTTTTTAGAATTGGGATTTTGCACGAACAAGCAGCACATGATTACCTTTAAAAAAAAAATCAGAATTACCCTTTAATTACTAATTACAGTTTCCTTCCTGTCGTAGCTTGGTGATAGGAAAATAAAGCAAGGACACGAAATTTAATGATAAATATGTTTAATACTAATACTCACACTTGATATAAAAAAATACATTATAATAATAATAACAAAAACACACTTATAAAATACATGGCTATAATAAATATATGCAAATAGATCAGATATAAAAGTTCTTAAAGTCCAGTTGATAGAGTTCTAATTTTCTCAAATCATTAATTTTATATTCAATTATGGATAGTAGACAAATGAAAATGCATGCATGCTTTTACCTAGGCTTTGTTGTAATTGTCCCATGGGTATTTCTTCCGAGCACTCTTGATTAACTTCCTCAAATTGTGGGGTTATTTCATCCAGTTTTCTGGTTAATTCTTTAGGTTGTTTCAATCGACAGCTACAGAAGCGGCGGTCTCTCTAGCAGGTCAGGCAAAGATCTTACATTGCGAGTCAGTGATGAGACGGCTCGAATCCGAACCTACGTCCCTTTAACGCCACTAGCCATGCACTTCTTCCATTTTCTTTTAGCTGTTGCTTCTCTAAAGTCTCTACTAGCAATGCCAGACAAAATTGTAATTTTATTAATCTCTTTCTTTGTTCGTTGTTTTTCAAATTTTTAATTAAGACTTAGATTCCCAACCAATTCTTATCATTATGTTTCTTTGTTTAATTAGTGGCTGGAATGTAAGTCCCAATTAATTTAACAGATCAGGCAAAGATCTTCCGTTGATAACATTTCTTTGTCCGTGGAATTTAATTTGTCCAACAGACTTTCACACCTACGGCCATATTGTTTCTTTTTATATATCACATATTACATTTATTTTATTTAAAGTTTACAATTCATTCATTTTTTTCTTTCACATTTACGTTTTACATTTATTTTAATTTGTTATAATATATTTTTTTAAAAGAGAGAAGAAACGCATTTTTTTATGCATCCACTTCCCCTCTCCCACAATAAACAAAAATAACTTTCTAGCATTTTTTACAAGAGAGTCAGAGACACATTTCTTTATTTATGCAGCCCCCCTCCCCTTCTCTTACTATTACAAAATCCACAGTAATTTTGACATTAGAATTTCAATTTTTCTTTTCCTTCCTTTTTCTTTAAAAAAATTTATTAGCTAATTTATTTCACCTTTATTACTTTCTAATTTTATTAATAAATATATATGACGACGACTTTACGTGGTCGTCACATTATATATATATGCTGAACAAATAGACTATGGCTTGAAGTAAGTACAGCAAGCAAGATTTCCCAGTGTTGTAAAATTCTTCAGCAAATTTCTTCCTGCAAAAATTCTTAATATAAAACTAATTCTTCAGTAAGAGCTACAGCAGGGGTAAGAGAGAGAACAAAAGAAAAATTCTTTGTTTATACTCTTTCCAATTATATTTTAATCTACTCATTAGTAGCGAATAATGCCCATTGCTTGAAATTTTCCCTGCTATCTATTATTTTATCTAATTAAAAAAACGTTTTATAAATTAAATTCCTTTTCTTAATGGATTTTATTTAATTAAAAGATTTACCTTATCTATTTCTGCCATCATATATTTTAAAAATAATTACAAATACAAATTTAAACTATTTTATTTCATTAACTTTTTAAAATAATTTCCTTCTTCAACTTATAACTATTTGTGCAGGTCATTATTTATTTTAAGAAAAAGAACATACATTCATTGTGGTTGTACTTAGGGTCTTAGCTAGACCACAGTGCATGGTGAAGCCGGCATATATATAATTATATATTGTAATCCAGTGCTTTTGGCACTTGGTTTTATTTAGCATTATTTCTGCATGAAACCAATGCTATTCTTTAAAAAAAAAGATAAAATAAAAATAGTAATAATTGGTTAGTAAAGTGTGCTATTCATTTACCTAGACATGGTTTGTGTGAATAAATGATATATTTCCTAATGCAATATCATGTTTTTAAAATGATATGAATAATCTAAGTAAGGTGGTGTTATAAGAGCAGGTTAGTATAATTTAAAACAAATATAATAAACTGTAGTTAATTCTTAGATGGTTATAGAAAGAAGAAAAAACCATAAATGTCAATTAAATAATTTTAAGATGTCTTATTCTAAGGAACAGTAACTTCTGGTAAATTCATTTGTAGAAAATAATTTATGTATAATTAAAATCACAGATAATTATTGTTGGTTTAAATGTATTTATTATTTTCATTATTAAACTACTTTGTAATAGATTTTAAATAATACTGAAAACTATATGATTGTAATAAGTTTTTCCTTTCTTTTGTTTATGTCATAACCAAGTGATTATTTTTTTCTTGGAAGAGGTCACTAGAGTTAAAGGAATGACCAATTTTATACTCAAAATCATTATTTTTAGATGGTCTGCCTTCTGCATTTCAAAGAGATAACAGTGCTGAAATTTGGTAACAATTTTTTAAAATTTTCAGAAATAAATGTATAATCAAAGGAAAGTTCTATTCACAATGCGTTGCTGAATCTTTTGGTAAGATATCTTGAATTTCAATGCCATCTTTCTGTTTCAAAACTTTCTACATTAAGTAATTGTCACATCTTAAAAGTTGGACATTTTTTTTATTAACAAAGCCAAGAAAAATGAAATTAGCTGAGCATATTAATCAATTTATTATTTTATCTAAATTAAAGAAAACAAATATTTTCCAAGTGGGAAATAATTATTTAGTGACATTATTATTTATTAATATTTTCTTGGTGTAGGAAAAAAATAATTAAAATGAATATTAAAAGAAAAGAAAGAAAAACTAGGAACATTTTTTAGTGCTTATTCTAAGAATATCATCTGCATTTCTAAATAGTGCCATTTTATCCATTGAAATATATTTTGTTCACCACGAATTGTCTAAAAAAAAATAAAAAATTTATAATCATAATAATACTAAGCTATACACCTGTATTTTTTTTAAAAGCAAAAAGGAAAACTTTCTTGATGTAATTATGAAAATTAACTACGTGCATTCTTTAAGGGAAAATTACTATTGGAAAAAAATAAAATTCTAAGATTATGAACGAGAACTGAATATCTTTAGTGACTTAAGAATAAAATAAAATTATATATTATACTATATACAAGGTGAAATTCTTATAACTTCACCCATTCTATAATCAACTGCAGTTATTGTCATAATAATCTATAGGAAAAGTGAGCATTTTCATCCATAAGTAAGCTAGCTAAGTATACGTATCGTCTTTAAATAATGTGTATGTTTATCATCGCAGTTATTCATATTTTTCGTTGGAATCCAAGCCTTATGTTTATAACAATTGAGTATTAATCTTCGGTTCTACTATATATTTTTATTTACATGTTTATTATTATAATTGCTGAATAAAAGAAAACTTTTCATTAGAAAGAAAAAACAAATGCGTTTATTACACTCAGTGCTTTGTTAAATGTGACCGGATGAAAACTCTTCACCTGGACAAACAGCTCAATAGAAAATAGCTCTGCTAATGAGATAATGTGTATTTGTTTATTTAATATTTTTTAAAAGAAAAACTAAGTGGTAAAAATTTTATTTTGTGTTATAATATCAATGTATGCTGAGGTTTCTATCTGTCACGTAATATTTAATGATCTTGTAATGATAAGTGTAGGTCTTACTATCATTACCCCTGGATTCAGTTTGTATTTAATATGAAGTAATACCTATGAAATACATCTGATTTATTAAATGCAACTGGAGATATAAACTTGGCATCTTAGCTACTTAAAAGAAAAATGTTTCATTTTTTTAATGGGTAAAAAGTAAATTTATCAGAAGTAACAATCAAAGAAAAAATGCTATAACAAAATAGTTCTTGTTTAAAGATTCAACAGAATTTATATTATATTAATTTAGTAATAGTTATTCTTTAATAGCATGTCCACTTTATTTAGTTTAAACTAGTATGCTACCAATTACTTTTGAATATTCCTTCATTAAAATTAAAAATATTATTATTTTCTCCTGTCATATCCATTGGTTTCAGATATTGATTTAAATATACATTGTAACAGGTTTATTATGATTAGGGTGTTTTCTTATCTTGCCTAAGTGTAGAATCGATATATGCTTAATATCAGCATATTTAATACTTATAATGTATTTTATTTTGTGGGATGAAAATGATCTCCCCAAAATACTTTATTTTCCATGGAAGGATTAGTTTTGATACAAGGTTATGGTAGGTTTGATAGTCCAGATGATCGATTCTCATGAATAGAACAATCCATAGTTGATATAATATTTAGTAAACTTAAGGTATTTTTAAATCCCAAAAGAGGATTATACTTGGTGCGTATTCGTTTTCTTTAGGTGGTGAGGATATAGGTTCCACACCTATACATTGTATGCCTGAGTAATAGGCAAGAAACCACTAAATACTACTGTGTATTATTTTACTCTGCAGACATTAGTTGTTATTCTGCATTCCTCATGTGAAATTAAAGATAGTTCCACCATAGAAGGTGTTGATTGTTGTGCTTTTTTAAAAGTTATGGCAAGGATAAATGTTAGGTTTGAGGTGTTAGTTCCTCAAGGTGCACTTTAGTATTAATAGTGCCTTAGTAATTGAGATCAATATCTGTATTGTGCTACTGAATCTTGCTAGTAGTTGACAAGCAAACCAATGGAGAAAGTTAAGTTAAAATTGCGTATTTTAAAACGCTTATTTATTGGAGGAATATTCAAACACAATATTTAGTGTTAGTTAATAATTCAGAAATATTCATAGTTTGAATTACACTTATACGTAACTTAGGTGGACATTAAGTTAAATGTGAGATGGTGAGTGCGACTTCTGATAAATGATCTATAATTAGTAATAGGTTGTTCAATTATAAACAATAACTTGATTAACTTTATTAGGAATAAATTTAATATTTTGCGTACTTCATGTCATAGTATTAATCAATAAAAAACAAAATAGTTAGTCAATAACTTTAAGTAAAAGATTTATAGAAAGTTTACCAAAATTATAGATTAGTGTATTAGTAAATGAGATGCACTTATTAGCTAGTCAATCCAATGCAATAGCATGATTGCAAACATGTGAATTTATAATTTTAATTTATACCTAAATAATAGATCGATTAATATGAAATTTTATGGGTAGTATTAATGTTATATTATCTGATAAATTTGTATATTTGTTTCGTTTTGTGTTGGTAATAAATTGTAGTCTTTTCAATATTCGTTGTGAGTTCTTTTTTTTTTTTTATGCCAAATATAAATGTGTTTGCAAAATATTTGCAAAACATTTTCTTGAATCAGAAATCATTCCAAACATTAGAAATCTTAATATACCAGATAAAACAAATTTATGCAGATCTGAATATTTCATTTCATTTTGTTTTAATAATAATTATTTATAGAATTGCAAACTTCAGACTAAGCATCATTTAATTGTAAGAATGAATTTATTTTCAAGTTATTAACCCTGACTTCACATTATTCCAGTTATATTTAGTTAAATTGTTGAATTAATTAGACTTAGTTAATTTATTGTGTTGTCATGGATGATGGAAGGATACAAAAAGCACCCTCGTCTTTTTATTATTCGGGCTGAGATTCAGGATAAAAGGGCTGTAGTATTCAAATTTTATGTAATTATTTATGTCATTGTTGATCATATTTATCACCCCTTTAAATTATTATAATAGTTGTTATGATATATGAGCACACATTAACTTTGAAGTAAAGTGAATGTTTCCTATAGCTTACCAGAATACCAGTCATATGTGACAGCACAGGACTGTAGAGTTTTTTTTTTTTTTTAATAAAGTAGACAAAGAAACCCTGAGATTATTACTGTCATTATAATTATTCTTTAATTAAGAAGTGATCAATTATTGTTGATATTACAATTGTGGTGTGGCTTAAAAGAGTTTAACTTACAATTGTGCTATAAGAAAAGTATTTTCAGATCATATTGGCAAATGGTTTACATAATGGATATTTTTTTTTTTTTGGTAACATTAACAAGTATATAAGAAGTTGTCATCATTGTTGAAAAATGCAAATACTTATAGCTCAGAGAATGTGTTTTTGATAAAGAGAGGATGTTGTTTTATTCTAAATTATTAATTAGGGAATGATGGCAGTTTTTCTATCTTCCCAAGATATTTATTTTACTCATGACAATTTAGTTTATGATTTTAATTCCTTTCTTTGTCTTAACTGCATATCTCCGCAGCTGAATCGTTTATAAGTAACTGACGACTGAGCTAGGCCGAGTATATACATTGGTGAGTTTGCAGTCACCGAATATACTTTATTAGGTTAGAAATGGGACGCCCAATTATAGGGGCAATTGATGTACTTAGATTGACTAAACTAAACTATATTATAGTTACTAATTCTAGAAGGTTCAAAATATTTTATAGTTAATAATTTTATTTAGAAGGTTAGAATATATATGCACAGTTTCAGTAGGTATGTAACAAATATAGATAACACTGTGTGCAGCTTAGCAGAAAACCAATTATCTTTTCACTGGAACATTATATATAATGGAAAGTTAAGAAATAAGGCAGCAATTTAAAATGTTGGCAGAATAAAACACATTTAAGAGGGAAATGCTCTGAATAATTTATTAGATAGACAGGTGATTCAAAGAGTTAAGTAATGACCCAGTATTAAAGTATCTTATTTCTAAAGAAATTTCATCTATTACTTTATACAATGCTTTCTTTACAATCCACTGAGTTACGATTGCCCCAGCAATCTTTTTTTTGAAAAAGAGAAATATGTTTATTTCTGTTATTATTACTAATAAATATAATTCAATGTAACTGAAATACCATTTGTACAGTTGTTCTCAGAAAAAGTTTGTTGACACTTTAATTATTAGTAAGAGCAAAAATCCTGTAGTTATTTGATTTCTTTTTTTTGAATACAAATATTTTATTTGATGATTATATTCACTTATAAATTTATAAGATTCCACGTTGCATTGTAAGTTATATGAGGTACTAAACTCATGTCTCTTTTCTTAATTAATTTTAGTTTTTCAATAAAAATTTGTTGAGGATCAGATACACTCATGTCAAATAGGAGTGTACATCTAACCAGCCATAAACTGTATGCAATAAAAGCAGCACTTCTAATAATTGCATATTCACCTGTTGAGATGCCATTCATAAGAGTGATGAACAGTGGAGGTTTTATTTGATATAATGATTGAATTAAGATTCTGCAATTTTGCAAAGCAATGCATTTGTTAAAGATGTGAGGTATAGTATTATTATCCCTGTGACAAATAGAGCATGTTGTATCCAAAGATTTAAATCCTCGATGCAATACTAAGAAGTGATAAGTAGGAAGAGCATCTAGTTCCAGTTTGATAAAAAAAAATCAAAGTACTGTGGCTCAAGATACCATCTCTTGAATTTTTTGGTGAGACTAAAGTTGGTAATATTGAGTGTTAATATATTAGGGGAAATATTTTCATTGATTAGGAGGTATGCATCACAATATCTAATTTTGGATGTTTTTATGTGGCTGGATGATGCGATCATTTTTGAAATATCCACTAAGACTTTAGAGAGCCAACAATTTGGAAGTGGAGATGGAGTATCCATAGGATGTATAAATAAGAAAGGGGAGTCCTGTGGAAAAAAACATAGTTTATAAAAAAGATTGTTGGAACGTTGGAGCTGAAGTACCTGAAGTGTGTGAAGAGATAAACCATTTAACTTGGAAGGTTTTTGAATTTTCTTAAGGCTAATAGCAACAGTTTTTCTCTTCCACAATAGTTTAAAGCACAGGGAGTTGATATTATTAATAAATTTAACTGTAAAAGTAATAAACGGCATATAATAGGCAATCCTGGCAAACAGCAACATGTTAAAGCAGTTTTGGCATAAAGAGACATGTATACCCTGGATAGGGAATGGATTAATTTATCAGCTGAATTTAGAATATTATTTTGAATCAACTTTCTCATTGCAAGTGTAGAAAGGCTAAATAGTAGGCCCAAAAATTTCTGAGGCTTAGCTGAGAAAAGTTTTGGGAATTGTGTTTCCCAAGGAATGCCTCCATGCTGCTGATTTTTTAATGTTAAAATTTAATCCTGACTCTGAAGAGAATAAGTTCATTAGTTGAAAAAGTTTTGGAATGAATTTATAAGATGGTAAGAACACTATAATGTCATCCATATAGGATATGTGATTAATAAATTTATTAATATTGGGAATGAAAATTCCAGGAAGATTCTGCTTGATTGATTTGAGGAATGGATTAATATAGGTGATAAACAGCAGGGAATTAAGTGGAGAGGCCTGTGGTATGAATTTATTTGGTTTAAAGGAATGAGTAAGTTTGCCATTTAGTGAAACAGCAACTTGTCTATTATTTAGAAAGTTTATAATTATATTTATGATTCCTACAGAAATCTGCATTTCATCAAGGAGGTGTATAAGATGATGAATTCTCACAGAATCAAATGCTCCAGCAATATCTAATTGTACTTTAATTGAGCTTCTTTTTCTATTACATCTGGTAAAATTGATATAATTTTAAAAAGGCTTAGAGCTTTAGTTGTTGAGGAGCCCTTTTTTTGCAAACTGAAATTTAGAAATCATTGGCAGAATCTGATTCTGGATTTTGTCTTTAATGATTGATTCAATAAGCTTTAAAATTAGAGGTGTCATTGAAATGGGTCTGAGGTTTTCAACAGGTGGTGGCATTGTGCTGCTCTTGAGAAATGGGACCATCACAATAGGATAGAGGCCTTCTACATTTAGTGGTTTAAAAGCAAGAAGACCTATCATTTTCTTAATAATAGGAACTGTATAAGCTTCTAAATGTTTGAATAAAAATTTGGGAATGCCATGGATTCCTGGATGTGTACTATTTGGTATTGAAATAAGTTTTTTTTTTTATATCCAGCTCTAAAATGTTGTGATTAGTATCACAGGAACCGGTAAAAATAATTTGTTCAGATTGTTGTGTTACATCAACTAATTTGTTTTGATAGTAGTTTAAAATTTTATTTAACATGCAAGGCCTGACTAAATATTATCACCTACTTTAATTTCTAAAGGCACTTTCAATTTACCTTGGCAACCCAAGGCCCACATAATAGAACCATTTGAAAAACTATGGGGTTTTGCAAGGTAAAACTTTGCTTTTTTGTTGGCCAGGTAGTCGTGTATGTTAACATATTGTTGTTTTAATTCAATAATGCCTTGTATTGAGGCAGGCATAGGAGGCATTTCTTTTAACGTTTTGCTGATAGTATCAGTTTTTTGTAATAATGCTAAGGGAGCTTTATTTTTCCTTGTATAATACAAAATTAATGAACTTAAAAATATTTATGAATGAAAACCAAGCTTCAGCCAGGTTCATGGAAAGGATATTTATTTTCCTGAAGTAGATGTATGCTTCAGAAATTATTGCTTCTGGAGCTGTTGATTTTAATAAAATTCTAATAGTAGATTTCAACTGTGCACATGCTTGAAGTGGAATATAAATTGATAAGGAAAGTCAAATAACCAAAAATAGAAAGTTTGTAGGATTTCTTAGACCAAAAGGCAGTTATACCAATTATTTATGGAAAAGATGGAAAATAGTAACGAGAAAAAAGATCCAGAGAAAGAAGTACTGGATAACTTCCAAAAGTTATTGTAAAGATCATGTAGTAAGTATGGAAAAATGTTTTCTAAAGATGATGTAGAATGTCACGAAAAGCTTGCATTAAGCTATTTCCCTTAGATGAGTGACTCCCACGTGTGTAAATGAATTTTCCTTATTTTATTTTAATTCAAGAATTAAAATATAACGTTTGTTGCATTGACATTTGTTTTATTACTTTGATGTTTAATATTTAATAAACATAACAAATGTCAGAGATCAATTTATCTGGCATCCCAGATATATACATGTAGTTTTCTTGTGTGATCGAAGTGGCATCGATCATAGTTTGTTAAATACATAATATTAATTTATTCAAACATTAAAGTGTCTTTCTTGTAAATTCCTTTGTCTAGGTCATTGTTTAATCATATGATAAAATACCGTTTCTTTTCTTAAACCCATTATGTAATTGTTTTTTCAAACATTGGCATATATATAAACTACACTACATATGTATTAGCGTGACATCCCATAATAACCACAGATTTAAGCATAATGAAACTATTCTAGCATGAACTATATAAATAATGTATGTTTAGAATAAATTGTTTTTATATAATATTAAATTAAAGTATCTTTTAATCATATCCAGAGTTTGAATCTTTATTTTAGTTAGTTTTTAAATATAAAAGAGTTTTATGTAATTATATATTATTTTAATTCTTATATCTCATTCGGATTCATCATCAACAGTCTTAGTTTGAGTCTTTTTACCACTGTCTGATGTCAGGTACAATATATATATATATTGAAATGGGATGGGGTGGCAGGAAGTAAGGTTGTACCTGGGGTGATGGAAAATCATCATCAGCCCCAAGTCAATACAAAATCAATAATTTACAAGAAGTATACTATATAACATAGTATTTTATAGGAGCATGAGATTACAGAATCTCTGAGATCATTGAGAGATCAGAAAAGCAACTAAAAGCATAATTAACCATCAACCAGCATTATAAGTCAAAGTAAGCATGAGTAATACTCAAAATAAACCACTCATCATCGTGGATGATCAACAACAAAAAATCAATACAATAAATCAGAATAAAATCAACAGTCCATCTTGTAGCTGGATTTGAACAATAAAAAATATAAATCAACAGTCATCCTTGTGACTGGATCAGAAATGGGTCTTTTGTAGGCCAGACTAACCCTTGAGCCTTTGCCAGCTTAGGTAATTATTTAAACATTAATTTGGAGGCACAAACTAAGTGCTCATCTATCAGAATACATAACCAGAAAAATCTAAACCATAATTCTGGGATATTAAAACATATTGATCATCATCAATGCTCAGGCCATGTGTACTGGCCAACTATAAACTTAACTTCTACTAATACTAAATTAAAATCAAAAGGTAGTGCATGGGCTTTAAAGAATATAATCTTATGTGCCAACCAGGATGATGACGATTGATCATCACTGGGTGTCCCAAAAGCACTAACATACATCCTCATTTATATATTTATCCCCTGCTTGAATTTAGCTCAGAGAACATAAGCTCTATTACTGTGTGTGACCCTGAGATGATGCAATACAATTTTTTAACAGTTGGATACAAGTTATTAATAATAAAAAAAATAAAAAATTGAAATTAAAGTTTATAAAAATAAGATTACACACATATTAGTTTTCTAATTTTGATTACTATACAAAATTTAAAATGATATTGTGATTTATATAATTACTATTCAATTCAAGTTATTAACATTGATTTACAATGTCCCTCAATGAGTTTACACGAATGCATATATATATATATATATCCACACAGAGACGCGTGTTTTATAATGTACAATGAAAACATGTCAATTAGTTATTAAAAAATGATTAAATTTTACAAATGTGTGATAATTGACAAGCATTGGTATTTGCCACACAATTGACAGATATATGCTCACATACAGGTGTGTGCATGAAATTTCTGAACATATTTGACCTGTCACAAAATAATTATTAAAATCTTAAGTTATATAAAATACAATAAATGATTAAGTAAAGTTTCAGTTAAATGGTATACATTTTACATACTAGGTTTACTGAAACACATATATATAATTTGCACAGACGTGCGAAATATTAATTTACCTACATAACATTTGTATTTATCACAATAAAATTATTAAAGATTATTTTCCCAATTTAATTCTCTTTGCTGAATATAGTCCTTTACTTTAAAATAAGAACTATCAAATTTTTGACAGTTGATTGATTTAAAATGTCTTTCTTTTTTCTAGTCTAAAAGATTTTTGGAAACTTTTTTTTGGCTATTAATTATAATGTTGTTTGTTTGTTTTTTCCAAATTATAGATATAAATTTAAACCTTTTTTTCTTTAATAAACGATTTTAAGCTAATATCATTATATATATCTATCACTTATAACAATGTCATTTTACTAAGGAAATTATTTAAAATTTCGTTATTATAAATAATGCTACTCAACACCAGTTGTATATACATTTATCTGTGTTTCTCTGCCTTTAATATATGTCAGCATATATATAATTACTTCTTCAGCAAGCTGGGATTCCCTGGGCAAGATGGAAGATTTTTTTTGGTGAGTTTGCTGGTTTCTTGTCGGTATAGTTCAGGTAAGGGTTCCATTTAGACTAGGATTTGGTAAACTTCAGGTCAGCAAGCTATTTTGTTCTCCTTTTTTTCAGGCAATTGATTCAGAAGTGACCCAGCTTCAAGTAAATCAAAACTCCTGTGAGGAAATTAGTAGCAGCTCCTGGATCTACTGTCCTGCCTTCAGCTACATCAGTTCATGGTAGCTACTTTGCCAACTCTCTGCTACAGCCAACAACAAACTTCAGGTATCTATTTTGGGTCAGCTAATTGCTGCCACTTACGCAAAATTTTTTTAGTAGCCAGACTGACTGATATTGGTTATCAGTCCTTTTTATAATCATCTGTGGTGATAACAACACCTTGATTGAAAACAGAGTTTTATTTTTTATCTCTCTAATCCCTTTTGAAAACAAGCCTAAAATCTTTGTCAAAGTGTGATATGCATGTTTTCAGGATTTCTAATAGATAGAAATTTTGCTTAATTAATTAAAAAATTTCAAAAATACCATACTTGTTTTCAAACTTCAAAATCAGAATAATAATAATAATACAATATTTATATTTATTCAGACCTTTTAAAAAGTTTAATTTATAAAATAATATTTTAAATCAGAGTTATTATTTATTATTTTTTTATTTCAGTGAATGTAGAAAATATCTACTACAATTTTTGTCTGTGTTTATTTCTGTTTCCTTTCCTTTATATATATATATATTATTGTGTGCTATGTAACCCGACTGGTTACAATATATATATATATTATAATGATCCGGAGAATAGAGAGCTTACCATCATTTGCACTACAGGGCACCATCTAGGCATTTGAACCTAGAAAAATTTATAAAGTAGGCAGATATGTAAGTAAAAAAAAAACAAAATTTTTTTTTTTTTTAAATTTTGATTCTGGTCGTTAGCCCAAGTCACTATCTCAGGGAGTAGCAGAGATTTAGTAATATAATATCTTATCTAATTATATTTCAATATTAAAAAATAAAAAAAATAAGCCACTGCCAGTAATTAACATACAAAAATTTATTTACGCACATATATATATAAAATTTAGCATTATTATTTTAGTAATAGTTTTAACAAGGCTGTAAACCTTAGCAATGAGCGTCTGAAAAAATTGTCACTAGGGACCTCTGTAGGTCTTTAAAACACTCTTAGATCAAAACACTTCTGCTTCAGCTATTTACATATAAAAGTAGGTCGAAGTAAAGAAGGGATTCTCTTGGGGATTCTCTCTTTTCTTCATAGCGTAAGCATGTGTTTTAAAGACCTACAGAGGTCCCTAGTGATGATTTTTTCAGACGCTCATTGCTAAGGTTTACAGCCTTGTTAAAACTATTACTGAAATAATAGTGAGCGTTTAATAAAATTTATAATTACATTATTATTTTAGTATGTTTATTTTAGATTTTAATTTGATTTTATAATTTAAATTTACATTTTAATTTTTATAATATTATAAGTTTACATTTTAATTAAGTTTGCACAGAAGGATTTATAAAAGTTTGTTTTATAATGTTGAGTATAGATCGGTTACATAGATTACACGGTTAAAAACATTTCAAAGTAAACATAAACGATCAAAATACAAAATCATTGATACCATCAATTGCATAGGGAATACAAGAAACCCAATGGTGTTCTTCATAAGACACCGCATTAACACTAATAACCGAATAAATACATCTTAGATATTCACCGTAAGGTATCAGTATTTACCGAATGTCTATATATTTTGATCACCCATGAAAACCCAAAACATAATTAACCGATAACCAATCCATGCAAGCGTCTATAAACAACTTAAATTTAATGCATTTTTATTTAGTGTTGAGTATGAATAGACTACATAGATTTGCATTTGAAAGAAAATATTCTATCTTTATTTAACCTTAGGCCAAAAGTTCGCAGTCGAACTAACGCCAATTCATCTGATATATCGATGTATTCAATGTAATATGAAATACGGCAGTACAAAAAGTTAAGAGAAGAAATTGCCTCTTATCAGATAGGAATACATACATCTATCTGACAAGAAAAGCAATAAAAAAAACTCCATAGAAAGGAACTGTGGTCTCCAACTTATAATTCCTTCCATAGGCAAACGGGTAAGTGTGGTGTATACAAACAATTCTGCCCATAGCGAATCTTGCATTACATCTACTAACTACACCAATATATCCAATCCATTGACCCAATTTAACTATGAAACAAATAACCTAAGATTACCCTCCCCTAATATAACTTTATAAATCTATATAGCCATTCACGCCCGACTTAAGTTTAATATTTATATAACTAGTTTAATGAAAAACAGAAATCATAATAAAACTTAAAGAACAAATAAATAAATAAATGGAAATGATTTTACAAAAGAAATACATTAAATAAAATTATAACTAATTAATAAATAACGTTGGTCAGATAGGATTCTATTTCTTAATAAATTAAAGACTGAGAAAGTTTATATTTTAAAGTTCTTAGTGTTTCAAAATGTTTTTAAAGTTCTTATGATTTTTTTTCAACATTCCTCTTTATTCATTGCATACCATTTGGAATCCACATTAAATCCCCTGACGATCCTGTTGTCCTCAGTATAAGAAAAGCGATGTTTTATTTTTCCATTTTTTTTATAACAACTGAAGGAATTGAAAGTACGTCTTTCAATCCCTTCACCTCCAACTCTCCGACTTAACACATCTCAGTCCTCTCTTAATAATCTTTAATAATTTCCAACTTTTCCTTTTATATTAATTTTAAAGATTGACTCAACATTACGTCATCGATGATGGTGGTCTTTTCGCTAAGGTCCGATTCCATAGGGATTTCTTTTTATTTGTTAAAAGTTTCTATTGTTTTCCTATCTGACCGTTGTTTATACATTTAAATGCCCAAGGGCTTATTCACTAGGACTAATTAAAATAATCATTTCCATAACATTAATTAACCTGTTTTCCAAATCCAAAGATATATTTAAAGATAAATTTAAAGATATAATTTTATCTCCAAATCTTTTTAAAATTTAGTTTTAAACTACTCTTTTTTTAATAAAGTTTTATTTTAATAAATATTTATCTGTGCGATTTTATATATATGCAAGTTTAAGATGATTTTTTAATTTTCAGTTTTTAATTCTTAAAAAAGAAATTTTTATTGGCGAACTTTTTTTTTTTTATGTTTACTAATAAAAAATAATGTAATGTACGTATGTGCCCATTACAATATATTGTACTGGATACTCAATCCATCTTTGATCACAGAGGATGCCACCAGGTTACAGCGTATCTGGAAAATTTATTTACCATGGTCAAAAGTAGATGACTATGATGGTCTGCACTGACTAGACTTAGGGAAAAGCAAGAAATCTTAAATATTGTTCAGACAATTGAGAAATACAAGCACTAAGACCAACTACAGCCAAATTAAGTTTAAACAATTTTAAAGTTTTATTAAGAAAAATATAAAATTATAAATTAAAGTTTGGCACACAATAAATATGGTTATATCAGGTGTGTACTAGAAAGAATAAAAAGTCAACACTCTGGCAGACAGACTAACTTTCTAAAAGTGAATTAGAAAAGGATGGAAAGATTTTCCTTTAGCTGCTAATTCACCCACAGCAATTCTTATTTCCTTTATTCAAAAATTCAAAAAGAAAAAGTAATGGAAAGTTTCTTGCACGAATCAACGAACCAATGTGGAGTGTTCACTAGCTTTTTAACTAATGATGTCATATTGCCATAGGACTGTTGCATGGACAAATCATGTTTAAGATCACCAAGATTGATTACAATGCAAAAAAATAAATGAATGCATTGGAGTATAAATTATAATATGGGAGAAAACTTATGTCTCCAATTTAATGAAATAGTAAAATTAGAAAACACTCCGATATAAATAGTTTAAAATTAATAAAGTATTAAATCTCAGATTTAAGGAAAACAAACATAAAATCTGGGTGAATAACCAACCAAACAATTGGCTAAAACTAAGATGAGTATAATAATTAAAGGTCTCAATAAGAGACAAGTAAGTAATTTGAAAACCAGTTATGTCTGCCCCAGCATTTCAAGAAAGTGTAGTAATTAGAATTACAAAATAAATTTACAAACAGAATTCCCAGTACATGCTCTGACAAATAAATTTAAAGCAACTTGTAAAAGATAAAATAAATCTAGTAAACAAAATATTAAAGTTTGACCTAGATTTTTATAAATTAAATTATCAGAGAGTGTATATGAGTTGAAAATATGAAACATTAAATGCCTTAGCAGAAAGAAACATTATATCACCTAGAATTTAAATGGAATTAAGAGTATCTTCCTGCTAGCAGTTCACCCAAACTAATTCCATTCATTTTATAGAGATTTAGAAAGATGGATGCATGTAGAGAATCAATGGGATGGCACAGATGAGTTTTTCTTAGTCTGGAAAAGAAATGTCGGAACTAAGAATGTCATAATTCCGCAAAACACTCATGGACAGGTATGTTTAAACAAGCCAAGATTAGTCTCACACAAGAAAAGGGGAGATTATGGACTACATAATCTGAACTATAGAAAATGAAATCTCTACCAAGAAAAACAAAACAACAAACATGATAAACTGCCAGCCAAAAGATTTACGGTTTACAAAAAAAACACAAATACAGCAATTTAAATGAATTATTGGAAAATAAAATAGGGACAAAAACTAAAATTATGAAAGACTGCTAAAGCATTTAGAAAGAGTTAGGCATATAAACAGAGATATATTAAGCATAAAAAATATAAACTCACAATACACTCTCTAATAAATGAAATGCAAAACAAACTTGGAATCTTAAAACTAAGATTCTAAGACACACTATAAATACAATGATAAGCAAACAGAATACATGCTCTAAATATTTTAAATTTAATAAACAAATGGTATAATAAATATGTTTTTGTAAGATTAAGCTGAGACTTAAAATTTTACCCTGGAAAGAATAAAGGAAATGTGTTACCTTGATGTCTTCCAGCATGATATATTTAGTTCATTTCATGGGAACTCCGGTGAAGACTTTAGGTTATCATTTTTTAAACCACTAAACATACCATGATCATTATCTCTTATACTAGCACATAATTATTAATAAACAAGACAAAACTCTCCATACAGTAGTGCCACCCTGTGCCAACCAGAGTAATCAATGGATGCCAGAAGGCTTGTGCATAAAATCCCTATCTATTGCCTACTCATCCAATATCACCAGACTGTTTTCTGGCTTGTGGCCTTTGTCAGTGAGGAGCCTTGGATCTGAGAGGACTGCACCTAGATCTTAGGATCTAATGCAACTCTCCAGCAGCCACCTTTTAACTCTACTTAACTACAAAGCTATGAGAATGAAATTGAAAACACAATAATATTTTCAATCTAAGTTCAACAGCTTATATAGTCATATGGGTCTGAACTCAGTTCAACACCCATACATTTTGGTGTCTTTGGCTCTTTAACAACCATAGCTGTAGTGGTGGATATGTTATTAAAGGTGGTTGTTAAAGAGCCAAAGACACCAAAATGTATGGGTGCTGAACTGAGTTTAGACCTATATGATTATATAAGCTATTGAGCTTAGATTAAAAATATTATTGTGTTTCCAATTTCATTCTCATAGTTTTGTAGTTAAGTAGAGTTAAATGGTGGCTGCTGGAGGGTTGCATTAGATCCTAAGATCTAGGTGCAGTGCTCTCAGATCCAAGGGTCCTCACTGATGAAGACCACAAGCCAGAAACTAGTCCGGGAATATTGGATGAGTAGGCAATAGATAGGGATTTTATGCACAAGCCTTCTGGCATCCATACTCTGGTTGGCACAGGGTGGCACTACTGTATGGAGAGTTTTGCCTTGTTTTCATTTTTACGAGAAGGCAGGAGGCAATGTTAGGGAACAGTTCCGATTTGAGTTCTTATGGCATAATTTTGCAGGACAATTTGGCTCCGGGATCCATCTTTAAGCTGGTCTAGCTGGACATGGTGAAAATACTATTGAAGCAGTTCTCCCTTGCGTATAGTTTTAGCATTCTAGAGTTTATAACAGCACAGCAATAAAATTGGTGTATTAAAAGTTGCAGAAACATTCACAAGCAGCATCAACAATAATAACTGGAGAATAATCAGCCCACTATCTCAGGTCTATTTATAAGAGCTCTTATCTTTCTGAAAACCTTTCTTTTTTTTAATTAATGATTTTTCAACAGGGTAACTTTATCTCAGTCTTAATCCTAATTAAAGATTCTCCCCAGGGTTACTCTTATTTATAATTAATTCAAAAATATTTAAAAACAAGTCTTAGCTTAGTTAAGATAAATTAGAAATTAATTATAAACAAACAAGAATGCAATTGAAAGCTTGCCAGCCTTTAATTAATTTGGTAAAAAAAAAAGTAAAAACAAGCAGTAAAAGAAAACTATTTTAGAAATCACTTTTATAACAAAACAAATAAAATGACACTTTTTTTTAAACACAAACGAGTATGTGTGTTAATACATATACTCTTATAAACAAATCTTTAAACACTTTTTTGTTAACATTTAATAAAACCAAAAGTTAGTTTTATTTTTGGTGAAATGACTTTTGAGACAGATACTACCTCGCTCAATATATATATATATAAAGTAAGGGAAAAGTAGAAATAAACACAGACATAAATTTTTGTAGATATTTTTCTACATTCATTGGGAATAATAAGAACTGTAATGGTAATTAACTCTGGATTTAAAATAGAATTTTATTATAAATTAAGTAGTTAAAAGGTCTGATATTTTTATTATTTGTAATTCTGATTTTGAAGAAAAACAATCATGGTTTATTTTTTATTAATGTGTGTTTACATGTCTATTATCTATTTTTGAAAACTTTGTAGATTATGCTTCGATAAGACTGTCAAACTTGCTTTCAAAGGGATTAGAGAGATAAGGAAAAAGTTTTTAATTAATTAATTAATAAATTTCTATTTATGTAGAAATATCACCCTTTAATAAAAATTTCAAAGTTGCTTTCAAAAGGATTAGAATTGTTTTTAATCAAGAAGAAAACAGTTTTAAAATGTGATTTGTCACCTCAGATGACTCTTATGTAAGTGCTGATAAAAATATCAGTTAGTTTGATTTTAATATTTTTTGAAAAGCAATGTGGAGGAAGTTTGCTGTAGTTGTGACAATTGGTTTTAACTGGCCAGAGATGGCTGGCATATATACACAGAGCTCCCATGAGATGTAGCTGAAGTCAGGGCAGGAGATCCAGTGGCAATTTATTGATACCCTGGGGGAGTTTAGATGCACCTAGAAAGAAGACCCACTTCTCTGTCTCTACAGCCTTAAATATGGATAAGACAGCTACCTGCCTGGAACAATTCTGGACAGAAGGAAGTCCCATTTCTCTGTCTCTATAGCCTTAAATGTGTTCTGGATCTATAGCCTTAAATATGGATGCTACATGTGTGTGTATGTGCATGTATAGAAAAAATACGTTTAACCAATAATAAAAATAAATGTAAAACTAACGGATCGCTAATTGTGTTTTGTAAATAATTAAATGATATTAGCGCTAAACTATAAAGTAATTTATCAAGAAGGATTGGATAATGTAAACAAAGCTATTGCTTAGAATAGACAATGTTAAAGGCGTGACATTATCTAATCAGGGATCCTATAAGAACTAAAGAGATGACCACCACGTGGACAGCGGATGGCCAATGAAGGGAGGCTACTCCAAAATAAAGGCGTGACAAGTAATAGATCTAATATTGAACTGAGAGAGGACACTTGCTAAGTGAAGCGCTTGAAAGGTAGATGTGCCATTTCCTCGGGTGCTCCAGTCAGCTCCTTTGCTTCACCTAGCCTTGCGGAGAGGTTTACCTCCGGACGTGCCAAAGTAAACCTAGGGAACTATAACAGGTCGTACCGATCTCTTTATTATTTTACTCTGCCTTCGGGCCCCTTATTTATATATAATAATAATAATAGCGTGTATATATTATTCGTACTTTGTATATATTAATAGTGATTAACATATATATAAACCTTAAATAAATCTTCGTTATTTAAACCTACTTGCCGCGAGCGTGAGGTAACCGTGACAACTGATGCATCAGAAAATGGCGTGGGGGCAGTGATATGCCATCCATCCCACTCTGGAGAACGTCCTATAGCATACGCGTCGCGCACCTTGTCCAAGGCGGAAAAGAACTACAGCCAGCTAGACAAGGAAGCCCTCGCCATAGTGTTCGGAATTCGTAAATTCCACCAATATCTATATGGACGTCCTTTCCAATTAATAACCGACCATAAGCCACTCTTGGGAATTCTAGGCACGAAACAGATGCCTGAACATTTAAGCCCTCGTATGTTGAGATGGCTTAACATACTAGCAGGTTACAATTATAACCTCGAATACAAAAAAGGCACGAAAATCGGTCATGCCGACGCGTTATCGCGAATGCCAGATCAGCTCGAGAAAGAAGTAAACGAAGTAGAAATTAATTATATCGACGCACTAAACAGCCAGACACTTAACAGCGCAAAGGTAGCCGCTTGGACCAGAGAAGACGCTGGCTACAGATGGATCATGGAAAAAATCAGCAAAGGTTGGCCAAAACAAAGACCATCTTTCTTGCATATAGAGCTATGGAAAGCTCGAGAACAACTGTCCATTTGCAAAGACTGTATACTCAGAGGCGACCAAGTACTAATCCCCGTAAGCGGCAGGTCGCAAATACTTAATTTATTGCACGAAGGTCATCCGGGCGAAAGCGTTAGCTCGTAGTTATGTCTGGTGGCCGAAAATTAACAGTGACATAGAACAGTGCATAAAAAACTGCACAAACTGCCAGTCGTGTGCAAATGCACCCTCAGCCAAATTCGAGTCCTGGCAAGAAGCAGACAAGCCATGGCAGAGAATTCATATAGATCACTGCGGTCCTATTCAAGGACAATTATTTCTAGTAGCAGTGGATGCCTATTCAGGATGGGCCGAATATAAAATAGTTAAAAACACAGGTTCGGATGAAGCCATCGACAAACTGTTGGAAATGTTCGCACACCACGGTCTCCCAGAAACCCTAGTATCCGACAACGGCACAGGTTTTACATCAGAAAAGTTCGCTTACTCGATGCACGAATGGGGAATTAACCACATATTTACTCCACCTTACCACCCCCAATCAAATGGACTGGCTGAAAAAACTGTACAGAATTTAAAATCCGCCATCAATAAAATGGGAAAACAAAGTCTGCACGAAGCCGTCTTTAACGCGCTTCTTTACCAACACTCTACGCCTACAGCTAAGTTGGGTAAATCACCCGCAGAGAAATATCTAGGTCGTAGACTACGAACAAAGCTTGACAAAATTATACCAACGAAGGACACCGAAGTACCTTCAGGCAGAAATTATAAATTCTCACCACAAGACCGCGTATGGGTTAGAAATAATCAGGATAGATTCTGGATTAAAGCGGAAATTGTGCGACATTTAAGTAAGCAAGTGGTTGCTGTACGAATGGAGAACGGAAGAGAGTTACGCAAACACATAAATCAATTGCGTAAAGACGAAAGTATACAACAAATGCCGCAGCCATTTCCGAGAAAAGATGACGCTCCAGACGCGGAATTGGACATCCCCCAACGTTCTAAGAGGGAAAGTAAAATTCCCTCCCACCTCAGTGATTATGTGCTAAGTTCAGAAAAAAAAAAAAAATCAACAAACTAAAACGCTATCTCTGAACTTGGGGGAGGTATGCTACATGTGTGTGTATGTGCATGTATAGAAAAAAATACGTTTAACCAATAATAAAAATAAATGTAAAACTAACGGATCGCTAATTGTGTTTTGTAAATAATTAAATGATATTAGCGCTAAACTATAAAGTAATTTATCAAGAAGGATTGGATAATGTAAACAAAGCTATTGCTTAGAATAGACAATGTTAAAGGCGTGACATTATCTAATCAGGGATCCTATAAGAACTAAAGAGATGACCACCACGTGGACAGCGGATGGCCAATGAAGGGAGGCTACTCCAAAATAAAGGCGTGACAAGTAATGGATCTAATATTGAACTGAGAGAGGACACTTGCTAAGTGAAGCGCTTGAAAGGTAGATGTGCCATTTCCTCGGGTGCTCCAGTCAGCTCCTTTGCTTCACCTAGCCTTGCGGAGAGGTTTACCTCCGGACGTGCCAAAGTAAACCTAGGGAACTATAACAGGTCGTACCGATCTCTTTATTATTTTACTCTGCCTTCGGGCCCCTTATTTATATATAATAATAATAATAGCGTGTATATATTATTCGTACTTTGTATATATTAATAGTGATTAACATATATATAAACCTTAAATAAATCTTCGTTATTTAAACCTACTTGCCGGTCTGCCTCATTAATTGTTTTATATTGTGTTATTGATAGTTGCAGTCCAGCGAGCAATAGAGTGCCGCTGGACACTGAAATGGATAAGACAGCTACCTGTCTGGAACAATTCTGGACAGAAGGAAGTCCCACTTCTCTATCTCTATAGCCTTAAAGGTGTTCTGGAAAACAGCTGCTTGCCTGGAACAATCCTAGATAGAAGGGAATTGATTCAATGCCAATGTTTAACTGATTATGTCTTTGCCTGATAATGACAATCCTGGACTATACTTTCCTGATGAACCAAAAACTAAGCTTACCAAGAGAACCCCATCAGTTGCCGAAAAAGTAATTACATGTATGCTGATGTATCTATATGCAGAGAAGCACAGATAAACATATATACAGCTGATGGTGAGTAATGTTGTATATAATGATAATAAAATTTTAAACAATTTCTTGCCTACAAATGACATTTTAAAATCTGTTTGTTTTAAATAAGTAAAATTTTGACTGAATGAAATGATTGAACTCATTTACCAAAACAAATCTTCTTAGATTAATTTAAGGACAATTCTAAAAGCACATAATTAATTAAGAGTAACCTGATAATAAAAATAACTTTTCTAATCTGTCAAAAACTGTTTATATTTTTTAAAAAAAAAGAGAGCTGTGGTAAAGTATGATAAATGATTTTTTTTATTGATGTACATGTATTTATGTAAATTTTATGTATATTCAAAGTGGAGTTAGTAATTATAAAAATTAATGTTATTTATTGTTGGATAAAATTAAATTTTTTATGTTATTAATCTGTGCAATTCTATATATGTGTTTAAGTAAACTTAGTATAGGTATTTGTATTATTAAAAATATAAGTTAAAAAGTTTAATCATGTATTATTGTAAAACAATTTAAATATGTTCAGAAATTACACACACACATATGTGTGCATATATATATATCAATGAGTGTCAAATAGACATGTAAAATTTAATCATTTGTTTTGTTATTATTGAATGTCAATTGAAATATATGCATATAATAGTAAAATGTGCAGCTGTGCACATATATATATTATATGTAAACCACCATATAAAACCACCATATAGTAACTTGAATTTTGTAATTTAAAAATGTGATAAATTTTTTTATTGTCTATTAATCAAAATCAGAAGGCTACTAATTGTAGAACCATATTCTAAATACCTTAGTATCATTTTTTTAATGTTAATAAACTTGTATTCAATTGTGTATCATCTCTTGGTAACCATAACAGTAATAGAACTTATGTACTGAGAGCTAGATTCAAGCATAGGCTGAATATGAATAGTGATGTGTATATTAGTGTTTGTGGGGATCTAGTTGATTCAAGATTAGTGATAAGATAATTTTCTTTAAAGCCCATGCATTGCATTTTATTTTAGTCTTATTAGAATTTAAGTTTATAGTTAGCCAGTACATTAATGAACTAAGGGGACAGAGCATTGATGATGATCAGCATGTTGTATATTCTATGGATGAGCACTTAAGAGGTGCATCCAAATTAATAGTTTTAATAATCTGCCCCAAGCTGGCAAGGGCTTAATAGTTAGCCTAATCTACAGAAGACCTATTTCCAATCCAGTCACCAGATTGATTATTGATTCATATTTTTTATTGTTCACATCCAGTCACAAGATTGACTATTGATGTAGTTTTATTGATGAATCATTCATTATGATGAATGGTTATTTCTTTTGAGCAGTACTTATAGTTACTTTTACTTATTGATAATGCTGATAGATCTCATGCTCTTTATTATGTAACATTTATATGTTTATGATTATTAAACATTAATAATTAATTTGGATATTTCATTTTAAATTGACTGGGAGTGATGATGATTTTCCATAATCTTAGGTTCACTATAATTTTGCTAACCCCAATCCCCCATCTCATTACAATATAAAATACAGATCAAAATTTGAATCCAGCTATCAGAACAAATTTGTCAGCAATAAAAAGTTTTAGAGATAACTCTGATTTACAAAAAAAATTTCTCTGACAGAGCATCTGTAATATTAGAAAAAACAAATGGTTGGGTTACTCATCTACGAGTTGATATTTCACAATTCAATAGCAATGTGTGATTCACAGAGATCTCAGAATAGATGATGCATGGAAACATTTCATTTATTAAGGATATTGAAATCATTTTAAGGACAGTATATACAATGATTAGCTGATCATCTGCAAAAATTTTAAAAAATAAATATTTGGACAATATTTCAGAAATTGACATCATATCGTTCAGATCTCTCAACAAAGTGAGATGGGTATTTAGATATTTCACTTTAAATGTCCTGGTAAGAAATTATGGCATTTGAATAAGTTACTGACAGAATAAATTGAAGAATGACCAATAAATAAATATTGCTTAATAAATCTCAAAAATTCACTATCAAGAAACATGAAGACGTATTTGCAGAATTATCAGCATGAAACAAAACTTTTCAAAGAATTAATTTATTCTCAATCGAGGAACACTAATTTTCAAAGGCAAAAACGACTCAACTAAGAGCACATTTTCTAGATATCATCTGTTGGAGTGGGGCTGCTCAAATAATTTGATTCTAATGATTATATAGTGAAGCTATACATATATACACATGGAATATATATATATATATATACTTCACCATTCACTGTGGTTTAACTAAAGACCCCGAGTTCAACCACAATGAATGTAGACTAAATTTAAAGTAGGAAAAAATTTACGGAATGTTCTTTTAATTTTAGAAAATAAAATAAAAATATTTTATTTTAGATAAAGAAATAAAATTTCTAGAACTCATTAGAGAAGAAATATTAATTAGATAAAAAAAAAGAAATAATTAATTAAAAAAGATTGTAATTAAAAATAAGATAGAGAACAATGGGGATTTGGAATGCAAGATGGCTAACAAGTTGTGTAGATAGAGAGAGAACAGTTTAGTTTCTGCGTGGCCTTTGCCTGGGTCAGTTCAACCACTAGGACTGAATAATATCACAAGACATTTTAGTGAAGAAGAAATATATTTAACTTGTGGGTAAAAGCTCCCACAAATAAGAGTATATTAGCTCCCTGTTGTAGAGTTTGGAATCACAAACATTCAAAGAAATTTAAAGAATTTTCGGGTGCTGTAATGGAAATGGCCGAGTAGATCTTTCTCTCTCATCGGTTTTCTGTTTTGCTGGAACTGGAATGGCATAATATCAAAATGTAGAGTTGGTGCTAGAACATTTTCCTGCCTGACCAAATGCCTGCTGCCAGTCGTGAACAATGAAGGACTGAAATCAAGATAAGCCATTACTTGTGTAGTGCACTGGAATCTCCATAAGACTATCTAGCTACAGACATACGCATTAAAAAAATTACCGGTAATATAAATTTTGTATTAGTGTTTAGTTTATTTAAAATATCATCATCAACAAAACGTATACATACATTTTTAGTTCTTTTTTAAATATATATATATATTTGTGTGATTTAATTAGTTTTAAAACGTTTTATAATAAAAGCAGAATATATATAAAATATTCTGTCATTTGTTTTTTTTTATATACAAGGTATGTTACATCAGCAGAAGCACAAAGTTATTCTAAAATAGATTAATGTTTTTTGTTTTATTTTGTTGAAAAAGAAAATCAGTAGATTGTTCTTATTTCGGTTTACTTAAAGAAAAATAATTGAAACTAAACTCAGCTTATAGTTTTCTTCTTTTTTTTTTTGGTTTCACATTTTGCTTTTTCAATCCGAATTAGAATTGCATATGCGCATATATGTAGTCATATAATTGGAGTGAAATGATTGAAAATAACATGTATATTTAAGTGGGAAAGTGTTTATATAATCTAGAAATGCTAAAGAAGTTCCATTAACAGAGGTGGGTAGAGTTGGTTAAATAGATATCCTTTTATTAAGCCACTAGTAAAAATATATATATCTAAACGATTATGTAAAGATCGATAAATGTAAGGGGATTTCTTTTTAATCTAAACTTTTATCTCAGTTTTGTGAGAGCTTTGCGGCATGAGAATTTATATATTAGTATTTAATTTCAGGCTTGATTTTTTATTTATTTTTAAAAACAGATTATTATTCCGTCTTAATCTCTTGTGTGTTACTCGGGGAGTCAGAAATATCTTTATAAGTTGTGTCTTATTTTGGTAGTTGAGGAGGGAGGGTACTGCCACCATCAGATGGTGCTGCAACATCATCAACAACCAGCCTGGCAGTACACTCTCTTCTCAGCTACCCTTATTTCAATCTCCATATTGGTGGCCTTATCATACGGACGTCTCCGGATAAGATTCCAGAAATCGTTATACGTAAAACCTATTAGTGACTGGACATAAGTGTTATGCTCTGTTCTGGACTCAGATCACACTTTGTGAATGAGTTCCTTCTCACCCTACTATGTTTTAGAGTCAGAGCGCTATTCAGCCTTCATTTTGTTCTACACTCCTCATAGAAAAACATATCTCTGAAAAACTGCCTGCCAAGAAAAGGAGAAAAATAACGAATCTCTGAGTAATACATTTAGTTAGTTTATGGTTTATTAAGCCTGACTATTTTCTATGCTCAAAGCACTATGCAAAAAAACCTGCTGATGCAGGTGATGTAAAAAGAAAAGAAAAGAAATGGGGTTCAAATTTAAGTTACAGGCTATGTTTCTATTACTTCTTAAAGAACATCTATTTAACTAGTAATTTTTTGGTTTTTTTTCTTTTTCTTTCTTTCTCTGCTACCTCCGAATGATTACTCTCTCTCTTCCAAAAATCATTCATCCCATGCCAAGTAAATGAATTCATCAAATAAAACCGAGGTTTACCGCATATCTGTAGTTATTGTTAATCCATTGATGTTCTCAGATTGACTGCCTTTTTTTAGATAGTGATCTTGTGTTTTTCTTTTGTAAATAATAAACTTTAATTCTTTTTGTGAACAATAAATTTTTATTTTTATATTTAATACATTCACATACCACTTATTCTTATTTGTAAATTCCTTCTTATAGTCTTATCTCTCCCTGACCACCGGGCATACATTGAGAAGAAATTCTAGTGAGGTCTTGGGAGTAAGTTGCTTAGTGGCAATCTGAAGGAGTAGGTGAGGTTCAAACCCCCTCAACTTGCATCTCTAGATTGGGTTAAAGCAGCTCTACTTTTCATACCGTTGCAATAGACCCTTTGCAATACTTAAATTTATTCAACTGTTTTGTAATCATTTGGATAATAGATTCCCAGGGAAGATATAAATGACTGGAATGCCTGGTTCCTTTTGTAATGGAAATTAAGTTCAACATCGAGCATGGAAAAAATAATCTGAAATGTGTATTTGTAAAATATGAATCTATAATAATGATAAAAACCATATAAGCTTAGATATAATTTTAGAACAGTATCGTAACTTGAAATTTTTGGTAAATGAAAATTATAAAATTGGAATTATTGAATCATTTAATGATTTAGTTACACATCTTAAAAAACCAAGAATATAAATAACATTTGGTACTTTTGGTATTTGTGCATGGTTTTAGCTTATAGTAAACTAGGTAACAAACATTTGAATAATTTAATAAAAAATTAAGCATTATATTTTGTCAGAGGACCAATTATTATTATTGAGTTTATTTTTATGTTCTACAATATTTCATTACATATAAACTATTTTATATGTAAACATGTAAATAAATTCTATATTTTGAATCTTTATAGGTATATTTTTTGCTTCACATTGTTCAATTTAGTGTGTTCAGCTCTTGTATGTGTAAGTTTACTCTTAGTGGAACATTGGTTAAAATACTTTTTTTGTTCTCTAACTACAATCAAAATTCCCATAGCAGTCATTATAACAATTGAATACTCTCCCATTGTCTATGCCTAATCTGCATTCACTTTATTTTATTAATATCTAATATTTTTGCAAACAATTAATTATGTTTGGCTTGATTTACAGGTTCGGTTCCAAACCAACAGAAAAACTAATGACAAACTACTCAACAATTAATATGTATAATTTATTAGTTACAAAAATATGTACATTAGTTAATCAATAATATAAATATAGTTTATACCTGTGGTCTTCATTCCTTGGTCTGATGATGGGCTGCAGAAGTTTTTTGCCAGTCCACAGTAGACTGGCAGGAAAGTTTGTAATAACAATTTTAATAAGAGTGTTATATCCGCACTTACAACTGTGCCAATGTTATAACTGCAAGTCATACTGTGCTATCAGCAAATAACATTCGCTACTGTTCAACTGCGTATGCTCTCCAATGAATGGTCTGCACCGAATGCTCTGAATATTCTCTGTATTCTCTTCAATGGATGCTTTCCAAACAGATGGTCTGCACTGAATGCTCTGCCATGGATGCTCTCCAACGAATGGTCTGCACTGACTACTCTCCAATGAATGATCTGCAAGTGGATGCTCTCCAAACAAATGGTCTGCAATGATCTATTTCTACAGTTCGCTAAAGTTCAATTCCCACGATGTTCTTTCAGGCTGGCTGCTACAATACGGTTCACAATGGGCCTACTTTAGCCCCAGTCCAGTGTAGCTGTACACAAACTCTTCGTAGTAAGCACTGCGACTGCCGTCAGCTATCTCCTACTGGACTTGAACAGTAACTCTACTGTAGATGCACTCCATACTGTCTGCTACTCACTACTGTGTGACTGCTCTCTACTGGAGTTGTCTATGTTACATTGCTAGATGTTATCCAGTCTTCTTATCGCACTCTGACAACTGCAATGATCAATCAATGCACTGACCAATAAGGTAACGTCTCTTATCTAGAAACATTTGTAATTAGCAAATAACTCTAGGAATTGTCGATCACATTACGTCATGCATTAATTTAATTCCTCAGCTATCAGAGCGCGATCTAAAAACAGCCTTACAAATAAATTCTAGTTTTTTCTGGAGTGCACAAACATGTCTGCCATTTTACAAAACACTACAAAGAGTGTCAACTTTTAATTAATATAAAAAAATTTTATTTATTTTTTTTATCTCATTTTTACCCAATTAAAAAAAAAAAACAGAACGAAAATAAAATCTAATCAATCATATATAAATTAATTTGTTTTTCTAGTTATCACAGATGTTTATGGGGGGGGGGGAAGGAGTAGAATTAAGTTTTTTATTATTTTTCTAAAAAAATTAATACCCATATTACATATATATAGCCACAGGTATATAACTCGTCTACAGAGAACTTGGGATTTCCACCAACCAAGAGAACAAGCTGGATTTAAAAGTGGTTTTAGTACAATAGATCATATCCAGGTATTGAGGGAAGTCATAGAAAGAACAAACGAATATGAGTTGTCATTATGTTTTGGATTTGTAGATCATGAAAAGGCATTCGATTCTATACACATTTCTTCAGTGATTAAAGCATTGGATCATCAAGGTATAGATCCAGGATATTGTCATATTTTAAAGAATATTTATAAAAATGCAACAGCAACAATTAGATTACATAATGATACTGGAAAAATCAACATTGAGAAAGGTGTAAGACAAGGTGACTCCATATCTCCAAAACTCTTTACAGCAGTGCTGCAAGAAGTATTTTGTGGATTAAAATGGGAAACTAAAGGAGTGAAAGTAAATGGAGAGTATTTAAGTCATTTAGATTTCACAGATGATGTAGTTGTTTTTGCAAATAATGCTTCAGAGCTGCAGGAAATGTTGCAGGAGTTAGCAGATGAAAGTAGAAAAGTAGGACTAAAGATAAATGTTAAAAAGACTAAAATAATGTTTAATCGATTTGCTCAAAATATGAAAATAAAGATTGATTATGAAGAATTAGAAGAAGTTAACAGTTACAAATACCTTGGTCAGATCATTAATACAGATGGAAACATAATGGAGGAAATTAATCATAGAATTAAACTTGGTTGGAGTGCTTTTGGTAGAAATAACTTGATACTAAAAGGAAATATGCCTATGTGTTTGAAAAGGATGGTTTTTAACAAATGCGTTTTACCAGTTCTTACTTATGGATCTGAGACTTGGACACTTAATAGAATAGCAATACAGAGACTTCAGACCACTCAAAGGAGTATGGAGAGATGTATGTTGGGAGTAACAAGAAGAGATCGAAAATGCAATGCATGGGTAAGACAAGAAACAGGTGTTACTGACCTTATTGAAAAAATTAAAAGATTGAAATGGAGTTGGGCTGGACATATTGCTAGAAGAGATGATAATAGATGGACAATTGAAATTTTAAACTGGATTCCAAGAGATTGTAAAAGACCCAGAAAGAGGCCACATGTGAGACAGATGGATGAAATAAGAAAAGGTGCAGGGGTGTTGTGGAGAAGAGAAGCTAAAGATCGGAGAAGATGGATTAAACTTGGAGAGACCTTCATCCTGCAGTGGATTGATAATGGTTGATGATGATGATGATATAACAAGCCTGTGTTTCAGTTATTACATTATAGAGATGTCTGCCCATCATTGCATATGTATTAAATGGATTACGTCCTGTACATGTGGGGTTCAGATTGAATCTTAGGTCAACATGGGTGTGACAATAATCTCGGCCTCAGGGTGGCCTTTGAGCATTCCATCATCAGATTTTCAATTGGATGGATGAAGAGTTGGAGTGTGGAGTGGATTGAAGCCTGTCCATTAAACTATGAGGATAGTCTATCTTAATATATATCTGAGCACTTATACTATATATGTGTGTAAAGATGATAGTCTGGACCAACTGATGATTGCTGGTTTAGCATGAAATACGTATATTGGTGATTATTTATCTTTTCAGCATATGTGTTTAGGTGTATCAGTGTTATTAGATAGAGTGGAGAGAGGTGGGTGGTGTGAAAGTCTGTGCTCATATACCCTATATTACATATATATAGCCACAGGTATATAACAAGCCTGTGTTTCAGTTATTACATTATAGAGATGTCTGCCTATCCTTGCATATGTATTAAATGGATTATGTCCTGTACATGTGGGGTTCAGATTGACCTTAGGTCAACATGGGTGTGACAATAATCTCGGCCTCAGGGTGGCCTTTGAGCATTCCATCATCAGATTTTCAATTGGATGGACGGTTGAAGAGTTGGAGTGTGGAGTGGATTGAAGCCTGTCCATTAAACTATGAGGATAGTCTATCTTAATATTTATCTGAGCACTTATACTATATATGTGTGTAAAGATGATAGTCTGGACCAACTGATGATTGCTGGTTTTGCATGAAATACGTATATTGGTGATTATTTATCTTTTCAGCATATATGTGTTAGGTATATCAGTGTTATTAGATAGAGTGGAGAGAGGTGGGTGGTGTGAAAGTCTGTGCTCATATACCCAATATTAAAATTTAAAAAAAAAAAGTTTATTTTACAAACTCCATATATATATGTTCACTTTATATATTAAAATTTAAAAAAAAAAAGTTTATTATACAAACTCCATTGTAACAAGGTGTCGACTGAGGAGAGCCGATGGTCCACCAAAAGTTACAAGATAATTGGATATAGATATTACTAACACTATCAACTAATAAAGTTATTAATAATTGTAAATACTAATATTAAATGGTGGTGGGAATAATTCAATATTAACAGTATGTTATTCGTATATTTATTTGTAGCTAGTTGTTATTTGTTTAATTTTAAAAGTGGGGAAAAACTTCGTAAAACTCGTGCTTTATTGGAGTGTTTGTGGCATGCGAGTATATATATGTGCATGATTGATATATTTCAAGTAGTGTAACAGTCAGGTTTGTACATTTGCTCAACAGACTGAGAGTCCAAGCCAGAGAACCAAAAGCTGACCAAGTCGGGATAGTAATACCCTACGTCTGATCATACCTTAACTCTCTCACTCGTGCTTCCAAGTCAACCCATCGTGAATGACATGCCTGAGGTTACACTCGATATCTCTTTGATCACGTTCCAGCAATAGCAAAGCAGTAAAACATGAGACATTCCCCCCTTATTACATATTCTATTATATACCTTAACTAGTGATTCATAAGATAATGAGCAAGTAATGAGACTGAGACAAATTTATATTTCATAAATTTAATATAACAATAAATACTCAAGCATAGTAGGTTGTGTACAGCTAGCTCACACGCAGGTGAGTGGATTCTCAGGGTTATAAATAATAATACAAAG
The DNA here is from genome assembly GCA_028023455.1 of Epiperipatus broadwayi. NCBI lineage: Eukaryota > Metazoa > Onychophora > Udeonychophora > Euonychophora > Peripatidae > Epiperipatus > Epiperipatus broadwayi. The sequence continues at coordinate 1,333,847 of JAQFVV010012582.1, forward strand.
CAATGAATGCATGCTCAGAGTTATAAAACAATATTATTACAAAGCATTCAGTGTGTTCTCAGGATATAAAATAATAGTATAAAGCATTGAGTGGATTCTCAAAGTTATAAAATAATATTACAAAGCATTGAGTATGTTTTCTCATGGTATAAAATGATATTACAAAGCAATAGACTCTTAGTAAGCTTATGTCACCTTTCATGTTGTAATTCATGCCATGTTTTATATGTTTGAAATCGGTTAATGATATTACAAAGCAATAGACTCTTAGTAAGCTTATGTCACCTTTCATGTTGTAATTCATGCCATGTTTTATATGTTTGAAATCGGTTATAGTTAGCTAGAGTAATCGAGTTGATGGATAAATGCTAGATATTACTAATACGTTGAAGATTATATCATTGTTGCCAAGTTTAAAATATTATAATGACTGAGTTTAAGATTATATTATTGTTGCTAAGTTTAAAATATTATAATGACTAAGTTTAAGATTATTTTATAAATATATTCAAAATAATATTATAGATATTTGCGTGATATAATATTGTTATACAGATAAACGCATTAACTCAGATTCTAGGTCGGATCAAAGCCGAAGTCACTTTCTAGGGAAACTGAACTGAGATGTGGTGGCAGGGGAACGTCAGATTCTAGTGCGTTAGAAACTATACTATCAGATAAGTGCGGCTCGAATGCATTCTTAATGGGGTTTATTACCTAGTAAACGGTTCCCTAACCGATCTTCTTGCTATAATGGAAGAGGCCTTTTTATTAAGAACAGAAGATTGGCTTATAAGCCCTTTGGAAACGCTTTGGTTTCGTTATATAAGAATAAATGTCACATTTGCCTAAACTTTCGAGGCGTGACTTGACGAAATACGAAGAACTGTCGCAGTGGCCTAAACTTTCGAGGCGTGCCTGGACGTGGAACAATCTTGAGATGGGCCATTATAGACATAGCAAGTAGATATGCATTTTTATGCAAATTAGCAATACATTCGCAACGCTAAATTAATATTTAATAAATTTAATTATGCCAAAATCTTAGCTTCTTCAGTGCTACTACCACCGGTCAGTTCATAACTGAGATTATTAAATGATAAAATGATGGCAATAATGAGAATCTGATTTAAGGGTTTTCTGCATAGCTACTTATAGAACTGGGGACATTAGTTATAGAGTATAACTAGATCTAATATCAAACGGATTGTTAAATAATAAAATGTGAGTTATAAAATAGCTCACGCAAATTTTGATGTTTAAATAAATTACACATCTTAAATAATTTGTCAAAATAGACCTTACTAATAATGAAAAATGGGTTTTAACTAACGATTGCAAATCTATATTTTAAATAGCTTGTGTGAAATATACTTTTTCAGATAACTGGCAAAATACATATTTTAAATCATTTACGCAAATATAATTCTTAAATAACTTGGGCAAAATCTGCGTTTTAAATAGCATACGCAATATATACGTTTTAACTAACTTTAGCAACACTTTATATAACTTTAGAAAAGATGCGTTTTAAATAATAGACGCTAAATATACCTTTTAAATAACTTTAGCAAAACCTTTTCATTTTCAATTAACTGGAGAAAAGCGTTTTAAATAATATACGCAAATATACATTTTTAAATAACTTTAGCAAAACATTTTCATTTTCAATTAACTTGAGAAAAAGATGCGTTTTAAATAATATAAGCAAATATACATTTTAAATAAGTTTATCAAAAGATTTTAAATAACTTGTTCGGGCATTATAAATATCGATTCACTCTATCACATATAATTCAGAAAAGAGTCTTAGCTATATTCTTTATATCGCAATATTGATATAATAAAAGTAATTGCTCACTCCCCTCCCCCCAATAATTTATTAACACACCAGACTCCGTTCTGATAAAAACACAGCATAAATCAATAAACATGAACTTAAAATATAAGAATTGCATAAAAAATGATCGATAAGATAATAATTTAGACATAAAAATTTATAGTATGGTTTTATAGAAACTAGATGTGTGTGATTATTTAAATTATTAATGATCAACGGCTACTTAAAGTTATTAATGATCAAGCAAGAATTGAGTGTGTTCTAAGATTTAAACCATTTTACGATAAACATTTTAGTGGAACATTTAGAAATATTATAAATTATGTGATTTATTTAGCTAGCTTTCATTTAGTATACGTTTTAGTTAGGAAATGTAATATTTTGTAGAAAGGATTTACCGGAAAGTCTTTAAGGCCTTGTTCATTGTGCTTCTCTTTATATTCAGTCAGGCTGGGCTTCTCTTAGGTTTTAGTCTGGATGTAACTTCGTGAATTTATCTCGGTGGCAGCTTTCTCCATTTCTCTGATCAGGAACTATCTGGTCTCTCGGGTACATCTTTCTTACAGTGATGGGCATGGTGGAGGTTTTCTGTCATCGGTAGCCGCTCGTGGAAGAGCAAACGGCTGTCTCTGTGTCTTCTAGCCAACGGTCATTTTATAGCAGCTTGGATGATGGTTTTTTTTAGATTTAGCAGTCTAAACGGCAGGAACAGTTTTCTTAGTTAACTCGGGTCTTCGGAAATAAAATTTGGCAGCAAGCACAAATTTCTCAGCAACAGAAAAAAAATTTACACGGATGATGATAGATGATGGAAGAGGCTAGGTTAGAGAGCTTGGTGGCTATTTTGGGCCCCTTTTTATGCTGTATTTTTGACAGAAGTAACCTCCTACTTTGAGTCATGCCACATCACAAGATGACTAGTTCAAACTAGCCTTTAACCAAATATCCAGTTAGTAAAATATTAAGTATATCTAAATCTGGACATGGAAAGGCTCTATTGTTTTAATTGACGTCAGTTTTAAAAGATATATATTTTTAAGAGAATGGTCACAGGCAATTTGTATAGATTTTGTATAGATTTATGCCTGACTGAATATTATAATTGGTCTTGGTTATCAATTTTAAATAGGTCAAATTTTAGCCAAAGATTTATTTTTAGAATGAAGTGTTAAAACTGATAAAACTTTCTGCTTGTAATTTTAAGCAAACAAAAGAATTGAAAATTATCTAACTTGGAATTAGTCAAAATGAATACTGACTTAAATAATTATTTAGAAAGAAATATTGAAAACTAAGTAATATTATAAATTTAAATTATGCTGCTATATAGATAAATTAATTATACAGTTATGTTTATTTCAGTTTTAACAAATCTAACAGACTATGCTCGTATATAAATATTTGAGACTGTAATTTTATATTAATGGGACGATTATATACGCACATACTCGCAATATTATAAGCAAAGTTTTTAAAATTTAAGAAATACACGCCATCTGAGTACAACAAATATATACTATTATCAAAGATAATAGGTGAAACAGGTGTAACCGTTTCATAGCAATCCATTCCCGGACAAAAAAAAAAAGTAAAAAAAAAGACCTTTCTCCCCCTTCTATTCTCCTTTTCCCTCTTTTTCTTTTTTTTTTTGTAGCTCCTGTTTTTTTTCTAGTGACTCCACACAACTTTTATATATATATTAATCTGGTCTACTTTCTTCAATATCCCCTTTCCCTTTCTGGTCATGCAAGCAGCTAATACGCCAACCCCCCTGCTCTAGCATAGTTGAATATAATTAAGTAACGTAATATAATTATTAAATATATAACTCTGTTTAACTAAGATAATACAATTTCTGATTATTTTCATGCTATATGATTATAAATTGAATAAATAAGGTAACCTAATTCTAATGCTTAACTTTTTATTAATATATATTACAAATATGACTAAATGATTAATAATAAGATAAATTCTAATTAAAATAAATAAATTAAATATGAATGAATAAACGCCTAAATAAGCTAATATTACTATAGGTTATAAATATGAGTTACAAATAAATAAATATGGTTAAATATGTAAAACTAATTAATTATCCCTAAACTAAAAAAAAAAACTTAAATATAATTTCCTTATGTTGCTCTAAGAGTACTTCTAATCTGGTACGGTTTAATAAGCATGGTTTCGAACTCCTTGTATTAGACTTTATGTAATTTAAAAGTAATTTTCTCCAGCTTTCATTTATCTGGTCTGTCCCTTTGTAGAGTGGGTAAAATTTTCGGTTCTTGGATAAGTGTCCGTTATTTGGAGGCTTATCTTTCACCCAAACTCGGTCCCCTACTTCGAACTGGCAAGTTGAATTCTGTTTTCTTATGTGCATCTGCACGTTTCCGGTGTATTCGAGCCTGCTCTTTATTCTGGAGGTCCACTGTTTCACTCTTTATGCTTAATGCTACGGGAATGGCTGGTGGACCACTGTTATCAAAATGAAGTCTCCAGGGTGGAAATTCTGTGTGCTGTCTTATTTATATTATGCACTACGAGGTCTCTTAAAGTGATACCGTCCAATCCTTTTATTTTCTCCCAAGGGTTTGACTTTGGGTTCTCTATGGAGTTTAGAAGGTATTGAAGCTGTTGTTGCTCCATCATGACTCCCTTCATACTTTCTTTGTTAGCCTCTTCCCTAAGATGCTCTTCTACTCTGGGTCTTGTACTGCACTGCACACTTTCTTTGTTTTCTACTTTGGTTACTTGAATTTCAGAAGGGAATTTAGAATCTACTTTTATTTCCGTTTCTGATGGGTTTTTATCTTCCACTCTGACTTCTCTTTGTACTGTCCTATCCTCTGCTTCTTTTATTTCCACCTTGATTCCACTAGCTAAACCTATGCTTCTCTGTGATAGCTCTTTACCTTCTACCTCTATCTCTTCCTGCTCCTTTTCTACCTTATCTGCTCTCTTCTGCAGCTCCTGTACTACATCTACATTTTCTTCTGTGGTTCCTTTGTTTGCTATCTCTAACTCAATTTCTAGAACTTCTACTTTTTTTTCTATTTCTGGTCTTATCTCTATCTTTATCTCTTCCTTTTCTGTTCTCACTTTTTCTCTAGCTATCTTTTCCTTTTCTTCCTTTTCAGCCTTATCTTTTTCTTCTCTGGCTATCTTTTCCTCTTCTTTTATATCTCTCCTCTTTTTCTTCGGAGTTCTTCCGTCTGCTCTTCCGATCTTTGCTTTCTTTATTCTGTATCTCTAGGAGCACCACCCTCTCTCTCGGTGTTTCCTCACTTTGCTTTTTACATTCCGTTGTTAATCTTTCCATTCCTTCTAGAGCAGGGAATTTTTGTTCTACCTTGCTGTCAAACATGTGCTCTATATAGCGAAGCATCTCTTCTCTATCTCTTTTTCTTTTTCTTCCCTTTCCGCCTTATCTTTTTCCTTTTCTTCTCTATCTCTTCTTTCCTTTTCTTCCCTTTCTTCCTTATGTCTTCTTTCCTTTTCTTCCCTTTCAGCTTTTTCTTCTCTATCTCTTCTTTCTTTTTCTTCCCTTTCACCTTATCTCTTCCTTTCTCCTCCTTCTTTCCTTTTCTTCCCTTTCAGCCTTATCTCTTTCCTTTTCTTCTCTATCTCTTCTATCTTTTTCTTCCATTCTCTCATTATTTTTGTTTATTATTTCCATTATTGTCATTAGGCTTGGTGCCTCGTTTACTCCCTGTTTTTCCTTATGCCTCTTTTCTTGTGTTGGTTTTGGCCCACTTTTCTCTTCTAAGTTTTCATATTTGCTCACTGCTATTTCCTCCTCCATACTGCTACTATCTTTTACTATCCTCCCCGATCTCAAAGTTTTACCATCGCTTTCTACTTCATTTCCTATCTGCTCTTCCTGCTCCTCTTTTCCCTCCTCTTTTCTTTCAACTTCCATTTTATTTTTATTTTTCTATATATATCTTAGTACTATTATTTTCTTTGATCTGCTTCTTTTATTTTTATATCTGACAGCTGACTCGCCGTCTACTCCCCCAGAACTGACTACCTATCATTACCTCAATCACTCCTTCTTTGCCCATTATTATTTGCCACTTGATACATTTAAATAATACATAAATATATAATAAGCACATCTAAATAATCAATTAAATTTTCAGACTCACCCAGCTTCTGACTTGTCACCTGTGGTTTCTCCCTTAAAATATAAAACTTTTTTTTTTTTCAGTACGCGTGTATTTCTTTTTCTTGCCTGATCATTTGTGTATTTATATATATTTTTCTTGCTTGATCATTCTCTTGCTCATCCCTTTCTGAATCACCAATTTATTTAAATTACTTACAAACTCAATTATTTATCAATTTTAATACTAGATTATGAGTTGTTTTGTTTAATTTATACGTATTTTTGTCATACTGCAGTGATATTTGGAACGAAAAATATAATAACTCTACTCAGGGTTGTGTACTTAGTCTAAGCCACACGTTGGGTCGCTAACTCCGGGAAAAAAAATATACCTATGTAACGGTCAGGTTTGTACATTTGCTCAACAGACTGAGAGTCCAAGCCAGAGAACCAAAAGCTGACCAAGTCGGGATAGTAATACCCTACGTCTGATCATACCTTAACTCTCTCACTCGTGCTTCCAAGTCAACCCATCGCGAATGACATGCCTGAGGTTACACTCGATATCTCTTTGATCACGTTCCAGCAATAGCAAAGCAGTAAAACATGAGACATTCCCCCCCCCCCTTATTACATATTCTATTATATACCTTAACTAGTGATTCATAAGATAATGAGCAAGTAATGAGACTGAGACAAATTTATATTTCATAAATTTAATATAACAATAAATACTCAAGCATAGTAGGTTGTGTACAGCTAGCTCACACGCAGGTGAGTGGATTCTCAGGGTTATAAATAATAATACAAAGCAATGAATGCATGCTCAGAGTTATAAAACAATATTATTACAAAGCATTCAGTGTGTTCTCAGGGTATAAAATAATAGTACAAAGCATTGAGTGGATTCTCAAAGTTATAAAATAATATTACAAAGCATTGAGTATGTTTTCTCAGGGTATAAAATGATATTACAAAGCAATAGACTCTTAGTAAGCTTATGTCACCTTTCATGTTGTAATTCATGCCATGTTTTATATGTTTGAAATCGGTTATAGTTAGCTAGAGTAATCGAGTTGATGGATAAATGCTAGATATTACTAATACGTTGAAGATTATATCATTGTTGCCAAGTTTAAAATATTATAATGACTAAGTTTAAGATTATATTATAAATATATTCAAAATCATATTATAGATATTTGCGTGATATAATATTGTTATACAGATAAACGCATTAACTCAGATTCTAGGTCGGATCAAAGCCGAAGTCACTTTCTAGGGAAACTGAACTGAGATGTGGTGGCAGGGGAACGTCAGATTCTAGTGCGTTAGAAACTATACTATCAGATAAGTGCGGCTCGAATGCATTCTTAATGGGGTTTATTACCTAGTAAACGGTTCCCTAACCGATCTGCTTGCTACAATGGAAGAGGCCTTTTTATTAAGAACAGAAGATTGGCTTATAAGCCCTTTGGAAACGCTTTGGTTTCGTTATATAAGAATAAATGTCACATTTGCCTAAACTTTCGAGGCGTGACTTGACGAAATACGAAGAACTGTCGCAGTGGCCTAAACTTTCGAGGCGTGCCTGGACGTGGAACAATCTTGAGATGGGCCATTATAGACATAGCAAGTAGATATGCATTTTTATGCAAATTAGCAATACATTCGCAACGCTAAATTAATATTTAATAAATTTAATTACGCCAAAATCTTAGCTTCTTCAGTGCTACTACCACCGGTCAGTTCATAACTGAGATTATTAAATGATAAAATGATGGCGATAATGAGAATCTGATTTAAGGGTTTTCTGCATAGCTACTTATAGAACTGGGGACATTAGTTATAGAGTATAACTAGATCTAATATCAAACGGATTGTTAAATAATAAAATGTGAGTTATAAAATAGCTCACGCAAATTTTGATGTTTAAATAAATTACACATCTTAAATAATTCGTCAAAATAGACCTTACTAATAATGAAAAATGGGTTTTAACTAACGAATGCAAATCTATATTTTAAATAGCTTGTGTGAAATATACTTTTTCAGATAACTGGCAAAATACATATTTTAAATCATTTACGCAAATATAATTCTTAAATAACTTGGGCAAAATCTGCGTTTTAAATAGCATACGCAATATATACGTTTTAACTAACTTTAGTAAACATTTTTCATTTTATATAACTTTAGAAAAGATGCGTTTTAAATAATAGACGCTAAATATACCTTTTAAATAACTTTAGCAAAACCTTTTCATTTTCAATTAACTGGAGAAAAGCGTTTTAAATAATATACGCAAATATACATTTTTAAATAACTTTAGCAAAACATTTTCATTTTCAATTAACTTGAGAAAAGATGCGTTTTAAATGATATACGCAAATATACATTTTAAAATAAGTTTATCAAAAGATTTTAAATAACTTGTTCGGGCATTATAAATATCGATTCACTCTATCACATATAATTCAGAAAAGAGTCTTAGCTATATTCTTTATATCGCAATATTGATATAATAAAAGTAATTGCTCACTCCCCTCCCCCCAATAATTTATTAACACACCAGACTCCGTTCTGATAAAAACACAGCATAAATCAATAAACATGAACTTAAAATATAAGAATTGCATAAAATGATCGATAAGATAATAATTTAGACATAAAAATTTATAGTATGGTTTTATAGAAACTAGATGTGTGTGATTATTTAAATTATTAATGATCAACGGCTACTTAAAGTTATTAATGATCAAGCAAGAATTGAGGGTGTTCTAAGATTTAAACCATTTTACGATAAACATTTTAGTGGAACATTTAGAAATATTATAAATTATGTGATTTATTTAGCTAGCTTTCATTTAGTATACGTTTTAGTTAGGAAATGTAATATTTTGTAGAAAGGATTTACCGGAAAGTCTTTAAGGCCTTGTTCATTGCGCTTCTCTTTATATTCAGTCAGGCTGGGCTTCTCTTAGGTTTTAGTCTGGATGTAACTTCGTGAATTTATCTCGGTGGCAGCTTTCTCCATTTCTCTGATCAGGAACTATCTGGTCTCTCGGGTACATCTTTCTTACAGTGATGGGCATGGTGGAGGTTTTCTGTCATCGGTAGCCGCTCGTGGAAGAGCAAACGGCTGTCTCTGTGTCTTCTAGCCAACGGTCATTTTATAGCAGCTTGGATGATGGTTTTTTTTTAGATTTAGCAGTCTAAACGGCAGGAACAGTTTTCTTAGTTAACTCGGGTCTTCGGAAATAAAATTTGGCAGCAAGCACAAATTTCTCAGCAACAGAAAAAAAATTTACACGGATGATGATAGATGATGGAAGAGGCTAGGTTAGAGAGTTGGTGGCTATTTTGGGCCCCTTTTTATGCTGTATTTTTGACAGAAGTAACCTCCTACTTTGAGTCATGCCACATCACAAGATGACTAGTTCAAACTAGCCTTTAACCAAATATCCAGTTAGTAAAATATTAAGTATATCTAAATCTGGACATGGAAAGGCTCTATTGTTTTAATTGACGTCAGTTTTAAAAGATATATATTTTTAAGAGAATGGTCACAGGCAATTTGTATAGATTTTGTATAGATTTATGCCTGACTGAATATTATAATTGGTCTTGGTTATCAATTTTAAATAGGTCAAATTTTAGCCAAAGATTTATTTTTAGGACGAAGTGTTAAAACTGATAAAACTTTCTGCTTGTAATTTTAAGCAAACAAAAGAATTGAAAACTTGGAATTAGTCAAAATGAATACTGACTTAAATAATTATTTAGAAAGAAATATTGAAAACTAAGTAATATTATAAATTTAAATTATGCTGCTATATAGATAAATTAATTATAGTTATGTTTATTCAGTTTTAACAAATCGAACAGACTATGCTCGTATATAAATATTTGAGATTGTAATTTTATATTAATGGGACGATTATATACGCACATACTCGCAATATTATAAGCAAAGTTTTTAAAATTTAAGAAATACACGCCATCTGAGTACAACAAATATATACTATTATCAGAGATAATAGGTGAAACAGGTGTAACCGTTTCAGTAGATGGCCAGTTAAAGCAAAATGAGATCTTTCTAAAAATACAAACGCAGGTTTTAGTACAATGGTGACCCCGCGATGATGTAGTCATAGTCCGGTTGGGTGACGCAACTGGAGAATTTTGAGGGATGGAATCACGAAAGGGACGTGGAAAGGACGAGAAGAGAGGGGATATAAAAGAAAATAAAGAGGGGGATATTGTTCTTCCACGGGTGCAGAGACGAGAGAGAAAATAAAGAAACGTATCATGCATCGAGTGGGGTAAAAACCTTTCACTTGACAGGCGATGAAGGCCTGCCCTACGATCCCGAATGTGCTGCAAAAAGGATAGTTAAAGAACGCCGAATTCCAGTCATCGACTGCAAGGAACAATGATAGCTACGGGGAAACTAACTATGAGATCGTCCAGTTTTAAAGCCATTGACATCGTCAGACATACACCTGTGAAATGCCTAAATTCCCGGGAATGTTAAGGTAACGTGAACTATATTATTTGCTTATCGATTTGCTATTAAAGCACAATCCGAGTCTTATACGGATTGCGTCATCCATCGGAACTTTGAAATAAATTAAATTCTCTATATTTAAAACATGTTTCAATAAAACTTTCAAACTACAAAGTCCAGGGAAGCAATTTAATAAAAGAACATTAATAATATGTTGCTTTGCCTATAAAGATCCAAAGAATAAAATGCTTAATCTGTACGTATGTGTGTGTATGCTTGACATTCTATGAAGCACGAGTTATGAATAATGGCGGGTCAATTAAATAAATCCTAACCTTCTTATTTTATAATAAATTGTTTTAATGTTATGAATATCTGTGAATATTTTTTTTTATTCTTTGATTTATATTATTTTAATAAGATTCATAGTTATAGCGCTAAAGATTTCATAATTAATATAAAACGTATACTCTACCTTGAACAACCGGTATGGAGGAATTTAGGGTGGGGTAGTGAGCGCACTCATCTGAAATTAAACGGGAATTCCCCTGTTGCGCAGAGAAAATCTAATCGATAAGATGGGATTTCTATAATCGTTTATTTTTTTTTAGATAGACAGAAATTTGGTTATGTATATCCATCCACCTTCAGTTAAAAGAAAGTAGTGTCGGAATCCATAGTTCCCGTCCACGGTCTAATGACCACCACCCCTGAGATGAGCTAGGCTAGTTAACACCCCTCCCCCCTTAAATCACAGGAAAAGGCAAGGTGATAGTAAATATCTATCGAGTCGCTATCGGGGTACATGCTGCATCTATAGAGTCCCGCGGTGTAATTCTTATTTGTTCATCGCAAATAGGTTTGGCGCTTGGAAGCAAACACGCTATCCATAAATATGCCCGGGGATCATGCAGAGAGGGAAAAATTTATATATATAAGGTTAAATCTTAAGTTAACCATAGCCATTTTTATGAATTTACTAATACGACCCTTCCGTGGGCAAAGCGGTTCGTTATAACTGGACGCCGCAACTATGGGGCCTCTGGAGAGCGATGGGGAATAGGAATATAGTAGAAGGTTCAAATAAAAGAGGGCACAACGACCAGTGGATTTGACACGAAGTCGGTATAGTAAACAAAAATCCGATACTTTCACGCAGTTTATGAGGTTAAAGAAAAGAAAAACGGCGAATGATTTAAATTTTTTTTTTCGTGTAAATTTTTTTTTTATTGTTAAAAAAAAAGCGAAGAAAGAAAGGAAAAAAAAAAGACGATTGGAATATATATGTTAGAGCAATAACACTGAGCCGTATTAAGACGCTGGAAATGGATATATATATATTTTTATACGTTATCTGAGTTATTAATAAAAACTACTGTTAACCCTAATGGTTTTCAGAGGTCTAAATAGAGCGTTTAGTCGAATTTAGAAGAAAGTCAGCATAGATCGATAGTGGAAGAGAGGGAAATTGGGCAACGTGTAATGATAATAGAGACGTATAAACTATACGCGAACTCGTGCGCAACTATAAATATCTTTTCTTTTCTCTTCTTCTCTCGATTGGAGGTGCGATGGTAAAGCCATAAATTGGAGATTTCAAAGCTTATGAATGGGAAATACGAATATGTAACAGCACTGGATGGGGGCAGGGTAATCAAAGCCAGTCAGGTGAAGAGAGATTGATAAACAGTAATGGAGAATAATATAAGTAATGAGGCAATTAGGGTTCAGAGATTTTCGGGGAAGATGTGGGAATCTCCCGGGGAACATATCCGCAGTCTAAAAAGATATTTCTGCAGGTACCCCGCAGAGGAAGAGGACAAAGTGATAATTGCAGCAAGCCACCTACAGGAACATGCCCAAAGATGGTGGGAGGCATTGAGTGAGCAACCGGGAGCCTTTGAGGGGTACGAAAGAGCTCTCAAACAAGCTTTTTGGAATATAGAAATCCAAGAATATATATTCAACGAAATAAGTAGACAGACATTCGGGGAGCCACACGATGAGTATATATACTTCTTCAGGCGACAAGTGGCTCGACTGCGAGAATTGGAGATGCTAAAACTGTCAGAAGGACAGATCGTGGGTATAGTGTGTAGGAATGTGCCACCTGACGTAGCCGCCATAGCCAGGACCGCTAAAAGGGGGCTAGCTCGAGATGTGGACTGGGCACTTGAACAAATAGTGTGCAGCCAGTGGCGAAGAGAGATGGAAGAGAAGGAACATAAGAGCGTGGAAGATAGATGGGTGGGAAACCTGGTTTGTGATGAGGAAGACAGAGCCCCCAACTATACCAATCAAACATGCCCTAAAGTGGAAGCACGCATTGCAGAAACCCAAGTAGAGGTGGTCATTGACTCAGGAAGTCAAATTTCAGTATTATCAGAAAGGATATATCGGCAGATGATGGAGAAACAAACAGACATCAAGACACTACCCATAAAAGCTATACAAGTTAGGATGGCCAACAACAAAAGGGCGAAAATAGAACCCAGACAAGTCTGGGTGGATCTACGGATTGGTGAGGAGGTGATTCCACATGTGTTTCTAGTCATGAAGGGGTTAATACATGAGGCATTAGTGGGGGTGGACTTCCTTCATAAAAACCAATGTACGTTGGATTTTCGCAGAGGGGAATTCAGATGTAAAGGGACACCCGTCAAGTTCCTCACAACCAACTGGTGTGGATCGATAGGGATCAAGGAGGTAGAAGAAGTAGAGGAGATAATGGAAGAAAAAATTAGAGAGATTAGGATGGTCGGCAAAGACAAAGCGAGGGTTTTTGGGCAAATACTAAAAAAATACAGGGAAGTGTTTTCAGAGGTGCCCGGAACGATACAGGGATTTGAGCAGACAATCAAACTTAGGGAGAACCAGCCATTTCAGTCACGATCATACCTGGTCCCTCACCAATACCGAGAGGAGGTCAGAAGACAAATAGAGCAAATGGTGGATTGGGGCGTCATTTCTAAATGCTCATCCCCATTTTGCAACCCATTGGTGGTGGTAAAAAAAACGGTGCGATTAGAATATGTCTTGATGCGCGGCAGCTGAATCGGGCAACAATTCCCGATTGTACCATTCCCCCACCCATGCATGAATTATTGGGAAAGTTCAAGAGAAATAAGGTATTCTCAACATTTGACCTTACCGCCAGCTATTGGCAGATTCAACTTCGCCCGGAAGACAGGCAGTACACCGCCTTTCGGTACGATGGGTATTCATACCAATTCAACAGGATGCCATTTGGCCTCATAAACAGCGGGGCGGGTTTGCTACGGTGTCTTGACCAGACATTGTCAGAGGATATGAAGAAAATCGCCACGATGTATGTCGATGACGTCGTGATAGCGTCAGGTAGTATGGAAGAACACGAGTAGGAGGTTGAAATGTTCCTCAAGGAATGTAAAGACAAGGGCATCAGGGTCAATTTGGGAAAGAGTAACCTAGTCAAAGAGGAAGTGACCTTTTTGGGGCACTTGGTGGGCCATCAAGGACTAAAACCCCATCCGGACAAAATATCTGCCATCAGGGACTTTCCTATACCTAGGTCCAGAAAACAGGTTCGTTCTTTCCTGGGCCTATGTAACTTCTACCATCGGTTCCATGAACGGATGGCCGAACATACTGAGCCTCTAGTGCATTTACTAAGAAAAGATATCCCGTGGAAATGGGCTGAGGAGCAAGAGAAAGCATTTGAGGACATAAAAACAGAATTTGCCAAACAGGTCATGCTGGCATTCCCGGACTTTGCCAAGCCGTTCATACTCCAGACTGATAGTAGTGGGTACGGGCTGGGCGCGACTCTGTCACAAACACAAGGGGAAGAGAAAATGGGAGTGTTATATTTTATAAGCCGGTTGTTAAAAGGGCCGGAGCTAAACTATTCTGCTACAGAGAAAGAGGCCTTAGCCATTGTCTGGGCCTTCCAGAAATTCCGCCCACTCCTGCTGGGGTCAGAGGTAGCAGTGGTGACAGATCACAAAAGTTTAGAATTTATCAACCATAGCTATCTTACCAACAGTCGACTAATCCGGTGGAGTTTACTTCTCCAAGAGTACAACTATACTATCCATCATTGTAAGGGGGTGGATAATATCATAGCCGATATTCTCAGCCGGAACCCGGTGGGGCACCAAGCAGAGCATATGAGGGCAGAAAACGCATGCATCGCCAGTATGGACCTACAAATGAGCAGGGAGATAGAGAAAAAATTGGCACAGTTAGGTGAGTGGCAACGTCAAGATAAGGACTTGGGACCACTAATCCAAAGATTAGAGAGGGGTACAGACCCTCAGATCGCGAGAAAACACCGCATATGCTATGGAATCCTTCAATCCCTAACGTGTGGAGAAACAAAGAACTGGAAGCCCAGTGTACCGGGTCGGTTGAGAAATGAATTAGTAGCCTATGTTCACCAGATATATGGGCATTACGGGACCTTAAAGACGGAACACCTAATTCGGAAATGGTTTTATTGGCCTGGAATCCACACCTCGGTGAAGGCCATAGTAAGGGAATGAAAAAGTTGCCAGAGAACCAAGCCTACAAACCGTGCGTATGCGGCAAACCTAGTGCCTATCATCCCCACAGGTCCTCGTGAAATAGTAGCCATTGATTTTTACGGACCATTACCCGCGTTCAAAAGGAAAAGGTATCTTATTGTGGCGTACGACTTGTTCTCGAAACACGTGGCAGCATATCCCATCGCCCAGGCAAACACCAAATTCGCGATTAAGATGCTTGAAACCAACTACTTCAACGAAGTAGGAAAACCTCGTGTCCTCCTATCGGATCACGGAACTCCATTCACATCTAATGAATGGCGCAAGTGGATACAGAATCAAGGGATCAAACATTGCCTAACCTCGATTCGTAACCCTCAATCTAACCCTTGTGAGAGGGTGATGAGGGAACTGGGGCGGTTGTTCCGCACGTACACCGGGGATAACCATCGTGGATGGGTCAAGCTCACCCCTCAAATAGTTAACTTCATAAACTGGTCAGTAAATGAGTCAACAGGTCTAGCACCCTTCCGGCTTCATTTCGGATGCCATATACCTTGCCTTATTAAGACCGTCCTTCCCGGAATGGAAGAGGGTCCAGTAGATGTGGAAAATGACCAAAGCAGGGCACGGCGGACCATGCAAAAGATGGGGCAACGGAGAAAGAACAGGCAAGGGAATCGCCCCCATTTATTCAAAGTGGGAGACTGGGTCATGGTGCGTGCCCAACCTGTAAGCGAAACAAGCAGAAACATATGCAAGAAATTCTGCGATTTGTACGAGGGGCCTTTTCCGATTGTTAAATGTCAAGGAAGCAATGCTTCCTGGGTAGATACAGGGTTGGGAGTTAAAGGCTCATATAATGCACGAGCGCTGAAACCCGCACGAAGCCAAAGATCTCCCGCCGATGAGGAATCCCTAAGGAATCCGGCAGCGGGACCCGCCGGCAGAGAGAGTACAAGAGAAGTATAAGCCTGTCAAACCCATAGAGCGTGTTTGAAGGCTTCCGAACGGGGGGCATTGTAACAAGGTGCGGACTGAGGAGAGCCAATGGTCCGCCAAAAGTTACAAGATAAATGGATATAGATATTACTAACACTATCAACTAATAAAGTTATTAATAATTGTAAATACTAATATTAAATGGTGGTGGGAATAATTCAATATTAACAGTATGTTATTCGTATATTTATTTGTAGCTAGTTGTTATTTGTTTAATTTTAAAAGGGGGGAAAAACTTCGTAAAACTCGTGCTTTATTGGAGTGTTTGTGGCATGCGAGTATATATATGTGCATGATTGATATATTTCAAGTAGATGGCCAGTTAAAGCAAAATGAGATCTTTCTAAAATACAAACGCAGGTTTTAGTACAATGGCGACCGCGATGACGTAGTCATAGTCCGGTTGGGTGACGCAACCGGAGAATTTCGAGGGATGGAATCACGGAAAGGGACGTGGAAAGGACGAGAAGAGAGGGGATATAAAAGAAAATAAATAGGGGATATTTTTCTTCTTCCAGGGGTCCAGAGAGCGAGATAGAAAAATAAGAAAACGTATCATGCATCGAGTGGGGTAAAAACCTTTCACTTGACAGGCGATGAAGGCCTGCCCTACGATCCCGAATGTGCTGCAAGAAGGATAGTTAAAGAACGCCGAATTCCAGTCATCGACGGCAAGGAACAATGATAGCTACGGGGAAACTAACTATGAGATCGTCCAGTTTTAAAGCCATTGACATCGTCAGACATACACCTTTGAAATGCCTAAATTCCCGGGAATGTTAAGGTAACGTGAACTATATTATTTGCTTATCGATTTGCTATTAAAACACAATCCGAGTCTTACACGGATTGCGTCATCCATCGGAACTTTGAAATAAATTAAATTCTCTATATTTAAAACATGTTTCAATAAAACTTTCAAACTACAAAGTCCAGGGAAGCAATTTAATAAAAGAACATTAATAATATGTTGCTTTGCCTATAAAGATCCAAAGAATAAAATGCTTAATCTGTACGTATGTGTGTGTATGCTTGACATTCTATGAAGCACGAGTTATGAATAATGGCGGGTCAATTAAATAAATCCTAACCTTCTTATTTTATAATAAATTGTTTTAATGTTATGAATATCTGTGAATATATTTTTTTTTATTCTTTGATTTATATTATTTTAATAAGATTCATAGTTATAGCGCTAAAGATTTCATAATTAATATAAAACGTATACTCTACCTTGAACAACCGGTATGGAGGAATTTAGGGTGGGGTAGCGAGCGCACTCATCTGAAATTAAACGGGAATTCCCCTGTTGCGCAGAGAAAATCTAATCGATAAGATGGGATTTCTATAATCGTTTATTTTTTTTTTAGATAGACAGAAATTTGGTTATGTATATCCATCCACCTTCAGTTAAAAGAAAGTAGTGTCGGAATCCATAGTTCCCGTCCACGGTCCAATGACCACCACCCCTGAGATGAGCTAGGCTAGTTAACACCCCTCCCCCCTTAAATCACAGGAAAAGGCAAAGTGAGAGTAAATATCTATCGAGTCGCTATCGGGGTATATGCTGCATCTATAGAGTCCCGCGGTGTAATTCTTATTTGTTCATCGCAAATAGGTTTGGCGCTTGGAAGCAAACACGCTATCCATAAATATGCCCGGGGATCATGCAGAGAGGGAAAAATTTATATATATAAGGTTAAATCTTAAGTTAACCATAGCCATTTTTATGAATTTACTAATACGACCCTTCCGCGGGCAAAGCGGTTCGTTATAATATATATATATATGATACAATGCACAGATAGCTTTATTGGTACATCAAATACAGATATTACATTTTTTATAATTATTGTCATGTAATTACACATGCTGTGATATTTATCAACATTCAGGTGAATAACAGCAGACTGTTTTCTGTAGCAGTATGACTACACAACTTGAGAAAGTGTTCAACATGTGAAGGTAAGCAACACCATTACTATACACCACCATTACTATACACAATAACTAGTGTGTTGTTTTGGTCAGTTATAACAATTATGATCATCTAAGGCTAAGCAGTTTACATCTTTAAGAAAATTTATCAATAGACTTCTGCCAGTCTGCGGAACTTTATTTTTTCCAGTCCACAGGTGTGAAAAGGTTGAAGACCACTGGTTTATACAATTAATGATGAGATAGTCATACCAAATAACAGAAGTTACTTCCAGCTACATGATTACCCTGCCTCATGAGTTCAAGTAAGACTTCCGGTGGTAATGGACAGCTTGCCTCAGATCAGCTCTAGGTCAGACTCTTCCAGATGCACCAAGACATCTTGTCTTGAGTTGACTGCAGTCATAGCAATTGTCTCAGGTGGACTTGTCTCATTTCACTGGAGGCATGTTCAATTGTTCAGATTGACAGAAATTAATGCTCTCTGCTTTGCCTACAAAAAGGCTGCCTATTTATTGCCAGATCTCTTACCATATTGGGAACATTCAGATTCAGAGCATGAACCACAATGATTCATTCCCATTGGATAGCAATTGGTTGCTAGCCATCAGGCAGAAATTTGGACTAATCTACTTTTGAAGGCTGAGTTCATATAACATCGAGCTAAAATTAGCCCTGGATAACATAGTCATCAAGATGTCACTGGACAATGTATCGCCCACTGCTGTTGATGGCTCCTACTTATCACTGTTCCGGTTTCTTCTTGCTTGCTTGATGAACTGTAGCTGGATGTTCATCACCAGCTTCACTCATGTCCATGTTCTTCATCTGATGTACTTATCTGAGGTTGGTTACTGCTTTTGTCTGCCCCTTCAATGTGGTTCAGTCTGTTGGTTGGAATAGCAATAATGGTGATGAGCATCTTGTTTGTACTACAACAGCATAGAACCCTTTAATTGTGTCACCACTACACAGGTATTCCATTTTGTGACCCACAAACCATCCTTCATAGTACCTACTTGTTAGCACTTTTATTTTGCTTTTTTCTTGAATATTTGGCATCAGGCTCGATAGGGTAGTTCACGGGGTCTCTAGGAATAGTTTACTGGAGACTTTTCTGCTGCTATATTAGGTGTGGAATGCTGTGCTAGCAGTGTCTTGGAAATAGTAGTGTTCCATTTTTCTGCATTTTCTTTTATCAGCTTTTGTATTTCTTGGACCAATCTCACCACCTGACCATTGCTTTCTTAGTGGAATGGAGGACTGTTCACTAGCTCAATGTTATTATTGTTGCAAAAGGCTTTGAATGCACCAGCTGAAAAAGCTGTGCCATAATTAGTCACTAATATCCTAGGAGGGCCATGTGTGGCAATAGCCTTTTCAGGCTTCTATCATGGCTGTGGAGTGAAGTGATGGTACATCCAGCCAAGTGGATAATGAATCAACCATTATCAACAGCAGCTTGCCTTTCCATGAGCTGCATGGTCCAGATGGAATCCAGGGCCCTTCAGGTTTGGGCCACTGGACTCTTGTCTTTTACTGCCAGTTCTGATTCATCTTTTTTGGCCAGCAGTGGTGGTTTGGCTTCGATGTTAGCATTTAAGGTAGATCACTACACATATGTTTCTTGGGATCTTCTGTAGGACTATCCCCTGGTGCCCATAATGTAAGAAACTAAGTACCTAAAAGTCTGGCTGGGATATTACAGCTCTGGGACCCCAAATAATACAGCCATGTTCAGCTGAAAGATCCAACTTATGCATCCAGTATGCTGAGTGCAACTCATCTGGTTTATTAGGCCAACCCTGCTGTACCCATTTTTTTTGTAGCTTTTGGAATCTAGGGTCATTGTTGGTCCACTGCCTTACTGTTCAGTGGTATGCTTGGGTTTACATTAATCATGTTAATTGAATGGCATGATGTTGAACTGTCTGCAACTTCTGCAGGCAATATGCTTAATGCGTCTACATGTATTGAAGGGCAAAGCCATAGCCCGACAGGAAATTGAACCACTGCAGCATTAATGATGAGACATGCTGAGGATTTCCCTTATTAAATGCCAATATCTCCATGAGGGCTTTATGATCTGTTTGAAGTATAAATAGTTACCTTGTAGGTAGTCATGAAATTTTTTGATTCCATTGTTCAAAATCAGGATTTCATCTATTTGAGTAGTTTTTCTCAGCTCTAGAGGCACTTTGATGCAAACATAATAGGGCTGTGTGGTTCCATCCTATTTCTATGGGGCAACACTGCCCCAGTTCCCACTGGTGATGCATCACAAGTAAGCACTAGCATTTTTTCTGGGTTCACATATGCTAGCACTGCAGTATCTGATATTAAATTTTTTATCAGAATTACTGTCCCACTTCCAGGATGCTTTTTCCCAGTAGTCTGTATAGTGGTTCAGCAGCCTTTATTTTATGATATAAGAAGTCTTCATAATAATTTATGAGCCCTAAAAAGAATTGAAGTTCCTTCTTATTTTCAGGTGTTTTGCCATCTTTATTGCCAACAGTTTCTTTTTAGATGGGTAAGTGCCAAAAGCATTTATTTTATATCCCAGAAATTCAAGCTCATTGTCTTCAAATATGCCCTTCTCCCAGTTTATTTTAATGCCAGTCTTATTTTTTCTTAATTGATAAACATTCTATCATATCTTTTTTAGTTATAAACTAATAGATAAGTAAAAAATTACTGAAGAGAGAATAAAAAAATATTCATTTTATTTTTTTCTTTATACTTTTCTCTTTTACTATTCCTAACAAACTATATTGATATTCTTATTTAAAATGGCTAGAATTTATCATATCATTTAATGAATGTAACTCATTAATAAATTTAAAAATTGACATTATGAAAAAAATAACATGAGAAGAAATCTCCCCCCCCCCCATCTAAATAGAAATAAAATGTTTAATCCAGATGAAAAAAATACTTGTTGATTATGTGACTATTTATCTATTAATATTGTCCTTTTTTGGATAAAATGTGTGCTGGGCATCATAGGTATTGTTCATACTGCTTTCATTTTCTAATATGAATTGCATTATTCAAATAATGCTATAGGGATGTTCAGTAAGTCTTCCAGTCTTGATCTTCACCATGCTTGAATTTCTTCATTTGAGTAGAGCATGAGGGTAATGATAAACCCATATGGATTATCCCCACTATTAGTCCTGTAACTGTTCTCTCTGAACTATTGGTATCTTTTCATTTATATTGATCTTATTTCAGGTTCTTTGTGGCCTTTTACCTTCAGTTCCTACTCTTTCTTGCATTTGTGACTCGTATCCAAAGAATTCAAAAATCTTCTAAGTGCTCATTTTTCTGTTAGCACACTCAATTTGTTTTCCCTTATATGACACATTGTCTGATAATTTGTATTATTTGACCAAAAAGTTAAGACTTTTAACGATGAAATCTGTTGAAAAAATTGACCAGTATCTCCTTTGTACTTTTTTTGTGACATCTGGTATTGGATATCATTCTGATGCTCTTTGGGCCAATATTTATGCAATATAGCATCTTTATGTTCCTGGAAATTTGATTTTTGGATATTGATTTCCACCATAATTTGCTGATTCCTGAAGGTGAGTGTAGGCCAATGCGATTTTATGGTATTCCATAAGGATTTCCCCTGCATCACTCCTGAATGCTTTTCTTTTCAAAATTGAGTTTCTTTTTTTAAAAAAGTTATAAATTAATAGATAAATAAAGTAATTGAAGGCAAAGTCTTTTCTTTAAAATTTTCTCTTATCTGACTCCTAATAAACTATATATATTCATATTATTATTTAAATTGGAACTTAATGAATGTAACTCTTTAATAAGTTTAATAATTGATATTCTGACCCCTCTTTTCTTTAAAATTTTCTCTTATCTGACTCCTAATAAACTATATATATTCATATTATTATTTAAATTGGAACTTAATGAATGTAACTCTTTAATAAGTTTAATAATTGATATTCTGACCCCCCCCCCCCCCGAGTAGAAACAATTTTTCTCAATATATATTCGAAGTTGATTTGCATCTGCATAACCTTGCATTAAATATTTTCTTTAAAATATCTTAACTAACAATATATCA
Organism: Epiperipatus broadwayi; assembly: GCA_028023455.1. NCBI lineage: Eukaryota > Metazoa > Onychophora > Udeonychophora > Euonychophora > Peripatidae > Epiperipatus > Epiperipatus broadwayi. Next base: position 1,355,846 of record JAQFVV010012582.1, read on the forward strand.
TTAACTTATTAATATAAAAAATATTTAAATGTTTTATTGTTCGTAGAAACTTAAGTACCGGAACTATCAGCTGAGTCACAATCCCTGGATCTTGAGCATATCAACCAATGTGAGGGCTTTCAGAGTTACTTATAGGTGCACTTCAGAGTTATTGCATTCTATTCATGTACTGAATAATTTGATGCATACTTGTAAAAATCAACGTGATAATTATCATTTTCAACCATTATCAATCCACTATAGGATAAATATCTCTTCCAAGTTTAATCCAGGTTTTTTGATTCATAAACTTCTCTATATCATATCAATAAACTTCTTTATTTCATCTATCCATCTCACAAATAGTCTTTGTAGATCTCTTAAGGTCCAGTTTAAGATTATAATTATGCATCTATTATTATTTCTTCAACACTGTAAATCAAGAAAAGATTTTCAGATTTCATTGAAAAGTGATTTTTTAATAAAAAAACAATAATCACATGGTTTGCTGCTCCGGAAGTTAGATGATGTTTGAGAATTAAGTGTTAGATGGAGCTACAATGCAAGAATCTTTCAAATTATCATTTGTTACTTTGTAATGTAAGCCATTATTTACTATCATGAAGGGGAAAAATATCACAAAAATTGCAAGTCAGCTAATGGTAGTACCCAGAAATCTTGTGTCTATCATCAGCATCAAAGTTAAACAAATTCATTACTGATACTTCATATATGGATCTAGACCTTGGTATTTTTGATAAGCTAATTAAATAAGGAATGAAAAAAAAAGTAATGATCATAAAAATAGCGCAACTGATTATAAAGAAATCGCTCAGGATGTCTCCATAATTTGAAATAAAAAAATGAAATAATATCTTGATTATCCCCATATCAATCACCTGACAATAAAATACCAATATTCATTTAAAAAACAAATTGTGCTCAAAAAAATGAGATTGGATGGGCAAAAAATGACGTTTTGTGATTACTTTACCTGTTTTGTATGCTATCATATTAACTTGAAAAATTCTGTGCAAAAGCAAACAAGAAGGTATATTTTCATATCCATCAATCATGCATACAGACGCTTTTTAAATACAAATTTGACATAAATAAATGTTCGTAAATTAATTCAGACTAATAAAATGACATTTGGTATGTTTAAATGATATATACATAATTGTTTTCTGTGCAGTGTTATTTCATGCACATACTATAAATATTATGTAGTAATCTACCATGAGCTTATAATGCATTACATGATACCGCAAGTTGTTTTAGATAATTTTTGTTATGTATTTATTCTTGAATAAAATATCAATAATACTTCTTAAAAAAAATATAACACAACAAATATTTTTCCAAAATGTGGCTCATTTTCACTTACATATGTTGGTCACATCAGTAATAATAATGGCAGCCAAATTGCCTTTTAGTCATAGGAATAAGTATATAGGCAGCTTTTTAAAGCATTATTTAGAAATTTGCTCTTATAATTTTAATCCAAAACTGAAAGAATTGATCTTAATGTCATAGGTAATTATTAATTCAATTTAGAATATCAAACTGCATAGGCTGTAGATGATTATAAATTTTGAATGTTATGTGCAATAGTTTTCTCCATCCTCTGTTTACATAGAGCGATCAGTAAATCTTCATTAGGGAAAAATGTTTTAAAATAAAAATTGATCTCTGGTATCCATATCATGTTAATTGTTTTTAATATAACTTTGAAAAATATTAATTCACAACAATAGTGAAAATTATTGTTTGCCATCATGACATTAATATTATTTACAAAATTAGCTAAGAGACACACACACACAAAACAAACATTCCATAGGGCTAGAAACATTAAAAAAATTTAAAGTATGCATTTCTTTTATTATACTGGAAATTTGTTACATCAGTTTATCATACTTTACTTCAGTTTGAAATATCAAATTTATTCACTCTTTTTTATGCAGTCATGAAACCAATAATTCATGAAGTAGCAATTTATTATGTCATCTCAACACATAGACTATTAAACAAGGCAAAACTCTCCATACAGTACTGCCAACCAGAGTAATCAATGGATGCCAGAAGGCTTGTGCATAAAATCCCTATCTAATGTCTACTCATCCAATATCCCCAGACTAGTTTCTGGTCTTTGTCAGTGATTACTCTAGTTGGCACTACTGTATGGAGATTTTTGCCTTGTTTATAAACAATTATGTGCCAGTATAAAAGTGATCATGTGATGGTTTAACAGCAATCCTACCTAATAGGATAGTGGTGGCTATGGTTGTTAAAGAGCCAAAGACACTAAAATGTATGGGTGCTGAACTGAGTTCAGACCCATATGACTATATAAGCTATTGAGCTTAGATTGAAAATATTTTTGTTTTCAATTTCATTCTCATAGTTTTATAGTTAAGTAGAGATAAAAGGTGGTTGCATTAGATCCTAAGATATAGGTGCAGTGCTCTCAGATCCAAAGCTCCTCACTGATGAAGGCCACAAGCCAGAAACTAGTCTGGGGATATTGGATGAATAGGCATTACATAGGAATTTTATGCACAAGCCTTCTGACATCCATTGATTACTCTGGTTGGCAAGACTGTATGGAGAATTTTGCATTGTTTATAAACAATTATGTGCTAGTATAAGAGATAGTGATCATGTGATGCTTAATGGTTTAACACATAGACTATTAGTTTTTTTTTTCATCTTCATTAAAACAAATATGAATTGTGATTGATTTTCACTAGTATTAGTTTGCTACCTGCACCCTTAGAAATTTTTAAAGCTTGTTTTGCAGTATTATTTTTTTATCATTTATATCAATTCTATCATTTCATTATTTTGAGTCTTTCTGCACCCACTATTCATATTTTACAAGGTACTTGAAACTTATTCCAAGATATGGTAATCTTTCATCAATATTTATCAATAATTTTTTTATATAGAATAAAAATTTCCAAAAATCCTTCCAAAGTTTAAAAAAACATTGTATATCTTACTTTCCCTTCAGAACTGAACTAGTCCAGATTTCTTATTTATCTAATCACATTGATCATTCATTAGTGCTAACCAATATGAAAAACATGTGGATAACTAATGTATAAACATGGCCAATGTGTAAACGTGTATAAAATCCTACCATTGGTTAGTTCAGGCAATGATACTCTCTGAATACGATTGCTGTCTGTAAGATAGGGGACCAGGCAATAAATGTCAGCCTTTTTAGAGGTAAGCCAGAATGAGATAACCTGTCCCAATGTACTCTCAATTGAAAACACTTTCAACTGTGACATCTTCACAGCTAAGACTAAGGCTGACTCAAGGCAAGCTGTCCAGTACAGCAGAAAAATCATGAATTCGAGGCAAAGCCAAAAATCATTTGGGATGACCAGTTAGTATTAATGTTTATCTATATACAATTGTATTTATTGATTGAATAATGTTTGTTCTAATAGATTATACATATTGACTACAAATTTTCATATTTTTATTGATATCACTGTTGGTTTGAGTCTGAAATCTTCAATTCAGGCCAAACACAAGATTTGGTGCAGTCTGACAAAAGAATATTTTCCCAAATGACTGAAACAAGTACACAGTTAGACATTTGGTTGTAATTAAAATCACTATTCTGTCTGAATAAAGATCAGATTCGGCAGTTTGGAAAAAAATACTCAAACGCAAAAAAAAATAGACTCGTTGTATTTACAAAACAGTGATAAAATTCTTTCACTTAGATCTGCCTGAATAAAAAAACAAATTCAGCAGATTCATAAGAAAAATTATCCGCAAACATAATAAGCATGTCAATTAAAACCATAAACCAATCATGAGTGTGCAACTCATAATAAAGTGACCGGAGCTTTCTCTAGTGGATTGCTGCTTCATTGGGACAGTTGTAAACAGTAGCTATCAAAATTTTAAAATTACAAGTGGTAACCCACAAAAATAAAAATCGGTAGTTTCTCTTACGAAGAACTGAGGGAAAATTAAAAAATGGCTAATTCTATTAACTCCATGGAAATTTTTGATCCAGCCCATTCTGAGAAAGGATTAATATTTTAGTTACAGGCTAACCAAATCAAGAAGCCAGAGATAAAACTAGCAAACAGTAATGACAATAATCGAACTTCAGATCTTGAGATAACAATCTACTTCAGAAAAGCCATCTGACCTAAATTAACATTAACGATACTGACAGATTATTTCACCCCTAAACCTATGACAATAATGCAAAGATATTTCAATCTCTGCATCCAAAAGACAGGGGAAAAGCTAGTTTGCAACACGGATCTGGACATTGGTATGAAAGTGCGAGTTCAAAGACTTGTGATGAAGCACTTCAAGAGTTTTATTTGCGGTATAAAGGATGCCAGATTTAGATTTTGAAACAATCAGTAGAAGTAGAAGCAATAGCTAGTCAGGTAAACCCATTAAAAAAAAATACTAAGTATGATATACAAAAAATTGAGCATAACACTGGGTCAATCAGCACTCAGATAATTCAGTATCAGTCTAATGCATTGCTATAGATGCAATGAACAAATGCACATACATACAGAATGCCTGCACCCCTATAAAACATGTACATTTTGCAAGCTTGTTGGACATATAAAGGCTGCGTGTTTGAATTTAAAAAGACGATAAGACTATGAGAATGGAAGAATCTATTCCAAAAAAAAACCAGCAAAAACAATTATAAGAAAAATAAACAAGTTGCCAGTATAAATAATATTAAAGGTGATCAGTCTTGATTTATACATAGTATTATAATTAATGATACTCCGGTTTCAATAGAACTGGACACAGGGTCTGCAGTGTCTATTGTTTCAAGAAAGACTTGAGCTATCATTAATAAAAATAAAGAATATAAGCTGCACCGTAGCAAGTCAATCTCAAGACTATCAGGGCAATAAAATAAAACTGATGGGCCAAACATTAATTAAAATGCCTAACAAGACATCAGATGATCATAGTAACATCTTAGGCCGTGACTGGTTCAGTCACTTAGGCTTTGTGGCGACAAAAATGAACCAGGTCACATTAAGCAAAATGAATACAGAAAGCTGGAACACCAGGATTGCCAGAACCCTGTTAGAACAGCATTCCACACCAGGTACAACAATAACAAAGACTCCAGAAGAACTGCTACTCAATAGATTTCTGTGAACTGTCAGCCCTGAAACCTGATTCCACATACATAGAAAAGAAAATAGCAAAATAAAAGTACAAATAGGCACTGTGCTATGTAGAATGTACTATGGATCCACAAAATGAATACTAGCAGTGGTTACACAACTGAAAGAACTCTACATTGAGTAATTCAACCAACAGATGTGTATTAATATCATCACCACCTAAGCCAACCAAGACTGAATCACACAGAAACAAGTACATGAAGCAAAAACGATGACCACCAGGCTGAAGACAGCAACCCAGTGACAAGGCCATCAAACAAGGATGATGAACAAGACAAGAACAGCAATAAACCTGAGAAACCAACAAAGCAGACATGGCATACAGTTCAACTAGACTACATTCTCCAGGACTAAATTTAGCAAGGGTGGGAGATGTCATATCTGACCTTGCCTTCAGAAGTGGACAAGTCCAGATTCCTTTATCTAATCGGATTGAGCACATTAACCAATGTATAACCATAGCCGAAGGGTAAAACATAAGTATGACCAATGTGTAAACATCCATAAAATCCTACCATTGGTTAGTTAAGGCCAATAGGCAATGATGGTCTCTGAATCCGATTGCTGCAAGTCAGGCAGAGGATCTGGCAACAAAGACTTTTTGGAGGCAATCCAGAAATGAGAGATGTCTGTCTAACGTGAATGTGCTCTTAATTGAAACCCCTTTCAACTGACTAGTCATTACCAATATCTATGCAGTGAGGCAAGTCCATGATAGGACTGGAAGCTGCTAAGACTACAATCAGTCGAGGCAAGCTATCCAGTACAACAGGAAGTGTTGACTAGAACTCTAGGTAAACCATCCAGTAGAGCTGGAAGAGTCATTCGGGCATGACCAGCTCAGTATTAATTATGTTTATCTACGTAAAATTGTATTTGATTGCACAACATGTTCTAATAAATTATACATATTAGCTTCTGCTGTTCATATTTTTAATAACAAAGGTAGAATATCATTGACATGGATCCCTATATTTTAACAATTTCTATCCAAACAAAATTACCCTTTTATCTTAAGTATTAGTTAATTAGCATTTTTAATTCAATCTTGTACACAGATACACTAAAAAATAAGCACAGTGCAATAAACAAATTAATTTGTGCACCCACTTTAAAATAGGACTAAAAAAAACACATTTAAAATATTTTTCATTTTACTACACATACCCTAATCACACAATTAAGGGCATCAGAAAAAGGCAAATGATCACTATAATGCATTTCGTGCTGAATTTGTACTCATCAGTTGGCTTGAATATTTATGGGACAAAAGTTATAAATATATTGTTACACATGATATAAAAAATGGAATGGAATTGAATTAATTTTTTCATAAGATTGCATTTCATAATATATTAATCTTTAATTACAATTTAAAATATATATCTGGGTTTAAAATATAATTTCTAGCCTAAAAATGTTTATTAATAATCATCAAGGTATTTTTTTGGGGAGACTGGTATCAAGATTGTGTTTAAGTTTACATTTGGCATCTTTATGATAAATTTTAGTAAATAAATATCTGAAAATGAGATCATTCTATTCTTTCACAAAGACTTTATCTGTGTTGGAAATGAAAATATTCATTTATTATTAAGATTCATAAAGCACATGTGCATTAGCTTGAAATGCTGATCTTTAGTTTATTACAATCCATATACATCGCGCTATATAAAATAAATATCTCATTTACATATGTTTAGTTTCATTTAAGAATGACGTATCATAAATTCTAGAAAATTTCACAGGTGTCATTCATTCAGACATAATAAAAAGTAATTTAAAGTATTGGTTTATCTTCACACTTTCATTTCCAGTGCTTAAAATTTTCCCATACTTAAGCGTTTGGGTTGAAAGAATAGGTGATTCATTCTATTCTTTCGCAAAGACTTTATCTTGTGTTGGAAATGAAAGTATTCATTTATTATTAAGATTCATAAAGCGCATGTATATTAGCTTGAAAAGCTGATCTTTAGTCTATTAAATAAATATCTGTAAATTAATATATCTAATTGATATAAATGCTAACATATTATTTCTTTCAATTTTATTTTTTTAAAAAACATATTTTTGGTGTCAAAATTTTTTTCCGAAATCAGAATCACATGAAGTTTTAACCTGCTTTAAAAATAAATATGGAGAATGTATATTTTTATTTATATAAAATGCTAATCTGTCTTTCTGGAATTAATAGATTGATTTTGATGAGTTCTTATCATGTACAGCACAAATTTCAGGAACAAATGTAAGGCCAAAATATTATCACGACCCACTTGAAATAGAAGAAAGTTAGTGCTTTGGGCATGGACCGTATTTTTATTAAAAAAAAGGAGGATGTAAAATTTTTATTTTCATTTTTTGGAATAAACGAATGTAATTCATTTGATACTTGGATTTCAATTTTGTTTATAATTCTTTTTGTAAAAATATGTATGACTTTGCAATTTCTGTGGGAAAAAAATTGTTTTAAATTTCATTGTCAGAATTTGGAAATTCATCACTTTGAGATTGATTTTCCACACAAATATCCAAAGCTGATTATTCTTAAAACTATTTACTTTTATCATCTCCTTCTAAGATAATTTGAATTTGCTTTTTTATTTCATCAGATTATTGTATGGATTAAATGACTGTTTCTAGAGACACAGTACGCATTCCAAGAGAACAATGTATGGAATAACTCAGGAAGTAATATATCCAAGTTCAATGCCCCCCCCCCCCCCATGTATCAATAAATCTCACGGAAGGCTTTAGATTGTTTAATTTTACAAATATAGGCACTTTTACAACCAAAATATGCATTAATAAAAAAACCCCACAATGTCTAGACAACTTGTCAGCATAAGGACAGATACTTCAGCTAAATTATCAGCATTTATAATGAAATAATAGTATTTTTCAAACATTTTTACTTTAGAAAGGCTCAGGACTCAAAAATGCCAGATTAATGATATTGCATTAATTAAGTTCTTAATAGACATGTTTACCAGTTCTTATTTATATATTTGAGACTTGGACACTTAACAAAAGAGCAATAGAAACTTCAGACTTCTCAATGATATATGTTGAGAAAACAAAAAATATCATTGAAAGAATTAAGGTTGAAATGGAATTGGGCTGAACATATTGCTAATAGAAAAACTGTCAAAGTTTTAAATTGGATTGTAAAAACCTAAAAGGAGACCATGTGTGAGATGGATGGATGAAATAAGTAAGTTTGGTGATGTGATAAGGATAAGCTATGGATTAAACAAATTGGATCACATTTGGAGTTTCATACTAGAGTGGATTGACAGTGGTTGGAAATGATGATACTACTTTCAAATAATTTCTATTTTGATAGAATTACTGTTGTATATTGAAATTAATTATTTATCACTTAGAAAGATATCCATCCTACTTAGGTGGGTGCTAATTTGGAAAGCTGTGCCTTCTCTATGGTCACCCATAGCATGTTTTATTTTTATGAATTTTTATCTGAAATATAAAAGCACATTTTATAGAAAATAATTCTAAAAAAAGACACAGACTATTTTAAAGTGTTACTGAAGTTTATTTTAATAACAAATAATGAGTTGTCCTAACAAAGCCACACCACTCTTCAAGAGCACTCACAAAAAATAGAAGTCTGGACTTCACAAATAAATAAATCTCTATTACAAAATAAATACTCTGACTGCAGGAACTATGGACACAGCGAGGACCCCAGCCAAATATTACTCAAATATCAACTTCAAATAATAAGAAACTAACACAAAGAAATACCAGAGTATAAAATTTTTAATCATTTAATTTGTTCACTAAAAATATTTCAGTAAAATGGCTGGAATCGTCATGCTCAACATTCGTAACCTCTTGGAACTATTCATTTGGAAACAGTGGAGCTCATTATCTTAGAATTCCTAAAGGATTACTCCTGCAATATAAACTTATTATCCTTAAATCCCATGGTTCCATGATAAAACGAAAACAAGATTTAAAAAAAAAAAAAGACATATATCGTATTAGACACACACGGAGAACATCAAAGTTACATAAATCAAACATTGGTCCACTAAATCCTCCTTTAAACCATCTCAGTAGAAGGTTCTCGGTGATGGTTTGAGACTTTCTGCAGAAGATATTTAATGATAAACTGCTCAATGAAAGTAGAAATTAATGAGAAATCCATTCTTAGAATAAACAATTAAGAATCTATTAGTGAATTTGTAAAAATATGGATATCAATAATTGGAAGATAAAATTTTTTGGAAACTTTATAAATTTTAAAATTAATATATAAACAACAATAAATAAAATACAAAACTGTTTAAAGTTTTATAATGCTATCAAATATATGCATAAGCATATACATGTGTATATAAATTTCTTCAAGACTACTCAAAGCCTATGAACTCACATGATTAATGCTATACCATCTCTTTAATGCCTAACTATGCTAAATGCTAGATGTTCATAAGCCTCAATTTCCCTACCACACGAGAACCCTACTATAAAAACATTCTACATTGCCATTGTAAACTTGTTCTACAATTACAAGTTTAAAGCGGAATTGACACAACAAAAGAGGCGAACAAAAATATGTGGTTTATGTGTGTCTAATACAACTACGTGTAATAAATTTCCCATGGTAGAAAACATCACAACCAAGAGCGCCTCTGGTGGAGAAACCTCACTAAAAATTACTAATATAGAATTCATTTCAAAAGTTTTTGGACGTACAAGATAGTGTTTTTTTTTCTTACAACAATAAAACAACTATAAAAAAATTTCAATATGAAGATGTTGAAAGGTGTGTCTGAGGTTTCCACCCGGCTTAGTTAAATTGCACTGACTCAGGATCGTGGTTTGCCATTTGTCGAATATGTCGCAAAACATCTTTTTTTGTAATAATACCAAGCAAACGTCTAAAAAGAAAGAAAAAAATATTTTAATAATGAATAATAATATTGCATACAAAAACATAAGTTTACTATGTACAATTAGAAAGTTCTATAATGACATTTTTTTTTTACTTTTAAAAGCAATATTTTAAACAATAAACAATCTTTTTTGTTTATTTTTTAAAATTTATTTTTAGAAATCCTGAAAGTCATTCTAAATAATGGAAAATAACTTCCATAACTTAGGCAGCTTCCCACTTATCTGGTTCTAAAATATTTTACACACAGTTTTTATTAGTAATTCTTAATCAGATGGTAATCAGCCTTTTATACTTGTGCTATTTAATATTATTAATTCTACAACGTATGCAGGAAATCATCTGATTAAGAATTACTAATAAAAACTGTGGTAGTAAATACAGTCGTCAATTATATTTATTCTAATATTTAATATTAATCAGCTGTAAATTCAAAAATTTCACTGTGATTAATAATATAAATAAACATGGGAGTAAAGTGTATGAGGATAAGATCTTCCTACTTTCATTCCAAAATGCTTTGGATTGGCATATATGACTGAATTTAGGTACAAAGATAAGATGACATTCTTATCTTTTCAAAGTCTCTATCTTTTGAGATTCCTGTATACTCTACTAACATTGGAGAGTTAATAATATAATTAAACAGCGCATGTACAAACAGTTGATTACCTTTGGATTAAGAATTAAATGCGAGGAATAAAATGTAATAATTTATAAATCATAATTTAATTTAAAAAAAAAAAGTCTAAAATCACGTAACATCTTTACTTCTAATAATAATAAAAGGAAAGGACTATTGAGAGGAGTTAATCTCAGTGAAAAAAGAATATAATTTTTCTTGAATTATAACCAAATTATGTCTTTTCATTATACAATTTTCTTACAAAAAATTATATAACAATTTATCAACACTATAATTCTTTTAATTTTTTTTTTTTGAATATGATATTAATATAAACCATTATTTTACAATTAAATAAAATCACAAATAAAATTGATTTATAAAAAAAAAATTAACTAAAAACTAAATTTAAAAACTGTTTACTATATATAGATGCATGATGGACAACTTTAACTATTTTAAAAATATTTTTTAAAATTTTTAAAAAAAAATTTTTTTATAATAAAAAAATTTTAATTTATATTATTATAAAATTAAAAAAATGATTAATTTATTTATTTAATTAATTATATTAAAAAAAAAAACTAACGATAGATAATAAAAAAAAAATAAAGAGAAAAAAAAAAGAGAAAAAAAAAAAATAAAAACAAAAACAACAACAAAAAAAAAAGCAAGAACCAAAAAAAAAAAAAAAAAGAAAAAGTGAGTATTTAAATAAAATAATAAAAAAAAAGAAAAAAAAAAAAAAAAAAAATAAAAAAAAATAAAATAATTATTATTTATAATAAAAAAAAAAAATTTAAAATTATAGAGTAAGGTGCCAAACCTTGAAAAGAGGCAAATATAAAAAATAAGAGAAGGAAAAGAAAAAATCTAATAAAAAAAAAAAATTAAACCACCTACAAGGGGCCATATACAATGAGAGTAAAAAAATATATAAAGTGTGCGTGTTAAGATTCCACTTTATTAAATATTCGATGAGGCACTGCTCAGCGGAGCAGAGATAAAAATATACTTAATTTAATCTAAATATAAAGAATAAACTGCCAGAAATTAACACATAAAAATATTTTTTATCACATAAAAAAACATTAAATTTTGAGAAAAGTTTAACATTTTAGATTTTTATAAACTTTTAATTTTACTTTAACTAAGTTTCAATGAGTTTAAATTTATTAGAAGCAAGATAAAGACTACATAGATCTCATTTGAAAAGAAATATTCTTCCTGATAACCACAACAATTGAACCAAACCCAATCCATCTGAACACATATTCAATTACATGAACGACAACCAAACTATACTCAGGACGTACATCTGAACAATAAAGAAATAGAGAGACATGACTCTCCACCAACAGGAATGTGACATCTGTCAAGTAGAACAAAAACAAAAACTCAGAATGACTCTCTCTGCCGACTTACAAACCCATCCATACAAACAGAGGGGTCAACAAACCTGCCCGTAGCGGACCTCATACTACATCTATAATTACATAAATATATCCAAACATTGACCAATTCAACTACGAAATGAATAACCTAAGATACCCTCCCTAATAAACTTTACAAAACATAACCATCCCCCGACTTAAATTTAACATTTAGTTCCAAATCATTTTAAAAATTTTTTAAAAGTTGAGTACAGACACTCACAGATTCCACGTCAAAAACATTCCAAATTAAACACAACCAATCAAAATACAAAGTCATCGATAACCACTTCATAGGGAATATACAAATCCCATTACATTCATCGTAAGATCTTCAGTGATATCGTTGACCTATATCTAATCGAATGTGAAAACCACAACATAATCAACCGCTAACGAATCTATCAACATCTATCCCAACTTAAATTAATGCATTTAATAATTTCTACAATAAATATTACTACAAATAAAAATAATAAAATGAAATGATTTTACAAAACTTAACTATATAAATTTAAACAATCAATTATTAATTTGAAAATCAAAAAGAGTTCATTTTAAAATTTAAATTAGCTGAATCTTTAAAAAAATCAATACGAAAGTTCTTAATTACTTTTTTGTTGTTGTTAATTTGTAAAGTTCATAGCTCACGTAAAGAGTCCAGGTTTCTCTTTAATTCCCGAGCCTCCATTGGAAGATAATGTTCTGGAGATGGCAATAGCTGGTTCAAGGTATCACAGTCTTTTCATTTTTCCTTTTTAAATAGAGAGTGTATGTCGTCCTACCACCTCTCAAACGCACAACCTGAACTGTCCGAAAAACTTATTTCCCTTTTTATATTATCCACAAGGATTCAATCCACAAAACATCACTAATCCATCACTTTCGTTAGGGTCCGAGCCAAGGCTTAGTGCTTCCATTGGTCAAGCTAAAATCTCTTTCTTCTCTTATCTAACTTTTCAACTGACTTTTTAATTACACAGCTTTTAGATAATTAATAAACAATCATTTCCATTTACAGATTACAGGAATTAATTAATACCTGTTTTTATTTTAACTTACGTTATTTTTTTATTAAAATATTTTTATATTTCAATCTTGTATTTTTTTATTAAAAAAAATACGTTCAAATACTTTTTTTTTTTGTTTATGAAAAAAATATTTTTAAAGTTTAGCATCTGTGTGAATATATATATGTTTAACAAACATTTTAATTTTAGCGTTTAGTTTTTTCCTTTTATTTGCAAACTTTTAAGTTTTTATTTTAAATTAATGTAACGACATATTTATATATCGTTACAATAAATAAAACTATTCATGGAACAAACAAGTTCAAATATATTACTAAGATAATTCTCAAACTAAATTGCAAAGAGTCATTTAAATAAACTTGTAAATAATAACTACCTTTTGTTATATCAATGTCAATCTAAGCAGATAAAAGACATTATACATATATATGATAAAAAGACCAAAAAAATTCAGAGTAGCTTTTGACCAAAGTATCAACTAAAGTATACATTGCATAAGAAAACTTTGGAGTTTTGGATTATAAAAAAATCTTCAATCTTTTCATCATTACATTGTAATGTAATAAAACTTTCATTTGATATATATTGTAACATAATAAAAGGATGAATCGATGCCTAATGCCCATGAGTCATGCTCTTAAGTAGAGGTACCATTTTTAACACTAATAAACATATAATAATAATCTAATAAAAGGATGATGCTTCTACAGTTGGGCACCTAACTCTAATCTAATAAAGTTATTCTAATCACAATCACAAAATCATATTGCGATAATTCTTATAAAATCTCAATAAATATTACTTTAAGACTCTTATCAAAATAACTATAAATCTGTAGTAATACAACGTGGACTATGCTCAGTGGTCGGTTAGTTATAAAGGGGATAGCCACAGAGATATGCAGTTAAGATGAGGTAAGAAATAAATAATAGTAAAATAAATTATTATAAATAAAATAAATAACTTGGGAAGAAAGGAAAACTCCAATCTTTCCCTAATTAACAATTTAGAGCAAAATAGATATCTACCTTCATCAAAAATACATTCTTTGAGTTGTAATTGCTTGTACTTAAAACAACAGTGATATGTGCTCATTAATTTTTGCATTCTTTTTTTTGTATCTCATGAAATGTTATATCCATAATTTGCCAATATGATCTGAAATAAACTCAACTCTTGCAGAGTAAATTGAAAATAAAGCTCTTTTATGCCACAACAGCATTATAATAATAATAATAATAATAAATAACTTTTCAATAAGAAATGATGATGATGATCTCAGGGTTCTTTTGTTTATCTTGGGGAAAATACTCTATAGTATTGGATTGTCACACATGCCTGACATTCTGGTAGGCTACAGGATACATTCACCTCACTTAATAGCTAGTGTGTTTTAACATATAATAACACATAATTACTTAAAGGAGTGATAAATACGATCAATAATGAAATAAAATGTGAAATAATTTAGCCTTTTACCCAGGATATCAACAGAATAATAGAAAGACAAGGGCACCTTTTGTATCCTTCCATCATCCATGACATCACAATAAAATAATTAAAACTAATTATTTCAATGATTTGACTAAGAACATGAATGGAATAATATGCAGTCAGAATTAAAAGTAGAGATAAGATTCGTTTCACTATCAAATAAATGTTTAAACTGAAATTTGCAACTCTCATAAAATAATTATCATCAAAATTAAATGTTAGGATCTGCAGAAATTTGTTTATCTGGTATATTAAGATTTCTGAAATTTAAACAATTGAGGACTCGAGGAAAACACTTTGCAAACACATAAATATAATCAGAACATGGTTTGCAGAAAGGAAATAAATCAGCATAAAATTAACTAACATACTAGAAGTCTATTAACAACACAGAATAAAAAAATATATATATAAGACACATATTTTGGCTACAGCTGTTCTTTACCAGAACATAAGAATATATTTTCTCATATGCTCAGAATTATACTATCAATTTAAGGAAAGTAGCTGAAATGTACAGATAGTACACTATTAACTTATTTAAAATTTTAGAAGCTGCATTAAGGAAACACTTAATGTGAAATAGACAAAAATCATAACAGTATCTATTTAAGTTTTATAAAGAGTCTACAAAATACATTCTTTATTTAATTTCTTAGTTGGCTATTTTTATTATGATAAGAAGTACACCAATGAAATCTAAATACTATTCATTAAATTATCATGAACTGGATTCAAATACTACCCTCACCTAAATGTTAATCTCTATTGCTAACTAAATCAGTTTTGTTTTGATATTAGAAATAAACCATGAATGGGTACAGCTCATTCATCAGAAGTCTTACACACAAATTAATATTTAACTTAATGTCCACATAAAGTTAATAATAGATAATTTAACCATAAATGATTTACAATTCTCGCAAAGGAAATTCTCAGCTACTGATGAAAAATAAAACATTGTGTTAGAATATTCCTGAAACAACTACGCATTTTAAAAATATGCAATTTTGAAATTAATTCTCTTTAATTGGTTTGCTTGTGAATTGATCCCAAAACACTAAGCACTACAAAGACAAAGTGCACCCTGAAGAACTAATACCTCAAATCTAACATCTATCTTGCCATAACTTTAAATAGAACATTATAATGTACATCTATGGTGGAAAATATATCCTAACTTCACATTAGGGACAGAAATACTGAATAACCTCTCCAGGAAAAATACTTCATTAAAAGCATTGGTGGTTTCCAGCCTATCTCTCAGGCTCAAAATGTAGGTATGGACTTTGTCTTATCACCTAAGGAAAAGGAACACCCACCAAATATACAATCATCTCATAGGATTAAGTTACATTAGATATAAAAAATATATAAATTCAACATAGTCCTCTCCATGGGCTTGGCCACCCTGGTTACAAACTATGCTACTATATCAAAATGATCCACTCATGGAAAAATATAATGCACTATGGGAAGAACACATCCATTCCACAAGCGCAATGCATAATAAACATCAAAATACGCTGGTATTAAGCATCTACCATTCCTCTAACTTAAGCAAAATACACTAATAATAAATCTGCATAAATAATTTGTACACCAATCAATATCTGAAACCAATTACTAAAACACACATATATTAGTATCAAATGTGAACTTTAAACAAGGAATATTAAACAGCAATGTATAGCATAAAAGCTTATACTAAAATAAAGTGGATGTATTAATAAAGAATCATTGTTAATAAAATAATTAATTACTGAAATAAATTTCTATTAAAACCATATCAAAAAAATATGCTATTACAGCATAAGATATAAAAAGTTACTTCTGATAAATTGAAAAAAAATACTGTTTTACTCATTAAAGATGTAACAGATTTTAAATACTTAACACGCGAGATTAATATCTTTGGTTGCATGTAAAATAAACATGATATATTTTATCAATATAACTTCATATCGAAAATAAAATTTACTAAAAAAAAAATTGTAGTAAGGTCTATTTATTTACCATAAAACCTTTAAAATATTACATAATAAATTTCAAAACCTCTATGTATTAGATTATAAAATTAAAAAAAAAAAAGTTTACGAAACACTTTTTTTTAAAAAAAAAAACAAAAACACCTTAGTTCTTTGTCAGAATCCCTCCCTTGCGGAGCCATCTGATCAGGTAAAGTTCTTTACTCATAGTCCAAAATATATAAGACATTGAAATAGAAACACTTTTTTTTTTTTTTTTAGCAGTTGTAGCACAAAATATATATAAAAAACTACAGTGGAAGTGAAGCTTAATTCACAATTTAATTATGATAATGAAGATTTGGAACAAAGACAAATATCATAACAATGACGGAAAACATGAATATTATGAAAGTATAGATATGATATCAGCTAGCTAGCACATTGAAAAAGATTTGTATGTTTTCTGGTAATTTTAATATTCAACCGCGGTTATATTTAAGATGAGTAAATGCAAAATTCCATTATTATAATTTCTTTAAGAGTACACACTTTTCAAAGATTAAACTTTATGTTCAGGCTGCTCAGAAAAATTATCAAGTGGTTTCCATAGCTTTAGCATACTAATTTTAAATAGATCAGTTTCCTTTCAAATATATAGCATGTCAATTCTTTTTCCAAATGATTGTAAATTAACTTAATGACAAAATTAATACTGTATATAATAGTTTTAGCTTTTAACTTTGAATAGTTTTTTTTTTGTTTTAAAAACATCTCTTTAAATGCACATGCCATCAATTTTTTCTGAATTGGTGAATGAACTATATAATAGTTCCCTAATGTACCGGACCATACTTCCCTGCGGAATTCTGCTCCTAATCTTGCACTGAGCATGAAGTTATCAAGATTTAACAGGGAAAGAAATGGATACCAATTTAGCCGATTGTCTGTACTCATAACATATTGATAACTCCAGCTAAACTGATAGAAACAGGGAAGTGACAGGACTCTGCCAATAAAAAAAAAAAACCTTTTAACTAGTAATTTTCTTGAATGCCTGAATGTTTAGGATCTACGGTAAATACACATCTTTAAAAAGTCTATTTACTAATAGCTTTTGCGCACTACTTCTAAAAAAAAAATAAAAATGAATCCCCCCTCTCCTAGAAGGATATGCAATACCATATGTACAGCGGAGCATGAGAATAAGATTTAACATCCCCGTAGGGTGATATCGCATGTGGCTAGCTCAGTACACTCTACATTTAGGGTCTTCAATGGGTAAGTTAAATGATTATTACAGGTATGTGATTGATAAGGAAAGAGTACATTTTATCAAATAAAATAATATAAAAACAAATTTATATCATGATTAAATATTTATTGAAATCCCAATATCCACCACTGATGTATACTTATAATGATGTAATAAACAAAATAAATAAGAATTATTGTCACAACCCATATATATTTGATGTATGAAAATAAATACAAATTTACATGAATAAGAATAATAATAAACCCTTACAGCTATCTTCAAAGGTTACTAGTGAATGGAAGTGGCCTGAGTTTTTACCCCACATAAATAAGTTGTACTTTATGTGGTTTGACATATGTTTCTCAGATAAAAGATTTTCAGTTATACAGGCATATACTTCTACTCCCGACTTTAAATCCCATTTTATTTAAGTAAATATAAAAAAAAAACTATCCATAAATATATTTGCAATATAAAATATTTTGCTACATAACAAATAGTAGCTTTTGTATTTTACAACATGTCAATAAGGTTGCATTGACACAGATACCTTAGGGCACTCAACATGAGGTGCAGCATCTACTTGCATTTCATGGCAGATAAGTTCTTATACATCTATATATGTGTAGCATAATTATGCACTCACAACTATTTAAAATATAATGTTATAAGTTGATTTGCTTAAGGGAAATTTACAATGAATAAACCCTTTGACACTCATCATAAGGTGCTGCGTTGACAAAAAAATAACTTAAAGATATACGGATAAATACATTTTTAGACACTCAACATGAGGCATCGTAATTACCGAATATTACAAGTGTATATGCGCGTATATACACATGTATATTTGTGTATGGAAATTTTCAGGAGTAACAACAAGAAAATGAAAAAAAAAATTATTGCAACCTTTGCTGAAAATACGGGAATTTGGGATAAAAAAATGAATCACAAGATTTAAGTAAAAGCTATATCATTACACCTGTAATAATTGTAAAATCCAATATATCCTAGAGATACTTTCTCTCTTCTTCTTTTTTTTTTAAATGATTAAAAATAAAATGGAAAAAAAAATATATATATATTTCTAACTATCAAAAATATCACAGTTAATAAAATATTTTTAAAATAAACTTATGTAGGTGTCTTCATCTTCTTCTTAACTGAGTTTCTGAGACAGTGAGGATTTCATATCATTCAGGCATAGGCAAGGCGGCTTTTATCATCATCATGGCCGGCTGGAACTGGCGTGATCACATCTTGGCGATTTCGGCAAACCCAAGGGTGGGTGCACTGGCTGGTTGTCTATCCCACAGTCATTTTACTGGAAGTTCTGGTAGATTTCTCCATATTTTCTTTCTGGTATAATGCAATAATTATTATTATTATTAAATTTTCATCTGCTATCTTGAATGGTTAATTAAATCCAGAAGAAAACAAGAGCTCTTAAAAGAACTGTGTAATGGATTTCTTCTTAGGGAATATCAACAATAGTCAGTAATACATCGTCTAATTACCCTTACCCCTCGATGGCGCTGTTGCTAGTAAAAAACAAATAGATATAACATTACCGGGCTGTTTTTAAATTTTGTTAATTTATGTTTTTAATATTTGGATTTGCTTTATTTTTTTGTTTTTTTTTTTTTTTTGTAACCGGTTTTATGGATATTTCTTAAAAATAAAAAAAATGGTTTTTTTTTTGGCTTTTTAAAATATTCTGTCTTTTTTTTTTTAAAACAAACATTTCTTTCTTCCGGACTTTTTTTTTTTTTTAAAGAAACTTTTTTTTTTTGAGAAACAAGGCTTTCTCGACAGACCTCTCAAAGACCCGTCGTCATATTCTTTACAGCATTTTGACACCTTTACAACTCAGCTCTAATACGCTCTACTGTAAGCTGATCCCGGCTTCAATAATAATAAATTAGCCATACCGCTTGCGAAAAAGCAATTCGGCAGCTCTCAAACCCGTTCCATGAGTGAATGGAACACCTTTGTCGACATTGACATTCCATTTCAGATGTTTGACAACGCTTTAATTTCATTAAACCACCGCAAAGACAGTTTTTCTGGGTGGGTAAAATATTTTTTTTTGGGTTGAAGGAAGGCCACCGCATCTGCTTCTGTAGCAGTTAAATCTCAAAACTACAACGCCAAATGGTCGTCTGCCATTGAACTGTTTCGATCTCAAAAAAATATCGGAAAGTGCGTGATCGTGAATTTTGCCGAATCATGATTTACACTCCTCATTTAATGAATTCTGACACCTGATAAAGAAAGTAGGGGCGTTTGAGAATTCATTACAATTTTTACTAACTCACATAAATTACAATATATTTAAGCAAAAAAAAAAAAAAAAATCCGTTCTAGTATACTTTTCATCATTACAACTATATAGAAACCTTCATATCATATACTGTACAATAGTCAAGAGTAATGTCTATAGAGTCTCGCATACTCGTCGCTAATAATGTTCAACATGCTAGAGATGTTGGGGTAAGGATGCACTTCAACATCTTAGTGTTTGAACAGTTTACAGGCTGTAAGATCTATGAGCGGCCTTGTAATCAGCATATTTATGTGCTTTAGCGTAGAAACAGCGCCATTGTGTGGTGTGGATCAACAGACCATGTATTACCTTAAATAAATGACTGGACAATTCCGGAGTCAATGTAGCGAATGACTTAGACAATACAAATGTCAAAAAAAGAATGAATCCCACAGCTCTGACTAAAACCTATCAACCCCATTCATACAGAAACAATTCAGGTACCCCCTGAGAAGTATGAATCAGCCAAACCTTTTATTTTAGCTTATCATTTAGTTTATAAACATTCCTTTCAATTTTTCCGATTAAATTCTACATATTAGGGTTTGATAGTCAGACCATTAGATTAACATATAATACTTCAAAAGAATTTTTATTTTATATATAAAAAAAATAACATTTTAATTATAACATTCATTATCAAACATTTTGCTTTTGACTAGATTTTTGCCAAAGCACTTAACATTCTTTCATTAAAACAAATTACAGTTTTTAGAATAGTAATTAAAAAATAAAAAATATACAAGTATTTAGAACAATTACTTTAATTATTTATTTTATGAATATGTTCCAACACATGATCCATTTGATCAATAAAGTTTGCTTTTCTCCATTTGAATTTTTCAGAGAAAAGCAAAATACATAAACATAAAATGACATATAATGAAAATATACAAAAAAGAAAAATAGAATTAAAAAAAAAAAAAGTTTATTATCCGTGTATTTGTTTATGTACAATATTTCCCTGTCAATTGAATGTTTACTTTAAATTGGTGTGTGGGTATTTTAATGCTCAGACCCAACTTCCATTATTAATGTAGCACATTTATATATTCATTGTGCTTACTATATACAATTTACATGTGTACCTGCTATAATGTTCTTTACAGCAGACTTTGTGCATGAACATTTGATAATGCCTGGCACACTTATAAACAGATGCAGATGATATAATAATTTTTTGTTAAAAAAAGTACGTAAATGACAGAGCAAAATCTTGGAGAGTTCTTCTAAATTATCAATTCATTCATACTAAAACTTTCTCTTCTTTTTATACACAAGGAATATTATTAAATAAAAACAAAGATGTAAACAATTTGTTTTGACTTTAAAAATGTTCATCTTTCTGGGTTGAGATAAATTCTTAGGTTCAACTATGAACTACTTTAACTTTGCCATTTTAAGTTTTAATCTGAAATATTTTAAATTCTCTCCAGAGCGCTGGACTTATAACTAGAACAATTCATAACTGTAGAAAAACATAGAAACAGAATGACTTAAAATATATTTACCCTTTCATTGTAGTCATAACCAAGATATATCATCAGTTTACTACTGTTTATTTTTTTAAAAAATAGCGTTATAAAAATTTTAGTACTGTTAACTTCTGATTCCCTCCGGTTTTTTTTTCTTCTAAAAGCAGACGATCGATGGTTGACAAAAACAGCATCAACCCGCTATTTTTTTTTTTAGCCACATGAATCATGTGGTCATCAAGGTTCTTTGAAATATAATACATACCAGTTTAATAAATCAAAATCATAAATAATAAACAAAAATTACCAACACTAATCATTTGTAAATTATACTTAAGATACCATTATATTTTTATTGAATGAATCGTTTATCAGAAGTATAAAAATAATATTATTTTAATCATTAATTGACTGAAATTTGTATCAATTTTCTTTAAATATTAGAATGCTGGCAAAAAAAAAAAGAAATCAAAAAATTTGCATGAATATTATTATACACACACCTTATGTAACTTTCTTTGCTCATGACTACTACTAATTTTTATAAATACCCTTAAGACAAACTATATACTTAAACAAAAATTATCAATAATTTATCTAAATAACTGACTTTTATTTATAACTATAATAATACTACTATAATTCTTTATTTAGTTTTTTTTTACAATTATTCAGAATTAAATACAGTTTATTACATTTTTAAATTATATTAACTTGCTATTATAACAATATTTTATTTAGAATAGTCTGTCATTTTAAAAACATGATATTGCATTGAAATAATATATTGATTATCTACACAAACCATAGCTAGGCAAAGTGGATAGCACACTTTATACAAAATATTATTGCTTTTATTTTATTTTATTTATTTCTTTAAAAATAACATCAATTTCATGTATAAATAATAATAATTGAAACCAAGTGCCCAAACACTGGGTTACAATAAATATAACAAACAAGAGAAAAAGATTTGAAAAAATAATGATTATACTTCACATTGGACCATCAAAATATATATCAAATAATAAGAGGTGCAAAACATATTGAGGGCTTAATATAATTATCATCAAAATATGGACAAATTCTTAAATTAAGCCACCATAAAATTAAGTAATGACATCACGTTATTTTATTAAATTAGCCAGTCTATAATTTATCTAGATGATATCATTTTTTAATTCTTTAAACGGATTAACATCGCTATGCTTTAAACCATCAATTCCCTTAAATTTTTTTCTATTATCACAACCTAAGTTCTAGCATAATTCCAGTGCCTGGACTAAGATAGTTAAGCATTGTACATCACATATGTAGTGAACCAGATACCATCCACTTCAAAAGTTCCATCGTGACATTTACTATTATTTTTAAAGTTGGATACTTATTCTTCTACGTAATAAGAATATATGTCAGCACATATACTTATTTATTTTTCTTTCTGGAATCTTTTTTTAAATTTTTATTAATACTAACTTTTATTTTAAAAGCTATTTGAAAGTTATATGCTATAGTGCATATACACAGCTATATTTTGAAAAAAAAAAAAAAAAAATCTTTAAATTTTACTTTTCAGTTTAAAAATAAGTTTCTGTTGACACTTATTTTTTTTTAATCAAATTGTAAAAACATTCTAATTTAAAAAGTTAATCCTTTTTGGAACATTTTAATGGCATTCTTGTTTCTTTTATTTTAAATATAATCGATTTTAATATATCTTGAAAAGTGCAGAGATTTAATTTTGTACTAATTAAGTTATGGATAACTTACAGTGAGATATTTTAATTAAGATTGAGCACGAGAGAGATTGGCCTGAGGCAAATGTTTCTAATTAATTAAAAAGAAAGAGCGTGAGAGATAAAGTGGCATATAAATAGCCAGAAGTTTAGGGCTTATTATTCTTTGGATGCTTATTACTCTGGCTAGCTTGATTTGCTTAAGAAAAGTAACTATGCAGCTTATTTTGTTCAGCTAATACAGAATATTCAGTTTCTAATAAATTGTAATATTTTGCTGTTCGCTTCCTGGACCCACTGTCAGGAGATTATATTCATTTATCTGTCAGTGAGACATTCAACCGAACTCTCAGAATAATCTCCGTCGAATTAACTGTTTGCATTCCAAATGATAGTTCCACACCATGTGTGTTCAAACCCCTAGGATGCTTTGCTAAACCAACTCGAGGATGGATCCTGAGCTTCAAGCTGTTTCTTGTAATAATGCTTTAAAAGCCTAAGCTAGAACTGATTCCCAAGTATGCCTCCACACTTGCTGTATTTACAAAAGAAAAAACGTTTGAAAACTTCACTAATAATATTTATGTGCAACTGTGAGTACTCATTGGACTTGTTTGTACTGTAAAATAACTCGTTTCATATTCTTGCCAAGGCATAAATCTCTAATTAAATTGTCCACTCAATCTAAAGTAAATCTGTAAGCTAAACTTTTGTATCTTATAATTATGATATATATTCTTCTATTAGTGATGTGTACAATATACTTTAGCCTTAATACTATATGATTGTAATCTTGAACATGTTTTTATTATACGTCAGGGCGTGTACTGAGAGTTTCTTTCCTTAAGCTATTTAGTTTATAGTTGTATGTTTTAAATTCTGAATAAACGCTTGGGCAGATGTAAATGATTTTCTTATTACTTACCTGTTTCCCTTTGAGACACCTTTAATTAATTTATAGCAGCTTAGTTTATGACCAATTGTTTAGTTGGTGATTCACTGGTTGAATATTTCTGTTTTCCATAAATCTGAGATTTTTTTCTTCTCATTTTAAAATACATATTCCATAGTATTTCCTTATTCTATTTGCCTTTCTTGTATAAAAACCAACCTGGGTAATTTTAAACGTAATTCTCCATGAGCTATTCTGCAGACACATGATGTCTCTAGTTTGAAGGTATTAAGGAGTGCTCACCTGCACTGTTTCGTTGCATTTCTTACAAGACTATTTCCATGTTGAAAATCTTTGAATGGATAAACCAGAATTGGTTTGGTAAATCTTCAGCTAAAGCAAAATCTATTCCCTCCCTTTTTGAAACTCTCCGAGAAAATCAGCTTTGCTGCTGGAGTGTTTAATGTTTTCCTTCTCTTGTATACGCGTTGATAAAATTTGCTGAATATACGCCATCTTGTATATATCTCAGTGCCTGAAATTTTTAAAATGTAATATTAATAAATCAGTAAATTTCTTGAATTATATTAACTAACATTTGCCCTAGTTTTATTTCTCGGTTGTCTGAACAATATTAATGAGCTCTGGCTCTCCCTGGGTTTAGCCGGTGTCAATCATTATCATTAACTTCTGATCACCATAAATTAAATTTTCCATGTGATGTGATGCACTGTGACTTCTCCTTATAATGGAGTCAGGAATCTCTCAGACAATGCCTAGAGAAACCTGTTAGCCACTTTACCTTCCCTTTCCATTCCCCACCCTAAGTTTTCCCATATCTTGCTCCATCCCATTTCCTCAACATAATCTTTGACAACTTCATAGCCTTTATATCTAAATCCCCCTTATCTTTCCCCAAACCCAGCATAAAAATCAATAACCAACTTTCTGTATAATCACTTTCCATATATTTATTCTTCCACAATTTATATCCTTTCTGCTTTCAGGTATTTAAATTCAATTAACAGATACCTAATATTTTCTATGCCTTCCTTACACAACTTGCAGACTAAATCACCCACATTTTTCCATTTATGTATATAATCCCCTGTTGCTAAAAATCCCGTTCAAGCCTTAAACAGTAAACTACTTTCCTTGCTATTATCATAAATTAACTCACACCCAATATTCAGTTTACTTCTATATATTGTGCCAGACCGTGTATAACGGCCATGCACAAAATGGCTGTTGCTGAAGATTCAGCACAGCTAAAATTTATCATATCAAAATTGTAATTTTTAACAGATCTATTAAATCGTGATTTAGATGTGTATTTGGAGGTACTTATATATGGTAGATAAATAAATGGGTTTGGTCTATATTATATTCCTATTTACACCCACAGTACAAGTGTTTGTAGTATATGTGTTAATAATTTTATTCACACAGCAAGTCTATATCATAAAGGAAAACTAAGCTTGTAACATTTGTTTACGTGTGCAACAGTTTTTTTGTATTTAAGTTTATTATCACTTGTAAAAGTTCCGATACACGTATATAGAAATGTATTTTTTTCTTTTTCCTAAAAATTGTTTAAATAGAATTTGAATTTTGTACTTATTAGATTTTAAATTTTGTATTTATTAGAATGAGAGGGTTGGTAATTAATATTGATTTATCAAAAAAAAAAAAAAAACCTTTTGTCAATTGTAATCTACTTTTAGCAGAAGAAAAATGTTTTGTATTAAAAGAAATTTGTTCTGGTTGATCGTGGATAAAGATAAAATCAAAAAGTCAATTTTATCTAAAAGAATGTAAGCACAATGGGTGGTGTAATTAATCAATATGGAAGCTATACAAATTCCAATATTAGAGAAATTGTACTTTAAGACAAAAAAAGTGAAAGAATGTAGGTAAATTAATATAAAAGTATAGTTTTATTATTGGCTGATGAAATAGTTCTGGGGGGGGGGTATTATAATTGTACTAATTGGGCCATATGTGCTATTTACTTGGGGCATTGAAGTCAGTTGTTCCTAGCTCGCCAAAGCAGTCCGATGGCAAATGTTTAAGAAAATAAAAACTTTGTTTCCAGCTTGTCCTAGAAATAGAATGATCTACGTTTGCTAACAATCTATGTTTGCTCCAGCGTGTCTAAATAATGGAATGGTATATGCTTGCAGAAAATAACAAAGTAGAAAGAAAGGAGAAATGATATGTGCTTGCCTAAAAAATTATAGTTGTATCTGGCTTGTCTAAAGAATAGAAAGAAGAAAGAAATTTTTGAAATTAGCCATTCGAACATGGGAAAATCATTAAATGGATTTTAGAAAAGTTATCAATAATATGAATCCCCGATCCGTTTAATAAAAAAAAAAAAGAAGAAAGAATCATATTTGGAAAACTTTAATTCATATTTCACCTACGTGCCGAGCATAATCTTTAGTCACAAGCAAGTATTCATATAGCCGAGGTGTATAATAAAGTCTGACATGAAAGCAATATATATATCTACGTGAAGATTATATTCACCGACCCTATAATAAAGGAGATGGCCTTATTTTTTGTTCCAGTTTACTGCACTATCATGGAGTAGACTTCCAGCCGCAGTGCACCACCCGTTTGTCCCCGAAGCCCGAAAATGCCGTAGGAGAAACAGCAGACCCTGATGGAAAAAAGACTCATACATGTATTGGTGAAAGGAAGCTCTATCTGCTGTATTGAGTAGCCGTGTGGATCATGAAAGTTAAACTTAATGAAAGTACAAGTTCAGATGAGAGTATAGTTTTTTTTCTATTTTTATATAATATTAAAGTTTTTTTTTCTTACATATATAAATAATTACTGGGTTTTTATTTACTCGTATATTATCAAGATTGACCTTTGTATTTAAATTTTTTTTTTTTGTAATATATATTTGCTGCATACATTTGATTTCTGAATTGATTACTTTAAAGTGGGGAAGAAATATAGACCACACCCATTGTGCAATCCTTTAAATAATTTTTTGTTATTGAAGCAGTCAATGTCTAATCATCATTGAGCTTCATGCTTAACCATCTACACTAACCTCCTATGGGGCCCGCAATTCAGACCCTGCTATAAATATATGCTATTCACTCACACACTGTATGTCGAATCATTCTAAAGATGAGTAAGATTAATTTTGTTTAGTAAAAATGAAACAGTAGTTTGAATGATGCGTATATATATTATGACTAAAGCAATAGTTTTATTGCTATAAAAATACATTTGCTTAGATATTTGTAATTATTTTTATATCTGTGTATAATCAATGTAACAACAAAGAAAAATGGGGAAGGCTTGAAATATTGAAATTATCTTTATCACTAGTCAGATCGTTGTCTATAATTAAAACTTATAAATCTTAATTACAATCGAAAAACAAATCGTTTATCAGTTTTCAAATCTTTCAAAACAGCTAAAAGGGGTATTTCAAGCCTTATCTATTGAAAATATTTTACTAATTAAATGTTGTTTTTAAAAGGATTACAGAGATAAGGGTGGTGTATGAAATTGAATTCTGGGCAGTATTGAAAGGTTATAAAAGGAACCACAGAACAGAGGAAAGGGGGTTTTCTTACTTCCAGTTGTTAGTTAAGTGCAGAGGAGTTTTTTAATCAGTTGAATTAATTACCTTTAAGAAGCCAACACAAGTGCTGTAGATGGTGCGTGAGTAGTGGAATCTAGCACCGATCACTTCTTCTCTCGAAGAACTGTCTGCCTGTCAATTGCCATGTCCCATCCGGCCGACCATACAACATGATTGCTTCTGACTGCTGATTGCTAATGACGCTGCTATGCTGTCTTTTCCTTAGGTAACCTTTTAACGTAGAACTGCCTTTATACGACAATACTTTTGTAATCTATAGTTCAACCTTCATATCTTAATTTATATATTCTTTTATAAGCTTCTGCTAATTTTGCTTTTAAACTCTCTCTCTCAGTAATCTTTTATTAATATTATGTATTTTAACTTACCTTTCATGCTTAATTAAATTATATATAAATGTATGCGAGTCCATTAAGATTTCATGTATTTTGTTTAATGTATAGATATGATTTATTTTCTTTAATGTGCCAAAATCGCTAAATTCGCGAGTAAGGAGGAAAATAATTGTTTTACTTGGGAAAAGGGTGGGCTTTATTTAAAACTTATCAATAAAGTTTTGTCTATATGAAATAGAAATTGCTCGCGAGTTTGGTTTCATTTTAAATTCATTATTCTTAAAGTAAATTAAAAACTTTTACTGTGAATGAATTTTGCTTTAATTTTCTATTTTAAAAAGATCGTGAACCTTCATATAATTAATCCATTCCTTTTTGCTGGTGCCTGAAAGGAAAACTCTACCTGTTAATACGTATTTGGGAATCGATTCTTTAAATATAAATGTTGTTAGTTTAATAATATTATAAATAGAAGCGTTATTATTCATTATGATTAGTTAAATGACTCAGAATTGAAAACAGATTATTGCGCAAGAGGTTAGACAATTTCCAAGTTTGAAAATTATATTATAAAACTTATATTCATGTCCAATAATGTTGCTGGCATACATTTCCATTATTCTGATATTTTATCTTCTCCATTTCTTGATTGTTTAGTTGTTGGGAACGTCTAAAGCTCCCATCCTACTTCTCAGAATCGTTCACAATCAGGTACAATGCTTCCTGTGGAAACGTAAAGTTTACGAGGGTTATGATATTTATGTGCTGCAGAAGACAGCGCATCCAGATTCTGGGCTCTCAAACCCAGACCCTCTCTTGACATCGCTCCGCCAGAAGGCGTGGATATATCCAATCTAAGTTCGTTTCAAAGTATTCTTTTAAATGATAAAATATCCATAATCAACATGAGGCCTTATTTTCGTTATTGTATGCTAGTACCGTTACTTTGCTCTTTAATTTGATCATCCGTCTGTCTAATCTTAGTAAGTCGCAATGATGTGTTAAAGATAAAGATTCATTTCGTAAAATACGTTCAGTATGTTGATCTAAAAACTGTTTTCCTTTAAAAAGCTTTATCGATTCCCAGAGGCACAAATCAATTTGTATAATTTATTCTAGTAAATATTGCACAGTGTTTGTTTCTTATGCATACTTATTCTAGAGACGCTATGTCCAAACAATGCTTATCAAACATATGTAATGATTTTAAGATTGTAAATAAATGATTGAGACCGTAAATTTATATTTATTTGTCAAAATGATTAACGTTAAATTATCGTGTATCTTTCTGTAATCCGAATCTGTTCCGATCTTGTAGATTATTTTGTACATCCACATTTTGGCATATTAACCCCGCACAACTTATAACACATTCTATAAAATGGTATCTATTAAATAATTGATGTAATGGGGATTTTATAAAACAAATCCCAAGTTTTCATAATGTATAAAATCACTCCAAGCGTGAAACAATTTTGTAACATATATATGCGTTTTCTGCATTTATTAAATATATATATTTTCGTGTTAATCCTGGTTTGTGTTGAATTATTAGTTTCTAGTTAATATTTAGAATTATTTTCTTTAGCTAAGAGCTTAGCATTAATAAATAACTATGATAATGTAATAACTGGGCTACTCCGACCTCGATCATCATCATCATTCTGATCTTATGCTCTACCGCTTTGCTTCTGGGCACGGATTTAAAATAATTTTACTGTGTCATCAGAATTGTTGTTTATTGAGTCAGAGATTCGAAGAATAGGCAAATAGGTTAGAATTCAGGACTGCTCCAGACCTGTGTATCTCGAGCATGATTGGATTCGAGGCACTTTTGCTTAGGATTTGAATCTTGTTAAGTGAGCATCCTATTTTGACCGGTACATTATATATATGCATTTGTTTCTGTAAATGAATTTTCAATTTACTCAGGTAATATCTCATTAATATTATATTTTTGTTATTTGAGATATGAACTGGATTAAATTATTTTTTTTTTTTATATATGTAAT
The DNA here is from genome assembly GCA_028023455.1 of Epiperipatus broadwayi. Lineage (NCBI taxonomy): Eukaryota > Metazoa > Onychophora > Udeonychophora > Euonychophora > Peripatidae > Epiperipatus > Epiperipatus broadwayi. The sequence continues at coordinate 1,386,168 of JAQFVV010012582.1, forward strand.
CGGTGGAGGGAGATATAAAATAATCTGGGAATAATAAATAGTAAATTTCATAGTTAAATCATTTACTGTTTCCTTTACTTGGTTTTGAGGTAGTATTGATTCGTTAGCAGATAGGATTGTAGTTATTTAATCAAAGTGCTAACCCACTTAGTAACCTGAGATGTAAAGAACACATATAATGAGCTAGACAGGGGTAACTTACCGGGGAGTTGGATTGTTTCCTTTATTCCAGTCAGAACTTATTGAATTATTAGTATACGATAATGACCATTCATATTTGCACACTCTCTTGGGAGAGAAGAAGGAGAATAAACAATATCATTCTTGAGCGAGGGTGGTGCTAGAGGCTGAAGTAAAACATTTCGGTGCTCTTAAAGGTGTGCAAAATCTCCAAATCATTAACATATAGTTAATCGGACGATTGTGGGATAATTTAACAGGGAAGGCTTCGATTGACCTAATTTTAGATTCAATCTACTTCCTCTAATAATTCTTTAGAGATATTTTATTTATATTTAATCAACAATATTTTTGGAGAATTATTATCGATTTTGCATTTTGTAACATACATCACTTCATGTTCGGTGCATCTAGGTGTGTAAAAGACCAGTTGTGGATTTCGAACTGGTACAATATATTTAAGCTCTTTTTACTCTCCATAATAGTTCTTAATCTCTCCAATTTCCTATTCTTTATTAATGCATATATTCTCCTACCCCATTTCTTACAACTATATCTCCAAACACAATCATCCCATTTTTTGTACAAGTATACTGACATAAATTCTTTATCCAAATCTTGTGCATACCACATTACCTTTCTCACACATATTGTAACCTGCCCTTTATTCATAATCCAATTAAATGCTATTTTGGCTACTCTTTTATTATCCATAAACTTCAATCTACTGAACATTTTGCTTTTGTACCACTCATATAAAAACTTGACCAACCCATTTCTCCATGAATTGCCTCCTTTGCTGTCCATACATCTGCATCTAATGCATGTCTTCCTACTTCTCTTTGTACCTTTTCCAAGTAATCTAACACCCCTTTACTAACACACACTGCATCAATACCCTATGTTAACCCTGCTACAGCCACTCCATTCCATACAATTCTAGCTACATCACATTTATTATATGAAAACTGTTAATTTCTTTACCAATCCTTTTCTTTTCTTTGCTTCATTTATCAATTTTTTCTCTCATTCATCCAAGCAGTTTCTCTAATTACTTAAGGCAATTCCCAAATGGTAAAATCTACCCACCACACTTAACTTTATATCCCCCAATAAAAATTATTTGTCTTCTCTTTCCCCAGTATTAATAATCATCATTACTTTTGATTTTTATTCACTAAACTTAATCCCCATCCCTTTACCTACCCTTGTGCATGTCCTCAGCCTAACCTCCATATCTTCCTTTCTTTCTGCACACAAAGATATCATCTGCAATTAAAAGATCTGATAATATATATACTCCCTTGCCACCTATCAATGGTATCTCTACCCCTCTTCCTAATCTTTATGTTGCTCTCTCCATTTCTCTCAAATACAACAAAAACAAAATAGGTGACATAGGGCATCCTTGCCTTAGTCCCACCCCATTTTTAATTTTAACTGATTCCATATTCCCTAATTGATATGTATAATAATTATTTTTATATAATTTCTTAATAAATATCTACTAAAGCTCCATCCATTCCCAAATTTACTATACTTGCCCATTTACTCGATCATACACCTTCTCTATATCTATAAAAACCATATATAACTCTCTACCTGTATACCTACTCATATCTATAAGTTGTATAACTAAAAATAAACTATCTCCTATACATTCGCAATCTAATTTTTCCCATATTCTGCTTCATCCCATTTCCACAACATAATCTTTGTCAAATCTCATGGTCTATCTCTAAACAGTAAGGCCACATTTGGGATGCCAGATTATACAAAAAAAAACTGTAACAATATGAAAAGTAGAGCCTAGCCTAGAGATGCAGGTAGAGGCAGTTTGAACTTTACCTATTCCTCCAGAGCTTCAGAAAATGATGCGAAAGATCTCAGATGAAAGAAAGAAAATAGGATTAAAGCTAAATGCTAAAAGCATTAAAATAACATTTAATTAGCTTGTGGTTAAGACCTGTAGAGGTCCCTACCTTCGTATTTCCAACCGCACATGCTTTAGGTTTATTGCCTTAGTAAATAACGAATTAGAAAAAGTTAACCACAAACATGTTGATCAAATTATTAATGCAGATGGAGATATAATGAATGCAATTAGACTTAGAATTAAACTCAGATCAAGTCCTTTTGGTAAACCTCATTAAAATTTTTTCCTAATATATGCCAGGTGGTCAGGGAGAGATAAGACCACAAAATGAATGTTAACAAGTAGATGTATTGAAGCAGTTGGATCTGAGTTCGATCCTAGCTTCATGACATCTAGCCATAAGCCCACTTCAAACCCTAGTACTAACCTTAAATTTCCGATGCAATGGGGCTTTATACGTTCAATCCACGCTAATTTCCATAAATAATAACTTATTTCATAAATGCGTATTAAAATTAATTAGTTTCAGATTTAAAATGATCAATTCTATTAATAAATTCATGATAGAATTATTCATGAATTTATATATTATAACCGCGTGGATTGTGCGTATATATTTAAATATATATAATTGTTTAAAAGTTTCATTGCGTCAGGAATGTTTGATTTTATTTTTAAATAATTTGTTAAAGTTTTATTGATTAAAAGCTACATTCTTTCGATAAGCTTTCAGATTTTCCCTTTCCAAAAACAACAGTTAAAGGTTTATTAATTAGAAAAAAAGATAAGATAAGATTTCCTAATTAAAATCATTTTCTGATTTTAAGAATTCATGTTCTAATTAGAAAAGGAATTCAAGTTAATGAGTTTGAAAACCTTATAGAAGGAATGTATCTAAAAAAAACCAGTAAATCTAAAAACATTGATAATGAAAGAAGCGCTAGCCTGAAGGCATCAGAGGACAGATATATATAGCTCTGAAAAGTTTGGAGAAGAAGAGGAGCCATCTTTGTTGTAGAGAAGTGCAGTAAACTCGGTGCATTTTAAATAGTGTTTCGATTATGGTGAAGGGCTAGAACATCAGGAATCTGGCTACGGTTCCTGAAGCCCTTTGAGAATCTTCAATGAAGCTGCTAAATTCGTTCCAGAGCAGTCATGCTGCTAAAATTATGAAAAGCCACTAAAATGCTGTTCCAGTAATCAATCAAATGGTGCCTACGTTTTACTAACTCGGATGTGTAACCTAAGAATCAGTCCCGGAAGAAATGGGTAATATATTTAAATAATGAACCTTAAACTTTCTGGCCAGTTTCGAACTTTACTTTACACTCCCTTTTAGAGCTCTTTTCATTCTATAAATGTAATAATCTCTGTGTAAACTTACTTTTATTTATGCTATTATATCATAATTCTCTCAACTTCTAGTCTTTAAATTTAACTTTCCTTTCTCACGATGGCGGTTCATTTATTTTATTATGTATATTTATTGAGTAGATTTATTAATGTTGTTATTTTTAATTATATGCCAATAATCCTTCGACTCGATGATCTCCTTCGTTTCCTTTGCCTTATACAAGTAATATAAGATTAATTCTGATAGTTAATTCTCACCCATTAGAACTAGATTTATACAGTTTGATCAATCATCGAGTCGAAAGAAATTATTAAATGATTGCTATTTTCATCAGTGGCTAATAATAAATTATTAGCTCCGCTTCTAATCTATGCCTCAGCTATTTTCCCGTATTCACCAATGTGTATTTATTCATATATAATCTTAAAATGTTTTTTTTTGCAAAAGGGCCGATCAAGGAATCAAATAAATATATTCTAATTCAACTGTGTTATTTTCTATTAAGATTCAGGAAGGGCACGATGATTGGGGCATAATTAATATGATTTACAAATACTGTAAAATAGTTTTACCTAAAGCTCATTTGACTTTAATTCATTTGATCAAGTCATCATGTTGAACATTCTATAATTGGGTTTTAGTTCTCAAACGGTGACTAGTAAGTCATCATCTTCAATGTTGCTGACGTAGGGCAATCTTCTGCTCCGTTAGCCTGGTCAGTGATCATATTTCTGTTATTTTAAACTATCGAGGAAAAAAGCACTTCCTCTCCTGTTCATTATAGTCAAAGGGCATAAGACTTGTCAGACGCAAGCCGCCATAGGACTTCGATTATCGACTAGCTATTATCTTTCAATTTCATTTTATAGCTCATAATTCGTCAGCACCGTTACCTCTCTGTTCCGGTAAAGCCCGTTCTGATGCTCGTAATTCGTGACGAAGTGATTTCAATTAAAGTCGAACAAATTCTCAGTTATATTTAATTAAATAAGTTTTCCAATAAAGATTAAAGTTATGCCCTAAAATACGTATCTTGCTCTTCATGAATGGATTTGCGAATGCGAAAATAAATCTCACATTCTTTCGTATAAAATTAGAGTAACAATTTCCTTTTACTAATGAATACCTTTATCTGCCTTTTATTTTCTTGTTGGGGGCATAGACATAGACTTTCAAATATTGCGTAATATTCATTGGCATATAATAAGGACCGCCACTCGTATTATAACTATAAACTTTGTTTAAGAACTAGAATTAATTAATTTAATCTTTATTTAAAATTCAAACCAAACAAATTATTATTATTAAATATTTTCTAAACACACTTGGTTTCTTAAGTCTTTTTATTCGTAATTATTTTAATGTTAATGCTCGCTGTCTGTGTTGGCAACCCGAACATATACATATGATTCGATTTAAAAATTATCTTAGTTAATTGATTATTCAATATTAGTGCCAGTTCAGGGTTCTCTAATCCTCACCAACCGTTGAGCTAGTTTCTTGGCGCATAGCCCTGTGCCGTCGATTTCTACTAATCTGAGCTAGTGAGTTGGGTTTGAATTCAGTTTTGAACCACCTGAGTTTGGACCCGACTTGCAGTTCTTTTGGTGGATTTTTCGACTGGTACATGGTTATGCTTTTGGCCAAAAACATAACCATGTACCAGTCGAAAAACTCACCAACTAAACGCAAGTCGGATTCGAACTCAGCTGAACCAAAACTGAATTCAATCCCAACTCACCAGCTCAGATTAGTATAAATCGACGGCACAGTGCTATGCACCAAGAAACTAGCTCAACGGTTGGTGAGGATTAGAGACCCCTGAACTGACACTAATATCGGATAATTAATTAACTTAAGATACTTATTTAAATTGAATCATATGTATATGTTTGGGTTGCCAACACAGACAGCGAGCATTAACACTAAAATAATTATTGAATAAGATAATTAAGAAACTAAGAAACCAAGTGTGTTTAGAAAATATTTAATAATAATAATTTGTTTGGTTTGAATTTTAAATAAAAATTAAATTAATTAATTCTAGTCCTTAAACAAAGTTTATTAATTATAATACGAGTGGCGGTCCTTATTATATGCCAATGAATATTATGCAATATTTGAAAGTCTATGTCTATGCCCCCAACAAAAAAATAAAGACAGATAAAGGTATTCATTAGTAAAGGAAATTATTACTCTAATTTTTTACGAAAAAATGTGATATTTATTTTCACATTCGCAAATCCATTCATGAAGAGCAAGATACATATTTTAGGGCATAACTTTAATCTTTATTGGAAAACTTATTTAATTAAATATAACCGAGAATTTGTTCAATTTTAATTGAAATCACTTCGTCACAAATTACGAGCATCAGAGCGGGCTTTACTGGAACAGAAAGGTAACGGTGCTGACGAATTATGAGCTATAAAATGAAATTGAAAGATAATAGCTAGTCGATGATCGAAATCCTATGGCGGCTTGCGTCTGACAAGTCTTATGCCCTTTGACTAATATGAACAGGAGAGGAAGTGCTTTCTTCCTCGATAATTTAAAATAACAGAACTATGATCACCGATCAACCTAACGGAGCGGAAGATTGCCCTACGTCTGCAACGTTTGAAGATGATGACTTACTAGTCACCGTTTGAGAACTAAAACCCAATTATAGAATGCTCTACGTGATGACTTGATCAATTTAATTAAAGTCAAACGAGCTTTTAAATAAAACTATTTTAAAGTATTGGTAAATCATATTAATTATGCCCCAATCATCGTGTCCTTCCTGAATCTTAATAGAAAATAACACAGTTGAATTAGAATATATTTATTTGATTCCTTTATCGGCCCTTTGCAAAAAAATTTTAAGATTATATTTGAATAATAAATAAATATTAGTGAAACGAGAAAATAGCGGTGGCATAGATTAAAAACGGAGCTAATAATTTATTATTAGCCAATGATAAGAATAACAATCATTAATAATTTCTTTCGACTCGATGATTGATAGAACTGTATTAATCTAGTTCTAATGGGCGAGAATTACCTATCAGAATTAAGTTTATATTACTTGTGTATTGCAAAGAAAATGAAGATCATCGAGTCGAAGGATTATTGGCATATAATTAAAATATAACAACATTAATAAATTTCATCAATAAATATACATAATAAAATAAATGAACCGCCACGTAAGAAAGGAAAGTTAAAGACTAGAGTTTGAGAATTACTATGAAAGTTAAAATAGCATAAATAAAAGGTTTTACACAGAGTATTATTACATTATAAATGAGAAGAGCTCTTAAAGGGAGTGTAAAGTAAAGTTCGGAAACTGGCTAGATAGTTTAAGGCTCATTATGGAAATATATTACCCATTTCTTCCGGGACTGGTTCCCTTAGGTTACATGTCCTAGTTGGTAAAAAAACGTAGGCATGCATTTAGTCGATTACTGGAACAGCATTTTAGTGGCTTTTCATAATTTTGGCAGCATGATTGGTCCGGAAAAGATTTAGCAGCTCCATTGAAGATTTTCAGGGGACTTCAGGAATCGATAGCCAGATTCCTGACGTTTAGCCCCTTACCATGATCGAAACACTATTTAAAATGCACAGAGTTTACTGCACTTCTCTACAACAAAGATGGCTTTTTTCTCTCCTCTCCAAACTTTTCAGAGCTATATATATCTGTCCTCTGATGCCTTCAGGCTAGCGCTTCTTTCATTATCAATAGATTTACGTTTTTAGATACATTCCTTCGATAAGGCTTTCAAACTCATTAACTTGAATTCATTTTCTAATTAGAAAATGAATTCTTAAAATCAGAAAATGATTTTAATTAGGAAATCCTTATCTTTTTTTCTAATTAATAAAACTTTAACTATTGTTTTTGGAAAGGGAAAATCTGAAAGCTTATCGAAAGAATGTAGCTTTTAATCATTAAACTTTAACAAATTATTTAAAAATAAAATCAAACATTCCCGACGCAATGAAACTTTTAAACAATTATATATGTTTAAATATTTACAAATATATACGCACAATCCACGCAGTTATAATATATAAATTCATGAATAATTCTATCATGAATTTATTAATAGAATTGATCAATTTAAATCTGAAACTAATTAATTTTAATACGCATTTGGAATAAATTATTCTTTATGGAAATTAGCGTGGATTGAATGTATAAAGCCCCGTTGCATCGGAAATTCAAGGTTAGTACTAGGGTTTATGGCTAGATGTCATGAAGCTAGGATCGAACTCAGATCCGACTGCTTCATTTCTTTTCACTTCAAAAAAAAAAAATGAAAAAAGAATCTCTTTACTTATGCGTGATACATTCGCATAAGTGTACTCGACTAGTTGTTAGACTCTGGGAGAACAGCATGAGTGTGAATAATATCATCTGTACAGACTACAAAATTATACATGTCTCATTGCGATTATTTTTTAAATATTATCTAGCTTATAAATAGGTCCGATAATCAAGTCTCATTTTTCCTATGGTCGTGTCAGTCGGTCATCTGTATATATGTATCTGTCTCTTCATTTAATGTTTATACTATTGTTTCCCTGGATCAGGTGGCACATATGGTTTTAACTGTTTGGCATTGTAAATCCCCTGGAGTCCCTTTCCCTTTAGCAAAAATGCATTGTCATGGCAATCCTTTATTATTTCATATGTCCCACTGTATAATGGGAAGAATTTTTTGAATTCTTTCTTGGGGGCATTACTAGTTCTTGGTGATCTTAACCAAACTTGATCCCCAACTTTAAAATAGTAATGTTGCACCCTACTTCTTTTTATTCGACTCTGAGCCATCTGCACTAGCCGCTTTCTGGCCATATCTTGGTCAGTTATTGGATTAATACATATTTCATCTTTTGGTAATAGTGAAGAAAAAATGGCCTGACATGGCTGCCCATAGTGAAGTCGTGTAGGTGCAAATCCCATTGACTCATTCATTGTATTATTAATGCAGTCCATTACATATGGAACTTTATCCACCCACCTCCGATGATCTGTAGGTAATCACAAATGAAAGAGTTGACTAATTTCTCTTATAATTCTTTCACATGGGTTGGACTGCGGGTTTAAAGAGACAGATACATATATACAGACAACGACTGACACGACCATAGGAAAAATGAGACTTGATTAACGGACCTATTTATAAGCTAGATAATATTTAAAAAAATGATCGCAATGAGACATGTATAATTTTTGTAGTTTGTACAGATGATATTCACGCTAATGCTGTTCTCCCAGAGTCTACCAATTAGTCGAGTACACTTATGCGAATGTATCACGCATAAGTAAAGAGATTTTTTTTCATTGTTTTTTTTTGAAGTGAAAAGAAATGAAGCAGTCGGATCTGAATTCGATCCTAGCTTCATGACCCTAGTACTAACCTTAAATTTCCAATGCAATGGGGCTTTATACATTCAATCCACACTAATTTCCATAAATAATAATTTATTTCATAAATGCGTATTAAAATTAATTACTTTTAGATTTAAATTGATCAATTCTATTAATAAATTCATGATAGAATTATTCATGAATTTATATATTATAACCACGTGGATTGTGCATATATATTTGTAAATATTTAAATATATATAATTGTTTAAAAGTTTCATTGCATCGGGAATATTTGATTTTATTTTTAAATAATTTGTTAAAGTTTTATTGATTAAAAGCAACATTCTTTTGATAAGCTTTCAGATTTTCCCTTTGCAAAAACAACAGTTAAAGTTTTATTAATTAGAAAAAAAGATAAGATAAGATTTCCTAATTAAAATCATTTTCTGATTTTAAGAATTCATGTTCTAATTAGAAAATGAATTCAAGTTAATGAGTTTGAAAGCCTTATCGAAGGAATGTATCTAAAAACAACCAGTAAATCTAAAAACATTGATAATGAAAGAAACGCTAGCCTGAAGGCATCAGAGGACAGATATATATAGCTCCGAAAAGTTTGGAGAAGAAGAGAAGCCATCTTTGTTGTAGAGAAGTGCAGTAAACTCTGTGCGTTTTAAATAGTGTTTCGATTATGGTGAAGGGCTAGAACATCAGGAATCTGGCTACGGTTCCTGAAGCCCTTTGAGAATCTTCAATGAAGCTGCTAAATTCGTTCCAGACCAGTCATGCTGCTAAAATTACGAAAAGCCACTAAAATGCGGTTCCAGTAATCAATCAAATGGTGCCTACATTTTACTAACTCGGACGTGTAACCTAAGAACCAGTCCCGGAAGAAATGGGTAATATATTTCCATAATGAACCTTAAACTTTCTGGCCAGTTTCGAACTTTACTTTACACTCCCTTTTAGAGCTCTTTTCATTCTATAAATGTAATAATCTCTGTGTAATAATCTTTGTGTAAACTTACTTCTATTTATGCTATTATATCGTAATTCTATTAACTTCTAGTTTTTAAATTTAACTTTCCTTTCTCAAGATGGCGGTTCATTTATTTTATTATGTATATTTATTGAGTAGATTTATTAATGTTGTTATTTTTAATTATATGCCAATAATCCTTCGACTCGATGATCTCCTTCGTTTCCTTTGCCTTATACAAGTAATATAAGATTAATTCTGATAGTTAATTCTCGCCCATTAGAACTAGATTTATACAGTTCAATCAATCATCGAGTCGAAAGAAATTATTAAATGATTGCCATTTTCATCAGTGGCTAATAATAAATTATTAGCTCCGCTTCTAATCTATGCCTCAGCTATTTTCCCGTATTCACCAATATGTATTTATTCATATATAATCTTAAAATGTTTTTTTTGCAAAAGGGCCGATAAAGGAATCAAATAAATATATTCTAATTCAACTGTGTTATTTTCTATTAAGATTCAGTAAGGGCACGATGATTGGGGCATAATTAATATGATTTACAAATACTGTAAAATATTTTACCTAAAGCTCGTTTGACTTTAATTCATTTGATCAAGTCATCACGTTGAGCATTCTATAATCGGGTTTTAGTTCTCAAACGGTGACTAGTAAGTCATCATCTTCAACGTTGCTGACGTAGGGCAATCTTCTGCTCCATTAGGCTGGTCGGTGATCATATTTCTGTTATTTTAAATTATTGAGGAAGAAAGCACTTCCTCTCCTGTTCATATTAGTCAAAGGGCATAAGACTTGTCAGACGCAAGCCACCATAGGACTTCGACTATCGTCGAGCTATCATCTTTCAATTTCATTTTTTAGCTCATAATTCGTCAGCACAGTTGCCTCTCTGTTTTGGTAAAGCCCGTTCTGATGCTCGTAATTCGTGACGAAGTGATTTCAATTAAAGTCGAACAAATTCTCAGTTATATTTAATTAAATAAGTTTTCCAATAAAAATTAAAGTTATGCCCTAAAATACGTATCTTGTTCTTCATGAATGGACTTGCGAATGTGAAAATAAATCTCACATTCTTTCGTATAAAATTAGAGTAACAATTTCCTTTTACTAATGTCGAACAAATTCTCAGTTATATTTAATTAAATAAGTTTTCCAATAAAGATTAAAGTTATGCCCTAAAATACGTATCTTGCTCTTCATGAATGGATTTGCGAATGTGAAAATAAATCTCACATTCTTTCATATAAAATTAGAGTAACAATTTCCTTTTACTAATGAATACCTTTATCTGCCTTTTATTTTCTTGTTGGGGGCATAGACATAGACTTTCAAATATTGCGTAATATTCATTGGCATATAATAAGGACCGCCACTCGTATTATAATTATAAACTTTGTTTAAGGACTAGAATTAATTAATTTAATCTTTATTTAAAATTCAAACCAAACAAATTATTATTATTAAATATTTTCTAAACACACTTGGTTTCTTAAGTCTTTTTATTCATAATTATTTTAATGTTAATGCTCGCTGTCTGTGTTGGCAACCCGAACATATACATATGATTCGATTTAAAAATTATCTTAGTTAATTGATTATTCAATATTAGTGTCAGTTCAGGGGTCTCTGATTCTCACCAACCATTGAGATAGTTTCTTGGCGCATAGCACTATGCCGTCGATTTCTACTAATCTGAGCTAGTGAGTTGGGTTAGAATTCAGTTTTGAACCGCCTGAGTTTGGACCCGACTTGCAGTTCTTTTGGTGGGTTTTTCGATTGGTACAGTATATAATGACCAGATTTATATGTGTGTCACACAAAGAAAAATAAACAATACTACAGAGTTTTAATGATAGTGAATGACAGACAAAAAGAAACTTTTATTAGTTATGCTAGCAAGATTCTACAAAGATTCACTGATTGAGCTGCAGGCTATTACCCTACAACCATATACAGATATATACGAAAAATTCCTTCTTTTGTAATGATAATGATAAACAAAAATTTATATGATTCTTTTTTTAAAAAAAATATTTCCAACCAATGGACGGGTTACATAAAATTCAAGAGGGAGACATAATTCATTAACTCTATGGATAGAGCATGTGGTAATAAATGGTTAACCCCAAATAAACACTTTTTGGACATATTTAAATCACAATCCTCTACTAATGACTAAAGAAAATGAAAATAGTGACCCCAGCGAAAATTTCCAGCTATGATTGAAACATTTCAATAATACTTTGAGAAAGATTTCAAAATAAATATACAATATTGGGTCCTAAGGTGATAGCATATTGTGGGCTGTGAGACTCGAGACATAACAGCAACCAAGAGGCTAATACAAGACCGGATAGCACTCCGTTTCTAAACTGGGTTAGAAAAAAATGAAATCTGTTCGCTAACTGCATGTACCGGATTCAGATACAGAGTTTTATTGCTAGTGTCCAGTTATGTACACTGAAATAGATATGAGATCTAGAATTTTTATTTATTTTCATGGAGATCCAGGTGCAGGTATATTAGCCTAAGCAGACTTGGTAAAAGAGAAGCACTGTATACATGCTGAGATGTCCACAGATCACCCGGTACACGATACCATAGAAATATGGTCAAACAACCTTTAAATTTTAAAAAAAAAATTCTGCAAAATACAAAATATATATATATAAATTTTTATGAAAGCTCAACCACCACTGAAAAATCCGCAGAAAAATAATGGTAACTTTCCCTTTTATAAAATTTAGATCACTAACACTAGTGGACGGATATTTTACTGATTTAGTTGAAGTTTAACCTATCTACCCACAGAGCCAAACTGTATTTATAAAACTTTAATATATATTCATATTGTCAAATGTACACTCTCTTATTACAAAAAAAATAAATGCGAACATTTATTTTATTTCACACTCTTTAAAATAGAATTTTAAATTCGTAACCCTACACTGACTAAAAAAAAAAAACATTCATCGGGATTTTCTTTTTCTTATATATATTGTGATGATCGCACATACTGCGGTCACACATGTATATGTAAAACATACAAAACTTAGAAATGTTCGGGTTGGAAATAAATAAAGAAAGAAAAACGAACTTAAAAGTTAACAAAATCAAGAAATGTTGAAAATGAATAAAACAAAGGAAAAGAGAGGGAACTAGAATTACCAAGATCGTTATCTTTTGCTATTCAAAGTCTAAATTTCGAGAAAAGTAAATATTAAATTATAATACTAAAAGCATAAGCTAGAAAAATTAAAGCAGAAAAGAAACCTAAAGAAAAAATGTAGTAAATATGATTGTGGGGAAAATAAAGTTTAAAGGGAAAACTTCGGTAGCGTGGAAAGAAAAAAAACCTAGAATTTAATATGTTCAAAAAGATAAGAATCTATGTTTCAAAGTACACCTTTGACGATAAACGAAATGCGGGTTTTATGGGGTATAGTTAAAGCATGAGTTTAAATAAAAATAAATGATCGTCGAAATTTAAATTTAAATGGAAAAAAAACATATACTAAAATTTGTGTAATTAATTAAAGAAAATAAAGAAATAAGTAAAATGTAAATGGTGCTATAAAATCATGTAAAATAAGTTTAAATATGGCCGAAGGCATAGCATGGAAGGTGTCAACAACAAGTGGGAACAAAGAATCCGAAGGACAAAGGACCATTGGAATGTTTTAATTAAAAAGGAAGTTAAGTGGAAAGCTAGAGATTATAGGAGAGATTAGAGCTTGAGACTTCGAGTCGAGAAGGTGAAATTTTGCGGCTCCAAGAATCAATCGATATAGCTAGCCAATATGACATCTACTATCGGTGCCTCACATACTATGGCTAAGGCCTTCATGATCGCTGGTCGATCCGGACCGTCTGTACCAATGGTTCTGCTATAATGTAACAACTGCTGTAGTAACGCCTGCCTGTGGATTCCTGTAGTTGCCCTGCTTGTGATGCCTCGTCCTCCGTGCCTGAATAACCAAGAAGCTACACATCGCCAAATATGATAGGCGACCGTCCCTCCTAAAGAAGTGGAGAAAATCCACGTGACGGTCGACCACCTCGGAAGGAACTCAAAGACTAAACCCTAGGTAACTTGAATATTATTTTATAAATCGTCATAAGTGCACTTAAATTCAAATAGACAATGGCCAAATGCCTTTCCTGAATGATAATGACATTCTCTTATGATAGACAGTGAGTCTAACGATTATAAATGTGAAAGCATTTATAAAAATTTCCATTAGTTATTTTAAGTATTCATTTTATTGTTAGAATTTCAAATATTTTTTCCTTATAGCACTATCAAAATATAATATGTTTAAATTTATGTTAATATTTCTTATGTCTTTTTTTTATCAAACCTAATTATTTTTATTATTAAAAAATGTGTTAATTTATCTAAATCTGTCTCGCCTCATTCTTCGCCACTCCAAAAAAAATAGTTTAACATTAAAGAGGGGAGGGATAAACTATTATTCATGTTGATATTCTTTTTTAGTTATTAAATTAACACGTGCAACGTTGATGGTGCAGTGTTTTAGCCCGTAAAATTTATAAATTAGCCAAGCGCTGTAACAGTAATATCTTACAGCAGTCGGGAGAAAGCTGATCGGGAAAAATAGTCTGGAAGCTATATCCGTATAGCTGACAGATTCGATCAGGTACGGAAATCGATTCGTTTTATTTCCGTATTTCTCTCTGCTTGAGGTAGCGGAAAGTGGACGATTTTTGAATTTGAAGAATTCCCCATTACATGTTTTAAGTGAAAGGGAAGTTGGAGTTTCGATTGTCCCGTGCCCATTACATATTTTGGGGGGCAGTCCGGGATTTGAAACTTCTGCACATTTAAGAATCACGTGTTAAATAAGTTATAATGTAATAAAATTTTTCTAAAATAAAATTCGTTTAATATATGTGGATTTAAACATATAAATTTAGTGTTGCAAGTTAAAGTGGCGAAAAGCGAAGACGAAGGGGATAAGTTTTTTTTTGATGATACTCCATACGAGCATTTCACGTCAAATGTGTACAAAGAGTAGCGAGGGGGAAAATTTTTTTTTTAGTAGTATGAAAGTTATTGAAATGAATAGTGAAAGATAATCTCAAGCAATAATTAAACAAGTATAACGAACCAATATGAATCGTTTTGAAGAAAAAAAAGAATAACACAAAGTTGTATAAAATTTTAATGCTAAGTAATAAAAGAAATAATAGTCGCGCAACTAATTGATGGTGAAGAAATATAAATGTTATTAAATAGTCGTATATTCCAGTAAGTTAAAGTTAGAAAAATAAATGTGTATAGTCTCATAGGAAAATAATGAAGCGTTTGTAGCTATAATAATAGCGATCAAAATATGGATTATTGTGATGTTTGTGTACCGGAAAAATATAAAGTAGTTAAAGTAAAAGAAATAAAACAGTTCAGTAAGGGTTAAATCATAAGTGAGAGATTCTAAAATAGCCACGTATCACCGGTGAATTGAAAAAAAAAATATATGTATGATTCTAAATATTGTGTCTCAGTCAAGCCGAAATAAAATATTTATAATGGTTAATGAAAATATTCGAATGTATTTGTTAAGTTGAAGAAAATATGTACGTACAATTTCAAGGTAGTGAAAGGAGTATAATTTACAAAAACGTTTTATATGTAACGAAAGAGATTATCCCAGTGAAGAAAATGTATGTGTGACTTTGTGTTAAAACGACCGTAAAATAATTGAAGTTTATAATGAAATATTAAAATATATGTCATAGGTGCAGGTGTCTGGAAACACAGTTAAATGAAATTTTATTTAGATATATCGTCACCAAATAGAAATAAGTATAAGTAATGAATTAAAGTTGAAAGAATGTAAACAGGCATATTGAATTAATTATAGTGAATCAGAGGTATATGAGCAGGGAAAATCGAGGACAAAGGTGGACAGACAGTTGGGCAAGTCTGGGGCAGGCAGACAAGAATAGGAACCGGAGTACAGATGTTTGGGTTGGCTAGTGATCTAACTGCTAACTGAATAAATCACAAATATTAAATCGTTGATCAAAGTAAAAAAAGGAAAACAGAGAGTCAATAGAAAAAATTTCTTTATATAAATATAGCCATAAGAGTTAGTAAGCCGTATTATAAACATAGATTAAGGGTTAAATAAAATTATTATTCATGAATACGAGATCCCAAGCTAAAATGGATTTTCAAGAAAAGGAAGTGAGAGAAGGAAGTGAAGATAAAGAGATGAAAGTACCTGGTAAAGTAAGCAATAATGATATCATGGATATGCTGAGGCAGATGAGGGTCGATCAACAGCAATTCGTGGAAGAATACCTGAACCGACAGGAGAGAAGAATAGAAGAATGGATGATCAAGGTCGAAATCGATAGCCAGAAAAGAATGGCGGCATTCAAGGAAGAAGTAAAAAATGAGATCATCCAGCAATCAAAGCCTAATGATATATGGGCTGGATGTCACCCAGAGATGGAGATGGAGGAACAAAGGAGTATAGGGCCGTGTGTATATGCGAAATCTCAAACAGTTGAGGATAAAGTTATAGAATTAGCAGAATTGGATTGGGAAAGGGATATAGGACAGCCAGAAAGGGAGATAAGACCAGGAGATGAAGAGATGGAGGTAGTGAGAGATAATAGTCAAAAGGTGATGATGAGCGGGCAGGAGAGTTTAGGGCAAGTGGCAAAAGTAGTAGTCAGGTTAAACACAAGAGTGGAAGAATGTGTAAGGAGTGCAGCCAATAGCAGCCTTAAGGCCGATATAAAAGAACTACCTGTTATAAGAAATGACTGGGATCCTGGGGAAGAACATTGGACAGAAAACCGAGGACATTCTAGGGAGTGGAATCCAAGAGGGCCGGAAGATAGACGATGTAGATGTAAGATTGAATGGAAGTGGCCATACAAATGGACAGAGGGCCAGGAACCTAGGGATAAACATCCGCATCCCAGAGGAGGCAGAGGTGATGTAAATCGAGGAAGACAACCACCAGATAAAACGTAAGGGCAGTCCCAAATGAAGAAAGAATTAGATGATGACAAATTCGGAAATGGACCTCGAATCATGGAGAACGGATAGGAATACGGAAGCTAATAACACAAAGAAATGACGAGCCAATAAATGGCTAGACAATATGAGGGACTTTAGGAAAATGATAAAGGATAAATTAATTAGTAGGATGGGGTCGTAGATTGAGGTTGATGGAATGTAGGGTCAGATATTTGTAGCTTGATCCTGTTGCAGTATTTGGTTTTGCCTTCTTCATTGTCGTGCGTGTGTGGTCTGTGGTGCACCAGATTTTATCACAGAGAACCCAGGGACAGAGATCCCATTCTCAATGACTCACTGGATTAATATTTCCAGTTAGGTATTAAGCACATATATCGTGAGTCAATGGTCCAGAGATCAATCTATGGGGAAGAACCCTTTATATGAATATAGAGCTTTCAGAAATATACTGAGCTCATAGATGAGCTGGACGGAAAGATGCCAGCCTCTCAACCCACCTCGATAATAGTGGCCAGAGTTGGCACTTAGAGGTTCCTTATTGCATAAATGCGATGTATGAACAGGTTTAATCGGATCACAGAGATATCCTGTGGATTCGAACCTGTAGATACGAGTAGTGGCAGAAATGAAACGCATGCATGGCAATGTCAGGATTAAATTGGTTTGGCTATACTGCTTGGTTCAGCAAAGGAAGGGATAATTTACCTGGTCGCCTCTCTATAGATTAACTTCATCCCTACATCATAGTAGCAATGGAGAAAAGGAAAGAGTTTGAACAATAGATGGGAGCATATAGCTTTCGATGCATAAGGTTAAAATTTTTTTTTTTTGTCGAAAAAAAATTTTAAAGGGGGGAACGGTGTAATGTGATGATCGCACATACTGCGGTCACACATGTATATGTAAAACATACAAAACTTAGAAATGTTCGGGTTGGAAATAAATAAAGAAAGAAAAACGAACTTAAAAGTTAACAAAATCAAGAAATGTTGAAAATGAATAAAACAAAGGAAAAGAGAGGGAACTAGAATTACCAAGATCGTTATCTTTTGCTATTCAAAGTCTGAATTTCGAGAAAAGTAAAATATTAAATTATAATACTAAAAGCATAAGCTAGAAAAATTAAAGCAGAAAAAAAACCTAAAGAAAAAATGTAGTAAATATGATTGTGGGGAAAATAAAGTTTAAAGGGAAAACTTCGGTAGCGTGGAAAGAAAAAAAAACCTAGAATTTAATATGTTCAAAAAGATAAGAATCTATGTTTCAAAGTACACCTTTGACGATAAACGAAATGCGGGTTTTATGGGGTATAGTTAAAGCATGAGTTTAAATAAAAATAAATGATCGTCGAAATTTAAATTTAAATGGAAAAAAAACATATACTAAAATTTGTGTAATTAATTAAAGAAAATAAAGAAATAAGTAAAATGTAAATGGTGCTATAAAATCATGTAAAATAAGTTTAAATATGGCCGAAGGCATAGCATGGAAGGTGTCAACAACAAGTGGGAACAAAGAATCCGAAGGACAAAGGACCATTGGAATGTTTTAATTAAAAAGGAAGTTAAGTGGAAAGCTAGAGAGATTGTAGGAGAGATTAGAGCTTGAGACTTCGAGTCGAGAAAGTGAAATTTTGCGGCTCCAAGAATTAATCGATATAGCTAGCCAATATGACATCTACTATCGGTGCCTCACATACTATGGCTGGCTAAGGCCTTCATGATCGCTGGTCGATCCGGACCGTCTGTACCAATGGTTCTGCTATAATGTAACAACTGCTGTAGTAACGCCTGCCTGTGGATTCCTGTAGTTGCCCTGCTTGTGATGCCTCGTCCTCCGTGCCTGAATAACCAAGAAGCTACACACCGCCAAATATGATAGGCGACCGTCCCTCCTAAAGAAGTGGAGAAAATCCACGTGACGGTCGACCACCTCGGAAGGAACTCAAAGACTAAACCCTAGGTAACTTGAATATTATTTTATAAATCGTCATAAGTGCACTTAAATTCAAATAGACAATGGCCAAATGCCTTTCCTGAATGATAATGACATTCTCTTATGATAGACAGTGAGTCTAACGATTATAAATGTGAAAGCATTTATAAGAATTTCCATTAGTTATTTTAAGTATTCATTTTATTGTTAGAATTTCAAATATTTTTCCTTATAGCACTATCAAAATATAATATGTTTAAATTTATGTTAATATTTCTTATGTCTTTTTTTTTATCAAACCTAATTATTTTTATTATTAAAAAATGTGTTAATTTATCTAAATCTGTCTCACCTCGTTCTTCGCCACTCCAAAAAAAATAGTTTAACATTAAAGAGGGGAGGGATAAACTATTATTCATGTTGATATTCTTTTTTAGTTATTAAATTAACACGTGCAACGTTGATGGTGCAGTGTTTTAGCCCGTAAAATTTATAAATTAGCCAAGCGCTGTAACAGTAATATCTTACAGCAGTCGGGAGAAAGCTGATCGGGAAAAATAGTCTGGAAGCTATATCCGTATAGCTGACAGATTCGGTCAGGTACGGAAATTGATTCATTTATTTCCGTATTTCTCTCTGCTTGAGGTAGCGGAAAATGGACGATTTTTGAATTAGAAGAATTCCCCATTACATGTTTTAAGTGAAAGGGAAGTTGGAGTTTCGATCGTCCCGTGCCCGTTACAATATATATATATAAAACTAAATTAAAAATCTGGAAAATTTTATAATAGAATCTTTTATAATTATTAACAGAATCTTTAGCAATTAAATATTAATTATAAGAATGGGATTAGCGCTATCTGCGATTCGCTTTCTTTTCTTTCTAAATAAAATAAATCCTTAATTACAGGTGCATAATGGCAGAAAGTTAAACTACACATTTTCAATTAAATTAATAAGTACTATTGCCGCCATTATATGTAATAAACCACCACCCATTACAATATTTTTTAAAAAAGAAAAGAAAGCAATTAATGAAATATAATTTTACAAGACACAAACATATAGATTTTAAAAACATATATAAATAGAATAACAAAGCAGATATTTAAATTTACATTGAGGAAACATATTTCAAGTCATGGAATGGTTGACGGTAACTAGAAGGTTGGTGTAAAAATGGAATCCGTTAATGTTGCATGGCAGTCCTTTATGAGTCTTGATATCCATTTCACATTTTCCATTGAAAGAATTAATTAAAACAGGTAGACATTTGTCATGAACGTAGGGCAGGCATTGTAGTTCTCTGGCTGGCTCACATGGTTACGACTCCGGTCTCAGGAACGGGCAGGAGAGCAAAGGCAAAGAAGATTACTCTCGCATTTTTGTAGAGTAACACATTTTGTGATTTATCGACATATATGCTGAACAGAAAGAAAAGATTATGGTTTGAAGAAAATACAGCAAACTTTCTCAGTAAATTATCTTGTAAATTTGTCAGCCAACTTCCTTATGAAAATTCTGAATAAAAACCTCTTCTTCAGCCAGACTACAGTAAGCATAAAACCCAGAACAAAAAAAAAAAATTCTTTATTTATACCCTTTTCAATTCTATTTTTAATTAAACTACTTATTAGTAGCCTATTGTTTCAAAATTTCCGTTATCAATTTTTCTTTCAATTAAAATGTTTCATAAACTAATTGCATTCTTTAATGGATTCTATTTAATTAAGAAATTTACCATATCTATTTCTCCCATCACATATTTTAAAAATAGTTACAAATAAAAATTTAAACTTTCTATATTTTATTTCATTAAATCTTTTTTTTTTAATTTAAACAATTTCCTTCTTTAACTTATGTAACTATTTGTGCAGATGATAATTTATTTTTAAAAAAGAACATACATTCACTGTGGTTGGACTTAGGGTCTTAGCTAGTCCACAGTGAATGGTGAAGCCAGCATATATATATATATATATATATTTGTATATATATATGCATAGCTTCAATATAAATGCCAGTGTGTGCCCACATTTGAATGGGTACCCTTATTTATTAAAATGAGTCATATTTTATTAATATGAATTGATTTTTTTAAAATTAGTTTATTGACAAGTCGAATATGTTAATTTTATATGATGTGATGTCCCGTGACTTCTCCTTAAATGTTCAACTCTATGGCCTTTATATCTAATTCCTCCTTATTTTTTCCCAAACCCAGCATAAAAACCAATAACCCATTTTCTGTATAATCACTTTATTCATATTTATTCTCCCATAACTTCTTTATTTGTACCCTTTATCTTCCTTACACAATTTGCAAACTAAATCACCCATATTTTTCCATTTACATGTATATTCTCTTATTGCTAAAGGTCACGTTCAAGCCTTAAACAATAAGCTTTCCTTACTATTATCATAAATTAACTCACACCCAATGTTCCATTTACTTCTATATATATTTAAACTCTTTTTACTCTCCATACTAGTTCTCCATCTCTCCAACTCCCTATTCTTTATTAATGCATCTATTCTTTTATTCCATTCCTTACCACTATAACACTCAGCAATCCTCCTAACACAATCATTCCATCTTTTATACAAGTATACTGATATAAATTTTTTATCCAAATCCTTGGCATACCGCATTACCTTTCTCATCCATCTTGTTGCCTGCTCTTTGCTCATAACCCAATTAAATACTATTTTGGCTATTCTTTTATCATCCACAAATTGGAACCTACCA
This sequence comes from Epiperipatus broadwayi, assembly GCA_028023455.1. NCBI lineage: Eukaryota > Metazoa > Onychophora > Udeonychophora > Euonychophora > Peripatidae > Epiperipatus > Epiperipatus broadwayi. The sequence goes on from JAQFVV010012582.1 coordinate 1,407,649, forward strand.
AACTTTTTATTTTACTTTTTGCATCTCTCATATAAAAACTTGACCATCCCATTTCTCCTTCAATTGCCTCCTTTGCTGTCCATACCTCTGCATCTAATGCATGTTTTCCTACTTCCCTTTGTACTTATCTCTAAGTAATCTAATACCCTTTTACTAACACATAACACATCATTACCATATGTTAGCCCTGCTACTGCAACTCCCTTCCATACTATTCTAGCTACATCATATTTATTATATGAAAAAACTGTTAATTTCTTTACTAAACCCTTTCTTTTCTTTGCTTCATTTACCAACCAAGCAATTTTCCTGATTACTTATGATGATTCCCAAATAACTATATCTATTCACCACACTTAACTTTATATTCCCCAATAAAAATTCTACATCTTCTCTTTCCCCATTATTATTCACCATTATATTTAATTTTTCTTCACTAAATTTAATCCGCATCTCTTTACCCACCCTTGCACATGTTCTCAGCATAACTTCCATATCTTCTCTTCTTTCTGCACACAAAAAAATATCATCTGCAAAAAAAAGACCCGGCAAAATATATACTCCCTTGCCACCCATTAATGGTATCTCTATCCCTCTTCCTAGTCTTTCTATTGCTTTCTCCATTTCACTCAAATACAACAAAAACAAAATAGGTAACATAGGGCATCCTTGCCTTAATCCCACCCCATTTTTACTTTAACTGATTCTATATCCCCTAATTGATAAGTATAGTAATTATTTTCATATAATTTCTTAATAATATTTACTAAAGCTTCATCCATTCCCAAATTTGCTAACCTTATCCACAATCTATTTCTATTTACTCTATCATATGCCTTCTCTATATCTATAAAACTCATATATAACGATCTATCTGAATTCCTACTCATATCCATAAGTTGTGTAACTACAAATAAACGATCTCCTATATGCCTATCTGACCTAAAACCTCCTTGCATTTCCCCCATTACATTATTCTCTTCCATCCACTTTACAACTCTTCCAGCCACTATATATGAGAAAACTTTACATAAAACTGATGTTACTGCTATCGGTCTATAATTATTTAACTTTCTATGATCCTTATCCTTTCCTTTAAATAATAATCTTACTCTTATATTACTCCAACTCCCTGGAAAAACTCTCTTCTGTGTCATCTTATTAAAACATGATAATAACTTTGCTTTTGCTCTATACCCTAAATTTATTATCATCTCTGCTGCCGATCCATCTAGATCTCTCGCCTTTCCACTTTTCAATCTTTTCCCTGCCTCATTCAGTTCATTTTTTGTGAACCTAATATTCCCATTACTAAATACTTTCATGTTTTCTATCACTAAGTCCTTCACATCTAACATCTTTTCTATATCCATTACATATCTATTTAAGATTCTCTCTAAGTCTTCTCTAGAGTTACACTCTATTCCCTCATCATCTATTAATACTATCTCTCTCTCCCCTACATTTCTCCTTTTAATGTCATTCCAAATTTTTTTACTCCCATCTCTTCCACTTTTATTAATATCCTCCAATTTATTATTCAACTTCATCCTCTAATTATCCATTTTAACCAACTTCTTTTCTAAATACTTTCCGCATTTAGCATTATTATCGTTTTCACTTGCTTTGTTCTTAATAGCATCACTTATATTCTCTGCATGCTTCTTTCCTCTCTTTTACACTTTTACTAACTCTCATTTTTTTTTTATTCTTCTGCTTATTCTCAACTAAAACCCTATTTGCCACTTTTTCTATTTCACCACACCAGTCCTTATACTCATCCCCAACCAACTGTTCCATGGCTTCTTTAACTTGTATTTTATACTCTTCCAACTTATTCTTATCAGTCACTCTCCATCCACATCTTTCACTATTGTTTCTACTTTTATTTCTATCCTCCATCACATTACTAACCATTTCTATTACAATAAAATTATGATCACTATTACATACTCTCTCTTCTTTATCAAACACCTTAATTTTCCGTATTTTATTCATTCCCTCTTTCTCTACCAATACATAATCTATTGTGTAAAATATATTATTCCTAGACCATGTGTATTGTCCCTCATAAATATCTGATAAATTCCCAATGCTCAAATTTATTCTTTGACAAAATTCCCTTCAAAAACTGACCATTCTTATTATCTACATCATCAATTTCTTCAATACGTCCATTCATATCCCCTATAACCATTATTCTCTTTCTCTTTTCTTTAAAACTCTGTATATCCTTAACTAGGCATTCATATATATTACTGCTCCATTCCATTACAGTTTGACTACCTCCAGTGGCTATATACACTACAGCCACCATCCATTCTTGTCTATCCAACCTTATTTCAAAACACAAATGCTCTTGACATTTAACAATATTTAAATATTTTTTCGATATAACACCTATACCACCAACTCTTTTTTCTTTTTTATTTATACCCTGCTATACCACATCTTCCAAAATAGGTTCTTCATCTTCTCTTAGATGTTTTTCCATTACTGCTAATACCTCAAGCTCTTCATTTTCAATTGCTTTATTTTTCCAGCCACTTTTCTGATCTCCTACCACCTTGCATATTCAAAAACCCAATTTTAACAATTTATTTTTTCTTAACTACTCTTTTATAAATTCTTTTGATTCTTTCTTTTCCATTACATTTATAAAAAAACTTTCTTACCATTAATCTTACAGATCCATTCCTTATCCACATTTACACTTATATCTAAATCAACCATCTTTTGCTTATTTCTTATATCCCATACATTCTATTATAAAAGTGAACTGGTGGTGCCCTCGGTGATCAGAAAGTATAAGAAAATGACCAGTACAATATATATATATAGAACAAATATATAACTACAGATAAAATGAATACTACAATAAGAATAAAAAATTATACTGAAATGTATACCATTGAATTAATAATGAAGTTCAGCAATATTTAATAATATGAAAACAATAAAATGATATAGAATCCGTGTAAAACAATCAATATATGTAATGCAACATTATTATTGACTTTTACTAATCATTAAAGTTTTAACTTTCAATTAATCTTGCACCATTTTAAGACAGCCTCCCGAAATATATGTAATAAATATTACTAACCGAATGCTATTTAAAATTTCTAAATCATGCAGTAAAAAAGCACTTTATATATTGAAAGAAATACTAAAAATATTAAAAAAAAATTACTGATATATTTTATTTAAATTAATCCCATAATCACTATATAATGGCAATAACTGTACATATATTATAAACATAATACAGAAAAGCATTTTGCGGCAAATATTTTTTGTGCTTATTTATATGATGTAAACTATTTTAAAACTTCAATTTACATTGCATACATAGCGATATCTTTTTTTAAATACAAATTTAACTAAAATCAATCATAACAACAACAACAAAAAAAAATTAACAAACCAAATACTTACAAATATAACGTACAAGATACCCCCCCCCCCCATATTTCACATCAATAAGGGCAGAAAATATTTGCTGAAAAAAGCTTTTCTATATTATTTTTATCATATACAATAATCGCCTGTTATATAATATTTTATTTTATTGTATGATTTATTTAAATATATGAAAAAGACCATAGTTCTTTCCATTTTTGATGATATATTTTATACATATAAAAAATAATTACCCATAAAAATAGCATATGGGAGAAAAAATAATTACAAAAGTATTCATTATTTAAAATTATTTTACTTATATTCAAAAACAAAAAAATATTTTTATTATTCAAAACATGTTTTAGGTATCTTTATAATAAATCAAACTCATTATTATATTTCAACAATGAGTGTGTGCATTTAGACTTTTGCCAGTTCTGTGTTATTTATTAGTTCTCCATATAGGGATTTCTCTCATGCTTGCTGGTTTAATACATGATAAATCAAAAATAGAGGTTTAACCAATCTTCAGGTCTATTAGCTTCCTCCACTTTTATGGGTTTACAGATCTGGATTTGGTTAATATAATGTAAGACAGATGATAGGGATTTGCAATGGCTTTAAGTAGATTCTTTTGGCAGCACAGCACTTTTGTGTAAGGATCACATTTCAGATCAGGAGATTTACAACCTAAGTAAAGACTTTCTTAGTAATCCATGCCAACAGTGATATTCTCAAAAATAACTGAGTCATAGCCATTAAATAAATATAATAAAGATGACTTCTTACCAATGCTAGAGTTTTTTTATGGAAAAATAAATGAGTCCTCATAATTTTTTTGATGGGACTTCACTCTTCACTTGCAGACAACTCTTTCATTTCCCTTCTTTGGATTCTTCTGTTACAATACTAAATAAGATGCTAGAAGTCACTCTCTTTACTTCATCAGTGCAGAGAATTTTAAAAGAAAAAAGTATAAAAATAACTTAATGTGTTTTTTCACTAAAATATAGCCCAATTCTGTTTACATCATAACTTTCTCATCAGCTTGTTTTGAAATATATACAGGGGTTTTTCCTTGCTGGTCGATCTAGTAGAATGAGTGGCTTTTTTGCTGTTGCCTTATTAGTTTAATATGTTTATTCAAAAGTTTTTTAATTACAATTTTGAAATTTCATTATACTTACATTGGAAATTATTTTTCAAAAATTGACATTATAAAATTACAAAAATATTTTAAACGTTTAAAAATGATCAAATAAAATACAACAAGCACAATACTTGACAATGATCCAACATAAAGCGTGCAACAGATTAATAATCCTCGAGAAAACTTCACAACATCAAATCATTATCAGAACTATTTTTATTAATCTTTCAGCCCTCAAATGAGTCCTCCATTGCTGCTATACACATATTGATGGCATACACATTTTATTCTATACTTTAATTTTATATTATGCTATTATATCAGTGACAAACTCTTCATACAGTAGTGCCATACAGGGCAAGCCATAATAATCAATAGATGCAAAGTTTGGGCATGAAATGCCTACTCATCCAATATCCCGACTAGTTTCTGGCTTTCATCAGTGAGGAGCATCAGATCTCAGAGCACTGCAATCTCTATATCAGCCATTAACTATGTATAAACCTTCTTGCATCCAATGATTACTATGACTTGCACCAGATGGCAGTACTGTATAGAATATATGACTGTTTTAACAGCTTGATGATCATGTGAACTTTGCCTTTTATGTTTTGCATGATCTTCATTCATTTGAAGGCAATAGTAATAAGTTTCAAGCATCATTCCTTTTTGTTTCAACAATATTAATCTTTATTTCCCTTTAATTTGTTTTGTTCATTAGCTGCTTAAATAATCAATGCTTCTACATTATACATTTTTATTATTATTTATACATGATTTATACAGACTACGTCTTTATTTTAATACTTTTTCTACTAAGATATACCATAAGTTGTCATGATTTATATTATTCTAATGATCACAAGGTCTGCATTACTTTAATTTTTAATAGCCTATGAGATATTAGTAAACAGCATCCTATTCAAAGTTGAACAAAAAAGTTTAATGAAAAAGATGAAAACACCTTTTATTATAATACATGAAACTCATTTTATTTACTTTTAATAGCAAACTAATTTTAATTCTTTGTCCTATCATTTAATAAAAAAGAAGGAAGAAAAAGACATCTTTCTTTTATATGTTAAAAAGTAATTTAATTTCATCAAACTGTTAAAACTTGAATAACAATTTAACTTAACACTATAACAACAAAAACAATGTTTAAAAACAAACAAAACAAATAGATATTAACTTAAAACTGTTAATGATTTTTATTTATTAATTTTTATCAATACTAGATTGATTTGAGATATTCAGTACAGTTTATACAAAATACTAAAACCAATCCTGCCATCGACAAGTTTCTTATTAAGTCAAAGTGTTTAAATTACATATTCTTTCATTCTATTTTACAAAATATTTTCTCAGAGCAAATAATGAATAACAGACTAAACAATCTTTATCAAGTGTCTTAGTGTTTACTCATTTTTATTTCATTTTTTATTTCTATTTACCCTTTCAAATTATTTTGAAAAAAATATATATTGAAATAATCTATATATCATTCCTCCGATTTGATAAGTAGAATGTGTCAAAGTATGTTATAAATATAATTTTTCTTTGTTAACAAAAATTCTTTTTTCAAAGTGGTGTCAGAAATGAAGTACGATCCATTGTCCTGAATGATGAGGTGACACAGAGTGGCAGACTCTGGGGTTTAAGATCCATTGATCATGGCCCAGTTCTGGTGCCCAAATATTATAAACTTTCAAGCAATAAAGCCTTTGATTATTTGAGTCCAGCATGGTTTTGTATTGTGGGGAATGAAGCTCAATGTCCGTATCCCATGACCTCACTCTGTCACATCAGGAGCTTTAATTTCTTATGAACTCCGAAATAATAATAAACTATGTTATTATAATTACATCATATTTGAAATAAAAAGATGAAACATTTTTTTAAATTGAAAGCAACCCACAGAAATATTAAAATAAAGATAGTTCTCAACTTACGTAGTTTTTTGCCTAATACTCAATTTAAAAAAAAAAACCCCATTAAATCTTTATTGGTGTAAAAATGGGTCTTCTTTGAAGGATCATATTTACACAGCATTATTGCAATATTAGAAATATTTCATAAAGTCTGCATTCCATTGTTTTTTAAATTAAAAAACAAAAATTGAAATATATATATATTATAACGGTATATAAATATGCCGTTACATTATTTTAAAACTAAAAAAGATCGCGAAGAAAAATTGATTTATTAAAATGAAAAAAAAAACTTAACTTAAAAACTGAAAATTAAAAGTTGTGTAACGTATATAGATTGCACAGATAGGAAACTTTGAAGGCTTTTACAGATGAAAGTATTTTTTTTGTAAAAAAGTAAAAATATAAAGATTGATATTTTAAAAATAGAAATAATGTTGATTTCTATAGTCTTAGAAAATGGAAGTGATTGTCTTATTAATTAAATGATTGTTCAAAAGCAAACTAACCTGTGAGGCATGTAAAATAAATTAAATGGTCAGATAAGAGAATACAAAGTAATTAAATGACCAATGCAAACATGAAAATGACAGCACAGACCATAACTGAAACACGAATGGATTAGTGACGTCTTGCTCTTTGAATCCAAAGATTGGATGATAAGAGACTAATAAAAATATAAAAGCCAAATTATTCTGAGGATTGTTATCTGAGAGCTGACTATGAATATGTCGTTATAACTGGCTATATTGCAGATTTTCACGATGTGGAAGTCTGCAATAAGTTTGATTTTCCGGACAACCAGATGAGGCCTCTGGATGACAGTTTCTGACCAAATGAATGGCAAGTAGCGGTTTCATTTCAAAGAATGACAAAATCTACGAAAGTGATCACGAAGACGGATCCCTAAAATCTGCTCAATCCGTAACGTATGAACTATAGTGTCTATTTAATAAGAACTTTCCTAAAAATTGCAATTAATTAATAGCTGAAAATAAGAACTCTTATCTGATTTAAAAATGCAAAATCAATTATTAATATTTTTTTTTTTTTATGCAGATGTTTAAGCAATCATTTCCATTTCATTTTTTTTTGTGTGTGTGTATATTATGTTCTAATTAAAAGTTACGTTAAAGTTGGGAGGGTTCAATTTCATTACCTGATATGTATGTGTTTTGCTGTCGGTTGCTTCACTTACCCCTTTGAATGACTCGATTTGTTTTCGGGAAAACTTCTTTTAAGGGGTGAATGACTCGATTTGTTTTCGGGAAAACTTCATATGGGAAGGACCGTTAGTAACACATGCGTCTCGGTAAAAAAATTCACCCTCAGAAATATCCATCTGTGCAGTCTATTTAAATAGTAATTTGAATTTAAATTTAAAAAAAATTATTAATGTTAAAATCTAAAAATAAATTTATTCCTCAATTTTAAATGTGCATTAATAAAAATCTATTTGTGTGTTAATTATTGGCAGTGGCTTATTTTATTTATTTCTTTTAATATTGAAATATAATTGGATAAAAATTTATATTATATTAGTCTCTGCATCTCCTTGAGCTAGTGGCAAGGGCAAACGGTCAATAAAAAAAAAGTTGGATTTTTAATAGCGCGTAGCTGCCTACTTTATACATTTTTCTAGGTTCGAATGGCCTAGATGGCGCCCTGTTGGCAGATACTTTAAGACCAAATTTCAGTGTCCGTTAAAATATATAGTATTGTAAATGAAGAAATATGTGCATATACATGATATTGTTAATATAATAAAGTTTAAATATAAGTTATAATTTATCGAAAAATACTTATAGTTATTTACTCTAGCAAGGTTGATAAGAATTAGCATGTACTGAACTTTAAGTTTATGCAAATGAACTCTTTATATTTAGAACACACACACTAAGTAGCAGCACATAACGTAAACATGTGTGCAAAAGCTTGGAAAATCAGATGTAGATTTTCTTATTCTCAAGTAATGTATATACAGAAATAAAATATATCGTTAAAAGATATTTATGTTAGAGACTCCTCAATAATTGTTGTTTAGTTTCGTTTACTTATATATATACATATTTATTACGAGTATCATAAACTCACATTATGTTTATTTAAATGCAATTCAGCTGGTATGCATAACCTCTGCCATATACAGCAAAAGTATTATTTGAAATATATTTATATTAAACCAACAGTGCAAATTTATAATGTACTTTGACAAATTCTACTTGCCATGTCAAAGGAACTAAATTAATGTACATTTCTTTATATATTTTGCAAAAATCTTCAAAAGTTAAATAATGATAATAAGAAAAAGGAATAAAATAAAAACTAATAAATATTAACACAATTGAAAAAGAGTGTTTGATATGTTATTTTTATAACCATTATTTGCTCTGAGAAAATACAATACTTCATAAAATAAAATAAAATGAAGCAATAAATAATTAAAACCCTTTGAGGTAACAAGCATACCCATCAAAGGCAAAATTACTTCCAATATCTTAAACTGAATTGTACTTGCATCAAAGTCAATCAAACATTGATAAAAATTAGCAGAAAAAAATTATAGATGGTAATTTTAGATAGAAAAGCAATACATGAGTTTATAAATTTCCTTTACATTCAAAAATGTTTACTAAAAGTATATATAATATATTGTAATTAAGTTATGCATTCACTAAACATAAATAAAAGGTTATAATATTCCAGAATATTAAGGAACTGTTAAAGAATCTCGAGGGTAGATAATTTTCTTAGGAGTAGCATTATAAAAAATTAAATATCTTACCCATTGTGAATAACTAAAGTTTGCCTCAAACCAAGTTTGCGGAACATATCAACTACAGTTTCCATCGGGGTTTGATCTGTTATAGTAATGGGAGCCTAAAAAAAAAATCTTAGATATACATGAACCAATCAAACTGAAGCTGAAATTATTTTAATGAAAACAGATTAAATCAGTGTAAGTAGATATAGAACTAATCAAATTTTTAACTGTTGGTGATAAATACCACTAGAATGCACTGATCTATTCATCACAAATGTAAAATAGAAAATGTTTTATTGATGATATATTTCAGAAATAAATGTCAATATACAGGGATCATGGGCCAATATTGGTAATATAATTTAGGGATATTATGTACTTGAATGCTGAGTGGGCATATGCACACACACAAAAATCATGTGTATATACTTTATACATAAAATACTGAGACAGTTATGTGTCTCATGGCATACAACATAATAGTGTGTGTGCATGAATATATATATAAGTTGAAAGGAAAAGCAGAAACAAACACATACAAATTTTTTTTTTTATATTTATTTAAAAAAATATACACTGCATTAACGATTAAGAGGTAAATAATACTTTTGAATTTAAAAATTATTACAAATTAAACATTTAAAAAGATCTAATTAATATTTTATTAATTCTAATTTTGAAATCTAAAACAAGCTTGTTTTCACGTTATAATACTGGTAATGTATAATTTCCTCTATCTATTTTATAATTAGATTAAGAATTTTTTTTTTTTTAATTAAAGCTTGTTATAAAATCTGGTGTTTTTCTTAAAAATACTTGTATATAAACATTTGGTTTTAATTAAGGTGAATTAAAAAGACATTAACTGTTTTTTGATCAATCTAAAGAAAGAATTTCTGTAATTATTTTTTTCAAATTTCACGATATACTATAAAAAAGTGGATTTTAATCATTCAGGGGGAATGTGCAACAGTTTTACAGTGACTATTATTAGGAAGTTATATCACAATGGTAGTTTGAATTCACATGAAAGCAAGGACCAGATTTTTTGTGCTTCATAGCCCATAGAAGTGTTAAAAGGCATGCCTGAAGTCTACTAAATTATAGTGACTGAATGCCAGCAAACAGTTACAAGATTTATACCCTTTCTTGAAGATGTCAATAACCCAGTCTACTCTTTTAGAATGGACCAGCTTACCAAGAGATTCCAGAAAATAGCCAGCTTATTGAAAAAAGTATCATGCTATAGATTATATTATAACAGGGCTAGATTCAAACCCTGTTTCAAAAAGGGGAAATTAGCATAGATCTAGGTCAATATCTGAGTAAAGAAAAAATAGATGTATTTTTAAAATATAATTATAAGTCTAGAGGGTGATTTAAAAGGGTTAAAATAAACAGGAGGGGTGGGGGTATTGTGCTATTGTTTTATGGAAACACATGTGTATAATATAAAAAAATAAAATAAAAACACAGGTATAGATATATTTAATTTTCAAGATGGAAGCCCTTAAATTTTATTTTGGAGATTAAATGAAAAAAAATCTTGAAAAATAATGTGATCTATATCTGAGGAATGTACCTTGCCAAAGTTGTTTCCATTTATCAAAGAATTTCAGGCAAGCCAAAAATACAAAGGTGCTAAAAGGTTTTTGCTTTTGTTTTAAGGAATCCGGATTTGAGTGACAGAAATGAAATAACTGAAAACTTTCTAGAAAGGGGGGGGGGTGGACTATAAAAAAAAGTAATGAGATTTAATGCATTCTGATTTATTAAGCTGCTTCTTGTTCTTAACTTGCTGTTGATAATTTAATTGGCGTTGTTTAAAATTTAAAGAAAAATAATATTTATTCGTTTTATCCATAGTGTTGTGGGAACAACTTTATAAATAAATAAATCAAAGAATTGGAAATGAAAGAGCTGAAAAAAGCTTCATCCACTATGAGCAGGCTGGGATAGAAGCTTAAGCATGCTGGGCTTTACAATCCTGTTCCACGAAGATACTAAAATTGCTGCTGAGTCAATACTATTAATGGAAACCAATCACTCCAATCCAAAACCAAACCCCAATAGAATAAGCAAACAGAAAATCAATCAAGCAGATCGGACCATCGGAATCACCAACCTTCATGACCACTACGTCAAGCGCAATATACAATAAAAAAAAGTAACCTTTAGTTTTCCCTGGGGAAAAAAAGAAATGCAGGTAATGTGCACATCACATATATTCGTTTAATATTTCAAATGTTAGTGCACCTTGAGCCACACATAAACTTTTCCGCATAAACATTCTTACTTAATTCTTATTATGAACTTAGTGACTTTTTGTTGTGTATCCAGATGAATCTGATATTATTTCCCTGCCATTATACATATTTTCTATGCAGTGCATGTGTATGCATGTGTTTCTCTGATTTTTGAGCACCAAATATTCGGGTTATATAAATAGTATAGAAATAAAGATATAATATTAAAGTTAAATGAAATTTTATGTATATTTGTGTTATTTCTGTTTTTGAGATTAATAGAACTTTAAACTAGTATAATAACTATTTGATTTAAAAAAGTGTGTCTTGTGTAGTGTAACCCATGTATAGTTCCCATGATTAAATAATCACCTGCCCTGAGTAAGCTAGTTAGCGCTACTGTCTTATAATTCTCCATATTGGTATTCTATATCTCCCAGCATAATTCTTATATTAATTTAAGATTGGCGTTTAAGGTCATAAAGTGATACTCATAAATATGCTGGGTGAGAAATAGTGAATCTCCAAATGTTTTTTTTTTGTTGAATTCTTACAATCCCAAAAAGGGAATTGCATTGTACTAGCAGTAAATGTTATACTACCAGTTAACACATTAATCTAACCATGAAGACAGGATTATTCATCGTAATCGCACCTGAATATTATTAATTCCCATAAAAAAATAATGTATTAAAATAAAAATCTATATACGTGATCGAATAGATAGAAAACGGTAAATTCCGTTACAATATATATATACGCAGTTTTATCTAATATGAAAGGAAGCACAAATGAAGTTTTTATAGCTGTATATATTATATAGTATGCATACAGGATATACTTCATGAATAGATATCAATTGGTGAGAATATTAATTGAAATAACTTCACAATTAAAATCTTTAAATTACAAGATTTAAAAATAAATAACTTTTGTCTAAATCATTTAACTAAAACTAAGATATACTTCCAGCTTTATTTTATTAAAAAATAACTTTCCAAACTGAATCTCATGATAATTTGCCCCCCCTTTTTTTTAAAAAAAAAAAAACAACAACAAACTTTTACTTACAATTAGAAATACTGTAGTGGATTAATTAATAATTTTGACTTGTAGAGGGATAAGAATAATACACACATATGAGTGCAGTTTATGTATATCTTCAACATGGAATTGTCTTGTGAAAATATATGGGATTTGAAATCAGATTTTCAAGTACCTGTCAACTATCCACACTATCTCAGTTTCTACATGCATGTGGCCATGTGTATCAGTGGTATAAGATAATGTGGATAGTTCACAGGTACTTGAAAGTCTTGCTTCAAATCCCTATATTTACAATTAGGCTCCAGGTATGTGAAGTGTCTGTATTTCAAATATTTACACATTAAGCCTGGATCCTGCCCATCTCTATTCTATGTATTTAAATGGATAAGGTCCCATACATGAGGGGTTAGAATGACTTGAGATCAACATGGGCATGGCAATAATTTGGTATCAGCATGGGATTTGGGCATTTCATCAAATTTTCAATTGTATGAATGGCTGAAGAGTTGGCGTAAATTGAAGCCTATCCATTAAAGTATGAAGATTTGCTATCTTAATATAAACTGAAGACTGATTATATATATGTGTGGAAGATGATAATCTGGATCAACTGATGAGTGCTAGTTTAGCATGAAATATGTATATTGGTGATTATTTCTTTTCTACGTGTGGTCATGGGTATGAGATAGAGTGGATAGTTGATGGGTACTTGAAAGTCTGAGTTCAAATCCCCTATATTTATTTTTTGACAAATAAAATATCTTAGGATATAAATGCCAGTGTATGCACACATTTGAATGTGTCAGGTAAACCTACATACATGTTAAATTAGTCATTATTCATGAACTATTAAAATCAATTGATTTTTATCTTGTTAGTTAATGACAGTTCCAGTATGTTAATTTTAAATTATTACATAGCACATCTGAGTGATTATATATAGATGAATTTTATAAAAATCTATGGAGATATATGTAAATTATAATGTAATAGCATTTTTTTAAAAATTATTTTAACCAAAATCAGAATTCTGAATTTATAACATACTCAATAGAGCTTAATTTAATTTTATTATCGTGAATAAATTTATATTTTATTAAATTTTTCCAGTGAATTTATTTAATCTTAGACTAGACTTAAGACCTATCTCTTATTCACAGTAACAATTATAGAGCACTTGCTCATTGAGCTGAACGGTCAGTTATATAGTAAACTGGATATTTTATCCGATTCAAAAGTTTCATTACAAAAATAAAACCAACTTTTGTTTTAAAAGAAAACAGTTTAAAAGTTTTGTATATAAGAGTACGTGCAATAGCGCACACACGCAGTTATGTTTTAAAATTCTGTCATTTCTATTTTTTTAATAATTTTTTTTTTTTTTAAATAGTTTTCTTTTGGTTGCTTGTTTTTTGTTTTATCAAAGTAATTAAAGGCAAGCAAACTTTTAATTTTATAAAAAAAAATTCTAAAAAAAAAAAAGTTAATCCTTTTTAAACAAAGCATTTTAGTTTTGGAAAGTTTTTTTTTTGTAATTGTATTCTTGTTGTTTTGATAGTAATCGATTTTTAATTTATTTTAACTAAAGCCGAGACTTGTTTTTACATTTTTAAAAAAAAATTAATTATGAATAAGATTAACCCTAGTCAGAATTTTTAATTAAGATTGAGTTGAGATAAAGAAATGCCCTGGTACCAAACTATTAATTAAAAGATGTTAATGAAAATAAAAGCTCATATAGTCCTGGGATTAGGGACTGATTGTTCTGCAGCTATTGACATCTATTCTGCTAGTTTAGTTTTGCTTCAACTTTTAGTACGTCCATCGTGAGTCTTCTTTGAATTGCCATGCTGCTAACAATTCTCAAGGTCACTGTCCATTTCTAGGAACCAATGCCAAAACATATGCTATAAAGAATTGCCTCAACATCATACCATGCTAAACCAACTTAAAGACGAACCCTGGATCCCAAATCATCCCTGCAAAATCATGTCGTAAGAGCTTAAACAAAAACTGATTCCTAACATTGTCTTCTGCATCCTGAACAGAAAAAAGAAACCTAGTCTTTGCTGAAATTCTCCAGTAGAATAAACTATGTGTGCCATGCTGAAAGACATCAGCCAATCTTAACCTTATACCTTGAGATAATGCTTCCTTATTCTTACCAGGGTTTTAAAGTCTCAGCTTAATCTTAATTAAAAAAGTAACATATTTTTACTATATCTTTTGCCTACTAAATTTAAATATTTTGAAAATTTATTCTGTGTTATCTGTTGTATTTATAGCATATTGGAATCTTAGTTTTAAGATTCCATGTTTGTTCTAAATTTATTTGTCAGAGCATGCACTGAGTATTTCTTAAAAGTATTTACATGTATAATCGCTATTTCACTTTCTTAATAAACGCTTGAGCAGGTGTAAATAATTTTCTGATTATTTACCTGTCTCCTATTGAGATCTTTAATTATTATATAGCAGCTTAGTTTTGGCCAATCGTTTGGTTGGTGATTCACCAGTTATATATTTCTGTTTTCCCTTAAATCAAAGATTTGATTGCCTCTTTGTTTGTTTAAAAATTACTTATGCCGAAGTATTTTCTAAGATTTCTATTTTTGTTAAATTGGAGATTTAAGTTTTCTCCCATTCTACAATTCATACTTCGCCGTATTCTTTATATCATATTTATTTTTCTCGCATTGTAATCAACCGTGGCAATTTTCAACGTGGTTGGCCCTGCAGTAGTTCTGGAAACAATATGACATCACTAGTCAATAATCTAGTGATTGCTCACCCGTGCTAGTTTTGTTGATTCATGCAAGAATCTTTCATTTGTCATTTGTTTTAAAACTTTTTAAATAAGGAAACTGGAGTTGCTTAGGTGCATCTTCAGCTGAAAGAAAATTATTCACCCCCTTTTAAAACTGTATGAAAAAATTAGCCTATCTACCATAGCGTTTGACGTTTTATTTTGCTCGTACACGCCTTGATAGAATTTAATAAAAACTACATCTATTGTAAATAAATTTCTGTACTTGAATATTTTTTTTTTTATATTAATTTTAAATAAACTATAAACTTAATAAATTTTAAAATTTTATACTAGCTTTATTTTATCAATTGTCTGAACAATATTATCGAACTCTTGCTCTCCCTGGGTTTGGTCAGTGCAAATCATCATCATTAACTTTTGATCATGGTTAATAAATTTTCCAGGTACAGTGATTTGGTGGCGCCCTCCGTGAATAAAGGAATTAATAACCCGACCGTTACAATAGATTGATTTATGTTGATGATGATTTCATTACTTTTCTGTAATGCTGGATGGCTTAAAGGATCCTTTAAAGTTCATGCACTAAATTTTATTATTAATTTGAAATTAAGTTTATAAATAGCCAGTACATTAATGGTAACTAAATGGTCAGGGCATTGAGAATGATCAGCATAATTCCATATTCCAGCATTATTTTTTTTTGTTATATTCTGATGGATTAGCATGAGTCTGTGCATTCAAATAAAGTGACCTATTGCAAAATTCTAATTAGATTTCAACTTTCATTGATAAATCCTGAGCTTGGAAAATATCTACAAAATAAGTATTGCCTTTACTTTTCTCAAAATTCTTTCATAATGTTTAGACATTTATCTAAATATATCCTATATCAAAATTAACAACACTTTTAACAGCGTAATTATGGAACAAATTAACTCATTGTTAAACTCTTACAATAAAGTAACATTACTTTTACAAGCTGTGGTGATATTCCTAATTCAATAATGAAAGAAAGAAACAGCATATTGGCAATGACTGTACTATCAGGTTTCTATTAAGATCATATATAATTTTCAATGATCATCCAATTTTGACAGGCAATGTCTTCCAAATTATTTATGAGAACTAATAGTTTTAATTTTAACAATCTGCAAGCCTAACATAAGCATCAAACATTCATATCTAGTTCAATGGACCTTCATACATTCAGTGTTGCTCTTAATGTTTTTTTCTTAACTTTTTAAACAAAACAATCCAATCTTCAAAAATAGTTCCTCAATCTGTGTTTATTTATAGACCATGATATTTTAAATTATAACCGTCAATGAAGATATTAAATGTATATATTTTTTAACTTATATCTGTGGATGACACTCTCTCACATCTCTTGGATTACTGTCCTATCTTCATTAATTTACACCTTGTGTTGTTTCCTTCAAAACAGAATCTTTTTCCTATATTGTCATTAGCTTTTGCATTTTGCCCTAAATCTTTTTTTTTTCTGAGTCTCTATAATATCTTACTTTGCCACACTTATTAAACCTATTATTTTGAAATTTCCTTGTGAGTATATGACACTTTTAGTTATTAAAATAATCCTATACAATTTCAATTAATATTTATGCCTTGAATATTTTTACTTGATTTTTACACTGAAGAAAGCTCATGGATAAATCGCCACACACAACGCAAACTACAATTCTCTGACATCTTATTCAGTCTTCAAAGAATATATATATCATTTATGATACTAAGTAAATTGAAATTTTTTTCTATGGATTATTTGAAAAGTGTATGATAATCAAGAGCTTATTCAGGAAATTGTTAGAGCAATAACTGCTTTTTGTCTAACCACTTGAGTATAATTGATTATTTAGATCTTATATTACAAATACATGTATGTGTATATATAAATTGTACTGTAAACTTCCTTTAAATTTGAACTGAATAGATATTTTAATATGTTTAAAGGAGAGTTTGATTTGCTCTCTCTCAAGTAATTTAAAAATATTTATTGTGAAAGAAACTCTTGATAAGCAGATCAAAATCTCTATAAACATATGGTTTTTAGTTAAAATATAAATTTTAGAAATAGAATAACAGAACTTCAACAATTATAATAAGAGAAGCACTGCACACAAATGCCAATAGTGCGTTTGCTAATAGAAAGATGTATAAACCGAAATATAATTTGTATTAGTTTAAAAGTTAGTGAAAATATTATTTGAAAGTGTAAAAAAGTTTTACAAACAATCATTTTTTAAAATAATACAGTTTGGAAAAAATATTGCCATAGGAAAAAAAAAAATTGTAAAAATTAGTTTTTTTTTTTTTTAAAAAAAAAAAATTCTGATTTTTAGCAGTGTTGAAAGGAAGATTGTCGTAAAAATTACATTTATTTTAAAAAAAAAAACCATTTTTAGAAAAAATAATTTAAAAAAAAACAGATATATTTTTAAAAAATAATAATTTCAAAATACACCTGGGTCTCTTTTTATGCGGACTTATTTAACAGAATTTTGAAGTTATGCGATTTTGAAGTTCACCGGAAGTCGAACACCGATAATGCGCTATTACTTTAAATAATAAATTTTGCGCACTTACGTTATATTGAAAGTAATAGCACATTATTGGAATTCGACTTTCATCTTAGTAATTTCAATATTTTCAGTACTTTATAATAGTAATATTTTATGCAATAATGAAATTAAAATCATAATTTCCACGTTTTATGTATACACACATTAAATTTTACAAGATTATAATGTAAATTTGTTCAAACATTGTGCGTGTTAATTTTGCATTTTAAATCACATTCTGTTTTTGCTTTTTAAAAAAGAATGTAATCAATTATTAATCATTTAGTGTCTGTAAGTTTATTTTTAATTGTTAGTTTTAATTAAATTTTTCCCAGAGGTGGTGAATAAATGTCTTTTTATTATCGTAAGTCTAAGTTCATAAACAATTAATAAAATCATCGTCTCAAAGATTAATTACGTTGTCACCAGAAATCTATTGACACAACATGAGTGTGAAGTTAGTGCTAGTTGTATTTCCTCAGTTTGCAAACGAACGTGTTTTTCGGCAAATATCGATAATAATTAAAAAGTGTATAAAAAAAATGTAAATTATGCATAAAAATATATTATTTTGAATAAAATTAAATATTATAGTTAAAAAAAGTTTGTCTTGTATCAATTTTTTTCAAATTTAAAATTTTTTATTAGTCATATTTTATTTCCTTATTTTTTTTTTGCGCAAATTTTAAAGTAATTTTACATTGGTACTTTGCTTTTACGCGAATTTTGAAAAATCGCAGACCGCATCCCCCCCTTTTCAATGTAAGATACGTCTATTTTTGCGCGATTTCGTTTGCGCGTGTTTTCTGAGGAACCTATCTATCGTGTAAAATGAGACCCAGGTGTACATCGATTTAGCAGATGAAATAGAATGTAACAGTATTAATTCTCAAAGCAGATTTAAATAGTTGTGGCTTCTAGATTAATCACCCTTTATATTATAGGCTATCGATCTCTTAAATAGTATGTGCATAGCCACTACAAACTGCATTTTAATAATGCAATTAGAGTGCGCAGTTTTTCAGGGCATAGTGTGGAGAAACAGTGCCATGTAGTGGGCTAGATCTTGGTAGTTGCTGGTAGCAGACGATGTAAGTTAAATGGGCTTACACATGGCAACCAGTGCCGTCAAGCGGGCAGCTGTCCTGCCAGCTAGCTGGCGGAAAGTTCCTGTGCTCATGCACGGTGAACAGCGCCACCTGGAAGCTGGAACCTGCATCACTGCTTTTGGCCCCTACCCTGGATACTTGTGTGTTGACACAGATTCAACTACCTAAATGGTAAATTATACATAGTCACACACTAGGCCATTTGTAACGAAATAAAATTTAATCAAGCATAATATATAATAATGGCAGCCCATCATCATGAAGTATATAAATAAAGTAGATGGATTTAAAAGGTGATCTTTACTAATCTCTGAATAATTCTAATGAGAATCATATAGATGTGGATGTTTGCATACCCCAAATTCTGTTACAGTCAGTTAGTTTTGGATCATAAAATTTCTGCTGAACTTATGTGAAATAGAATAAAGACATAAATACCCAATTTAGTATTAAATAAATTCATTGATAATTTAAACTTAATGATTAATAAACTTATTAATTAGAAAAAAAAAAAGTAAAACGCTTAGAAAACATTCTCTAATAATACCTGTGATAGGATGATGATAATTGAATGCCATCAGTATGAGCTAGCTTTATAAATAGGCTAATATTTACAAACAGATTCAGATCAAAATATATGTTTATAGATCTAATATATACACAGATTTATCTATGTACAAGAAAACATACAATTGAAGAATTTTATTGAATGTGTACAAATGTTTTATTCTTATTTGTATCACAAAATAATAATAATAATATATTATGTTTAATCTGTTTAAAAAGTTAAAATTAAGTTTTGCTTTTTATTATCTGGTAAAACTAATTTTTTTTTGATTACAGGTTCAGATAATATTTCTTTTATAAAAGAGAAAGAAACTTTGTTGTTTTTTTCTCTTATCAAAGTTGGAAATTTATTTTATTAATTAATTAATTAAAAGATTTATCTGGAAAAATCAAATTGACAGAATTGAACAAGATATATATATAATATCATTAAAGATTTTCATTGATAAAATAAAATTAAAAATAGTCAAAGCGAGATGATGTCTACAAGCCAGGAGAGGTTTTGGAAAAGCAATGATGTCATATTGTAGATTTACTAGACAATCACCTATTTGTTGTTGTGTTATATGGTTGTGAAACACAGCAGATGACAAAATACTTAGTGAGAAGAATCTTGACAGTTGAAAGACCATATTACAGAAAAGTAGTAAGAATGCAAAAACATCTAATTGTGGTAAAACAGAAATCACAATTAAGAAAAAAAAAACGCCCCTAGAATATAGGTAAATGATATTAAATAAAGCTGTGGAGTTAATTTGCATTTTCTCAATGTTCTTGCAGAGAATGGATAAAACTAGAGAATTGAAGAAAGCATCATAGGCTTATAGGTACTGAACCTATTGGGTTCTAATGATGGTGAATATGTTTTCAGTCATTAATTTTAAATTAAACTATAGATCATTTGCGTGAGCAATAGTAACATACTGTATATCTCTCTACAGTAGTCATCTATGCAAGCACGAGTAACCAAGGGCATCAGATGGCAGTATAAATCAGATCTTTTGCATAGTTTCTGATTATTGGTTTCATCAATAATAAGCAATTCATTCACCTATCCTGTTAAATTTACTCTTTAATTACTATTCAAGCTAACCTGTTAATTTTTAATATCCTAATGTGATATCTAATATTGTGCATCAAGCTTACCTTTATGACATCTCTGCTACTTAAGTGTAAGTATTTTTCACTCTTTATTTGCAAAAGAATGGTATATGTGAAGTCAAAACATTATCGGATTCGTCTTTAACAATGATTACTGCTTTCTAGTTAATGGTTTTCATCAGTACCAAACACTGGATTGCATATATTTTTATGGAACTTATCTGATGAGGCAGGTCTAACAAGTATTACAAATGTGATTTTATGGCTTACAGATAGCTTTAAAATAGATTGATAAAGGAATTTATCTAGATTTTCTTAACATATATTCATGATTAGTTTTCTAATTTTTTTAACGTTTTGATGCCATGTCTGCTTTTTTATTTACTGTGCTAAAATTAAGTAATTAACCTCTGATTACATTTAAAAGATCTCATTACATAATACCATTTAGGTTATTACATTAACAAATGCTTTATTAATGCTGATGTTTAATTTTAGAATATATCATCCTTTCATCAAATGATCTTATTCAGAAAACAATTAAGTCTGAAAACGTTGCTGAGGTAATTCACATTCTCAACGAAGCAGTAAAATAGATTTAAAAATAACATTCACTTTTAATATCAATCTATTTATCAAATAAAAAATGATCTCCACAAAAGATTGGCATTGATATAAGAAAAGACAGGCTTTATTTGCAAATGTACCTATATGATTCATTGGAGAATTACTTTAATAATATTACATATTTGAGAAGATGTAAAATTATTTGAGAGTTTGTTAAAAAATCAATAGAATTTTATATTAATGTATACGCTTTTTAGAACTAAACAAAAGATTAGTTTAAGTTCCAAACTTAAGTTGCTAATTTAAGTATTATAATGAAAATATAAGTACATACTGGATAATATATGGAAACCCCTCAGTGACAAAGGCCAAAGACCAAAAACAAGTCTGAAACTCTGATTGGTCCTATCATTTAGTGTCCATTGATTACATATATTTATATAGACAACTCTAGTTAAATGAATCTTATTACTATGGATATTATTAAAAAATTTTTTAAAGAATAAGCAACCGATTAAATAAGAGATGTCTTTTTGCTTCTACAAAATGCCATTTTGACATATAAGTCTTAAGACTTTTCATTCTTCTGCTAGTCTACAAATTTTATTTTTGTCTTTTTGATTGTTTTTCTGATCATAATTACCCGATACAAACTAGAAAAGTAGATAGAATATATCATCCGGCTAATGCAAGCTAACTACTACCTCTATTATTTATTCCCTTTAATAATCATACACTTTTTCTAATTCAGTTTCATTTTAAATTTACACAAGTGAAAATTTGCATTACTTATTAATTTTTAAATATAAAATTTAAACACATTTTTGAATATTATTTATTTGGTGATTTTTAAATCATACTTGTTTCTGAATCTTTTTAAAAATAAATATTTAAATAATTCGTTTCTAATAGGGTGGTAACTTATTCACTTTACGGTTAGTTTCTTTCAATGTACTTTTAACAATGAAAAATACATTTAAAAATTAAAAAAAACAAAAAACAGATTTTTTAAAAACACTTTGTATTTTCAAATTTTTTTTAACATTATGAATATTTTTTTAATATCAGTTTTCCTCAAACATTTTGACTATATTATTTGGTCATTGTCAAGGATGGATTATTTTTGTGTGTTTTTTTAAAATACATTAATAGGATATATTTGAAAAGAACATAGTGAAATGTTTATTACTGATTTTATTAAATAAAAAATAAATATAAAATGAGAATAATTTATGCTTATAATGAGTGTGTCTTATTATTTTTTATGATTTGCCAATGTACATGAAAGATATAAGTATCGCATGAATGATGATAGTGAAACATAATTGGTTTAAAAATAATAAATAAAAAATATAGCAGAGTGAGTTTACAAAATAGATGATATTTTATAAAAAGTATTTCTAAAATGCAGTGAAGAGAAAAAAATATCAGTAATTTTTAAAGTCTGATAATGAAACTAATTAAGAGAAATGATCATTTACCATATCAAGTATTTTACGAAGTTTCACAGGAGGAGGCCCATGAATATTCGAAGCACCAAAAGTATTGGTGAAATGTACTATTGACTGCCCAATTACACCTTCTTGAGTTTTTTTAGCATTATCTACAATAATAATAAAATTAAGAAATCTTTGAAGAAGAGAGAATCAAATGAAATGGTCATATCAAATATTAATTTAAAAAAAAAAGATATTACAAAATAAATGGAGAACTATTGGGTAAGAACATTACAGAGTGAGTGAAATGTTCAACAATAAAGAATTAATTATTATAATCCTAACACTTACTTAATGCGAGAATCAAATCTCTTCTCCACACAAAACCAACCAAACTTTGAGATTCTACAGAGACCACAACAGGAAAGCCATTATGATCTGTCTCTTTCAGTAAGCGTTCTAAAAAATAAAAAGGTATTAATCACAACCAATAAATAAATACTCATTTACAAGCAAATTTAAATACTATAATTTTATTGTTAAAAGACAGCTATTACCATTGTTAAGCACTGTTTATAAAAATTCTTAAATGACTTATGATTTTGTAGCACAACTTTACACATTATTATTTTTTTTTATATATAACAGCTGCTTTTAGTGCAGGTCATTAGATATTTTTAAATAGAAAATCTATTTCTTCTCCAGTTCTGCCACTTGGTGTAAACTTCAGAAATCAAGACACCAGATGGGAGTGTGGATGATGTGATGCATTGTGACTTCTTCTTATCAGGAATCTCTTAGCAACTATGCCCAGAGAAAAGCCACTTTACCTTCCCTTTCCATTCCCCAATTACGTTTTCCCATATCTTGCTCCATCCCATTTCCACAACATAATCTTTATCAACTCAATGACTTTTATATCTAAATCTCCCTTATCTTTTCCCAAGCCCAGCATAAAAATCAATAACCCACTTTCTGTACAATCACTTTGGTTATATTTATTCTTCCACAACTTTCTTATTTGTACCCTTTCTACTTGCAGGCATTTACATACAATTAACAGATGCCTAATATTTTCTATGCTTTCCTTACACAACTTGCAGACTAAATCACTGACATTTTTCCATTTACGTGTATAATCCCCTGTTGCTAAAGATCCCGTTCGAGTCTTAAACAGTAAACTACTTTCCTTGCTGTTATCATAAATTAACTCGTACCCAATGTTTCGTTTACTTCTATATATATTTAAACTCTTTTTACTCTGCATCTATTCTTCTATCCCATTCCTTACCACTATAACACTCAACAATTCTCCTAACACAACCACCCCAACTTTTGTACAAATATCTTCTGCATATCGCATTACTTTTCTCACCCATCATGTTACCTGCCCTTTATTCATAACCCAATTAAATACTATTTTGGCTATTCTTTTATTATCCATAAATTGCAATCTACCGAACATTTTCATTTTGCTTTTCGCACCTCTCATATAAAAACTTGACCATCCCATTTCTCGTTGAATTGCCTCCTTTGCCGTCCATACATCTGCATGTGATGTGATGTATTTTGGCTTCTCCTTAAACGAAGTCAAGAATATCTCAGCAATTATGCCCAGATAAACCTGTTAGGCACTTTATTTTCTATTCCCCACACTAAGTCTTCCCATATTCTGCCCCATCCCATTTCCACAACATAATCTTCGTCAACTCTATGGCCTTTATATCTAAATCCCCCTTATCTTTTCGCAAACCGAGCATAAAAACCAATAACTCACTTTCTATATAATCACTTTGTTCATATCTATTCTCCCAAAACTTCTTTATCTGTACCCTTTCTGCTTTCAAGCATTTACATTCAATCAACAGATGCCTAATATTTTCTATAACTTCCTTACACAATTTGCATACTAAATCACCCATAGTTTTCCATTTACATGTATATTCTCTTGTTGCTAAAGATCCCGTTCGAGCCTTAAACAATAAACTACTTTTCTTACTATTATCATAAATTAACTGGCACCCAATATTCCGTTTACTTCTATATATATTTAAACTCTTCTTACCCTCCATACTAGTTCTCCATCTCTCCAACTCCTTATTTTTTATTAATGCTTCTATTCTTTTATCCCATTCCTTACCACTATAACATTCAACAATCCTCCTAACACAATCATCCCACCTTTTATACAAGTATACTGATATAAATTCTTTATCCAAATCTTTCGCATACCGCATTACCTTTCTCACCCATCTTGTTACCTGCCCTTTACTCATAACCCAATTGAACACTATTTTTGCTATTCTTTTACTATCCATAAACTGCAACCTACCAAACATTTTCATTTTACTTTTTGCATCTCTCATATAAAAACTTGACCATCCCATTTCTCCTTGAATTGCCTCCTTTGCTGTCCACATCTCTGCATCTAATGCATGTCTTCCTACTTCCCTTTGTACTTTTCTCTAAATAATCTACAACCCTTTTACTAACACATAATGCATCATTACCATATGTTAACCCTGCTACTGCAACTCCCTTCCATACTATTCTAGCTACATCATATTTATTATATGAAAATACAGTTAGTTTCTTTACCAACCCTTTATTTTCTTTGTTCATTTAGCAATCTTTTCTCCCATTCATCCAAGCAATTTTCCTGATTACATAAGATGATTCCCAAATACCTATATCTATCCACCACACTTAACTTTATATCCCCCAATAAAAATTCTACATCTTCTCTTTCCCCAGAATTAACCATCATTATATTTGATTTTTCTTCACTAAATTTAATCCCCATCTCTTTACCCACCCTTGCATATGTCCTCAACATAATTTCCATATCTTCTCTTCTTTCTGCACACAAAAAGATATCATCCGCAAAAAAAAGCCCTGACAAAGCATATACTCCCTTGTCATCTATTAACGGTATCTCTATCCCTCTTCCTAATCTTTCTATTGCTTTCTCCATTTCACTCAAATACAACAAAAACAAAATAGATGACACAGGGCATCCTTGCCTTAATCCCACCCCATTTTTAACTTTAACTGATTCTATATCCCCTAATTGGTAAGTATAATAATAATTTTCATATAATTTCTTAATAATATTTACTAAAGCTTCATCCATTGCCAAATTTGCTAACCTTACCCATAATCTATCTTTTCTATCATACCTTTCCCATATGTGATGTATTTGGCTTCTCCTTAAACAAAGTCAAGGATATCTCAGCAATTATGCCCAGATAAACCTGTTAGCCATTTTATTCTCCATTCCCCACTCTTAAGTCTTCCCATATTCTGCCCCATCCCATTTCCACAACATAATCTTTGTCAACTCTATAGCCTTTATATCTAAATCCCCCTTATCTCTTCGCAAACCCAACATAAAAACTAATAATTCACTTTCTGTATAGTCACTTTGTTCATGTCTATTCTCCCATAACTTCATTATCTGTACCCTTTCTGCTTTCAAGCATTTACATTCAATCAACAGATGCCTAATATTTTCTATACCTTCCTTACACAATTTGCACACTAAATTATCCATAGTTTTCCATTTACATGTATATTCTCTTGTTGCTAAAGATCCCGTTCGAGCCTTAAATAATAAACTACTTTCCTTACTATTATCATAAATTAACTGGCACCCAATATTCCATTTACTTCTATATATATTTAAACTCTTCTTACCCTCCATACTAGTTCTCCATCTCTCCAACTCCTTATTTTTTATTAATGCTTCTATTCTTTTATCCCATTCCTTACCACTATAACATTCAACAATCCCCCTAACACAATCATCCCACCTTTTATACAAGTATACTGATATAAATTCTTTATCCAAATCTTTCGCATACTGCATTACCTTTTTCACCCATCTTGTTACCTGCCCTTTACTCATAACCCAATTGAACACTATTTTTGCTATTCTTTTACTATCCATAAACTGCAACCTACCAAACATTTTCATTTTACTTTTTGCATCTCTCATATAAAAACTTGACCATCCCATTTCTCCTTGAATTGCCTCCTTTGCTGTCCACATCTTTGCATCTAATGCATGTCTTCCTACTTCCCTTTGTACTTTCTCTAAATAATCTACAACCCTTTTACTAACACATAATGCATCATTACCATATGTTAACCCTGCTACTGCAACTCCCTTCCATACTATTCTAGCTACATCATATTTATTATATGAAAATACAGTTAGTTTCTTTACCAAAACCCTTTATTTTCTTTGCTTCATTTACCAATTTTTTCTCTCATTCATCCAAGTAATTTTCCTGATTACATAAGAAAATTCACAAATACCTACATCTATCTACCACACTTAACTTTATATCCCCCAATAAAAATTCTACATCTTCTCTTTCCCCAGTATTAACCATCATTATATTTGATTTTTCTTCATTAAATTTAATCCCCATCTCTTTACCCACCCTTGCACATGTCCTCAAGATAATTTCCATATCTTCTCTTCTTTCTGCACACAAAAAGATATCATCTGCAAAAAAAAAGAAAGACCCGACAAAATATATACTCCCTTGCCACCTATTAATGGTATCTCTACCCCTCTTCCTAGTCTTTCTATTGCTTTCTAAACAAAAACAAAATAGTTGACATAGGGCATCCTTGCCTTAATCCCACCCCATTTTTAACTTTAACTGATTCTATATCCCCTAACTGGTAAGTATAATATTTATTTTCATATAATTTCTTAATAATATTTACTAAAGCTTCATCCATTCCCAAATTAGCTAACCTTACCCATAATCTATTTCTATTTACTCTATCATATGCTTTCTCTATATCTATAAAACTCATATATAATGATCTACCTGAGTTCCTATTCATCTCCATAAGTTGTGTAACTACAAACAAACTATCTCCTATATGCCTATCTGACCTAAAACCTCCTTGCATTTCCCCCCACTACATTATTCTCTTCCATCCATTTTACAACTCTTCCAGCTACTATATATGAAAAAACTTTATATAAAACTGATGTTACCGCTATCGGTCTATAATTATTTAACTTTCTATGATCCTTACCCTTTAATAATCTTATTCTTGTATTACTCCAACTAACCGGAAAAACTGTCTTCTGTACCATCTTATTAAAACATGATAATAACTTTGCTTTTGCTCTATGCCCTAAGTTTATTACCATCTCTGCTGCCCATCCATCTAAACCTCGTGCCTTTCCAGTTTTCAATCTCTTCCCTGCCTCATTCAATTCATTTTTTGTGAACCTAATATTCTTATTACTAACTGCTTTCATTTTTTCTATCACTACTTCCTTCACATCTAACATCTTTTTTACATCCATTACATATCTATTTAAGATTCTCTCTATCTCTTCTCTAGGGCTACACTCTATTCCCTCATCATCTATTAATACTATCTCTCTTTCCCCTACATTTCTCCTTTTAATGCCAAAATTTTTTACTCCCATCTCTTCCACTTTTATTAATATCCTCCAACTATTTACTATTTAACTTCATCCTCTCTCTATAATTATCCATTTTAGCCAACTTCTTCTTTTCTAAGTACTTTCCCCATTTAGCATTAATATCATTTTCATTTTCTTTGTTCTTAATAGCAATATTCTCTGCATGCTTCTTTCCTCTCTTTTACACTTTTACTAACTCTCATTTTTTTATTACTTTTATTCTTCTGCATATTCTCAACTAAAACCCTATTTGCCACTTTTTCTATTTCACTACACCAGTCTTTATACTCATCCCCATCCAATTGCTCCATGGTTTCTTCAACTTTTATTTTATATTCTTCCACCTTATTCTTATCATTCACTCTCCATCCACATCTTTCACTATTATTTCTACCTTTATTTCTATCCTCCATCACATTACTAACCATTTCTATTACAATAAAATTATGATCACTATTACATACTCTCTCTTCATTATCAAACACCTTAATTTTTCCGTATTTTATTCATTCCGTCTTTCTCTACCAATACATAATCTATTACATAATCTATTGTGTGAAATACATTATTCCTAGACCACGTGTATTGTCCCTCATACATATTTGATAAATTCCCAATGCTCAAATTTACTCCTTGACAAAATTCCTTCAAAAACTGACCATTCTTATTATCTACATCATCAATTTCTTCAATATGTCCATTCATATCCCCTATAACCATTATTCTCTTCCCCTTTTCTTTAAAAATTTGTATATCCTTAACTAGGCATTCATATATACTACTGTTCCACTCCATTACAGTTTGACTATCTCCAGTAGCTATATACACTACAGCCACCATCCATTCTTATCTACCCAACCTTATTTCAAACCACAAATGCTCTTGACATTTAACAATATTTAAATATTTCCTCGATATAACACCTATACCACCACCCCTTTTTTCTTTTTCTTTTCTGTTTACAACCTGCCATACCACCTCTTCCAAAATAGGTTCTTCTTCTTCTCTTAGATGAGTTTCCACTACTGCTAATACCTCCAGCTCTTCATTTTCAATTGCTTTATTTAATTCCAGCCACTTTTCTGGTCTCCTACCACTTTGCATATTCAAAAACCCAATTTTAACAATTTTTTCTTTCCTAACTATTCTTTTATAAATTCTTTTGATTCTTTCTTCTCCATTACGTTTATAACAAACTTTCTTACCATTAATCTTACAAAACCATTCCCTCTCCACACCTATACTTATATCTAAATCAACCATCTTTTGCTTATTTCTTATATCCCCTCCATTCGTCTTGTTTTTGATAATATTACAATTTAAAAGCCCACCCCCCTTTAAAAGTTTCCCGAATTATATTCTTTAAATATCAAACTCCTTAAAACTTCACTTCCTTGTTTTCCTAAGTGCAATCCATCTTTACTATATAACTCCCTCTTTCCAATAAACCAATCCTATATATCCACAAACACAACATTATATCTCTCACACAATTTTTTCACTCTCTCATTTATAGAACATGCTCTATCTAACAAATACCTCTTATCAAATCTTGGTAATACTCCAACTACCCCTACTCATCCTTTAATCTCCCTCAAATTTCTAATCAATTCTACATACTCATCCATTACTCTCTCTGATGGCTCTAACAAATTATTAGTCCCTACCATAACATATACATCTCTACTACCTAGCTTTCTTACTTTATCTGTCACACCCCTAATTTTTGCTCCAGGCATACATACTCTAACATATCTGCTTCTATTTTCCCTTGCAATTATATCCCCACATTCTCTTATTAGTGAATCTCCTATCAAGTCTGTCTCATAATCTACTTTCTCTACTCCATCTGTAACCTTCTCTACCATCTTCTATTATTACTTTACTATTTTAGATTATTTTCTATTTAGAAAAAATTCTTAAAACTTCTTATTAGAATTCAGTGTGAAAAATTATCAGAGCAGCTTCTATTTCTAGCTTTATTTTTCAAAGAAGTAATTCCTTTATGACTAAAATGTCGCGTTTATAAAACTTTATATGTAAATAAAAGATTACTTATTTTCGTAAATACACATGGATTTCTTCACTTTAATAAAATTCCTTTTATCGGAGAAAATTACTATAGAAATTTACTTGAGAGATCGTCTCAAAATTATAGACTAAATTAGAATA
The DNA here is from genome assembly GCA_028023455.1 of Epiperipatus broadwayi. NCBI lineage: Eukaryota > Metazoa > Onychophora > Udeonychophora > Euonychophora > Peripatidae > Epiperipatus > Epiperipatus broadwayi. The sequence goes on from JAQFVV010012582.1 coordinate 1,437,954, forward strand.
GAATTTGTATGCAAATAAAGCTAGTTATATAAAAATTAGATGATTTATATAAGATATCCCCCATTGTAAATGAAAAAGAGGGAAGAAAAAACAGTTAAAATGGTTAGTCTAGAGTAAAGTTAGTGTTGATTTGAAGTGATAACAGATCAGCAGTAAAGAATGGTCAATGGTACACTAGTAGATCGACTAACTGATTAAGACAAGAAGCAGTTACTTGTTTGCGTATCAATAAGGTTATTAGCATCAAAGAGTAATTAACTGAAGCTTAACTAAACCACAAAAGACAAGTTGAAAATGGAGATAGTTAATATAAAATATATAAATTGTGTGTAACGATATAAGTAATTATATTCCAAACATTAATAGATTTATTCTACACGTGAAATTATATATGCTCATTTGTGTTTCAAGAGATGATCGATTTGAAAGAATAAAGATAATAACTGGATTACTCCTGGTGTGAAAAAAGACTATTTTCATCCGAGAAAAATAAATAGTATATGAATATTAATGGACTATTACCTTTTTATGTTGTTTTTACTGTATTATTATTGTTATTAAATAAATCTTATTATATATGCATTCCAAACTATATTGTTTCTTTATTTAACTCCATGACTGGTCTTTAGAAACTCTCAGGACACAGCAATGACAAAATTTATTTATTTTTCACTTTATGCCAACACATTTCAGAATTATATTCTCTTATTTTTCTCCTTCACTTTTTTTGCATATCTTCATATAATCATATATATTATTTATAATACTTCACTCATATACACTTTAATACAATTAATTTTCTTAAAAACTTCTTTATTTTCTTACAGTTTCGACTGTCCAGCAGTCTTCTTCAGAGCTCCATCTTCCTTACAGTTGTCCAGCAGTCTTCTTCAGAGTTCCATCTTCCTTACAGTTGTTTTAATTAAAGTTAAAACAACTGTAAGGAAGATGGAGCTCTGAAGAAAACTGCTGGACAGTCGAAACTGTAAGAAAATAAAGAAGTTTTTAAGAAAATTAATTGCATTGTATATGAGTGAAGAATTATAAATAATACATTTCAGAATTCTTTGCAAACATTCCAATTCCTCTCTCTCAATAAAATATTCTTTCCTCATCTATAGATTCTGACTACATCAAATTTATCATTTTCACCCTTATTCTCAAAAGACTTCAATCTTTTTTTAATTGCTCAATAAAGAACACAAAAAAAGTATTCAGATTTTCTTCTTAGACTTTTTTCAATGATTATATAAAATATGAAGCCTAATCCAAGACTTGCACAATAGAAGTGATCAACTTATCCTGAATAGATAAAATACAGAAATAATGCTGAAAGGACATTACACCATAGCAGATCACATGATTAAAAACATATTCTAATTAAAAAGTAAGTAGTTTTAGAGTAAAATTGAACCACCTGCATGAGAATAATCTTTTTCAAATATCACCTACCTATTTCTTCCACCGTTAAACTATCCTGAGGAATGACACATAATACTGGATCAGTGTGCCTAAAACAGAAATAAAATAATTTTAAACATTTTTTGAAGTATTTAAATACTAATATGATTATGATGAAATTATGAATCTCATGCATATTCTTGGTTGACATTATCACATCCATTTATCTTCCTTAAAAATTTATTTATGTATTTTTCAATTCAATTGAGACTTCAATATTTCACTGAGTTGAAATGAGTATTTCCTATCAGGAGCTTCTGCACACAGTGAGTTCTCACTCTGGGAATTGCTCAAATATTTTTCCATATTCACCCGTCTGATTTCTTTGGTTCTAAAATACATATAATTTTTTAAAAATCTTTTTTTTTCTCAAAGTGTTGTTTTTTCATAAGTATTTGTTGATAAAGCACAGTATTGTCACACTATTTTTATGTATGTATAGTTTTTAAATGGTATATTAATACTATTTTCTATATATCATGTGTCCAAGTAAAAAAATCACTGGTTTTCTCTCCAAGCTGACCGTGATGCAATCTTTGAATCAACATATGCACTATATAACAAAATAATTTAGCTATTTAACATAAATATTTTAAGGAAGACGTGAATTATTTTAATCCACAGTGGATTAACCATTATGTTTGCCACGAACAAACTGTATATGGGAGAAATGCAATGAGATATAAGAATGTTTTTAAGTGGTTTTCAAGATTTCATGATAGCAGGGAGAGCATTGAAGATGATCTACAAAGGTATAAAACACATTGTTACATTTCAAGGCATAACTCATGACCCAGGCATGTTAATGCTTTAAAATTTTTGTGATGACTACATAAAACATTTATTGATTTAAAGATGGAACTCCAGACAGTTTGGAGAGAGATAAGTCATTTCTTCATTGGGGTACTTTATCAAAAAACTCCAACAAAAGAACTATTATATAAAATGAGATAACTTGTTTAGTCTCAGGTATTGTCAATTAGTAGTAATCGATAGTTTATTGGCAACATCAAAAACTATAAGGTATGTCTGTTTACATGGATATAATCTTATTTCTATTCTTTATTATAATAACAGTCCATGGAAATATTTAATTCAACATGTTGTAACGGTATATAATATGCCGTTACATTAATTTAAAATTAGAATAAAATTTTTTTTTAAGTTCGTAAATAAAGAACTAAAAGCTAAAATTAAAAAGAGTTGTTCAATGTATGTATATATATTCACACAGATGCAAAACTTTAAAAAAAAAAAATATTTGAACGTACTTTTTTTATAAAAAAAGAAAAGACCTAAATATAAAATATTTTAGTAAAAAGTAACGTAAGTAAAAATAGAATCATTAAGATTTAATTCCTGAAATCCCAAAATGGAAATGATTGTGTTATTAATTATTGAAAAGCAAAATAGCCCTTGGGGATCTTATATAATTAAAAAGTCAGATGAAAGATATAGATAAAAAATTAAAGATTGTTTCCTGCTCTGGAGCAGAATGTCCAATAGAAGCAGAAATCAAAGCTCGGACCCTAATGAAAATGATTGATTGTTCAGTGAATTTGGAAAATGTATATAAAAAGAAAAATATTGAAATTAAGAACAGTTCTAGCTTGATGTTATGAGAAGGGCAATAAGATGCACTTGTCGCCTTCTCTCATTTATTTCAAATGAAATCACTGTTGAATTATGAAGGTACTGTTGCAGACCCGAATCATATGGATTCTACAATAAAATAAAATAATACCAGGATTGAATCAGCTAAGGCCACCTTCAGATAGACCGATCTTCAAATAAAGACTTCGTGGGAATTGACACCAGGAACCGGGACTCTTCTACTGTAAGAGATATAACTGAAAATTTTTAAAAAAATAATTAAGAACTTTCAAGATTTGACAAGCTAAATCTAAATTTTTTAAAATGAACTTTAATCTGACTTTTCAAATCAATTATTAATGTTTAATTTTTATACCTTTGAGTTTGCCGACTTAATCATTTCCATTTCTTTTAAATATTTATTGACTAAATTATTTAAATGCATTAAATTTAAGTTGGGTATAGATGACAGCATAGATTCGTTAATATTTAATTATGTTTTTATTTTCATACTCGATTAGAATAAATAGATATTTGGTAAATATGATACCTCACGTTGAGTATCTAAAAATGTATTTATTCGACTGTCTTTTAAGTTATTGGTGTCAATGTGGCATCTTATGATAAATGCCATTGGGTTTCATGTAAATTTCCCTCTGCAATTCCATCAATTACTTTACATTTTGACAGTTTATATTTATTTTGAAATGTTTTTGACTGAATAATCTATGTAGCCTATCTATACTCAACATTCTAAAGTAAAATTTATTAAAATGTCCATCTGTGCGAACTGTTTAAAATGATTTAAATTTAAAAATTAATATTAAAATCTAAAAAAATTTTATTCCTCAATTTTATTTATATGTGTGTTAATAAATGTTTTTGTGTGTTAATTACTGGCAGTGGCTTCTTTTATTTTTTTTATATTGAAAAAATATTTTAAGAATTTATATCTTATAAATCTCTGCATCTCACTGAGCTAGTGACTTGGGCTGATGGTCGGAATAAAATATATATAAAACATTTTTTTTCTTAACTTACGTATCTGCCTACTATATAAATTTTCCAGATCCAAATGCCTGGTGGTGCCCTGTAATGCAGATACGGTAAGACTGCAACCTCCACTTCTTATCCGACCGTTATCTATACCCGACTTAAATTTAATGCATTTAAATAATTTAGTCAATAAATATTAAAAAAAAAAAAATGGAAATGATTAAGTCAGCAAACTCAAATGTATAAAAATTAAACATTAATAATTGATTTGAAAAGTCAGATTAAAGTTCATTTTAAAAAATTTAGGTTTAGCTTGTCAAATCTTGAAAGTTCTTAATTATTTTTTTTTAAAAATTTCAGTTATATCTCTTACAGTAGAAGAGTCCCGGTTCCTGGAGTCAATTCCCACGAAGTTTTTATTTAAAGACTGGTCTATCTGAAGGTGGGCTTAGCTGGTTCAATCCTGGTATTATTTTATTTTACTGTAGAATCCATATGATTCGGGTCTGTAACAGTACCATTCATAATTCAACAGTGATTTCATTTGGAATAAGTGAGAGAGGGCGACAAGTGCGTCTTATCGCCCTTCTCACAAAATCAAGGTGGAACTGTTCTTAATTTCAATATTTTTCTTTTTATACACATCGTCCGGATTCACTGAACAATCAATCATTTTCATTAGGGTCCGAGCATTGATTTCTGCTTCTATTGGACATTCTGCTTCAGAGCGGGAAACAATCTTTAATTTTTTATCTATATCTTTCATCTGACTTTTTAATTATATAAGATCCCCAAGGGCTAGTTTGCTTTTCGATAATTAATAACACAATCATTTCCATTTTGGGATTTCAGGAATTAAATCTTAATGATTCTATTTTTACTTACGTTACTTTTTACTAAAATATTTTATATTTAGATCTTTTATCTTTTTTTATAAAAAAAGTACGTTCAAATACTTTTTTTTTTTAAAAAAAAAGAAATACTTTTAAAGTTTTGCATCTGTGCAAATATATATAAATACATTGAACAACTCTTTTTAATTTTAGCTTTTAGTTTTTTATTTATGAACTTAAAAATTTTTTTATTCTAATTTTAAATTAATGTAATGGCATATTATATACCGTTATAATATATATATATATATTATAATTTGTTCATAATTGAATAATATTTTGATAATTAAATCTTCATATATTTTAATTATAAATTAAAAGTATAGACAAAATAATTTAAAAATTATGATCCAATACCTATCAGCTTAAACATGCATACACACACTCTTAGTATTATTTTTAAATCTGAGACCTATTTTTAATTGTTTGAAATTTTCTATATATAAATCCTCTTTAGTTATTTTCAACCAATCCCATTACTCCACTTTTCTATTATCATTGTATAAATATATTTATATTTCTTTTTTAAAAAATAGAAAAACATATTTTCTACTTCATCATTGTCACAATGTGGCATGCATTAGATCTTTTGCACAAAGTTCTCATTTGCTGGCATGCAACTTATAAAACTTAATTCTTGCACCTAAAATAGTATCTGCTTAGATACACTCACTTCTATCTCTAAAATTTTAAATTATTTCTTTTCATCACAACCACATTTTTTTCTTTTTCATTTCAGAATATCATAGTTCTAATATTCCATGTTCACATTCAAACAATATTTTTTAATTCTAACAATTTTAGATTGGTTGTCATAAATTTATCAATATGATTAATAATGGGAACTTGAATTTCCAATGGAGTAATTTTTCATTTGTTTTTGCCAGTTACCTTACTGTTTTTAGATAAATAAAAGTTAACAATGATTACTTGTTGAGATGTTTCTCACTGTTTAATCTAAATCTTACCTTGGCCTCATTACATCACTTGCCAGTGTTGTGTGTGTAAACTCTTCCTTATTATCAAGGAAAGGATATCCATTTAAACGGATATGGGCTTCATAGCTGAATAGCGTTAAGAAAATTAAATGCTGATATTAAAAACAAAATGGTTTCATGATGAAAAAAACAATAATTAAAAATGCTTAGTAAACAGCTTATAAAATATTTTTCAATGATTTTAAATTAAAATAAATTGTAATCACTAATCAAAAATATATATATAAAAAAAAAAAAAAATCAGTAAATTATTTGAATGCATAAAAACAATGTCTAAATTATAATAGGGTGGATTATCAAAGATAATCGTTTAACAATCTATCGAAGGTGTTGAAGTTTAATTTTATTCAAAAAGATGATATTACGGCATATATCACCTGATGTTATTTAATTAGCATCGGAAAGAATAAAATATCATTTCCTAATGCTGCTATTTAAAAATAATAAATTTAAAAAGAAAACTTATCCAGCACAAAACGAATTTCACGGCATATATTGAAGAATCACGAATGGCAGCTCCATCTACTGACCAAAAAAAAAAAATTATGACCAATGCAGAATCCTAAACAAATAACCTAAACAAACTGAATCAATTTCGTTTTTATTTTTACCATAAACAAAAACAGATATCTACAATAGGTAATCCATAAGTTTAGCAACAAAGGATACATTCCCTCTCTGCATAAGGCATCTCCAACCCATTTGCTGGTCATTACTGCGGCCATCAGAGGAACGATGTATTGAAGACCTCCTGTTAATTCAAACATGATCACAACCAAAGACACTAAAAAAGATTAAAAGTAGATTTAAGACTTTACAGAATAATTAGGAATGTTTATGTACAACATGTGTAAAGTCTATTCTAAAAGTATCATTCATAACCTATCACTGTGTCATGTTCAGTATAATGTGTAAAAATAATTTGTATTTAAAATTGTGATTTTTAAATACAAGGATACATTTTTTTAATATCTAGTAAGAATTATAATTTCAAAATCTCGCAAATAACTTTAACACTAAAAAGTTAAACATTTTTTTTAAAATGCGATAATAAAATTATTAATGTGATAAGAAAATTTTACTTGAAAGAGTTCTTTTTAACAAGCTACTGTAAATTCTTTCTTTGTTTCTCATCACAAGATGGCAAACTGATTTCTCCCATAATTAGATATACTCTTTGGAATCATTTAACCTTTCTTTTAATATTGCTTCATACTCAGAGGATTGAAAATATTAAATTCAATAAAAGTTGCTTAAGTATCTGCAGTGTTCAAGGTCAAACAAGGAATATATATATATGTGTCTGCAACAATAAATGTATAATAATTGTGTAGAATAAAAATAATAACTTTGTATAATTATGTATAATGATTGTGTGAAATATTTATATATATTATGATTATATAAATAAGTCTATAACAATAAATGTATAGCAATGTTATTAGGCCATAGAATTGATACCTGGCCTTATAAGGTCAATGAACTGTGAAAACTGCCATATATGATGAGGAGTGTAAAAAATACCATGCGTATGTAAAAAAATGCCACATTTGGTAAAGTTTGTAAAGACTCCAAAAATTTTGAAGGGTATATAAACCCTCCAGAACCGGGTCTATATATTCTGGTATTAATGTAATTCAGAGAATCCTGCCTCTGTAAATCCAAAAATAGGAAGAGGGATTATTATGTGCAGGTTACCACAATATTTTATTATTTTAATGCACCTTAAATAGGCTATGTGCATTTGTAAATATACTCACACATTATTTAAATTAAACTATTAGCTTACCATCTCAATTCTGCCTTTGTCAATTATTTACTTGCTGCTCACAGGACACAGCAGTACCTTTGTCAAATAGATAAGGGCACTCAGTGCGAAAAATGCACTAAGGTTATATTTAAAATTTTTTCTCTGAGTATGAAGCGGTGTTAATATTGTCTTTAATTTATTACATTTCAATGATGGAGTTACCATCGCTTTTTAAACTCATTTTATAAGAAAATGAATAGTTTGCTCTTAATATAAAATTCAACCATAAATCTTTTATTTATAAAAATTCAATTTTTGTTGTAATTTTTCATTACTGATTCAATTTTGGAGTTTCCAAAGCCTAACAAAATGTTAAACATCTCATTCTCTTACATAATATAAATGAAAATGGCTCTCATAAATATGTTAAGCATCTAATAAACGTCTTTTTTTTCATTTTCTCTTTAGTTTTCATGACTCTTTTATATCTTGAATATCATATCAAGTTTTTAAAAATATTTTATTCAAAAATGTTATGTGCATTTTACTTTTAATGTCAATTATATGAATTTATTATATCAAATATCTCTTAGTCCACGAGTACCCTAATTTTTTAGGAAAAGATCATGCAATTTTCTAATAATGCAGTACTGAGAAGCACACACACACACACATTCCTACTCGTTCAATAACTACATTTTTATTTAATTATAAAAAATTCATTATTCATTAAAAAAGAAAAAGTGTAAATTGAATGTGATAAATGGATTCATCAATTTTATAATATCAGGTTTAATATGCAAACACCTGTATGTAAAAGGAAGTGTAGATAGATGGCATGATTGAATTTTTGATTTCACATATTTCATTTTTTAAGTTTGTTTGTAAAGATATGTTATTTCAAAACTAGATATTATTTTTCTGGCAGTGTAATGAAAAATAATCAATGAACACTAGATAGCAGAGCGCAACCAAATCCACAGGAAAGGGTCTGGTTATTACTTTTTATCGGTGAAAAGCATTGAATTGCATACATTTCCAGCAGACACTATAATATTTTTTATCCTATCAAAGCTACTAAGTTGAAAGTTTCAAACACCATAAAGTTTTAAATGGAAGTCAACTTGCTCATATAGTTAAATTGGTGTGACATTAGGATAGCAAATATATTTTAGTGATCCCAGTTGGTTTGGATTCAAATTTCAGGTTATTAGTTTAACATGTACAAAAGATGTAATAATTGGTTGCAATACAATGTAGGGCTGATAGATAGCTGTTAAGTAAACTGATTACTATTTTGCTGGGGAATTATTCAGTGGTTTTGTTTAATTAATTAATATTTCTACCTGTTATCTTTAAAAACCACTAGAATTAGGGCTGCAGTAAAAAGTCTATTCTAACAACATTCAAAATCATTTCTACATTTATTTTACACAATTTTGCAATAAATCTGCTTAGAGAAACTGTTTTTAATCTCAGAACAAATAATTTGTGATCACTAGATAGATAGATAAATAAAAATTGCAAATATTAATATTATATATATATCTGCAACTCTAACAACATTTTAAAATAGTTTATTCATCATAAATATAGGAACATCTGTCATATCTGTAACCTGGGGGTTGAATCTAGGCCATGTGTCATTCTTTTCAAGAGGTTTAAAATTTTTTTTTCCAACAGCTGGCCCATAGAGAACCTAGATAATCATTTAATATTGGTCAGAAAATGGCTATCCAGCAGTTTTTAGCTAGAAGTTAAACAAGGGCAGAAAACTGCTCAAATTGTTATTCATCAATTGGAAAGCCTGGTGACTACTTCATTGTCCCCTGTAACAGACTATTTATTAAAAAGATTGTTTTACCTTAGCTTTAGTTCTCTATATCAACAGTAAAAATAAAATCCTATGTCCGATTCATTTCAAAGCAGATTACCTTTGACAAGTTACTTTTATCAGAGGATTTATCAGATACATTGATATATTATCAATATATTTTCCATCACCACAATTATGCCACTCATTGTAAGTTTAACGGGCTTCAACTTTTACCACGTCTTATTCGACGTTGGTGAACTTAACTAAATGATATAGATTTCAAGAAGTGGACCAAAGAGCCTAACCGACGACTGAATGGAATTTCTATGGCTGTTTAGTCGCCATAACACCTGTAGGTAATAGTCACCAATGCGAATTCTTAGGCAAGTATTGTTTACTTGACGCAAATTTTAAATATTGCGTAATTAGAATTTAAGACTAATGAATAAAATTTACGGTAGCCTTGGTGCCTTGAATAAAATCTAAATATTAAAAAAAAAAGGTCTACGGGAGAATATATTTATGAGCGTCACTTTATCAATGACCTCAAGCGCCAAACCCACTATTACAATGAGAATTATATTCCCCGATTAATAAAGTGCCCGACCCAAGCTAACTCACTCCCAGGGTGGGGAGGAAAACCTATCGGATGAACGGAGTTAACAATAAAAATATATATATATATAGGTTTGTACTTAACTGAAAATATACTATATATATCTGCTTACCTCGGACATATTTGAATTATTGGAATTTATTTAGCGAATGAAGTGATAAAAAAAAAAAATGTAAACCATAATTATTAAATAATTCTCACGCAAAGATGAATTTGTATTAAACTTTATTATTACTTTCTCATTGCCATCTATGGAAATAAACTCTTATCCCTCCCCTCTAAAACATATAGTCAGTTCCCCCAAATTATGAATGAAACGATATAACAGTAAATTTAAAATAAACACATATTAGTTTTTATATATAAGAAAAAAAAATGTCTACTATACAATTGTGCGCAATAATATTATGTTATAAAATGATGAAAGTTATTATTTTCGAGGGTAGCCATAAACAATTTTCAGAGATATAAAACAGAGTTCACTTTACCTGGCGAAAACCCCGGGGTCTGGGATCCGAATGTAACGAGGCATATCAAATGGATTTCTGCTATCTGGTAGTATTTGGAGTACTTTTATGAAAGCGCGAAGATATAATTTTTTCTTGATGAGTCCGATGTTTAAATTGCCATGAGTAATGTTGGAGTCGTAGTTGAAGTCTTGTTTAATGTAACTTTCAAATTAACTGAATTTATATTTTTATATGTACGATTCATTTCTATTTCTTTTCTGTTCCACTATCTGGAATATTCACTAGGTTCCGAGGTTCTTTGGCGGCAGGCGGCTTCTGGTCAGTTCGCATCGGCTATGGGTGAGTAAACCCTTTACGTAAGGTTTTTACCTCGTCATGTTAGATATATCTTCTATAGCTTTTTAAGTCTATCTCTCTCAACGGTCAAGATCTAACTGAAATCACTCTCTTTTTTATTTCCCAAATTCCCCTCAATAATTAATTTCTTTTTCTAATTAATTTTCATTTCTCATACAAAGGAAATTTTCTTTTTCTTATCGGATCTTCAATCTAAGTCTTTTTCTTTGAATAGTTTTGCCTTTCCAAATTACTTTTCTTTCTTTAAATTTTCATTTCCATTGTTTTGGTCAAACATTCTCTGGCTTTTTCTTGGAATTTTATTTTCGTAGTAATTAGCGATGGTGATTTCAACATAAAACTGCTTGAAGGCACGAACAACATTCCTTCTTCGCTACCCTCGTTAATTTTAAATACAATTAAAGTTAAATCAATAAACAATATATAACATATAGGCACACAACTGTAATTTTGTTAATTTGTACTATTTTAAAAGTAAAACATTCTAAATAAGTCAAGCGTTGTTAGCCGAGACGTCATCGCACCCGCCTTGGAAGCAAGCAGTTGGTTGCAGACGGGTGTGGGTTCGCGTCCCGGCCGATGCTATGACATATGATAAAAAAAAAAAAACATTCTAAATAAATAATGTTTACTAATTAATCCCTTCCCCATTTATTTTTTTAAAAAAAAAATACTAACGAAAAAGAGTTTAAAATTTGTTTCACGCACGTATATATATGAATAACTATATATATTTTAACCCTTTATCACCCGCTTGAATATATGCTGGTATTTGAGGGTAATGCGTACGCGCTTTTCCCTTTCTTGTAACAGGGTTTGAACCCAGCTACTGTTACATAAGTAAATATCAGATGAAAGTGCTTGATAAATCTGTATCCAGTGATATACTATCCAATATCCCCAGAATAATCTAATGTAGCGTCCTTCTAGCAGCCATCATTTGCATCTCTGTTTTATATCAAATTTAACAGCCCAAATTGAAAAACATATAAATGATTTCAATCTAAGCCAATTTGTGGAGTTATATAGATCTAAATTCTATTATACATTATGATATTCTTAGGTTTTTAACAATTATAGACACCTCTATCCTGTGGTCAGGGTTTTAACTTATGATCTGCTATTTCAGCAGTATACTTTTTCTTTCACCATAGTTATGCCACCTAATGTAAGCTTATATAACTAATAGATGGTAAATGACAGTGCTTTATATATCCCTATCCATCGCATCCTGTCTAATATTCTGAGATATGCTTCAAGCCTATGGCTTTCAATAGTGAAAAACTTTGGATCTTGAAATTTTGAATCTGGCCTTTTAGGACCTAATACATCTTTTTACTAACAGCCATGATGTATTTCTATGTTTTATCATCAAGCTGCATTAGATCTTAAAAGTTTAAGTGTACTGTTCCAAGATTGAAAGCTCCTCATTGATGAAAGACATAAGCCTGAAGCTAATCTCAAAATATTGGATAGACCAGGGTAGGAATTTATTAAACATTATTATCTGGCATCAATTAATTATTAAAGCTTACCATAGGAGGCATAACTGTGATGAAAGAAAAAAAGATGTTGCTAAAACAGCAATGTGTAAGTGGGAGTCATGTGGTATTTGGGCTTTTTTTTTCTCCCAATATATGTCATTGATCTTTTTTTTTTTTCCAGAACTACAGCAAAGCACTTGAGTGCCTTCACATGTTTTATCTATAATCTTTAACAAAGAAGAGATTTAATGAGCAAATGATTAGATGAAAAATTAGTAAAAGAGATTTGTTTAAACAATAAATATTTTAATTAAATATTTTTTAAAGCATTAACATTTATCTTCTCACAGACCATCAACTATTTTTTTAAAATACATCTTGAAACATCTATGCATAAAAATGAAAAGATTTTACTTAAACATTTTGTATTACAGGCTGGAAAAAAATACAACATGAAACTAAACTGCAACACATTTTTCAGATATAAAAAATAAAAGGTAATCCTTTTGAAAGTAATGTTTGAATTGTAGAGTAACTAAAATAAAGCTCAGAGCTATTGGACAAATAGATGAAAGATTTTTTAATTAAACAAAAAATTGATTTTCTAAAATGTGTTTAATGATCAATATATTGATTTCCATCATCATTAAGTCTAGTGCTCTCCCAACTGAGCTATTTCCGGCTGCAGAAAGGAGTTTGCTATTAACTGAAAGGAGACCCTTTGATTCCTCTTGGAGGCCTTAAAGGAACCGAGTAGGGCAAATTTCCTAATGCCCACTCCATACATTCTTGTCGTTGCAGTTGTTATTACTATGTGATCATTTATATAGTATACGAACATGGATGGGCTGCTCACCAACACGCATTAGACAGTGTGGTGAGTTTATTGGCTTTTTACCTCTGAGTTTAAGATCAAGAAACACCATGGTCTTTCTTCTCAATGCCTGATAAGGCAGAATGAATGTTTGTGTAAATGATAAATATTTTTCCAATACATATATACAATTATGACAGACAAAAATAAAGCATGGCCCTTATTCCCAGGAGGCTGTAAAGTCACCAACCAAGGCAGTGGTTGGTGGCCAAAGGCGGAGGGTGCTAAGAATCTCCTGATTGCGGACCCAGGCTGCCATTTGATGACGACTTTTTATTTAGGTACTTACAACTGCAGATCACTTTCAAGTGAAGGAAGATTGCAAGAATTAGAAGAACTGTCTTATATTAAATGGGACATTATTGGACTTTGTGAAGTTAGAAGAAAAGGTGAAGAAACAATTGATTTAAAAAGTGGACATATAGTCTATTATAAAGGTACACGTATTGGAAATACAAATGGAGTAGGATTCATTATAAATAAAAAGTGGAAGAACAATATTGTGGAGATTGATGGTGTATCGGACAGAGTGGCAAGATTAGTTATACAACTTAATAGCAGATACAAAATGCAGATAATCCAGGTTTATGCCCCAACAAGTTCTCATAGTGATGAAGTAGTAGAAGATTTTTATATGGATGTACAAAAGACTTTTGATCAGAGTAAACAACATTTTAAAATTGTTATGGGAGACTTTAATGCTAGAATTGGTAGACAAATGAAAGATGAAATTGCTGTAGGTAATTTTGGTTATGGTAATAGAAATGAGAGAGGACATAGACTTGTGGAGTTTGCAGAAAAAGAAAAACTTTATATTATGAATTCATTTTTTGAGAAAAATGTTAAAAGGAAATGGACATGGAAGCATCCAAATGAAGGTACAGCAGAATTGGATTATATTTTGACTAACAGGAAATACATATTTCAAGATTGTAATGTTCTTAATAAATTTAACACAGGAAGTGATCATCGATTAGTAAGGTGTAAGTTACGTGTTAATGTAAAACTAGAGAGACAAAAATTATTAAGACAAACAATATTTACAGTTGATATTCCTAATCTTCAGAAACATTCTAATGAATTTAAATTAGAACTTACAAATAGGTTTCAAGTGTTAGGAGATTTTGAACATGATTCAGATTTGAATGAAATTAATATGAAAATAACTGATACACTTTTAAAAACTGCAACAAAGATAGCTGGTAGAAAAAAGCAGCAATTGACTAGTAAGATTTCTACTGAGACTAGAGAATTTATGAAGAAAAGAAGGAATATGAAGATATACAAAAATGATGTATTAAAAAGAATTGAATATCTCAAATTTTGTAAAATGGTACGGAAAAGAGTTGAAAATGATATAAGAAAGTATAACTGTGAAATAGCAAGGAAAGCTGTAGAAGAAAATAAAAGTCTCAAGAATGTTAAACAACATTTTGGTTTTGGTAGAAAATTTATATCTGCAATAAAAAAAAAAGATGGACTTATTACTAAAAAGAGAGATGACATCATGAAATTGGTAGAAGATTTTTATCAAGAATTATATAGTAATAAAGAAAAGTACTTCCAATATCTATTACATCTTCCGAATTGCCCAGAATTTTAAATGAAGAAGTGAGACATGCAATTAAATGTATGAAGAAAGGAAAGGCTCCAGAAAATGATGGAATTATAATTGATATATTAAAAGAAGCAGGTGAAGAAATAGAAACAATTTTAGCAAAGTTATATACCAAATGTCTAAATGATAAAGATGTACCGGAAGATTGGAAGAATGCAGTAATAATATTAATATTTAAAAAAGGTGATAAGGAAGATATTAGAAATTACAGACCTATCAGCCTTTTATCAGTTTTATATAAAATTTTTACCAAGATAATTACAACTCGTCTACAGAGAACTTTGGATTTCCACCAACCAAGAGAACAAGCTGGATTTAAAAGTGGTTTTAGTACAATAGATCATATCCAGGTATTGAGAGAAGTCATAGAAAGGACAAATGAATATGAGTTGTCATTATGTTTTGGATTTGTAGATTATGAAAAGGCATTCAATTCTATACACATTTCTTCAGTGATTAAAGCATTGGATCATCAAGGTATAGATCCAGGATATTGTCATATTTTATATTTATAAAAATGCAACAGCAACAATTAGATTACATAATGATACTGGAAAAATCAACATTGAGAAAGGTGTAAGACAAGGTGACTCCATATCTCCAAAACTTTTTACAGCAGTGCTGCAAGAAGTATTTTGTGGATTAAAATGGTAAACTAAAGGAGTGAAAGTAAATGGAGAGTATTTAAGTCATTTAGATTTCGCAGATGATGTTGTTGTTTTTGCAAATAATGCTTCAGAGCTGCAGGAAATGTTGCAGGAGTTAGCAGATGAAAGTAGAAAAGTAGGACTAAAGATAAATGTTAAAAAGATTAAAGTAATGTTTAATCGATTTGCTCAAAATATGAAAATAAAGATTGATTATGAAGAATTAGAAGAAGTTAACAGTTACAAATATCTTGATCAGATTATTAATACAGATGGAAACATAATGGAGGAAATTAATCATAGAATTAAACTTGGTTGGAGTGCTTTTGGTAGAAATAACTTGATACTAAAAGGAAATATGCCTATGTGTTTGAAAAGGATGGTTTTTAACAAATGTGTTTTACCAGTTCTTACTTATGGATCTGAGACTTGGACACTTAATAGAAGAGCAATACAGAGTCTTCAGACCACTCAAAGAAGTATGGAGAGATGTATGTTGGGAATAACAAGAAGGGATCGAAAACGCAATGTATGGGTGAGACAACAAACAGGTGTTACTATGTTTTTATCTCAAGATATGATATAGGCTTGTTTTTAGAATTCATATTATAGATTTGCAACTTTAGTTCCTAAATTATCATAAGTCAATAGTGACATTTAATTTGTTGTCATTCCGGTCAGAATCATCTGATCTAAAACTGACTTCAATACGATTTCCGCATTCATAAATAGCCTGATACTTATGTTATGGTTTCTTTATAACAAATACATATATCCCTGAGCGCTTTCACCTGTGAAGCTATCACAAATATTAGGGAAGCTTTATCAGTTGAGTTGCAAAATCTATAGCCTTATCTGAATATGATAGGTTAAATTAGCCATGCAAGGTAACAGTTTGTGCAAAAACAAGTATTTAAATTTTTGAATTTCTTTTCATATAGCAATTCTGATGTATGTATAGATGCGGCTGGTGTAGTGTAATTTCAGATTAATTATGCCATCAAGATTTAGGAAGAATCTGAACAACATTCATATCCTGACTACTAATATATTAAAATAATTCAACAACAAATTATTTAATAAGACAATTTTTATAATAATATTATGTTTAATAAACCTCACCAAACCGGATTTCGCCCCTATATTGGAGCTTTATCAAGATGTAAATACACTTCAAGTTATATTATAATGTGATGTGATGTATTATGGCTTCTCCTTAAACAAAGTCAAGAATATCTCAGCAATTATGCCCAGATAAACCTGTTAGCCACTTTCTTTTACATTCCCCACTCTAAATTTACCCATAATCTGCTCTATCCCATTTCCACAACATAATTTTTTTCTATTTTACAGCAACTCCATCTACAGGCTTCATTTTACATTACAATATTAAAGATAAATAAATATTCTATTTCCTATTCATTACATACATAAATAATTATACATAATATAATCATATATTTATATTTTAATATTATTTATAAATTTCCTAATTTTCTCTTTCTTACATATTATAATTATATTTAATAATTTAAACTCAACATAATTAGAATGATAATCATCTATATAAATATATGGATATAATTTACCTATAATTATACTTAAATTAAATTTTCCAGCTATCTAATAATACCCATTTTCCAACCAATTTTACAGGACCTTTAACTATATTCATACATTTTTCAAAATTCTCTTGTATATACAAAGATTCATAACATATCCTCTCACTATACTTCTTTACATATTTAATTACTTGAATGTTTTTTTCACAATTTATTCTTTGTCCAGTATTTAAAAAATGTAGATAAATCCCTGATCTCATATCCTTCCTTTTAATTGCTCTATTATGTTCTTTACCTCTTTCTAATGCAGTTTTCTCTGACTGATCAATATATATCTTGTTACAAAATTCCAAATAATCTTATATACCAACCCAGCTTTATCATTCTCATTATCATTTTCTATGTTACATATCCATTTCCCTAATGATCTACTGTTTTTCCATCCTATTTTAATATTATTAGGTAATTTTTCCTTTACCAATTCTTTATATACTTTATCAAAATATGGAATTGAAATCCATTTATTATTTATAGTTAATTTGTGATTATTATAATATCTACTATCTTCATTTTTATTTTTAAAAAATTTACTTATATTTTTCTTTTTATATCCCATACTAATATAATCATTTTCAACCTCCAACTTTTGTATTAATGCTACATCCTTATCTAAAGTTAATCTATCATTTTTTCTCTTTAAACCCTTTCATTGCTACCATTTTTTGAGACCATGGTTGATATGAACTTGGATCTATTATACCTCTTTTATCTTTCTCTTTAATATAATGTCTTACAACAATCTTATCTGTTACATCCTTCCTCATAAAAATATCTAAATATTTTAATCCTTCCTCTCCATTTTCTATCGTAAATGTAATACCACATCCATTATTATTCATTTCATTAAATGCATTATTGATACTTCTACTATTACCTATTATAAGTATATCATCAACATATCTATGATATTGTATAATTTCTTTCATTTTTATATATTTATCAATTACATTTCCCTCAATATAATCAATCATAATAGACGATAAAATACCACTAATGGAACATCCCATAACCCATCCTTTAGTTACCTTCCAAAATTCATTTTTATATTTAAAATACTATGTTTCACTTATTAACATATAAAGCTTTATTAATAATATATATCCATTCCTTTGATATACCACCATAATTCTTTATTCTTTCCATAACTACTTTTATACTTTCCTCTCTAGGTATACTTTGATACATCTTTTCAATATCAAATGATACAATATTTCCATTCCTATTTAATTTCACATTATGTAGTTTATTAATAATTTCCTCTGAGCTTTTAATGCAATATTTAATCCTTTACTATTAATAATTTTTTTATATACTATATCACACAATCCTTTTAGCACATAATTCTTAAAATCTAATATTGCTCTTATGGGCATATTATCTTTTTCTGTTTTAACTTTTCCAAACATAGTAGGATGTTCAATCACCGTAGGATATAAACATCAATATTCTTTTTCATTAATTAACTGTTTTACTTTCATATTAGTCAATAGTATTTTATATTTTGTTTTAATTTCATTAATTGAATTCTTACTCATTTTTAAATATTTTTGTTTTTCCATATCTTCTTTAATGGAAATGGAGAGGAACGATTAAAATATTTAGATATTTTTATGAAGAAGGATGTGACAGGTAAGATTGTTGTAAGACATTATATTAAAGAGAAAGATAAAAGAAGTATAATAGATCCAAGTTCATATCAACCATGGTCTCAAAAAATGGTAGCAATGAAAGGGTTTAAAGAGAAAAAATGATAGATTAACTTTAGATAAGGATGTAGCATTAATACAAAAGTTGGAGGTTGAAAATGATTATATTAGTATGGGATATAAAAAGAAAAATATAAGTAAATTTTTTAAAAATAAAAATGAAGATAGTAGATATTATAATAATCACAAATTAACTATAAATAATAAATGGATTTCAATTCCATATTTTGATAAAGTATATAAAGAATTGGTAAAGGAAAAATTACCTAATAATATTAAAATAGAATGGAAAAACAGTAGATCATTAGGGAAATGAATATGTAATATAGAAAATAATAATGAGAATGATAAAGCTGGGTTGGTATATAAGATTATTTGGAATTTTGTAACAAGATATATATTGGTCAGACAGAGAAAACTGCATTAGAAAGAGGTAAAGAACATAATAGAGCAATTAAAAGGAAGGATATGAGATCAGGGATTTATCTACATTTTTTAAATACTGGACATAGAATAAATTGTGAAAAAAACATTCAAGTAATTAAATATGTAAAGAAGTATAGTGAGAGGATATGTTATGAATCTTTGTATATACAAGAGAATTTTGAAAAATGTATGAATATAGTTAAAGGTCCTGTAAAATTGGTTGGAAAATGGGTATTATTAGATAGCTGGAAAATTTAATTTAAGTTAAGTATAATTATAGGTAAATTATATGCATATATTTATATAGATGATTATCATTCTAATTATGTTGAGTTTAAATTATTAAATATAATTATAATATGTAAGAAAGAGAAAATTAGGAAATTTATAAATATTAAAATATAAATATATGATTATATAATGTAAATACATGATTATAATTTATAAGTAAATATTAAGTATAATTATTTATGTATGTAATGAATAGGAAATAGAATATTTATTTTATCTTTAATAGTGTAATGTAAAATGAAGCCTGTAGATGGAGTTGCTGTAAAATAGAAAGAATTATAATATAACTTTAAGTGTATTTACATCTCGATAAGGTTCCAATATAGGGGGGAAATCCGGGTTGGTGATGTTTATTAAACATAATATTATTATAAAAGTTGTCTTATTAAATAATTTTTTATTGAATTATTTTTAATATATTATGTTGCAAAGACAATATTATGAACAAGTTTTGATTTTAAATTGGATCATTTTTTGATATATCCTGACAACTTACACAAGTTAATAATACCAAATTCCCTGAAAACAGTCTAGCTAGAAGTGATAGTTATCAACAATATTTTATTTATTGTAATCTATTAAGTCTATAGTTAATTAGACAAATAAACATTTTCTTTGTATGAAGACACCGTCTTTATGGCTGTTATTCTTAACTCAAGTGTAAAACTTATACATAACTAGTTAACAACAACAGAACAATAATGGTGCAGATGGCTTACTATGATGGAAGACTCCCCTACATAGCATAATACCTGCTCATTGAAAATAAAAAAGAGAAAATGACAACTGATTTTTGGAAGGGTTAAAGATATAGCTAGAACCGAAGCCTGTAAGTAGAAATGCATTGACATTTATCTCTTTACCTGATAACTTCCCTGTTAGTTTATTTACAGCAGACAATCAATAATTAAAAAGTTCTATCAATTTGTACATCACACTTGAAAATTGATTATATTTTAGTTTAAAAAGAAAAGAAAAAAGTAGCCAAAAAATTTTTAACAAAAAATTGAACAAATCAATTAAATATCTCAGGTAAGCGTATTTCAAAAATTAGTAGTATTTTTTTTTAAAAAAAAATGCTTAGGTTTTCTGTATTTATTCTTACTCAAAGTAATGATATCTATCCCAAAGTATGGTAAACCCATCAAATCTATAGGAGAAGATATACTCAGAATGATAATCTTGTTTACATGTAGAAGCTGGTCTTCAATCAAAGTTAGCTGGAATCATTGAAGTTAAATTTATTTAACACTTAAAATTTTATTTTGTTATAGTTACCATTATGATTCAATTAAATAGATAAGGTTTTAACTAATGCAGAGTTTTTATTAAATTCACTTTTGTGAAATTTGAGCGTCTAACGATAAATGAAATATTTAATAATTCCATTCACTTGAGCAGAGTTTTTTTAAAATACACATTACTCATTTGAAAATTGAATTGAAACTATATGTAGAATATACAATTCTCTACTGTGCTATACCACATAGACCATTAATTTCAATTAATCTTGTGGATTTGTAATTTAACGGTTAAATTTTCTAAAGTTCTATTTTATTAGTGAAATGTCTGTAACCAGTTTATGTATTTGTTTCAAAATGTCACGTAAGCACAAAATGATGAAAAAGCCATTAGGTCATTTCATTATATGAATATATGATGATAAAATTTCAGCTTTCCCTGGAAATGCCATTATGAAAACAATTTTTAAATGAAATATGCCACAAAAGGGCTAGCTAGTATTCATGGGAAGCTGATTAAAAAAATTAATAATGTTATGATTTTCCTATTATCTTTAACTATTTAGAAATAACAGACACAATGTTTACTTCATACTGCAAAACATTTCTTATACCGTCAAAGAATATGCATGAATTAATTGGGACCAAGGAATCATGTTTGTTGGTCAGACCAAATGATTTCACATTATTTAAACTTTAGACCATTGTAAATATTTCTGGAGAATTTCAACTACTGTATCTAAGGCAGATTTTTCAGACAACACTTTAAAAGCCAAACAAACAAATATATTTCATTTTATAGCAAATTCTTTCTTTCATTTAATTCTAAGCAAGTGGTCAGAACTACTTATCCCATAAACATAGCTTAGTTTGTCAACCCTTTTGCACATTCATCTATAGGATCTGATAAAGAACATACTAAACATCACATGACCACCATTTTTTTATGCAAAGATGATGTGATGCACTGCGACTTCTCCTTAAACAAAGTCAGAAATATCTCGGCACCTATGAACAGAGAAACATGTTAGCCACTTTACCTTCCCATTCCATTCCCCACCTTAAGTTTTCCCATAATCTGCTCCATCCCATTTCCACAACATAATCTTTGACAACTCTATGGCCTTTATATCTAAATCCCCCTTATTCTTTGCCAAACCCAGCATAAAAACCAATAACTTACTTTCTGTATAATCACTTTATTCATATTTATTCTTCCATAACTTCATTATTTGTACCCTTTCTGCTTTCAAGCATTTACATTCAATTAAAAAGTGCCTAATATTTTCTATGCCTTCCTTACACAATTTGCAGACTGAATCACCCCATATTTTTCCATTTACATGTATATTCTCTTGTTGCTAAAGATTCCGTTCGAGCCTTAAACAATTAACTACTTTCCTTGCTATTATCATAAATTAACTCGCACCCAATGTTCCATTTAATTCTATGTATATTTAAACTCTTCACCATCTTTCCAACTCTCTATTCTTTATTAATGCATCTATTCTTTTATCCCATTCCTTACCACTATAACACTCAACAATCCTCCTAACCCAATCATCCCTACTTTTGTACAAGTATACTGACATAAATTCTTTAGCCAAATCTTCTGCATACCGCATTACCTTTCTCAACCATGTTGTTGCTTGCCCTTTATTCGTAATCCAATTAAATACTATTTTAGCTATTCTTTTATTATCCATAAAGTGAGACCTAACAAACATTTTCCATTTTACTTTTTGCATCTCTCATATAAAAACTCGACCGTCCCATTTCTCCTTGAATTGCCACCTTTGATGTCCACCCATCTGCATCTAATGCATGTCTTCCTACTTCCCTTTGTACTTTTTCTAAGTAATCTAATACCCCTTTACTAATACATAACACATCATTACCATATGTTAACCCTGCTACTGCAATTCCCTTCCATACAATTCTAGCTACATCATATTTATTATATGAAAACCCTTAATTTCTTTATCAATCCCTTTCTTTTCTTTGCTTCAGATATCAATTTTTTCTCCCATTCATCCAAACAATTTTTCTGATTACTTAAGATGATTTCCAAATAACTATATTATTCATCACACTTAACTTTATATCCCTCAATAAAAATTCTACATCTTCTCTTTCCCCAGTATTAACCATCATTATATTTGATTTTTCTTCACTAAATTTAATCCCCATCTCTTTACTCACTCTTGCGCATGTCCGCAGCATAACTTCTATATCTTCTCTTCTTTCTGCACACAAAAAGACATCATCCGCAAAAAAAAAAAAAACCTGACAAAGTATACACTCTCTTGTCACCTATTAACGATATCTTTATCCCTCTTCCTAGTCTTTCTATTGCTCTCTCCATTTCACTCAAATACAACAACAAAAAAATGGGTGACATAAGGCTTCCCTGCCTTAGTCTCACTCCATTTTTAACTTTAACTGATTCTATATCCCCTAATTGATACATATATTAATTATTTTTCATATAATTTCTTAATAATATCCACTAAAGCTTCATCCATTCCCAAATTTGCTAAACTTACTCATAATCTATTTCTATTTATTCTATCATATGCCTTCTCTATATCTATAAAAACTGTCTACCTGAATTCATACTCATATCCATAAGTTGTGTAACTACAAATAAACTATCTCCTAAATGCCTATCTGATCTAAAACCTCCTTGCATTTTCTCCACTACATTATTCTCTTCCATCCATTTTGCAACTCTTCCAGCCACCGTATATGAGAAAACTATATAAAACTGATGTTACCGATATCGGTATATAATTGTTTAACTTTCTATGATCCTTACCCTTTCCTTTAAATAATAATCTTACTCTTGTATTACTCCAACTACCCGGAAAAACTATCTTCTGTGCCATCTTATTGAAACAGGATAATAGCTTTCTTTTGCCCTAAATTCATTACTCTACATACAGTAGCACCACTAGTGCAAGTCAGAGTAATCAATGGATGCAAGAAGGTAGTCTGGGGATATTGGATGAGTAAGCAGGCACTACATGGGAATTTTGGATGAATAGGCACTAGATAGGGATTTTAAGCATAAATCTTCTTGCATCCATTGATTACTCTCGCTTACACTGGTAGCACAACTGTATGGAGAGTTTAGCCTTTCTGTATAAAGAACATACAATGTACAACCTAAAACATATTGTTTCCTGTTCAAAGTGCATAAAAATTTGACCAATTAATATGCATTTTTAGTTGAAACTAATGATATAAACTCAAAAGAGTTGGATTTAAAATTTTATAGCTTATTAGGAAAAAAAAAGCCGGTTTTAATTCAAGAACTATGCAAATAAATCTCTTAAAAAGTATTTAAAAAAAATTCACATGCAGATAATATTATCAGCCACATCTCTCATGACAGAAATGTTTTAAGCGGTTATTTTTTAATGCTTTTCTTCCCTTTTCTGTTGGGCATTTATTGAATTAGATGCTGTGGCCAGCAAGTCTTGCAAGTCTTTTGAGGGTAGGAGTTTATCAAAAACTTAATACTTCTTCATTCCATATGATGAGAAAAATGGTGCATAAAAATAATTCTTCCACTAAAGTTTTAACAGGATGAATCAAAAAAAAAAATATCAGGATTTTTGAATTGCAGGCATAAATAAGTATTAAATAATATTGAAGACTTCACAATTTGGACACTGTAGTAGTTTCTTCAAACTTTTGATTCATTTCATTGATTCAACATAGCTGTTTCTTTTTTTTTTCTGGATTTGGCAGGAAAGGGTAGAAATTATTGAAATGCATTCGAAATGTTTCATAAGGTTTCATTAAGATTATTATTATTATTATAAAGATCTGGCAGATCAACATTATTGTTGAAGGAAGATATATTCCAATATATGCCAAAACGAACATTAATCTTAGATTTATTTTGGGTGTAGGTCATATGGGCACCGATATTCAAATGAGAAGCAGAATCACGTTATGTGCAGCCAACAACAGTATTCCATCTCTTCTTCAAAAGATTTTTGATAAAAATTCAGTATGATTATTGGTAATGACTAATTCAGTATCTGTTTTTGAAATAATTAATTCTTTTATTTCCAAAAAAAGAGTGAAGGAATGTCACAACTAAACAATTCTGATTATTTTTTAAAAATATATCATTATATCTAAGAATCATTTCTTAACTGTTCTGTGTCTCTACTCAATGTTGGAAGACTGCGATGCTTTTGATTATTTTTTCAAAGTTGAAAAATGATCCAAAAAGGCACAAACTATTAACAATTTCCATGTCTTCACCCATCAGTTTTCAAGTCAGGTGTTGTTAATCTTTTCTTGTTGTTCATTGGTAATCCTGTTTTCTTTCCACTCTATTCTGATTTTTCTAATAACTGTTGTTATGAGCATGTCTAATGTACTGCTTTCATTTTCCATACTGAACAGATATAAAAATGACAAACTAGGATTAAACTTAAGACCAGATTATATATTTTGTTTCATTATATATGTATTTCTAATATTGATGAAGAACTGATAATTATTAATTAATTGAATATATTATATATTGGAAAATGATTGCTTGTGTTATAACTGAGATTGAAGATATCTCTATAGTTGCTTTGACTGCTAGCTAGGAAGTCTTCCATTAGGATGAAAGCTCTTGAGTTTACACCTCTCAACTGGTCATGTGATAGTGCTAATTGTGGACTATATAGTCATGTTAATATTAAAGAAAGTATTTTAAAAAAATTAATTTTTCTGTTTATTCCATTATCAGAAAATGGTCTAAGCTAACTGCTGAAGGTATCAATTCAAAATCGGAGGTAATTTAGAAAGAGTGTGAAAGAATTAACAGTTAATGGTAACGCTCAGGATAACGTAATGCCATCAATAACATGTAAGACTTAAATGCAAGGATGGTTTGGTGCACTGGGAGAATGACACTCTGGAGTTCATGCGTTGAAGCCCAATTAAGTTGCTTCCATTGTTCAAACTTTTTACAAACTTATGGGCTATAAACCATTCAATTAGTTTTTTTAAAAATAGTTAATACTCATTGAATAATGCTCAGATGTTAATTTTAGGACAACTACCCCATATGTGCAATAAAAGAACTGTGTCTCAATCAAGTCTAGTATTATGAAGTAGCTACAATAAGAGATGCAATTCTTAACCCCTTAGTATAAAAAGTAATTGTAATTTAAACATTATGTCATTCTTCTAGAGAACATTTGCTTATGCTTGATTTATTATTTTTCTGAGAATTTTGGATTGAAATTGGCTGCTTACAGAGCAGTCAAACGTTTTTTAAGATTTATATAAATTATAATCAAAACAAAATATATATATATATTTGTTTCAGATGAGTCTCCCTCTCCCCCACTAATAATTCACTACTTACAGTTTCAAATTTATACCTTACCTGTCATTCTTGTGACACCACCCATCATAGCTGCCGCTCCCACCATAGCATATAACCCAGGAGTAATACAGATCTGTCCTTCCTGGCACCATGACTTGAACACATTCAGTTCAGGGTTGTGGCTGTAAGCAAAAAAAGTTTCCTATAATAATTCATGCAACAGCTATTCATTTTTTTTAACAATTGTTAATAACAAATGTCAATATTAATAAATTATTAATTATTGAATGAAGAGAAAAAATAGATTTTATTAATACTCAATACTACTAAATAAAACAAATCACCAGTTAATATTGTGACAGAGCAGTCCGTATCAATCATTGTTTAAACCAAAAAAAAAATCAATAAAACTAACTTTCAGTGATCAACGTTAAATCTAAAATCATTTAAAAAGGGTACGTGTATTAAAACATATACTCGGTTATATTTAAATAGGTCATTTTAATTTTTTTTTTATAGAATCGATTCATTTTAAAATAGTTTACCTTCACCACTTGTTTTTACTTTTTTTTCTTCAAATTAATTAAAAACAAACAAACGTGTTGATTACATTCCTGTCGCTTATTTTTATCAGTTCTAATTTAATTCTAAGAAACGGAGATTTAATTGTTGTTTTAATTAAAATAATCTCTGGTTGGAATTCCTAAATTAGATTGAGCGGGAGATTAAGATTTGCCCTGCCCTCAGGGGTAGAATTCAAAAACAAGTTTTCGCGGGAAATTGAGTGTGGGTATAAATAATCCCAAAAATTTCATGCATGATTCTAGAGAGCCTTAACGAAGCAAATACTCCATATTCTTATTAATCTGTGGAATTTCATACCAATAGCAGTTCGGACATTTTAAGATATTTTTGATATTTGCCTTTAAGATGTTAACAAACGCTGCTCTACGTATTAGAAACAATAAGATGCATTGCCAATTTAAGTAAGGACGAACCTCAGTCTCTAGGCTGTTCTTTTGTGATGCCATAAAACTCTGACATAAGCTGGATTCCCAATTTGCCTCGACACTTGCCTCTGTCATAAAGAGAAGTCGCCTGAAATAAGAACTTATTAAAAGTGCGCATTCTTCAGAAAACTACTTGAATTCTGCCTTACCATAAGGTAAACTTTTTCTTATGCTTGCCAGGGTAAATAAATTGTGTCTAATTAAATCTCCGCTCAATCTAAAATAAGTGTGATATATAAAGTTTTATTTATTAGTTAATCTAACATTCATTATCTGTATTTACTTTTTCTAGTATTTAAAGTGTGTCTTGAAATCTTAGTTTTAAGATTCCAAGTTTGATTTCAATTTTCGTTTATCAGAAGGTGCGTTGTGAGTGTATAATTTTATATGTATAATATATATCTAATTATTTCACTAACTATTGCTAAATGCTTTGGCAGTTTTTGTAATTTTTATTTATTCACCTGCCCTTAGTTGTTGTTGTAAATTAATTAAGTTTAAACACATTTAGTTTGCGCTTTTTGCAAACAACAAAATCTTTTTGCTGGCTGTTTATTGGATTCTTTGTTCTGGTTTTCTGAAAGTAGAGATTTCTTTCTAGATTACATAAGATCGTAATCAAATATCTTTTTGCCGTCTTGTATGTGAAATCAACCACATTTGCATTAAAAGTAGTATTATGTGCAGCAGTCCTGCGGCTTACAACGTCAGTAGTTAGAATGCTACTGATCGATCGTCCGCGCTGGTTCATTGATTTCCTACAAGACCGTAACTGATTTCATATCTTTGAATCAGGAAACTATTGTTGTTGTTTCTTGTAATTTTATAAATTGCCAGCAGGAAGATATTATCCTATCCATTTCTTTTATTTTTAGGTGAGAGAATTTTGCTGCCAAAGCGTTTAATGTGTTCATGTTTGCCGTTCTCATGTCCACTCTCTGATAAATATGCGTAATCAAATCTAAGTCACTTTTGTATTCATGGCTAGATTTCTTTATTCTATTGTCCAACTGTTAATAAAATTTTCAAATTGTTTAAATTTATTTGGCTGATGTTTGTCTTGGTACTTTTATTTCTCAATTGTCTAAACAATATTTAAGATCTCTTGTTTCTCTCTGAGTTTAGTTTGGCGCATTCAGGTTCGCATATCCTGTCCACCTTTAAAATAAATGTCTAGTTCCGATTTTTGGACTAGTGGCGCCCTTGTGGTCAGAATATGCAAATCCAAAATCTTTCGTTCATTACAATATAAATTAAAAAAAGCATCCATGCAAATAAATAATTTCCATAGCTTCATTTTAGAACTTATTACTTAGAATTTATAAGAAATTTCAGCAATGGAGCCACAATTGATAGATATTGACATCTAAAATCGGCTATCATACTGAGTTTTTTTGTTACTCTTCTTTAAGCTCTATATGTATTCTTATTATGATAATTAAATACCTTAAAAATTAGAATCCATATCTATATATCTGATAATAACTCACAAAGTGATAAAATATAATTTCCATACTCTGTTTTAACTTAAACCATCTTTAGTCCAAATGATAATGATTAGCTTATGATCAACCTATGAGGTATAGTTTTATCCTATGAAATGTAGTAACTCTTCATCCATAATTAAAGTCCTATCTTTTCAAATAATAGATTTTTCCATATTTACTAATTCGAAAAACTGAAGTTTCTTGAAGTCGCTACAAAAAAAAGACAAATCATCTATTATCTCACTTTAAAAAACCCTATAATACTCTCTAAGTTGTTTATTCATCTATGGTGAGAAGGTAGTCTTGGAGAGTTTTCGGAACATTTCATGATACAAGACTGATAGTTCTGTAATTTCTAATATCTTATTTACATTCTTTTTTAAAATATCAATATTATTACTGCATTCTTCTAATCATCTGACACAATTTTATCATTTAGATATTTGGTATATATCTTTGTCAATAATTTTTCTATTTTTTCATCTGTTTCTTTTGAATATTAATAATAATTATATCATTTCCCGGAGCTTTCCTCTTCTTCATAAAATTGCATATCTCACCTCTTCAATTAAAATATTTGGTAATTTCGAAGATGTAGGAATTGTTGGGTATACTTTTATTTATTTTATTACCGTATAATTGTTTGTAGACCGATTCCACATATTTCATAATGTCATCCCTCTTTTTAATCATAGTTTCATCTTTTCTTCTTATTGTTTAAACAAATTTTCTTCCAATACCAAGATGTAATTTTACATACTTAGAGACTTTTATTCTTTTCTATAATTGATTTTGTCATATTATTAATTCTTATTGACAACATTTTATAAAATTCTAGATATTCAATTCTTCTTAATGGATCATTGAAAATTTTTTTATATTCCTTTCTTTCTTTATATATTATCATGGGTTAATAGAAAATTTACTACAACATTGCTGCTTTTTTGTCCTAGCTATCTTTTTATTGATTTCAGTCAAGTCTAAATATGTAATCTCTAGTTTTAACCAATGAAACCAAACGCTGTGAAAATATGTTGGTGGAGCAATTTAATAAAGTGAGAGTGCTGAAATGTTTTTAACAGCATTTGGTTTTGTTGATTATTCAACAGTTAAAAACATTGTATTCATTATATTATATATATATATCCATTGCCAAATACATATAATAGTAATATCATTTAAGTTCTTTATTACTTTTTTATAAGCCACTGTGATGGTTTCAACTACCCCAGTAATCTTCTTCAGAATTATAACAAACCCAATAGAAATACATGAATACAAAAATTAATGTAATATTATATGTTCATATATATTGGTATTGTGTTAGTTCTAAAAAAGATTGCTTGGGCAATCGAAACCGTCAGAATAGGTTGTAAAAAGCATTGTTAAAAGTAATAAAGAACATAAATGATATTAATATTATATAATCAAAATAACTTTTAAATATTTTAAATAAGTTTATTTCTTATGCAAATATACAGATATTTAAAAAAAGATTATACATTATACATGTGCATTGATCTGTTTAACTTATCAGAGAAACTAAAAAAAAAACAAACCCACACATATTCATTCA
This sequence comes from Epiperipatus broadwayi, assembly GCA_028023455.1. Classification (NCBI taxonomy): domain Eukaryota; kingdom Metazoa; phylum Onychophora; class Udeonychophora; order Euonychophora; family Peripatidae; genus Epiperipatus; species Epiperipatus broadwayi. The sequence goes on from JAQFVV010012582.1 coordinate 1,468,230, forward strand.
TCAATGGTAAAATGATTTTCTTTATTGTTAAATGGATATTGCCTTGACAACAGTTTGAAATTGTTGATTGTTAATGATATGGATTGTCTAAGTGTTGACTAACTTTTAATGATATATATATTTAGTAGCTTGGAAAGATTTGCTATGCTTTCATTCAGCCTACAAAAACTATCTGATTGGTTGCTGCACATCAATATACCCTGCCTGTGGATTTAACTTTGTAAATAAATATATAAAACAATGATAGTTTACATATACATATTGTAACGGGATGGGGTGGAAGAGGATTGGTTGTACCTGGGGTGATGGGAAATCATCATCAACCCCAAGTCAATACAAAATCAATAATTTACAAAAGTATATAAGAAATGTTATATATTAGAAGCGCATGAGATTAGGAAAATCTCTGAGAGATCAGCCAGTCATTTCTTAGAGTAACTACAATAACTATACAGAAATCATCAACCAGCATTATAAAGTAAGTGAAAGTACCATTCATCAGTAATAATAAAGTAGATCAATATCATAAATCAGAACAATAAATCAAAATATAATCAACAGACCATCTTGTGGCTGGATTGGAACAATAAAAAATATAAATCAACAGTCAACCTTGTGACTGGATTGGAAATGGGTTTTCTGTAGACCAGGTTAACTATTGAGCCTTTGCCAGCTCGGTCAATTATTTAACCATTAATTTGGAAACTAAGTGCTCATCCATCAGAATACATAAGAATTAAACAATAATGCTGGGACATTAAAACATGCTAATCATTATCAATGCTCAGGCCACTGGTACTGGCCAACTATAAACTTAACTCCTAATAAGGCTAAACTAAAATAAAAGATAGTGCATGAGCTTTAAAGAATACAATCTTATGCGCCAATAAGGATGATGATGATTGATCATCGCTGGATGCCCCAAAAGCACTAATATACATCCCCATTTATATATTCATCCCATGCATGAATCTAGCTCAGAGAACACAATCTCTATTACTGTATGTGACCAAGAGATGATGCAGTACAATTTTTAACAATTGGATACAAGTTTATTAACATCAATAAAAAAATTGAACTTAAGGTCCATTTCTGATTTTGATTACAATACAAAATTTCAAAGGATTACATTGCAATTTACAAAATTATTATTCAAAATTCAAATTGTTACATTGATTTACATATATGTGCGCACAGATGCGCAATTTCTAATATACAATTAATATTCAATAATTACAAAAAAATGATTAAATTTTACATATATGCCCTATTTTAATTTGTTACAATAATATTATATTTTTCTAATTAATTCAATATTGAAAGTATATAGAATCATGTTGCTTAATTCTTTCATAAAGTTTAACATCCTTTTTTTTGCTTTTTGATTTTAATTCAAACAAAATTATGCTTCCAGTTAAGTTATATATTCTTCTTTTAATGTCATTTCTTATAAGGAATTACCAAAACAATTTCTTTAAAAATCATCTTTCTTTTAGACATTTGACTCAAGCAAATTATTTACTTGTTTTGCTTTAAGTTATTAATTTATAATTTTTAAAGTCGTTTTAAGAAATATTAAAATAAAATAACTCACTGTATATACATGCAATGTGTTTATCTGTGGTTTCCTGCGTCTATACATAAACAGCAGCATACGTACATCTTCAAGCTATCTCTTGGTAAGTTTGGTTTTTGGTCCATCACAAAAATATAATTTCGGGCTTGTTGTCATCATCAGGGAAAAGTATTCCAAGTAATTTGTTGGCATACCATGAGCTTCCTTTTGTAGTCCAAGCAATTGTCAAGCTGTCTTCTAGAATATATTTAAGCAGCTAGTTGATCCATTTGAAGTGACCCTGGCCTCATGAATCAAAACTCTGCAGTAAACTATAGGGCAGCTACTGGACTGTACTCCCTTAGATTTTCATAGGAGCTCTGTATAACTCTGCTAGCTATCTTGTTCTCTTTTTTTTTTTTCAGGCTATTGATTCAGAAGTGACCCAGCTTCAAGTAAATCAAAACTCCTGTGAAAGAAAATAATAGCAGCTGCTGGATCTACTGTCCTGTCTTTAGCTACATAAGTTCATGGTAGCTATTCTGCCAACTTTCTGCTACAGCCAACATCAAACTACAGCTATCTATTTGGCCAGCTATTTGCTGCCACTTACTCAAAAATTTTTAGTAGCCAAGCTGTTCTGTTCAGCTCTTACAAAAACTACAATTCAAACTGTTCTCTTCAAAAATCACTATCCAGACTGTGGCTGATATTTTTATCAGCCCTCTTATAGAATCATCTGAGATGATAACAACATCTTGATTAAAAACAGTTTTATTTTTATCTCTCTAATCCCTTTTGAAAACAGGCTTGAAATTTTATCAAGGTGTGATATATATGTTTTCACTTAGATAACAGAAATTTACAAACTAAACAATTTTAAAAATACCATACTTGTTTTTAAATTTCAAAATCAGAATACTAATAATAATACAATGTTTATATTTATTTAAACCTAAGTTTTAATTTATAAAACAATTTTTATTTAAATCAGTTATTATTTATTTTTATTTCAATGAATGTAGAAAATATCTGTCTGTGTTTATTTCTAGATTTCCTTTTAACTTTATATATGCACACACACTATATTATTATGTGTGTACTATGTAACCCAACTGGTTACAATATATAGAATGACTAGAGAATTTATTTATTAATAAAGATATAAATGGAACCCTATTGTCAAATTAGCTTTGTTATTTTTACCAAAATAATCTACAGAAAGGTTTAATGAATTACCAGATTATAAGATTTAAATCTCCAGCATAGTTAAATGTATCTTTCCAATAAATATTCAATTTTATAAAAAGACTATAAATGATTTGTTTTCACATATGTTGCTATGTGGATAGAGAGTGTCACAGGCTCTATTAATACTTTTATACTTTAGAAAATTATTTATTTATCACATGAGAAATACTAAAAAAATTTTTTTTAGTGCTTTGAAACTATTGATATTTGAATATCATTTATCATCATCATCGTCATCAACCATTATCAATCCATCTTCTCTTATCTTTAGCTTCTCTTCTCTACATCACCCCTGCACACCATCTTATTTCATCCATCCACCTCACATGTGGTCTCTTTATGGGTCTTTTACAATTTCTTGTAATCCAGTTTAATATATCAATTGTCCATCTATTATCATCTCTTCTAGAAATATCTCCAGCCCAACTCCATTTCAGTTTTTTAATTTTTTCAATGAGGTCAGTAACACCTGTTTATTCTCTTACCCATATATGAGTTTTCAATCTCTTTTTTTATTCCCAATATGCATCTCTCCATACTTCTTTGAGTGGTCTGAAGTCTCTGTATTGCTCTCCTATTAAGTTTCCAAGCCTCAGATCCATAAGTAAGAACTGGTAAAACACATTTATTAAAAACCTTCCTTTTCAAACACGTAGGCATATTTCTTTTTAGTATCAAGTTATTTCTATCAAAAGCACTCCAAACAAGTTTATTTCTGTGATTAATTTCATCCATAATATTTCCATCTGTATTAATAATCTGACCAAGGTATTTGTAGCTGTTAACTTCTTCTAACACATCATAATCAATCTTTACTTTCATATTTTGAAAAAAATCCATTAAACATTACTTTAGTATTTTTAACATTTATCTTTAGTTCTACTTTCATCTGATAACTCCTGCAGCTCTAAATCATTATTTGTAAAAACAACTACATCATCTGCAAAATCTAAACGACTTAATGTCCATTTACTTTCACTCCTTTAGCTTCCCATTTTAATCCACAAAATACTTTATGCAGCATTGCTATAAAAAATTTTGGAGATATGGAGTCATCCTATCTTACACCCTTCTCAATGTTGACTTTCCTAGTATCATTATGTAATCTAATTGTTGCTGTTGCATTTTTATAAATATTCTTTAAAATATGACAATATTCTGGATCTATACCTTGATGATCTAATGCTTTAATCACTGAAGAAATGTTTATAGAATCAAATGCCTTTTCATAATCTACAAATCCAAAGCATAATGGCAACTCATATTCATTTGAATATCACATGATTCAACAGAAGTATGAGAAATACTAAAAAAAATTTTTTTAGTGCTTTGAAACTATTGATATTTGAATATCATTATATTAATAAAAATACGACGATTATGCCAAACATTTTCAATTTGCATAGTCTTGAATTACCAATTGTCAATATCATGAGCATACAAATGGTCCTAGTGAAAAGGTGAATGGTTTTCTCTTCAAGCTGTCTGCACAACTTTCTCCGAGTCAGTGGATATGTTATACAGTGACAGTTTAGTTATTCACTACAAAAATTTCAAGGAACTGACGTGTCTGGATTCCAAGTTATGACATGAAATGTGATTGATTTCTTATAGTTGTCAATCATTTTCAATGATTTCCCTGCCATCATAAAATCTTACGAGGCCTCTCGTCGACAGCTGACGTCACTCTAATTCCGTTATTTTTAATGCTAGGATATTCGTTTGACAGTTATTGATTAGGTTTTTAAAAGTTCTGTAAGATGGTGCACTCTTCCAAATTATTTTACAAGTAAAAAATCAATAAAACCGCATTTAAAGCTAAACAAAGAAAGAAGCTTGTCGGTGATTGGCTGTCAGCCGGCTCTCAGCCGAAATAGACATTCTGATTGGCTGGAAAGAACAAAGAAACCGCCTGATCAAAGAAAATAAAGAAAAACGCTGAGATTTTCATTTCGAATGTAATTTAAGTATTAAAAAAATATAATTTGAGATATTAAAATAATTTTTTAATAAAATATAGTAAAAAAACAAAATTATTTTCGAAAAATATTGAAGATTTTAGTAAAAATATTTAAGATTTAGCAAAAAGAAATCTTTACTTTTCCATAACGTAAAATTGAAAAAAAGCATTTACGTCAGCCTTTTTTTGTTTATACGTTCGCTTTTAATTTGCCGAAATTGAATATTTTATAATAAATAAATAGCAATTTATTTTTGAAAAAACTTTCGTTCACTTTCATAACCTGAAAAATTAGTAATATACTTTTTATAAACGTATCTGAGTTGAATTTAATATTATAGGCGAATATGTTTTAACAGTAGGCTTTGTCTTCAATTTGTGAGTTGGCCAATTAAAAGATTTGATTTTTACCTCATACAACCAATAATATAATTAGCGGTTTAAGGGTTAATAATCTGACCAAGGTATTTGTAGCTGTTAACTTCTTCTAACACATCATAATCGATCTTTACTTTCATATTTTGAAAAAATCCATTAAACATTACTTTAGTATTTTTAACATTTATCTTTAGTCCTACTTTCATCTGATAACTCCTACAGCTCTAAATCATTATTTGTAAAAACAACTACATCATCTGCAAAATCTAAACGATTTAATGTCCATTTACTTTCACTCCTTTAGCTTCCCATTTTAATCCACAAAATACTTTATGCAGCATTGCTATAAAAAATTTTGGAGATATGGAGTCATCCTATCTTACACATTTCTCAATGTTGACTTTCCTAGTATCATTATGTAATCTAATTGTTGCTGTTGCATTTTTATAAATATTCTTTAAAATATGACAATATTCTGGATCTATACCTTGATGATCTAATGCTTTAATGACTGAAGAAATGTTTATAGAATCAAATGCCTTTTCATAATCTACAAATCCAAAGCATAATGGCAACTCATATTCATTTGAATATCACACGATTCAACAGAAGTATGAGAAATACTAAAAAAAATTTTTTTAGTGCTTTGAGACTATTGATATTTGAATATCATTATATTAATAAAAATAGGACGATTATGCCAAACATTTTCAATTTGCATAGTCTTGAGTTACCAATTGTCAATATCATGAGCATACAAATGGTCCTAGTGAAAAGGTGAATGGTTTTCTCTTCAAGCTGTCTGCACAACTTTCTCCGAGTCAGTGGATATGTTATACAGTGACATAGTTTAGTTATTCACTACAAAAATTTCAAGGAATTGACGTGTCTGGATTCCAAGTTATGACATGAAATGTGATTGATTTCTTACAGTTGTCAATCATTTTCAATGATTTCCCTGCCATCATAAAATCTTGTAAACTACATGAAAACATTCTCGGAACCATGACTTCACTACCATGCAATTTATCATTTCAAATGTTTCAGTAGCAATATTTCCCAATTTGGATCAAAATTTAACATTAGCATGTTACTCCACCATGGATTAATATATATGTTATAAATTGTGGTCCAAACAAGCTAGCACCTTAAAATTTTTGTGGTGAATAACTTACCTATTTCATTCCATACCATACACTTGATTCAAAGATGGCATTTAGACAATTTGGAAATAAGTCAGCAATCACTTTTTCATTGGAACATACTATTTATTAAAATAATTAAATGGTTTACTGCTCAGAAGTGGCTGAATTGAATACAATCCAATGACGTTAAATTCCAGAATGTACTACTACACCAAATTATGCAGGGCAAGATATTTATTTAGTGTAGAATTTAAATTGAGAGAATGCTTTCATGTATAGTTTAAATATGGATGTAAAGATTTTTTTTTTTCAATTTATAAAAAAAAAGGGATACAAAAGACTGCAGTAATTATTAGCAACACCCAAAAGTCCTTTCAAAAAGTTTGTTTCATGGGGTACTTCCAAAGCTCTCTTGCATATAGTCAGATTCTGGAGCTTAAGGTCCAAGCATTACGCCCAGCTGTCACTTCCTTTGTTCAAACTTTTTACAAACTTCTGTGCAATAAGCCATTCAGTACTTTTAGTCACAGGTGAACGATTACTATAAACTCACTGTAGTTTTTGCAGAATTGGGAAACATTATAGATATAAAATACAAGAAAAATAACACATGATTTATATCATGTTTTTACTAATTTGATTCAAAATAATGAAGATTTATGATATTATTTGAAATCGTTTGTCCAATGAATTATATTCATATCAAACAACTTCTACATGAGAAAACATTAATATTAATGGTGGGATATGAAATCAAAATGAAAACTGTTATGTACTAGTTCTTATTTTGCATTTTAAGACAATGGTCTTTAAAACAGTTTATAGATAAATTCAAGAAGTGGGCTTTAGAATGTGATACAAAGTTGTTGGTGGGAATCTTTAATTTGAAATGACTAAGTGCAAAGATAAGAACTTTTTGTTGGTATCTAGATTCTCCTATGCGAATGACTATGCTATTTAATGAACAATCTACAGACTGTTATAGTGAAGAAACAATAATCTTTAGTAAGAAGTTTAAAAATCATGTGAGCTTTTAGAAAGAAAGGTGGATTTGAAGTCAACACAATCCAATATCCTGCATTTAACATGTTAAAAAATAGAAAATATTATAACTTTATCAATTAAATATGGTATGAAAGCAATATCTTCATGATGATGTAGTTGATCAGAGATAATTATAAAATAAAAGAAATTTCAAACCATATCTTTTAATTTCATATAATTTTCTTATAGAAAGTTCCATTCTATAAATTGAATCTCATTCAAAATCTAAAGTAGTTTTGAAAGTAATATGGATATCTCATTAAAGATTAAATTCTATTGATTACCATCATTCATATGTCCATGTAATTCTTTCAGAAAAACTTCAGTCTTCAATAACATCATTAAATATATAATTTCCTTCAGTCAAAATGCTTTTTTTAAAAATATTAATTCTGCTATATCATATTATTGAACGAATTAAAAGACTAAAATAGAACTGAACATGTCATTAAAATAGATGACAATAGATGAACAACCAGTCCTGAACTGGACTCCAAATGATTGTAAAAGATTTAAAAAGAGACCATAATGCGATGGATTAATAAGGAAATTTCATGAAGTTATATATAAAAATACAACATCAAGACACTAGAATACAATTAAATTGGAAAAAGTTCCATCTTGTATTAAAGTGATAATAGATAAAATGTAATGAAATGTTAATTATTCTAAACCATTTCAAAAACACAATCCCATGACTACAAAAAGTTATAAAAATCTAAAGCAATCTTCATGAACCAATTACTCCACATCTTTTAACATATCAGCAATTCATAAACAAATATTACACAAAAACATTTACAAATGTGCATTTCCTTGACATACTAATGTATAACTATGAATACAGTATTATTAATGAATGTACAAGATCCTTATAGAGCATACACTTTTACACCACCTAATTAAAAAATCAAATAGATATGGTTAAAATGGTTTATATCATTAAGCAGCCAATGAGATAAAGATTGGCTAAGCACAAAGAAATAATGAGTTTTAATTGATGACTGCAAAAAAGAAGTTTAAATAGCAATAATTATAATCCATAAAAAAAAATCTCACATTTATTATAAGAAATGTATTCTAGCTTAGTCTTGTTGAAAGCAACAAGTAGAAGAGTTTCTAATAAATTTAACCACTTGAAAATGCTCTTCTGGGTTCATGGCTTCACTGCCAAACAGTGTGAATAATTCAAAACATTTCATTAATAGTTTTGCTAAATTTAAAACAAGATTTAATGTTAGTACAGTCTTATTTCATATCACAACTGATCCCAATATAGCTCAACTATAATGCTACTTAATTCCCATAGATGGCATGGCAGACAGTTAGAGACAGACTGTGTATATTTTATTATCACAATTTTCTTAGTGATATTATTGTTTTATCTCACTAAATATAAAATTAGTTTAATTTCATATTAGGAAGTTCTTGTTTACAATTTGTCAAGTTATCAAATTTTGTTTTTCTATGGACTCCCTTTTTTATGTAAATTTGAACTTACAAAGGTCAGTTAAATTTTTTTTTTACACTATTTGTTTTAATCAGACACTAAATTTGCACTTTTTAAATCTCTATTTATTTTTAATTCTAAGGAAAAATATTCCTACTTACTTTTCTAAGCAACTGTTTTTAATTAAAAGAAAAACATTTAATTTGTTGCACACACTCAAGTAAATCTTAAAATTTGCCATTTTTATTGAATGTATGAGTGACAACCAACTTTAATCATGAGTCAGAAAAATTGACTTTGATAACTTCAACAATTTATTGGAATGATTGTATTTATTCAAATAAAAATAAAATTTATGCGAAATAAAGTTTGTTGCTAAATTACAATTTTCAATCCTCTTGCTTACTAAATACAATTAAAAGTGAAGGAAATCTAATTATTATTCATGTCTGTAAATCATTAACATATCTTTGTTTCTGTAAACTTTAATTTACATATATTTATATATTGTAATGGATCTGCCTCTTTTCCCCATCATCTGCTTGAGATAACTGTCTTTACATGAGTATGAGCATATATATACATATATACGCATGTAAACAACAACAACAAAAAAGAGAATCATGTTATTATCCATTTTATTAAATGCGATCTTTTATATTATCGCGTTGATTCAGAGTGAAATATCCTATACAAAAATGATTACCTTCAATATCATACAGTATATTTATGGACGTCTCACTAAAGACTCCAAGCGCCAATCTCACCAGTAGATAAGAATTATACTGGAAAATATGAAGTCTATAACACGATGTTATAATGACCCAACCTTCGGCAAGCTTTCTCAGGGTGGGTGGTAAAATTACCAGGATTAGGTCTAATCTATAATATAATTCTTCTTTCTTAAAATTCGATGGTCCTTTCAACTTTATCTTTTTTAACTACTCTTTCACATCTAGAAACTTCCACGAGTGCTACCTCTTATGTTCCCTTTGAAGACAATGACACTGAATAGTCTAATCAAAAAAAAAAAATACTCAAAGGCTAATTCGCTATTTAATATATATTTATTGTACGAATATCTATATGAATAAATAATGCCTAGATTTATTTCATTAACACTCACTAACCTTATTTCATATCACATTTACAATAACCATATTACATTAATAAATTATTTATTTCTCTCTTTTATTTTTTTATACCAACTTATTATTTTCCATACTTCTAGATTTTCTTTACTCTTTTGATAGGTTTTTTTTTTGTTTACAACCCCCCTCCCCCCCACAAACACACTATGACATATATATTAAAACAATTTAGTTATGGGAGGATTGATATGTTTGATGATAACAGCACATGGAATTAATTTAAACTTTTTTATGCAATTGAAAGAGTTCATAATTAGGCCAATGGACAGTTTTTTTTATTACATAGTCTATAAATTTTCTCCCAAGTCTAGAATATAATCAGGTAAGCTTACTAACATGTCATATATATCGAAACAGTATCTGTATTTTCCCCAGGGAAATGGTTGAATTAACCTGATGAATGATAATCTCCGGTTCTTAAATGACGAATCAAGTTTTTGGTGTTTATGTTTCACTTCTGCAAAATTCTATTTATTGTTTTTTTTTTTGTTTTCTTTTGATGAGTGTCATAAGCACAGCAGTCCAGCAGTATTATTTTGTTAAGGTGATTTCTTTAGGCATAATATTTCTTCTCAGTGACCAACAGCAACTATACATTCAGGGGGGAAGGGTTTGGACACTCCCATGTTTAAGTTTCTACCCCAGCCTGACCATATTCTATCAATATATATCATTGATCTAGATTTTTTTTTATATATGCAATGAACAAATTTTTTTTCTCTTTCTTTTCTCCACGACCAAACTTCTAATAATCCGTCAGAAAATTTTTTCTTTTTATTTTAAGAATCACCAACTCCGCCCCTTTTCCCAACTCTTTCTCTTCATTTTTTTTTATTTCCATTAACATTCCATTCACCTTCTTTGGTATGTACCATAAAAAAACTTTTTAAACATTTTTCTTAATTAGTATCCAACATTCCCAGGATTTGCAAAGTCATTTTCTATTGTTCTAATTCGGCTTATTTCTAAATAAAATTTCTTTGCATTTATTTAGCAAAATACTTTTCCTTTTCTATAAATTAACAGGTCTTCCACCTTGGAATTTATAATCCATTCTTTAAATTTTAATATTTTCTTAAAAGTTTATCAAGCAAAATGGTTTCCCCCCCCCCAATCTTGCAAATATTCATATTCCATTAATTTAAATACATACATACACCAACGCAGCAATGTGCATAGACGAGTTTGGCAACAACAAAAAAAGATTAGAGCACACGTATACCCCTAACTGCTCTTTTATAAGCTTTCTTCATTAAAAAAAAAAAATATCCATAATACATTAAAATTATAAAACAATCGTTGATCATAAAGCAACTCGGAAATTTTAGTTAAGGTAGTAATAATATATTCTATAATAATGCCTAAGTATACGACAACGTATTTGTCTCTACTTATTGCAACAGTGTACGATTATACCCCCCTCCCCTGGTTACAATATATATATTATTATAAGTTTATGAAATTAAAAAATGCAAATAAGAATATTTTAATATAGTTTGTTTGCATACATCCTATTATATTTATCATATTATTTTTACAGGTTTTTAGAATTGAACACATCTTTTTTTCATGGTTTATTTTTATATGAATTTTTCAGAAACGTATGTTCCATATGAAAACAGTATTTACGATAGCGATTCCAATTCTTATTGTAGTCATCAGACAGAGTGCAAAATAATTTCTTTTTCACTTCAATATAAATCATTAATTATAGTTAAATAATAAACTAAAACATATACGATCATAGGCAATATGTAGTTATTGATGATGATTGATCACCTCTGGAACTAAAAAAAATACTCTTAGATTGTCATTTATTTACAAAGAATAAAAGAAATAACTGCTTGTAATCAATATTCACAGAGAAAAACAATTTCATAAAAAATTGTGATAATTAAATTTGACTCTCCAGAATAGCTTGAGGATAGTATTAAAGGTTTTAAATGTTTTTGATTAAAAGATTAAATATTTTGTATTTCTTTATAAAAACTTTAGCAGTAAAGCGTGACTTATTCTAATAAATCAAAATTAAGAATGCACCCACCCCCAACCATATTTTTGATCATTATCTTTCTTTTAATAATCTTTATTTTTAACTGTTATGATTTTCTTGTAATAACTAACGAATAGGCATTAAAAATATATTCACTGCTGAAGAATGCTTTATTACATTTCATTTCACTTTAAAATGATTGATGTGTAACTAAAATTTATCAGTTTTCCTCAAATTTTCTTTATTTAAATGATTTGAAAGTAATTGCTATCTAGTGTGTATATAGTATATAGTGCGCTATTTATTAGCAGTAAATTAATAAGTTGCAGGTAGATTCCAATTAACTAGGTTAAGAATGTGTAATCATGTATGATTTATCTCGGATAAATATTGATTCAGCTTTCAACATTAGCTAGCTCATGATAATCATAGATGTCTGCTGTCAAATGTTATTTTTAATGATCTAGCATATTAACTTTTGTTTCCGTTACCAAGATAGTAATATTCTCTTCGGCAACAAAAAATGAGTAAGGAATTATTCTCCTACAGGATTTACATTACACATCATTACTAGCAGAGTCTTATTAATCTAAAATGATTCTTAAAAGTTAATATTAATTAGTTTAAAAAAGGACATTTAAATGAAATATGAAAGTACGGGTTAAATCACATATTTTAAAAAAATTAAAAATAATGAAATATTCTGAACTTACTTACTATGCTAGCTGCTCGACCCCAACACCCACCATACGACCCATAATAGCACCAATAGCTAGGCTGGGAATAAATAATCCTGAGGGAACCTGAAAAATTAATCAATTATTACATCATTAGAGAAATACCTATTATTAAACTAATTAACAATATATTTGTAGAGAAATTTAGAATCTTAGTAATGTGAAAGTATAAAACTCTGACCGTAATGATCAGAATGAGATCTTAATTTTTTTTTGCCAATGACAGTTTAAGTTAAATGGTTTTAATAGCATAAGCATTTTTAATTGAACACACATTCAGAAATTTAATTCGAGAAAGTTGTGAACATTTTGCAGTAATAAATTGTGCTGAATGCAGATGGGTTAAAGAATCAAGAGTATTAATAGTTTGAATCAAAGGCTCTTCAAGTTACAACAACATTAAGTCTGATAGCCAGAGTATACATATTATTTTGGAAAATGTCAGAATGAAAACAAATGAGTTTTAATCTTATGATATTTTTAGTAAATAATTACCATTAAATGTAAATTAACAAATTACTGGTTAAAAATATACTATACACCTGGGTCTCGTTTTATGCGGATTTTTTTAATGCAATTTTGAAGTTATGCGATTCATGTTTCTTCTTAATATCTTTTTATGCGGGCTTTCTTTTATGCGATAAAAAAGTTCATATTTCACTATATTTATTAGATATCAAGAAATTTAAATTATTAATAACTTATTTTGATTTAAAATACTTTTTTTTCTCAAAAATTTAACGTTATATTAGCAGCTAACGTGAATATGGCCTAAAGCTGTATTTAGAATCTTAGCTTCTATGTAAATAACCTATTTATACTTATGAGTAAATAATAATAATAGATTTACTCTTAAGAGTATAAAAATATTGCAATAAATATGCAAAAATTTTAAACTTTTAAAACATATTTTGTTAGATATAACAGAAATTATTCTTTTAGATTTTTAAAATAAATAACGAAGATTTTGTTGATTCTGTAAACTGAAAATAATCTTTCTAATGATAATGTATAATCTTTTTGCTTTGATTGCAATCTCATTTTTTTAAATATAGAAACAAAATGTGAACATTTAAAATTTATTTCAATAGTAAACAAAAAATATCTATCAAATAAAAACAAATTTATTATTTTCTGATAAGTGCTAATTATTTAATCCATGTTGATGTGTGAGACAAAGAAAATCGTCAGAAAATGCTGAAATCTGAGAGTTTGCTGCAATGAACAATCTCTTAAATTCCAACGAGAGCTAAATAGTTATATGTCTGGATATCGCGAGCTTTATAAACAATTAGTAAAATCATCATCTCAAAGTTTAATCACCGATTATATTGTCGACAGAAAATCATTAACACAGCACAAAACTGAAAGTGGCGCTAGTTGTACTTCGTCTTGTGATGAAACTAATTTCTTACCAATTCACAAACGAACCGCATATTGTGAAATAGCGATAATGATTAAAATGTTTATGAAAAAATGTAAAATTAAATACTGTAGTTAATAAAAAAAGTTTGTCTTGTATCAATTTTTTTCAAATATTTGAAAATTTTAATTAGTCATACTTTATTTCCGTATTTTTTTAATGCAAATTTTAAAGTAATTTTTGCTTGTTGCTTTGCTTTTATGCAATTTCTGAAAAAACCTATCCCCGATTTTTCAAGGTAAGTTGAGTATTTTTGTGCGATTTTTTTTAATGCAGGTTTTCTGCGGAACCTATCTCCTGCATAAAAACTCCCAGGGGTATTTAATTATTTATGTTACAATAGCACTACAAATAAACAGTAATCGTATATAATGTATTGTACCAATATTGTAATGGCACATAATAATTTTGTTTAAAAAAAATTATTAAAATAAAAAATCTTTCATCAAAGAAAATGTAAGATTAAAAGTCTAAAGGTTTTATAAGAGAAGTAAAGAGTTTTTTTTCTTATTATTAATTGAAATATAAGTTAAAAGTTTAAAAACATAAATCTCTTTTATTTAAGATAAAGAAAGGAAAAAAAAGTTCATCTCAAAACTAAATAGTGAAGGGATCTCATATTATATATGTGCGTGCGACTGCAAATATAATGTATGCACATTAAATATTAAAAAATAAATGAAAGTTAAAAAATTAAAAAACACTCAGCGATGGCTACTAATTAAATGATTTCCAAAAACATGTAATTAAAAGATTATCAAAGGAATTTCGACAACATATCATATGTATAAATAGTCATTTTTTTATCGGACAGATAGTTGCGTTTGAGATAACAGTTCAGTACAATCTATCAGTGAGTTATATCAGACAGTTTATTATATATCGAGAATCAAGAATGCAGAGTTAAAACCTCAGAAAATATAAGACTTTCTCCAGCCTGAAGTCCGATGAAAACAGCCAACCTACCTGATAAAAGTGATGCCTGCGTAACAACCTGAAGCCACTCAATATCTAATTGTCTTAAAGAAAATGCCTCGGAATAATCAGCATCAAATCTCCACAAGAAAACTTCAAATCTAACCGGTTAGAGATATCTCATTAGAAGCAGCAAACAGCAAGAAGTATCCACGTTCAAAATCCTAGGTAATAACATTTTTCTTATTTCTAAAGTAACCATCGCATTCGTAAAGCCTCAAGAGTCAAGTTTAAGAACTCTATAGCATACATAGATGAACTATTAATATGTGTGTGTTCATGCATTAGTATATAGTGATTTCATTGTATTTTGTATATCAAATATTATTTAATGCTTTCTCATAAGATATTATAGTGTGTGAATTAAAAATGTGCGTGTGTTATATTAATTAAATAAGTTTGATAAAATATTTAAAATTAGTTTAATAAATGTTAATTAAAATAAATTGTCTTTAAACTTAAAGCTTTATTTGTCGGTCAATTCTTTTGCCACTATTTACGTGAAACAATATTTTATTATTGAATTAAAAAAAAAATAGACTGAGCTAGTTAAGGGATTTTTCGAGCGCTGGATTATGGGCCTACTGTCCAAACATGTTAGTTCTGAACTAACCCCGGACGCCAGCTAGTTCAGAACTAACATGTTTGGACAGTAGGCCCATAATCCAGCGCTCGAAAAATCCCTTAACTAGCTCAGTCTATTTTTTTTTAATTCAATAACAAAATATTGTTTCACTTAAATAGTGGCAAAAGAATTGACCGACAAATAAAGCTTTAAGTTTAAAGACAATTTATTTTAATTAACATTTATTAAACTAATTTTAAATATTTTATCAATCTTATTTAATTAATATAACACACGCACATTTTTAATTCACACACTATAATAATATCTTATGAGAAAGCATTAAATAATATTTGAAATACAAAATACAATGATATCACTATATACTAACGCATGAACACACACAACATTTTAAATACCCATATTAATAGTTCGTCTATGTATGTTATTGAGTTCTTAAACTTGACTCTTGCGGCTTTACGAATGCGATGGCTACTTTAGAAATAAGAAAAATGTTATTACCTAGGATTTTGAATGTGGATACTTCTTGCTGTTTGCTGCTTCTAATGAGATATCTCTAACCGGTTAGATTTGAAGTTTTCTTGTGGAGATTTGATGCTTATTACCAGGCATTTTCTTTAAGACAATTAGATATTGAGCGACTTCAGGTTGTTACGCAGGCATCACTTTTATCGGGTAGGTTGGCTGTTTTCATCAGACTTCAGGCTGGAGAAAGTCGTATGTTTTCCGAGGTTTTAACACTGCATTCTTGATTCTGGATATATAATAAACTGTCTGATATAACTCACTGATAGATTGTACTGAAGTGTTATCTCAAATGCAACTAACTGTCCGACAAAAAAATGACTATTTATACATATGACGTGTTGTCATTTTGATATCCTCCAGCTATATATCTGTTGTCGAAATTCCTTTGATAATCTTTTAATTACGTATTTTTGGAGATTGTTTAATTAGTAGCCATGCAAACGTGTTGTTTTATATTTTTAATTAGTAGCCATCGCTGAGTGTTTTTTAATTTTTTAACTTTCATTTATTTTTTAATATTTAATACGCATACATTATATTTACAGTCGCATGCACATATATAATGTGAGATCCCTTCACTATTTAGTTTTGAGATGAACTTTTTTTTTCTTTCTTTAACTTAAATAAAAGAGATTTATGTTTTTAAACTTTTAACTTATATTTCAATTAATAATAATAAGAAAAAAACCCTTTACTTCTTTTATAAAATCTTTAGACTTTTAATCTTACATTTTCTTTGACAAAAGATTTTTTATTTTAATAATTTTTTTTAAACAAAATTATTATGCAAACACAATGTTGGTACATAACATTTTTCACCATCATCTGCGTCTCAGGTATCTCTTCTTTTTTTATTTCCTCCATTTTTTTGAAACAATATATTTTTTTTATTTGACTAAATTTAAATACGAACCATTTATTTATTTTCTTACAAGAAATATACGGCTAACTCCACCCCCTTGTCCTTTTCTCTACCCATTCTTAATGCTTTAGCTCCGCCCAAAATATCTAACTGTCTTTAATTTAACAAAATAATTTATTTTAAGTAGCATAAATGTCAAAATCTCTTTTCATTTAAAGAAAAAAAAGTTTTCGGTCAATTCTTTTTTTTAAAATTAAACCACTTTAGAATGTTCACATGATTTTCTAGGATCTGTGTTTTTCAGCATCGGCACATTTGATTTAAAAGAATTGCCTCTTTAATTTTTCTTTTTCTATGGTATCTTATCATGTAACATTTTTGTTTGGTCTAAATTGAAGTTAAATTTAGTTACAAGACTTTTCACGATTCAAAAAGACTGAAGATGTATTACAGTGATTCAGTTTTCTTCAAACATGAAAAGTCTTGTAATTTAAAATTTAGATCACACAGAAATATTACAAAAAAAAAAATACAGAAAAATTTAAGAAGCAAGTCTTGTAAATCAATTTAAAGAATTTGCAATGTCTCATGGAAAATCATGTGACATCCGTTTCTATTATATATCACTTCAGTTGATAATGACTCAAGTAATCAAAAATACTTCCATATAAATTACATAGGTAATACAAAAAAATTGAAATTCAATTTAAAAAAAAAATAATGTTAACACATTGAGAGACTTTTTAATTTTAAAATGTTTACTTAAAATAAAAATATACAATAATTTAGATATGCTGTGAAAAACAATAATAAAATGTTGACATCTATAATCAAATAATAACTAGACGTAAAATATGATTGTCATTTTATCATGCAAACAAATAAAATACTTAATAAAAACATAAATAATAATATTTGAATACTGAAGTGAAAGGCTGCATCAATAAGAAAAACATAATAAATGTTTGTTAAACCATGGCCCCAAATTATTGGAAATAATTCAAATACTCTAGTGTTACTAATTTTTTGCACAACACAATATTGGCTTGCAAGCACTTGGATGCATTCAAATTAAAATGCAATAGTTTTTTGCATAATATTTTATAGTTAGAAAACAGGATGTAAAAGAAGTCAACAAGCACTTACAATCACCTGATCACCATTTCATAAGCTCACACAAGTTGCTAAAACAGTAATGCGATGTGATGTACTGTGACTTCTCTTTAAACAGAGTCAGGAATCTCTCAGCAACCATGCCCAAAGAAACCTGTTAGCCACTTTATCTTCCCCTTCCATTCCCCATCCTAAGTTTTCCCATAATCTACTCCATCCCATTTCCACAACATAATCTATGTCAACTCCATAGCCTTTATATCTAAATCCCCCTTATCTTTCCCCAAACCCAGCATAAAAACCCACTTTCTGTATAATCACTTTGTTCATAATTATTCTTCAATAACTTCATTATTTGTATCCTTTCTGCTTTCAAGCATTTACATTCAGTCAACAGATGCATAATATTTTCTATGCCTTCCTTACAAAATTTGCAGACTAAATCACCCATATTTTTCCATTTACATGTATATTTTCTTGTTGCTAAAGATCCCATTCAAGCCTTAAACAACAAACTACTTTCCTTGCTATTATCATATATTAACTCGCACCCAATGTTCCGTTTACTTCTATATATATTTAAACTCTTTTTACTCTCCATACTAATTCTCCATCTTTCCAATTCCCTATTCTTTATTAATACATCTATTCTTTTATCTCATTCCTTACCAGTATAACACTCAACAATCCTTCTAACACAATCATCCCACCTTTTGTACAAGTATACTAATATAAATTCTTTTTCCAAATCTTTTGCATACCGCATTACCTTTCTCACCCATCTTGTTGCCTACCCTTTACTTGTAACCCAATTAAACACTATTTTAGCTATTATTTTATTATCCATAAACTGCAACCTACCAAACATTTTCATTTTACTTTTTGCATCTCTCATATAAAAACTTGACCATCCCATTTCTCCTTGAATTGCCTCCTTTGCTGTCCACACCTCTGCATCTAACGCATGTCTCCCTACTTCCCTTTGTACTTTTTCTAAGTAATCTAATACCCCTTTACTAACACATAACACATCATTACCATATGTTACTACTGCAATTCCCTTCCATACAGTAGCAAACTCTCCATACAGTAGTGCCACCCAGTGCAAGCCTTAGTAATCAATAAATGCAAGAAGGTTTGTTGCATTAGATTCTAAGATCTAGGTGCAGTGCTCTCAAATCTAAGGTTCCTCAACGATGAAAGCCACAAGTTAGAAACTAGTCGGGGATATTGGATGAATAGGCACTAAATGAGGATTTTATGCAGAAACTTTACTGCACTGGATGTCACTACTGTATGGAGAGTTTGCTATTGTTTTCACTTACAACATATATAGTGTTGATTGACTGCAGATTAGTAAGTTTCAAAATTAAATGATAGTGGTATAAAATAATAGATCCTATCCCAAATATACTGGCAAGATATTTAATGTTTGTTCTTCAGAAGCACTGCTTTAACATTTATTAACCATTAGATTGACAATTGGGTTCTATTACTGAAAGTAATAAAATTTATTTTAAAAGAGATATATTACAAGTAAATCTATTCCTGGATTCACTAAAAAAACAAATTCTGCTTGTTTCTGTATGAGGGTATCATTAGTAATTGTGGCACTCTCTGTTTGACTGCATATCAAAATGAATATGAAATTTCATAAGCAATGTAAGAATTTAAAGACAAAAATGTCAACAACTTCTTCAAGAGGATCTTTATGCTCTTGATATGATTTTTATAATTCCACTAATTGATCTGCTAATAACTCTTTCATTTTCTCAACTTTTTGTTATGTTTTTCCACCCCAGTCTCAACAAAAACAGATTTCCCTGCTTTCTTATTTCTTTCATAATTTTTCAGTTAAAAAAAAAATTGAAAGGCTTTATTGTTCAGGAAATTGCAAAAGGTTCAAGTGGCGGAAATGCCAGAACTGGAATCGATCTGAGCACTTTATACTCCAGAGTAAAACACTCTATTACTGTGCTAAATTACATATGGCTTTTTCAGTTAGCAAAGACTTGGGT
This sequence comes from Epiperipatus broadwayi, assembly GCA_028023455.1. Taxonomy (NCBI): domain Eukaryota; kingdom Metazoa; phylum Onychophora; class Udeonychophora; order Euonychophora; family Peripatidae; genus Epiperipatus; species Epiperipatus broadwayi. Next base: position 1,488,399 of record JAQFVV010012582.1, read on the forward strand.
TAAATGAGTGTCCAGCTTTTGATTCTTTAGCTAAATCCTATTTTTCATCTTCTAAATTTAAGACTGATTGATGGAATAAAACTGCAAAGGAAATAATTTTATTTACTATTCATAATAACTGTAGATTTTTTTTGATGCGATAAAAGTAAAAGGTGGATGAATTAATAATATTATAATCCTATTAAATAAGTGAATGGTATTCTTTTATAATGATGTGATGATGCTTTGAGTAAATGATAACTATTTTCTGGAATATTATCAACACGACTGGTTACTTCACCTGCAAATTATTCAACAATGTTGACAGAAATTGCCAATAATACTATCATCACTATGATCATATCACCAGAAAACTGTTCTCATCTATCTTGTTATTCATAACTTCTAACTGTAAACAGTTTCATCACCATAATCACATCAATGCAAAACTGGTCAATTTGGCAATCATTTTCAAAAGTGATCACTACCACCATGGTTCCACAACTACCACTTGGTTATATCAAATTAGAAAGCTATTTTCATAGTCATCTAATGCAATATTGCTGTGATTATATTATTGGTATCCATTATTGTATCTTGAAAAGACTTGTGACATATTACTATGCCCATAATTTAAGATTCAAATCTGGTTAAGCTCAGAATTTTTTTTGAAATGGATTTGGGAAAAATATTTTTTCCAATTAGTCAGGCCATTCTCAACCTAGATAGGTACCCAATTATTAATCAATAAATGGACATTTAGCTATATTTTTAGCTGCAAATGAAGAGTAACCTGGATGGGTCAGACAACTACTGACCATAAAAATAAAAAAAAAAAAGTCATCCAAAACAGATGCTGCACATGGTGAAGGTACTTTATCTAAAAAAACAGAGCAAAGCTTGCTTTTTATTTGTCAAGCAATCATTATCACTATGGTTGTATGCACATGAAATCCTTAGCTACTTCAATGCAATGATATTCTCACCATAGTTAACCAACTTTTATCTAGATAATCATTCCATGTAAAAGTACTGTCATCATGCTAATTACATCATCATTAAGTTTCTCAGTATCCATCACCTTTAATAAAAAAATCATTACCATGAGTCACCATCTTTAGCTGACACTCGTGGTTATTCCCAAAATAAAATAAATAAATATAAGGATAGAAAAACTAAAAATAAAAAGTTTAAAGGGAGTTTTGTGATAATTGTGCAAATCATTTTTTTGGCAGCGAACTTTATTTTTTGAACGATTTCAAAGCCATGCTTTGCATTCCATCTTCAATCATATCTTTACAGTAAAGGAACCACCTTCTTTAGAGTATTTTTAAGAAAATTGTTCCTACCACAAAAATCGTACTCAAATTCATCATAAAATATTTTTATCTTCATTTCATATGTCAAGATGTACTTTTATAATAGTATATTAGATAATATTATATCCATCAATGTGAAAAATATATCAAATTGATATGACCTTGTCATCATATTTTTAGTATCTTACTGAGCTTCCTTAAATGAAACTTTTTTAGTGCTTTACATTATATCGATAAAATATCCATGCCTCAATTTCGTAGAATAACAAACCTATGCGCCATCAGTTTATTTCAGTAGTTATATCACTATGATAAAATACTGTTTTTAATTTGTTAAATGTAGCAGCCATAGATTAGAGATCATATCGCTCTTTGTTATCTGTGTCTTCCTTTGTCATATCAAATTACCCCCTTAGCTAAAAGTGTCTAAATTTATTCTTTCACTACTTTCTATTAAATAATTTGTCTTATTTGAACACTAATTATTAAATCAGTCATTATAGATTACATACAAAACATAATATTCTGTAGCCTTCCACTTGAATTGGAAAGTGGCACAATTATCATCATACTATAATTTTACAAGCCAAGATGACATTTTTATTTAGTTGCCTGTCAACAAACCATATCCATAAGTGCTTCTTCATGGCCTAAAATTACCAGGAGTTTCTAATAATGCTTTGTCTATGACTGACACCAATCTACTTAATAAAATCCTTGAAACTATCTTTGCTATAGAGGACAACAGTGGTATTGCACAATTTTTACAGCAGTCTTACCTATTTCTTTATTTTTGAAAATTAAAACAATAGAAGCATCTTTAAAGTCAGGTGCTCTGAAGGATTCCAACAGCTTTGAATCTAACATATCATCATCATATTTTTAAAAATTCTTGAGATATTATCAGAACTGTTTTAACTTCATTAAAGTTGATATTTTGTCCATATCTAAATGAGAAAATAGGATGAATGAATCATTATCATTCAGAAGACAATCAAAGAATTCATCCACCAAGTACCACATGTGAATTTCTGGTTTCATGCATGGATCATGATCCAGATCTACCACTTCTGGTGGTCAAACTTTTTATGAACTCCCAAAAATAAACTGTTAGATTATTATTATAGAATTATGATATCATTTTTCCAATCTATATGATACATAAGATCTAAAGTGAGCACAATCAGTAACTGGATTATGTGTCCTTCATAGTATTTTAATTATTTATTCATATTGTCAGTTGTTGAAGTTTTGCTTTTGAATCTCTATATTACTTAATAAGTTCCATATTCTGACAAACAGAAAATGCTATATTCTTTTTAATCAGGCCACTAATAATAGAATCATTGTCAGAATTTTGTTTAGAAAACCCATGTAGATGTGTTTGCAACACCCTCTTGAAAGGAATCTCACACTCAGCCATATGAATATTAAGCTATTCAGAAATTTTTTTAATTACCACGTATAATTCTTAACATTATAGACTTATTTGTCTGGCACTTACCTTGCTTCCAATGGTCAAAGTTGTCATAACTAATTTAAAAGCAAGTGCAATAGCTAATTCCCACATGGCAGTAGTCACTCCGGTACCTGCTTCTGCTTTTTTGATTGGATCGTTTACATTGGTAAAATTTCTTTTGTAATCACTAAAAACATACACAAATAAAAAACAGCAATTATTATCATCATCTGAAAAACGTGTTTCACTGAGTTCTATTTAAAAAAGACTCTAAATTGGAAAACAAGTTTTCATAGATATATATTGTAAGAAAACTATAAATGATATACGCGAGTCCCAATGAAAAGGTGACTAGTTCTCCCAACAAACTGTCTGAAGCGCCATCTCTAAATCAATGCATGTGTTACATAGTGATAGTTCAGATATTTACCATAAAAATTTTAAGCATTACTATGTCCGGATCATTTATCATAAAATGTGGCAACGTGTTTCATACATAGGTAGATTATCTTCAATATTCTCCCTGCTATCATGAAATCCTGCAAATTATAGGGAAACATTCTCATGACTTCACTGTCATACACAATTTGAATTATTTCAAAATTTTCAGTAGCAGTTAACAAAATTTAATGTTAGTATATTGTTCAATTGATGAATAAAATAACAAATGAAGAAGTTTTAAAAATAGTAAATGACAAAATGAGATTGGACATATATTAAGAAGAAAGTATAGTTTAATGAAAGTATTTTGGAGGGAATGATGAGTGGAAACAAGAAGAAAGATGAAAAAGATTGACATTGTTGGAAGATACAAGATTGGAAGATTTTTGTGGAATTGAAGAGTCGGGCAATGAAGCAAATGGAGTGAAAAAATGGGTGAATTGATGATGTAACTAGTCTCTGGACCTGTCCATGGGATAGAATACAATTGATGATGATATTTTTCCATTATGGGCTAAGAATCACATTTCATGTTCTAACGCATGATCCAGACATAGTAGCATTTATTATGTTCTAATAGAGATAGTATTATAGGTAGCTTGGAGAGGAAACCAGTCAACAACCATCTTCTTACTGAACTACACTGTATATATTTGTCAATATCAACATAAGATGTAGGGAACTAAATTATGTACTGGTAGACAATAATTGATGTAAAGAAATTAGATCTATCGCTCACCAGTAGTTGGCCTGCAAATTTTATATTATGATTGATGCCTACTTATAAAAATAACTAATAAATATAAATGCAGGGTAGAATAATTATAAAAATAATTACTCTAATTATATTTTATTCCTAGGGAAAAGAATCGACTGATTTAATAAATAATACACAGAATAATAATAAATATTTCTACATATTGTAATGGTAAGAAAAGTAGAGCTGCTTTAACCTAACCTAGAGATGCAGATAGAAGAGGTTCGAACCTCATCTACTCCTCTAGATTGCTACTAAGCGACTTACTCCTCGAACCTCACTAGAATTTAATCTTAATGTATGCCCGGTGGTCAGGGAGAGAAGAGACCACGAAAAGGAATTTTTACATATATAATGATCAGATGTACATACGTATGTCACAAAAGAAAAACAATACTAAGTGGTTTTATTTATATTGAATGAAAGATAACAGAAATTTTTATTACTGACATTAAAAGAATTCACACAATGCTTTATTAATAGTGTCGAGGCTATTTTCACTGCAACGGATAGACATATATGAAAGATCCATTGATCGTAATGATAAGAACAGACAAAATTTTACGTTATAATTTCTTCTTTAAAAAATTCCAGCAAATGGAAGTGTTAAGAAAAAGAAATCAAGAGAGAGAGACATGATTCATTAACTCTGTGGTTGGAGAACATAGAAATAAATAGGTGGTCAAACTCAACTAAACACTTTGGACAGATTTAAATCACAGCCCTACTTATGATTTAAGAAGAATGATAAAGTGACCCCAGCAGGAATTTCCAGCCATAATTGAAACATTTCTATGAGATTTTGAGAAAGATTTCTTAATAAATATAAATATACAAGACCATGCACAAAGGCGAGAGCATATAGTGGGCTGTGAGGCTCGAGACATAACAGTTACCAAGAGGTTAACACAAGACCAGATAGCTCTCCGTCTCTAAACTAGGTTAGAGAGAAAAGTGGAACCTGTTCGCTAAACGCGTGACCCGGATTCAGGATCGGAGTTTTTGTTGCTTATATCCAGTTACGTACATTGAAAGGACTGAGATCGACATGAGATCCAGAACAATTTATTTGTTTTTCAGAAGGTCCGAATGTAGGTATGTTAACCTAAGCAAACTTGGCAGCTGAGCGGCCCAGTAGATCACCTGAGGCACGATGCCATATAAATACGGTCAACGACCTTTAAATTTAAAAAGAAACCCTCTGCAAAATATAAATATATTAGGAAAGCTCAACTATCACTGAAAATCCGCAGAAAAATAGTAACTTTACCTTTATAAAATTTGAATTACTAAAACAAAACAAGTGGGCGGATATTTTATTGGTTTAGTTCAAGTTTAACCGACCAACACTGAGCCAATGCTATTTAATAATTTTTAATACATATTGTCAAAATGTACTCTCTCTTATTACTAAAATATAAATGCAAACGTCTTATTTCACGCTCTTCAAAATATAACCTTAAATCAGCAACCCTTCATTGACTAAAATATAATGGCATTTGATAAGGATCTTTCTTTTATATATATATATATAAACTAAGTTAAAGTTTGGAAAGTTTTATAATAGAATATTTAGCAATTTAAATCTTGATTTTAAAATAGAGTTTTGCACTTTCTATGATTTGCTTCCTTTTCTTTCTAAATAAATATTTATATAAAATAAATAACTTAATTATGGGAGTATAATGGCGGAAAGTTAAACGAAGCATTTTTCAATTAAATTAATAAGAATTATCGCCACCATTATATGTAATAACCCTACCACCCATTAAAGTATTTAAAAAAAAAAAAGAAAGCAATTAATGAAATATAATTTCACAAGACTCGAATACATAGATTAAAAAAATATATATATATAGAAAAGCATAAATATAGATTGAATTTGCAAATTACAAAGATATTTTAATAATTTATGGGAACGTTACTGGTAACTAGATGGGTAGGTCAAAATGAGTTCATTTGATGTTTCCTGCAGGTCTTCTCGGTTCTTCAAATTTGTTTTTCCATGTTTTTGAGGGCATATTTTCACTGATACAGGGCAGATACTTTAGTTCTCTGGTTGGCTTACATGATTACGACTCCGGCCTCAGGAACAGCTCAGGAGAGCGAAGGCAAAGAAGTTACCCCTGCATTTTTGCAGAGCAACACATTTCTGGATTTTTTTATTTATATGCTGAAAGAATAGAGTGCAGCTTGAAGTAAGTACAGCAAGCAAGAGTTCGCTATATTGTCCAATCTTTCAGCAAAATTTCTTCCAACAAAATTCTTAAGATTTCTCTCTGACCTTCAGCACAGGTTACCCGCAAGCATAAGACCAAGAACAAAAGAAAAGTTCTTTATTTATACCCTTTTTTCCATTATGTTTTTAATCTGCTAATTAGTGGCGAATCATGCCCGTTGTTTCAAATTTTCCCTGTTATCTATTATTTTATCTAATTCAGAAAATGTTTTATTAATTAATTCCTTTTCTTAATGGATTCTATTTAATTAAGAAAATTTTTATCTTATCGAATTCTACCAAATATATTTTAAAAATAGTTGCAAATATAATTTTAACTTTCTATATATTATTTTATTAAATCTTTTCTCTTTAACACAATTCCTTCTTTAATTTAGGCAACTATTTGAGAAAACGATAAATTTAGTTTGAAAAGGAAACATACATTCACTGTGGTTGGACTTAGGGTCTTAGCCAGCATATATATATTTATATATATATGCACAGCTTCAATATAGAATATACTAGTCCATTTTCTGTTTAATTTCTTCCGCAGAAAATGTTTCCTTCTGAAATACTTCAACAACATGTCTGATTGTAACTCTCCAATGTATTCTATTCTCTGGTATATCTTCCCAGTTGAAACAAATGACATTGCATTTCTTTGGAATGGGTTTCAAGTAATCTTTATAACATAGATAGCGTCTAACTCTCCAAAGAAATTCATGCTCAAGTTCACCGTAAAAGTTTTGCATTTGTTCATTCGTTTTACATATCCAATCTAAGAAAGGTGTGGTTTTACAATAATGGACTATACTATCACACACAAAAAGTTGAAGAGCATGTATTGATTGGTTTTAAAATTTATTGTATTTTTACAATTTTACACAGCATCCTTTAATAAAACTTTTCTAATACCTTTTCATTCTACTGATAGAATGTCAAATCTCACTTCCATACAATAAATTCGTAAAATAACTCACTTTCAGTTAACTTAGTTGCAATAGATATTTCCCTGTGATGAAATATTCTACCTTTTAACTTGTTAAAAGCAGCAGCACATTGGAATCTGTGTTGGATCTCAACATCTAAATCTGCTTTTGAACTGGTTTGATAATCATTTCAGCTAAAAGTTGCTGAGTGTTTTTCTTGTCATTGGCTGATAAACATTAATTAATAAACCTAATTCTTTATATGTTGTTACATTCAAAACATTAAATAAACTGGAAAAAATAGCAGAATCACCAGCATATTGTAAATTGAGAGTTCAGGAAGTTCTTGTTTTCACTTTTAATTGATTCAAATTCCATCATCAAATCTGTATTGTATCTTGATACCTGTTTAAAAGCTACCTATAAACAATTCCAAACACTACTATCATTAAAAATAATGTTGAAACAAGTACACTTTCCTTGTTTAGTTCCAGTTTTCATTTCAAATGCCTCAGATTTTGGAAGACCAACTGTAAACAATGCCTCCTAAACCTATCCGATTAACTGAATCAAATGCTTGACCAATTGAATAAAATATATAAATCACTCTTTGTTTGTGATACTTCTCTTGCATTTGCCTGGTTATAAAAATGATATCTATAGAGCTTCTTGATTTTCTAAAAGATGACTTCAAGTCTCTGATTACCATTCATTTATGATTGAAAGCAACCTATTCAATAAAATTATTGAAAGCATCTTTGTAGTAGTGGGTAACGATATTCTATGATAATTACTGTAATCTTATCTACTCTCTTTGTTTTAAAAATGAGGACACTAAAATCTTCCTTAACATAGGATGAACAAACTTCAAAGGTCTGTATATTCTTAAAAATTCCAATATTGTTGAAGCTAACATATCACTGTGATCTTTTTAAAACTTCTCCAGATATTTCATCAGAACCTGCAGCCTTTACATTTTAACATTGCAAAGAGTTGATTTAATTTTATTAAGCTGCATATCTTTATCCAAATTTAAATAAATACATCATTAAAAGTCACAATCTCAATTCTTGTAGCATTCATTATTCAAAAGTTAATCAAAATGCTCTGTCCATCTGTCCACAATATCATTGTCATCAAATAAGAAATGCCATTTCAGGTTTTAATAGGATTATGATGCCTTTTCATGTCCATATGTTGTTTTCAATGCACCAAAAAAAAAAAAAAAAGATCTAGAAATGACAATATCAGCAAATGTCTTTATCTTCTTTGCTGTTTTAATCGAAATAAGACAATCAATAAATAATGTAGACACAAGCATAAAAATGTTACATTTCCTGGTTGCTGAATTGCATAAATGATAGAGGATCAAACCACAGTCATCAGCAATACATTCGAGAGATTGGATTAAAAAATAAAGAACTAAGATGAATTTAACAATAAATATTCAATGGATAAAAATACATACAAACCAACTATTTTCAAAATGAATTCATAAACAGACAAATTTATTAAAAATGGTTTTCTAGAAACAGACTATCCTCCATTTAGTAATTTTGAAAATATTAGCTTAATTCTTAAAATATATCATTAATAATATATATATAATATTTTATAATAAATGTTTTTATTTAAAAACTGTGGCCTAAAAAGCCAGAAAATAATTGTTTCTTCAACTCCAATTGAGGTTTTATATTTAACTTGAAATAAAAGGTGTCTAGAATTTAAGTACTTCAATCCCTTGTAATGATTGAATTACTAAATTTCTACATAACCATGATTTTATTTCAAGTTAAATATAAAAACCCCAGTTGTATTGAAAAAACAATTATTTTTCAGCTTTTTAATTCACAGTATATAAAAGTGTTTTATTATAAAATATTTTATATATATTATTTTAGAGTTGATAGCATTCAGATGTTTTTTGAAATTATGCCTCACATTGACATCTGCTTAATATTGGAAAGTAAAATCATGCGTATTAAAAATGACTTCTTACAATCAATATTTGTTTTATTTCAATTTTAAATGATTGTTAAAACACATTTTAGTCTAAGTTCTTTTTTTTTTAAGGAAAAAAAAAGCCCTCTCATGCATATCAATGAAAACTTACTGAACTAATATCAATGCATTTGAAATATGCTCCACTAACTCCTCTACAATGAAGAAACTGGGGAGGGGGGGGATCTATCAATTTCTAATGTATGTATAAAATCCGAAGCAAATCCATTTGATAGAAATATGTTAAATCTTTATTTCAAAATTTATCCAAATAAACAAATAAATCAACCAATCAATACACAGGGATTCTAACTTATTCTGTAATGTCATCTTGAATGAAATATATTTTTCACAAGGTATAAAACATATTTGATTAATAAATAACAATAACTTAAATATTAGTAATGTAATTTTAGATACACAATTAAAAATAACAATTATAAAATAGCTGTTAATACGGCAAATAAATCTCTTTTCTTACGTAGATTTTGAATAAAAATGAATTCATTTGTATATACATTTAACAATACTTCAATTTCAGATTATTTTCTTATACAAATTTTTTCTTGCACTGCAAATCTACTGGTTGTCTATTATAACTTAAAATTGATTGACAGGATTCTTTGTAACTTAAACTTATTCAGATAGTTTATAGTTCAAAAGGAGAGGGCAAATTTAATAGAACTTATAACTTCCAATTAACTTTAAAATATTTAAATAAATTTTTACAAACTTTTCTAACATCTGAAGTTTGTATTTTATATTGGGTAGTAAGTGAGTTTTCCTAAATTCAAAATACCTAACAATAAAACTTCAGATAATCGAATCAATTTACAGAACTTCCTTAACAATAATGAACATGGACACTACACATCTATAATCAGTTAATAAGAGATGCTATTCTGGATCGGATACATACACGTGGATTTAAATTTAATCTGGATTTCCAATGTGTAAAAAAAAATATATATATATAAAATGGACAATGCATTACGTGAACAATTAAAAACAAATTTAGGCATACTATTTACAAAGCTGACTACTTTAAACTTTCACTGATGGTAACTAGATATACTTCCTTATCTACAAATAGTCCTCAGCCTAATCTTTGGTTGACAAATGGTTGTCTTATATACAATCAATAGAAAGCAACAAACATTAGTAAATATAAATTTGAGTCAATGATCTGCTTCCTATCCAGAATATGCAGATATGGCTAAGATTGACACCACACATTGTGATCCCAATTAGATCAAATACAACTACATTTAAATATGTAAAGTCTTTCCATCAGGAATTATTATTTTTTGAACATGTGTAAGTGATTTTTCTGATTATAAATTTCAATTGTTAAATTCAGGGCATTCACCTCTTTGCCTGAACTAAGATTAAGTGCTACTCCATAACTTAAGTCTGGTGTTCAGCACATAATAATTTCTTTTCCTTCTATAGTATATTTTTAATATAAATTTACTACGTTGCCATCAATTTCAGGGACATCCTTTTCTAGAAAAAGCTGCTTGGCATTATAACCTACTGCCCACTGATTACTTAAATTTACAATGAGGTAGTATCATAGATGAGTAATAATCACTTAATGTAAGACATGATAACAGAGCAGAGTATATCTTAACAATTATATTTAGCCATTTGATAACATAAATAGGTTGGAATTCAATATTTGGCTTTTTTTAAAAATAAAATCCACTGAGTTTCCCCAAAAAGAACAAGCAGTATTCCTGAATGAGTCAATTAGCCAATTGTCTTCCAACAATTTTTCATATTGTCTCTCATATAAATAATTTACCTATAATACAGTAATACCATTCTTTAAACTTGTGCAATTATTAGGTCACATAAATATTACACAATAAAGTGAATAGGTTATTAGATAATGAAAAGTCTAATTAAAGCCAAAAATAATCACATGACCCCAGTTTACACAATACTTTTTAAAAACTATTTGTTCTACATCAGTTTTGTCATCTACTAGAAAATTAAGTTATCAAGAGATAGTAGTTAGTAGTCTTTCTTCTGAGCAGAAGATTTAATGAATTATGTAATAAATTTTTAGAATATTGATTAAAGAATAAACCGATTTAATTTAAAAAGAAAAAAATGAATTAATTATAAAATGTTTAAATACAAGTATAGTATATATACTGAAGCTAGATGTAATTAAATGATCTAAAGCATACAAGGTTCAGAATGACTTATGGTCAACATGGGTATGACATCAAAATTGGTAAACAAGGGCTTTGAACATGCTATCATCAGATTTTCAATTATATGGATGGCTGAAGAGTTGGAGAAGATTGAAGCTTGTCCATTAAAATTTGAAGATTTGCTAGCTTAAAACAGGGCATTGATTATATATATATGTGTGGGAGATGATAAACTGGACCAACTTAAGTTCTGGTTCAGCACAAAATATGCATATTGGAGATCATTTGTCTTTTTCACATGTATGTGGTTGTGTGCATAGCATGAAATGGATGGCTGAAGGGAGCTTGAAAGTCTGGGTTCAAAGGCCCTCTAATTAATTATAGAATGGAATTTAAGCAGTGGGATAAATTTATATATTTTATGTTAAAGCTTACTGAAATGTAATTTTATAAAGAATATTAGATATATTTCAAAATTTTTATTTAACAGCAGTATTTTAATGTTGACATTCTTTTGGGCAAGCATATATTTATATGGTATTTTACTAAAGTAGCTCTATTCATGTTAGGCAGATACTTAAAGAGTTGTTATCACTTCTTAATTTGCAAGATGTAGACCATGAAAATAATTTGAAATGGATAAACATTTTGCATTAATTCAAACTTGATTGAATTAAGATATTCTATGGATTGAAGTATAAATGCTAACATTATTTACATACTGCAGAGTCAGTACTTAATTTAAATTCATAAAAATGATTTTATATAGATAAAAAAAAATGCATTGGATTTATTGCTTGGGAGTTCATAAAGAATTCGAGTGCCAGAATCGATCTTGGACCTTCCGATTATAGGATCTACTCTGGCACTCCAACTTCTTATGAACTCTTAAGCAATCAATCCATTAGCATATATTTTATACAGATAATCCAAATGGAAAATTATTTTTCACATGGGCAGATTTACATAATATGTTGCAGAACTATAACATTCAATGTTTTTTAAAAATCAAAGAAAAAAATATCACCACACAGGGAAAACTTAACAATAAAAAAACTCAATATCATATAAAATTTTTTTGATGAGTTCCATATTGCTAATTTTTTATAATTTTACGTTAAATTTTCTAAAGCTGAATAAAGAAACTTAGCTATTTGTAAATCTACAATAATTAAAAATATTGCCTATTCACAGAACAAATAAGTCTGAATATGCTACAAAGGTAATTCATAAGCTAGACCCACAAAAGATCATTTAAATGAATTTGAAAGCAGCGCCACCTTTTGTTATATCAATGCCAATCTATTCTGACAGATAAGAGATTGGCATTGATATTTGCAAATTCATTTATTTAAGTAATTCTTTGAAAATCTATCTTGTGAATTATTTTAGTAACATATTCAGACTTATTTGTTCCATGAATAGGTTAATATTGTCAGAGTTATATATTTGATAAATCGTAAAATTATTTACGTACTCATTAAAAATCATTAGGATATATGTATATTACATATAAATAAAGTCTTTAAATTTTATGTTAAACCGTGTATTATTTCCTTTATTATATTCCTGACATTTCGATGAAGTATCATTTATTATTGTCAAAGTTAAGGTCTTAATAAAAAAACGTTAGATCTTAAGTAATAATGAGATTGAGCGTAAAATAACGAACAATCATTCTTATATATATATTTGATGGCTGATTATTCAGAATAGATGGATCAACAAAATTTTTATGTCCTTCAGTTTTACAATTAATTGATTTCAAGTTGATTTTAGAAGAAAAAGATGTAATAAGTGATCTCCACAAGACTGGAATACATTGTGATTCATCAGATTTATTTAAACTATCCAGTCATTTTAATATTTCAACAGATTCTCATTTCTCAAATCATACTTTTCTAAATTGACAAGTATTCTAGCATTATCAAAATCAGGTGTGTGACCAATTTCTAAAAAATGTGAAGTAAAAGTTGATGTATTCCACATTTGATTGAAGGCATTTTTATGCTCCCTAATTCTGATGTTGATTTATCTATTGCATTGATCTACTTAGCTTCTTAAGCAAACAGAGAATTTCATAGACACCCAAAGTACTTGATCTTATGGAAAAAATCACTAATTTTTTTGTTAGTAGAAAAGGTAGTTGTCTTGATATTGAAAATAGATAATCTTCTACTGATCTTATCAAAGATTCTTTTAATGGATTGTGCAGTTAATGGGCTAATCTCATCAATATTTATAAAGGAATTGGGAAATATTGTAATTAAAAAAGAATAATTAGTCAAGAAATAATATATTATTCTAGATATGTTGATATTTTAATTATTGGTAATAAAAAAGCAATGAATAATATTTATAATGAGTTTAATAATAATATACAAAAAATTAAATTTACAAAAGTAGAATTTGAAGATAAGATTAAATATTTAGATATAGAAATTAATATAGATAAAGATAATAAAATTAAGTTAAAACATTTTATTAAAGAACATAAATTAAGAAAAATTATTCGTGTAGATTCACGACAAGCATGGATGCAAAAATTGGCAGTTATTAAAAATTTTAAATATAGGAATGATAAATATAATATAGATAAAAGTGTAGCTCAGTTACAAAAGAATCAATTTATTAAATTATATAAAGATTATGGATATAATCCTAAAACTATTATAAATATATTTTTTAATTCTAAAATATCTGTAGTAGATGAGAAAATTTCTGAGGTAAATAATGGTATTGATAATGGTAATAATGAATCAAATAAGAAATGGATTAGATTTTTATATTGTCCTAAGATATATAATACATTAAGATATAACAAAAATTATATTGAGAAGAATATAAATCTTGGCTGGACAAACAGTAAAAATCTTGATCTATTAATAGGTAATTATAGGTTAAGAGATTATATATGGTACAAAAAAGGAATTGTATATAAAATTACATGTGGAATTTGTAAAATGGTTTACTTTGGTCATTCTGGCAAACAATTAGAGGTAAGAGACAAAGAACATAATAATGCAATTAATAGAAGAGATGATAAATCTGTATTATAGATTCATTACTTAAAATATGGGCATAGAATAGATGCTACAAAAGTATTAAATATTTAAATTACATCAAAGATCCAAAAAGAAGACAAATATATGAAACATATTATATTAAAAATGATTTAAATAATTGTATGACAAGACTTCTATAAATTTTGGTTAATTAAAAATGAATGGAAAATTATATAAATTAACATATATATAATTGTAAAAAAGAAAAAAATGCATGTAATTTATTTTATTTATTATATTGTAATTACTGAATTTATACAAGTGGGTTTTGATTTATTTTAATGATTTATATTGGTATATTGTTTGTTTTAATTTCATTACTGAACATTAGATAGTTTTATGTCTGAAATAGTTTGTTAATGTAATAGATTATTAAAATTTGAAAAGGACACCAAATCAGGTGCTGAAAAAGGCTTTTAATATATAAAAAATTTTGATATTTATATAGCTATTGTAAAGTATTTATTATTTTCTGATTATTATTTTAATATAAAGTAAAGCAACTCTATAACTAGTCAAGATGTCAATTTTACCGTTTTTTCTTCTTAGAATCAGTGCTACGTAAAGTTTTATATATGATTTTATGGTAAACACTAGACAGTAGAATGTTTTTAATTAATTCTATTTCTTGAGCAAGATGATCTTTATCAGACAAACTATATGCTCTCATCAAAAGATTTTTTGCCACAAAAAATATATGAGTAAGATGATGACGAGAATTAAAATTAAGATATCCGTTTGTATGGATGGATTTTCTATAAAAAGATATTGATAAAGATTCAATGGATTTGTAGCAATTAAACCATTTAGAAAAAAAAAAAAAAAGTTTTGTTATTTTCAACTTCCATGGTAAACTTAATATTAGGATGCTGTCCATTAAAGAAAACGAAAAGAAATTCAAGACATCAATAACAAATGTATCATTCACATATCTGAGCCAAATAGGTAAGGTCTCTGAATTTAATACTTGATTTTCCAAATTATTCATAAAGAGATCAGCAATTACAGGTGATACTAGAGAGTTCTTTAATTTGTTTATGATTTTGAAAGGCATGAATAAAAAATGTATTCTGAAGGCAATGTTTTGCTAATGGAATAATTAAATCAGGCAAATTATTGTATTGAGCTATTATTATAAAGCTTCTTCAGCAGGAATATTGCTAACCATCGAGGAAACATCAAAACTGACCAATAAATCATTTTTAGCTAGCTTTAAGCTCTTAGTAATAAAAATAAAATGAGACCCCCTATTTTATTGCTTTCTTCTAAAATCAACTTGAAATTAATTAATCATAAAACTGAGGGAAATAAAGTTTTTGTTAATCCACCTACTCTGAATAATCAGCTATCAGATATATATAAAAATGATTGTTCTTTACTTCAAGTTAAATCCCAAAACAGCTCTTCATTAAGAACTTAACCTTGACAATGGTGAATATTTTGTCAAGATGTTAGGGATTTAGTTAACAAAATAATACACGGATTAACACAAAAAAGACTTTATTTACATCATATAATTGTGAAAATATTAAACGTAATGTATTGCATATGTATATATTTATCTAAATATATTTACATTTATATATTTGAATTATTGGGTATAATCAAAACGTTAGGAATATTTCCAAATGCTTTCTTTTGTTCATCTAAATTCATTTTTGGTTGCACAATTACTTTTAGTAGACTAGTAAAATTTTATTTATGGAAAAAAATTTCCCCCAAATTTTTATTTTTATCACATAACGTACTTAAACAAACATAAAGAACATTATTGTACAGCATTTACAAATGTCAGAGACATTTAATGAATTATTTTCAAAGAGAATTTTAAAAATTAAAATCTGATGCTGATACAAGTAAACACAACAACAATTCTTAAATAAGGAAGTGTTTAGAAAATATGTAAATTATAAAGAAAGTAAACTACTATTAAAATAAGAACTAACCATAATTTGGACACAATAGATGGTCCACACTGCTGGAATAAATCAGAAATCAGTTCACTGGAATTTTGTCTTAAAACAAAACAAAAGAACGCATTAAAATATATTACCAATAAATAAAACATCTACAAAAAAAGTTGAATTTATTAAGACAATTATAATAACAAAAATATTCATAAGAATAAATACAGGAACGTAGTACAATATTATTGGTACTTAAAGTCTGGCAACAATATTTGATTCTTTCGTCTATGCAATCACAAGTTGTGATAATCTTAACTTTGATAAAACACCAGTCTATTAAACATCATGATATGTTATTGTATCCATTTTTTCTTCATTAAACAATGCATCGTAAATATGCTACATATTTCATTTAAACTGCTAATAACAAAAATGATAATCATTGTTTTACAGTATTTTAAATCCCCATTTATACATAATTAGTTTTGTTTTTGAGATTCATTTTAAAAAAAGGTAATCATCTGAAATCCGGGCACGGCCGCTTGGGGCGTTGATGCTCTACAAAAAGCAATCAAATATAACATTACCGGTCCGCGCAACTTTTTTTTTTTATAGAACATGTTTTTTTTTTTTTTTTGATTAAACAAATTTTTTATTTCATTTACAACATGATTTCTTTTTTATTAAACAAATTTTTATATTCATTTTCGTTGTTTTTTTTTAACCTGATATTTTTCTTTATCCAACAAATTTTGGTAATTTAATTTTTTGAATTTTAAAATTTTGGACTGTTTCATGATGAAAAAACTTGTTTGAACCCCGCTGAAAAAATATAATGGGATAATTATTTGGGACTTGTTTTGACTTTGTTCTACCTTTTTTTTTTTTGGTTGAATAAATTGTTTTTCTTCTTCTTATTAAATCAAAACTAACTTTTGTGTTGTTGGGGGTTCAAAAATTGTTTTGAAATCTCCACCCCCACCCTCAGATCAGTAATTGTAACATAAAGTCAATAATTTTACTTTTTTTTAAACAACTTTTTTTCACTTTTTACTTTTATTTATATTTCGTTTGAATTAGCTTTTTTTTTTTTTGCTTCTACAATAAACAGCTTTTTGGGGGGCTTTAGTACTGTTATTATTAACAAAAAATAAACAAAAATAGTCATTTGTGTGAACCCCACTTGTTTTAACCCTGATGAAAAAATATAATGTAATTATTTGGGTATTATTTCGAATTTATTCAACCTTTTTTTTTTTGAGGTTGACCAAATTGTTTTTCTTCTTATTAAATAAAGAGTAACTTTTGTGTTTTTTTGGGGATAAAAAATTGTTTTAAAACCTCCACCACCACACTTGGAAAAAGAATTGTAACAAAAAGTCAATAATTTACTTTTTTTTTCAACAACTTTTTCTCACTTTTTGCTTTTCTTTATATTTCGTCTGAATTACCTTTTTTTTTTTGCCTTCTACAATAAACTGCTTTTTGGGGGGATTTTGTACTTTGTTATTATTAACAAAAAGTCAACAAAAATAGTCATTTATTTTAACCCCGCTCCAAAATACATAATCCAAATATTTGTCAATTTCTAATGAAATGGCAATTATTAGTAATTAACAACATTATTTAAATATAAATGACATTACACTATTACGGAGATATGAAAAGTTGTACCGACTTGAAATTCAAACACTCTCAAGCAATACAGTAATCAGCTATGAATAGAACAAATACGCATAAATAGTTTCAAAGCACAAAACGGGCCATAATATTTTTGTGCAATGTCATGTAAAGCGGCCTGCCATAATGGGTTAATACAATATTAAATGTTGTATTAACCGTAAGGCCGGCTGTAGAAATGACATTTTTATATGTTTTGACACATAAACAACGCCCCAAGCAGCAGTGCCCGGATTTCAGATGATTACCTAAAAAAATTTCTATAACTAATGGTAGAATATTCCGTAGGTTATTTTTTTGAACTGACAAAAATAACCCACTCATCAGTGTATTGCAATCTACAAGTCAAAACAAATTTTTTTTTTTTTAAATTTAAATCAATTAAAATCCAAAATTTCAACCACATGCTTCATGAGATTCCCTATACACTGACCATAAAATGGGAGTACAAAGGCTGGGGTTGCCCTGCCACAAAACTTTCATTAACTGAATCAAATGCTTTAAATAAATTAATAAAAGTAATACATAAATAAAACTTTTTCTCATATTTATCTTACAAAGACTGGCAAGAAAAACATATTTAGTGATGGTCAGCTGAGTATACTCTAATTGCGAGAAAACCTAGGTAAATCAAACTTTTAAATATATATGTCATGTGTGCAGACACTTTCAGTAACATGGCCAAATGAACTTAAAATTAGTAAAGTGAATTATCTATTAGATTTATTTGGTAAGACACTGGAATGGAAAGTGATATTCTGTTTTCTATAATTATTTCATATATTGGAGACGATTACTATTATTAGTATGAGTGCTACAGAACTATATATAATTTTATCTTATTTATCTTTACTGATTTTTATTTTTATATAATATTATGTCTTATTTGTATATATATATTATGTATTAAATAATGCTTAAATAATAGATGGCTCTTTATGTCTTGTCGCTCTTTTCTCACCAAACGAGTCAGAGTAATATGCCTGTAGAGCTTATTTTATAATCAATTAGAATCTATTTCTAGAAATACAGTACATGTGTTGGTTGTTGTATAGTATTAATAATTTCCCATAAAATTTATAAATTCATCCAAGCACTGTAAATTTGTAATAATTGCAGCAGTTGAGAGACGTTCAATCGGGAAAGATAACTTTGTAGCAATATTCGTATTGTGCCGGTCGAATGATGTATATTGGTTTAACCCAGTTCGAATGCTAGGCGAAAGTACCTCGAGGCCACTCATACGTGAGATATAAAAATCAAGAATACTAAGGCCTCTGCCCTATTCGTCTATTTTCGAGTCTAACCATGAACCAACAACAAATCCGAGACATGCATAAATTATTTATAACCCTGGCCCAAAGCTTAGCATCAGGGAGAGACAATGGACTAGAATACTTAAGGAACTAAAACAAGTTAAATGTGCATGTAATATAACATGAGTTAAGTGTTTGTGCATGCTTGGATCATCGGACAAATAATATAAAAGGTTAAGCTAATAAAAGGTTGAAATAAACATTATTGACTAAAGCTTTTAGTTTAAATAAGATACTTTAATAAATGTAGTTTAAAATATTATAAATGTTTTAAAGATCTGCTATTCCCCGATTGATCACTGATAAATAATTTTACAATGAGGCAGTTTCAATGACTTATAATTTTGTGGTCTAAGTATTACTTTTCCAATTTAAATAAAGTTATCAACTCGTGTCCCTCAATAAAGCCAAAGTGAAATAATATTGCACGAAACATTCTAATAGTTTTGTGCTTGATAAATAAATTAAAAATATTTAAAGATTTCTTAAAATAACTAATACTTGACTTTAAGAATGAATACGAGAAAGTAAGTGTTATCGAGGAGATCGACTTGGTAAAACAAAAGGAAACTTAACTAGCATCAAATTACAAATATTATTTTAAATTGAAAATATTTTTAAATGAAAAATAATGTATACCGCAATGAACAAGAAAATATTTATATAACGCATTAAAATGAGGAATAGCCAAGGGGAAAATTTTAAGCATAAAATAGATGATCAAACGAAAATAAATATAAATCTAGTATTAATCTAATAAGAGAAAAAAAAAGTTACATTATGAAATATGATAATTAATGAAACAATTAACGAAAGGTATTTATTAAAAGGAAAAATAATAGTTCATGAGAAGACCATTTAAAAGTTACCAGTCCTTGTTTATTTAGTCCGGTTCCCTCGATGTCCGTGGTTTGATTACATATGTAGAATTATTTGTCCGGACAAAGAGATTTGAAATATGAAGCATTTTGACACTAACGGCGCACACACAGCTCACAGTTCGGTTTTACTATTTATTTGACACGTTATGGCATTTTGATAAATTAGGACCCCGACGGCAGGCAAACCTGATGAGCCTAGCCACCGTACATGGTCACGTCCACCAAATTAATAGAACTTTTAACAGGTTGCATGTTTGAAATCAGAACAAGAATTTTCCGCAAAACTAGGACTCTGTTGTTTTCAGCATTTATTTTCAGAGCAACCTAGGCGGATCATTAAACTTGGTCGCCGTAACAGGAGCAGCAGAAGTAAGTAGAACTCTTCAAAAGAGCCGATGAGCAGCAGCTACATACATTTTCAAATCACTTCAATAACAAGGTTCAATCTCTGAATAAATGAATTTTAGAATGAATCTTGGCGAATTTCAGCAGAGTTTCTTCATGAACAAAATCTGAATCACTTAAAGCACAAAATTTGAATAATCAAAGCACAGGATCTGAAGAATCTTTAAGCACAAAACCAGAATGATTTAAAGCACAAAATCTGACTGATTTTAAAAACAAAATCTGAATGAATCAAGTCTTTTGTTCTCCCCACCTTTTATACCTTTCTGGAGATACTCTTCTATTGTTTTCCCCACCTTTTATACCTTTCTGGAGATATTCTTCTATTGTTTAGTGTATGATTTTAGATCTTGATAAGCCCCCTACGCTCCTTTGTTTCGAAGTAACTTTTTGCTAAAAATAAACTTTAATTTCTTATTATCAAATTCTGCTTTTAACTTCGAATTTGATTGAATAAAAAGGCCATCTTTAATTTGCCTTGAATGGAATACTAATTTTAAAAATGCCATTACTTTAGGAATGCTGACAGGCTTATCTTAAAATAAATTCATACACCATATTTTTAACAAAATTAAAAGAAAAATATTTTATTATTTCTTTTAATAAAATAACATTTTAGTTCAACAGAATTTTGCATTTAATCATATATATAAGCTTCCGTACATATAAGTTTGATTAATCAATTTTTGAAAAAGAAAATTTTAATAACAATTTAATCTTAATCAGAATTTATTTTAAAAGAAATATTTTAAAGTAAATAGCTAATTTAATAAACATTAAATATACAAAATGAAACACGTTAATTTTATATTTAATGCAAAACTCTGTTGATACTTGGATATAAACTTAACCCAGGTTTACAATATGGGTAAGTTTATAGAAGGCTGTGAAGCGTGGATCGGACTTCCGGATCCATTGCTTCAGTATTGGTGTGGGTTTGATCGGGTATAGATGTAAAATCGTTTATATTTATATGTTCTCTTGCTTGTGGTAACGGATATAGTCGGAGAACGTCGAGCTTATATATAGAATTCCGTTACAATATATTCCTAAAAAATTCCAAGTTTTGGAGATAACATATCAACACCATATTTTAAAAATTCCTATATAAACAACACAATATAAAAAATATTAACTATTAGGGCTGAACTAAGAAAAATTTATAAAAGTTTATTAATATTTATTTATAGTAAAAATAATTTAAATCAATGAACCCTAATACGAATAACAGTGATCTTAATTGGTTTATAAAATTCTCAGTAAATATACTTATTGTCAATTATAACTTCAGGCATGCAATAGACTTAAGCCCTGATATAAGTATAGTCAGTAAGGATTGATCTATATATGAATACATTCTAAGCTTAGGTGAGTGCATGGGGATTTATAATAGTTAAGAAAAACATTGCACGATCGGAGGTTAATTTCCTTCTGCACAATTAAAACGTATTATGTAACATTCAATTGAGTTAGACAATAAAACTGTTTATAAATCACTGTTATCTGATAAACAACAGCAGAGTACTTGATCTCTTCACATTGCAATCTCAATGTTAAATGTGGTCACTAAAACTACACACCCAGGATCCTCACTCCAAAATCAAAAATAGGCTGCTGCCAAATCAGTTAAATTTATTAAAACAAAACTTTTTTTAAAGTTTTAATTGATTACCACAGCAAATGTAGTAAGCATGTTTGATTTTAATTACAGATGGTTATTGAATAATTCAATCAATTTCTCAAGTCAACTAACCCATGAAAAATATTAAAAACAGAATCGTTTATTTTAAAAAATTACAAAAAGACAAACTATCCATTGTAAATAAAAATCACCACTAAGTATTTTAAATAAGTTTCAACATACACATTTGTTCATATAATTAAAAAAAAAGATGACATAAAATCATTATAAAAAAACACCTCATAATTTACAATACTTTTTTTATGTAATTAATAAGAGACTTCAACACAGACTTTCAAGCTCCCTTCAGCTATCTACTCTATTTCAAGCAATCAATACACATATGAAAAAGATAAATAATCTCAAATATAAATATTTCATGCTCAGTTGCTGAAGGGAGCTTAAGAGTCCGTGTTCAAGTCCCTTATAATTTCATTTAAAATTCTAAGGATATAAATTATACTTGTATTCAATCAAATACTTTATTTAACATGTGACATTTTCGGTTATCTAGCAGTCTTCTTCAGATATTTGAAATATCTTTGACTTATTTCTCCCAAATTGAAATAAATACATTATCAATGAAAACATGGTTCATATTATATTAAAATTTCATAAACATAATTAAAATAGCTTTAGAAATTTCACTAAAAGTAAACTCAGTATTCATGAGAGTGGTTATAAAGAGGTCTTAAACCAGATAAA
Source organism: Epiperipatus broadwayi (assembly GCA_028023455.1). Lineage (NCBI taxonomy): Eukaryota > Metazoa > Onychophora > Udeonychophora > Euonychophora > Peripatidae > Epiperipatus > Epiperipatus broadwayi. The sequence continues at coordinate 1,511,310 of JAQFVV010012582.1, forward strand.
TTTGATAGGTGCAAAGTCTGGATCCTTACATTTATAATTATTTGGTTTTTTATTAATGGAGGTTGCTACAATATATATATATATATACTAATCTACTGTTAGATCTGTATAATTACTCAAGTAGATTAGCTTGAGTTCAAAATTTTATGGAATTTAAATATAGTATATCATTAACTTCAAAAGCATAATGAGTGTACTTCTCCAGAAGCAGTGCTTTCTATTAAGGAAGAACATTAACAGGTTTATTTGGTAAACTGTTAGTGATGTGATGCACTGTGACTTCTCCTTAAACGGAGTCAGGAATCTCTCAGCAGCTATGCTCAGAGAAACCTGTTAGCCACTTTACCTTCCTTTTCCATTGTCCACCCTAATCTGCTCCATCCCATTTCCACAACATAATCATTGTCAACTCCATGACCTTCATATCTAAATCCCCCTTATCTTTTCCCAAACCTAGCATAAAAACCAATAATTCACTTTCTGTATAATCACTTTGTTCATATTTAATCTTCCATAACTTCATTATTTGTACCCTTTCTGCTTCCAAGCATTTACATTGAAGTAGCAGATGCCTAATATTTAGTAATGTGATGTGATGTACTGCGACTTCTCCTTAAACGGAGTCAGGAATCTCTCAGCAGCTATGCCCAGAGAAACCTGTTAGCCACTTTACCTTCCCATTCCATTGTCCACCATAAGTTTTCCCATAATCTGCTCCATCCCATTTCCATAACATAATCTTTGTCAACTCCATGACCTCCATATCTAAATCCCCCTTATTTTTTCCCAAACCTCGCATAAAAACCAATAAGTCACTTTCTGTATAATCATTTTGTTCATATTTAACCTTCCATAACTTCATTATTTGTACCCTTTCTGCTTCCAAACATTTACATTGAAGTAACAGATGCCTAATATTTTCTATGCCTTCTTTACACAACTTACAGACTAAATCACCCATATTTTTCCATTTACGTGTATATTCCCTTGTTACTAAAGATCCTGTTCGAGCCTTAAACAATAAACTACTTTCCTTACTATTATCATAAATTAACTCACAACCAATGTTCCATTTACTTTTATATATATTTAAACTAGTTTTACTCTCCATACTAGTTCTCCATCTCTCCAACTCCCTATTCTTTATTAATGCATCTATTCTTCTATCCCACTCCTTCCCACTATAACACTCAACAATCCTCCTAACACAATCATTCCCATCTTTTGTACAAGTATACTAACATAACTTCTTTATCCAAATCTTCTGCATACCGCATTACCTTTCTCACCCATCTTGTTGGCTGCCCTTTACTTGTAACCCAATTAAATACTATTTTGGCTATTCTTTTATTATCCATGAACTGCAATCTACCGAACATTTTCAATTTGCTTTTTGCATCCCTCATATAAAAACTTGACCATCTTATTTCTCCTTGAATTGCCTCTTTTGCTGTCCATACCTCAGCATCTAATGCATGTCTTCCTACTTCCCTTTGTACTTTTTCTAAGCAATCTAATACCCCTTTACTAACACATAATGCATCATTGCCGTATGTTAACCCTGCTACTGCCACTCCCTTCCATACAATTCTAACTACATCATATTTATTATATGAAAACAGTGTTAATTTCTTTATCAATCCCTTTCTTTTCTTTGCTTCATTTATCAATTTTTTCTCCCATTCATCCAAGCAATTTTTCTTATTACTCAAGATGATTCCCAAATAACTATATCTATTCACCACACTTAACTTTATATCCCCCAATAACAAATCTTTGTCTTCTCTTTCCCCAGTATTCCCTATCATTATATTTGATTTTTCTTCACTAAATTTAATCCCCATATCTTTACCCACCCTTGCGCATGTCCTCAGCATAACTTCCATATCTTCTCTTCTGTTAGTAGTGCCACCTACTGTTCATAGGAGAATAAATTATCTTTGTCAAATTTTCTTTCTGATCATAGTATTCTCTTTTTCAACAAAATCTCTACTCACATCAATTTAGTAGTGACATGATGTTAAAATTCTAATTATGTTACCACTTAAATTCTCACAAAATACTGACAAGTTTGAATCCATTCCATCAATGCATAGGACGAGATCTTTATCTCTAAGTGTATTTCCTTACTTTAATGTTATTCTGTGATGAAGTTAATAGTAGGGGAATGAAATATTATTTTTACTATTATTATTAAAATAACCCTAATTAGAATTATCATGTCCAGTCCAACTCCACTTCAGTTTCTCAATTTTTTTTATTACTCCTAACACACATCTTTCCACACTTTGTTGAGTGATCTGAAGTCTCTGTATTGTTTTTCTGTTAAGTGTCCAAGTCTCAGATCCATAAGTATGAACTGGTAAAACACATTTATTAAAAACTTTTTTTTCAAACTTATAGGTATTTTCCTTTTAATATTAAGTTATTTCTACCAAAAGCATCCAACCAAGTTTAATTCTATGACTAACTTTACTCATTATGTTTCCACTTATAGTAATAATCTGATCAAGATATTTATAGTTGATAATTTCTTTTAATTCCTCATTATCAATCATTATTTTCTTATTCTGAGAAAACATTACTTTAGACTTTTTAACATTTACCTTTAATTATACTTTTTTACTTTCATCTGATAACTCTTGCAACATTTGCTGAAGCTCTGAAGCATTATTTGCCAAAACAACTATATCATCTGCAAAATCTAAATAACTTAAATAATCTTCATTTACTTTTATCTCCTTAACTTCCTATTTTAATTCACAAATACTTCTTCTAAAAATGCTGTAAAAAGTTTTGGAGATATGGAGTCACCCTGTCTTATACCCATCTCAATGTTAACCTTCCTACTATCATTATGTAATCTAATTGTTGCATTTTTATAAATATTCTTCAGAATAAAAATCCAATGCTTTAATCACTGAAAAAATGCTTATAGAATCAAATGCCTTTTCATCATTTACAAATTCAGAAGATGGAGTGTATTTGGAGATCTTTATTCTGGAGTGGATTGATATTGGTTTAAAATGATGATGAATTAGAATTATTGATTCAAAATGGTTCTTTTGATTTAGCAAACAGAAGTTAAAAGATAATGATGATTTTTTTCTTTTAAATAATTGATACAATTAAATTCATAAATTGTAAAATTAATTTTTAAAGCATTTTATTTATTTTAATAATTAATACGTTGAAGCTGATTGAATCCTATTATGATTTTGAAATGACTTATTTGCCAAAAGAAATATGTTATCATAATTGTTATAACCGGATAATTCTTAAAAAGATGAATTAAAAAATGACAATAATATTGGTTTCTTTAATAGTTTAAACTTTCCCTGCAGCATCTGACCCTCAGGGCTGGTCCATAGTTGAAGGCAGGGAAGCACGTGCCTTAGAGTCTGAATTAAAATAATGTCGAAATAAAAAATTTGGAGGTGATTTAATAAATTTAGAATACTCACCTTCTTTCTCTTTTATCCAAATTCGTTCAATTTTCTAAACAATTTTTTTATTCATTGATATTTCCTGCCTACTCCTTTAATAAAACAAACTCATATAGAAAATTTTTAGACCCTATTTGTGAACAAGAGCACAAGATTGATTAAATAATTTAGCAGTGCCTACAGAAAAGAATATATTTGAAACACTGAATTATAGACATATTTCTAACGGGATGATAATAGAAGGGAAGTTGAAATCTTAAACTGGATCCCAAGAGATTATAAAATACATAAAAAAAGAGTATATATGAAATGGATGATTGAAATAAGGAAGTACGCTGGAATGATGTGGAGAAGAGAGACTAGAGATTAGAGATGGATGACACTATCAAGATATTTGCTTCAACAAAAGCCCAAACTATGATTTAATTTTTTGATTTTACAATTTTTTTTTATTACTTGTAACATTTTAACCTATTTTATGTCAATTTCCAATATTAATTTAGTTTTATAATTTTTTATTTTTGTGTTACATGGTTTTTTTTTTATTTAATCGTGCAGAGGTCATGAATATCTGAGAAATACAATTCTTTTCTTAAATATTGCTATACATATCAAGTGCATAAGATTATGACAAGCTGCACATTTAGCACCTAATTAATGTTAAACTATAACATTTAAGCCATCATTGTAATAATATGTGTTTCAATAGAATGTATAGTATTCAATAAATTGTATCTGAGAAATTCAGCAAACTCGAAAATCAATGTTGGACGGTTGTGAAACATATTTGTGCCTTGAGTATAGCAATATCGTTTGCAAAGAGCAAACTATCAGAGATTCTGACTAATTAATATTAAAGACATTTTTTTGGTTATATTTTTTAGCAACATCCTGTTTCCCTTGTTTGAACATTTTTTACATTTTAGCTTTTTAAATCTCTTTGTTTAATAACTTTAAATTGTAACTGAAAATAAATTAAAAAAAATCATGTATATTATTATATAAATGAAATAAAACAAATTTTTAGTAATTTTACAATTTTTTTCATATTCCAGACATTCTGCTAATGAATGGATCTCTTTGATACACATGATCTATGATGCAATTTTTTTGACTGCACTCTCCACAGGGTTATTCCTATTATATCCATTACTATGTTCAATAGACCATTTTAAATGAGTACTAAGACCTTTCAATAATTTTAAAGACACAGTTTTTGAGGCTTGTCTCAGGCTTCAAAAGTGTTCAGTTTGCGTCTGCTGATATATTCAAGAGGGGACACAAGAAGATAAACAAGAAATACACATCAAATATAGATTTATTATTTTTATGTCATATAATCAGCATGGTCATCTAAATACCAAATTCTCTAAAAAGATTATTTTCAAATTTTTTTATATAAATAGAGTTTTGCATAACAAACATTAAAGTGATACTAAAATTTAAGAATTTCTTTAAGAAAATGCCTCTTAACAACAATATGTATAACATCTTGGATTTCTAAAAAAATAAAATAGAGATAAATAATAAGCTAGATAATAAAATAGCCGTGCTTACCTTGTGTAGTCATTTGGAAAACTAAGAATCGCAGTCACAAGAGTTAAAACTAGAATCTTTAAATAATAAAAAAAAAAAGAATAATTTTTTTTAAAAAATGTTATCAAAATAAATAATAAATAATGATTCTACTAGTATTAAAAAAACCAATGAAAACAGACAGGAAAAAAAATTTACCTCAGTAACGGGGTATTGTCCGAGCACGGAATGTTTACGATAATGACACCAGTAAATATTAGCCTTAATAAACAAAGATCCCAGAATACCCTACAATAAAAGAAAAGCAACAATGCTATAGTATTTTTATTAAATAATGTAAATGAAAAAATGGGGAGAGAAAACAAAAAAGAAACAGCAACAACCTCATTCTATTATGAGAGAAACTGTACTAATTTAACACTAATCTATTGGTTTAGAAAATTAAAAGACCTAGAAAAAGACCACATGTAAAATGGATAGATAAAAAATTGGTGTGATATTAAAAAAAGAGATTATGAATCGAAATTGGATTAAATTTGAAGAGATCTATATTCTGCAATGAAATCCCGATGTTTGAAAATGATGATTACTTAAATCTTCTTCCAGCAGAGTTCATTCAAACACAGTTTACTATCCAAATAAGACCTAAGTGCCTTTTATACAGGTAATAAAGCTGCTTAGTGCAGATATTAGTATACATATTGCAGATTAATTTAAGTTTATATGTTTAGAAACATCAAATTCTTTCATTCAACAATGCTTTTCTATGGATTAGTCAATAAACAATTTCTCATTATTCAACTTTTGCTTAAATAACTATTATTATTTAACTCGAATTTTAAAGACAACGTTAGTATTCCTTTCAGAGCATTTTCTTCTGAGCATGCTCAGAAGCCAATTCATTTTTTTTTTATTACCAAAGAATTCTGGTTTTGTCTTTTTTTAAATGAATGACCTAAAAAAAGAATTTTAAAAATGGTTGTAAACTAACACACTTACTAAATTAGGCAGAAAATTTTATTATTTAAAAGATTTGATGATCAGAAAGTTATCACCAAAAATTCTACAATGAATATTCTGTGGTGCAACTTCTCATTTCAAACTAAAGTTTTTGTAAATTAAGTGAATTTCTATAATCTTATAATTGGAATTATTCTTACACTTAAAACTTCTATCCTGTAGAAAGAAAAAACTAACTGTAATCTTTAAACATTTTGAGATTTTTAAAAATATAAGCTCATTTTATGAATATATTTCTTAACAATAAACTATATCATCACTACTATTAGGTACTAATATAATTCAAAGTGACAATTCCTTATAAAATATTCAATTCAAGTAGAGTTTAGTGAACTTCAGAAATACAGTGCTTAATGTCTGCCTGCACGTGTAAAACCATATATGTAAATAAAAGATTATTTATTTTTATAAAAACGCATGGATTTCTACACTTTAATAACATTCTCTTTATTAGAGAAAAATATTCTAGAAATTTACATACCACATTATTATTGTTATTAAATAAATCTTATTATATATACATTTCGAAGTATATTATTTATTTATTTAGTTCCCTGACGGTCTTTAGAGACCCTCAGGCCACAGCAAGTGTATATGGGAAAATAGTTTCAAAATTATGAGTTCTGTATTTCACAGCAAACAACTCATTTCATATGAAATATAGTTTCTTTTCAATTAATCAAAAATATCATTATGATTGTTGCGAAAACTGTAACATAATCCACAGCTGACACATTTGCATTTACATAAACAAATATGATCATAAAGGGGCAAAAAAGAGAGATAAAAAAACAAAGTTATAAATAAGTTTTGAAATACAAACTAATACATAAACCTTAAATATAGCTATATATTGTAACATGAATTATCCTACCCATCACTACTGAATTCGAACTTTGTAACTCAAATAGAAGATAAAACAGAGTGAAATAACTAATTTCACTAATTATTATTATTAAAATGGTGATTAAACTGACAGCTATCAGTTATATTTCCTAATCACTCTATTTGGATAACCATCTCCACCAGGGTTAGCCAAACTTAGTCAAAGTAAAACATTTTATAAAGACCAAAAGGTTTAAGTGCTACTTTCATAGAAAGATGCCCTACAAGACTCTTATTGAGGGATATATTCAACATTCTCTTACAGGTTATCCCAATACACTAACTCTATTACCCTAATTCTCAGGGTGAATAGACTACTATCTTATAATGGAATACACATATTATTCATATTAACTATGGAGTGAGGTGAGTAAAACATTGAACACCAGATGTTCTTGATGAAATACAACAAAAATTTATTTTCTTACTCTTAATTATATATCATACCATTTACAATTTTCTTAAACACTTTATCAATACTCTTTATTTATATCAAAACTAATGATTATTTATAATGTCAAGTTGAAATGTATATTTTATTTTTGTTTTATTTTGTGTATTTAATTACGTATATGAATATGTGTATAAGTGTAATTATATACTTGAATATTGTAACTCTGATGATGACTGCAGGACAGTTGAAACTGTTAGTTTTGATATAAATAAAGAGTATTTAAAGTGTTTAAGAAAATTGTAAATGGTATGATATGTTAAAGGAAAAATCAATACATAGAAAAAGAAAGAAAAAAAAAACAACAAATAAAAATAATTATAATATAGATAATACAAAAAAAAAAAAATTGAATCTATAAACATTACTTAACAATAAGAGAACACACCTTCCCTTCTATTAGTTTCCTACTGTATGAACTCATATAGCAGATTATGGGCATATAAATATACACACATATAAAATAACAAACAAATAAAATATATATAATACCCATGCTGATTAGATATATTACATTAAAAAAAAACATCAGCAAAATAGATTATATTTTAATTCATGTTTTTCTACACATTAACAAACAAATAAATAAAAAATTATATATATCTTGATCTAATTCTATACACATACATACATTTTATACTTATACTTAATTTAGATATGATATTAATTTCTTAAATAGATGTATTTCTCAAAAGAAACCTAAGTAAAACAGTAATAATAATTTAAATGTTCTTTTCTTCTTTATACCAAACGGGGCGAATTGTACACATTTCATTTCTGCTCTCTAAATATTTAGAATTCATCTGCAATAATTATTCATATCAGACATTACATAACACTGGTTTCTATGTTGACCATTTCCCTCTGTTCTCGTCTAAAATAAACCTTCCCTGGTATCCTCTCACTTACAAAGCTCCATTCAAATGAGTGGCAACAAACAGAAAACAAAGACGATTTTGATTCTGCTACCTTTCTTGCTAGGCAGGGTTTCAGTATAACAGTACAACTCACATAGTGAAATTTTATTCTGTTTTGTTTAGTTTCCTTAACTCTGGCTGCATTAATATTTTTTTTTTTGAAGACTTTCAAAAACAGATTTCAACAGTGCTCCAATAATTTTTTTCTTGATTCTGCAATATAGTTGTCCCAATCACTAATCACCAACCACTCACTGATTCAATCGGCTCATTTTCTCCTTCCTCTGACTTCTGATTTTGGACTGCTGACTCTTGACTGCCCATTGCTCTCTGATTGCTCATTGCTGACCCTTCACTCCTCTCTGTCTCTTACTGCCTCCTGCTCTCTACTGATGGCCCACTCTGCTCTCTGCTAACCCTCCACTCTCACAAAGCAAAATCCTATCTTTTTTAATACAATACACACACAAAAAAACCACATGTTATAATATTTTATCTTTGATTTCAGTTAATTTATTTTTCTCATCAGCTTGCAGATAAGTCTTTTTATTTTTACAAAAGAAAAATTTCAAGAATTTTATCAACAAATTACAAATTAAATTTTGATACAATCTATGTATCTAATTATCCTTCAATATATTAAACACAAAATCATTTGTACCAAAGGTAATGAATGAAATCTTAGTGTTTTTTTTAAATCTGTAAATTTAATTAAAACAAGCTAACATACATTTTAATTAGTTTTTCTTCCTTTATTTTAGAAAAAAAAAAAAAAAGTTGCAATACGCAAATATTTTATTACCTATCTGACAATATAAATGTGTGTATATATATTGCCTACAAACATCTCTTTTGATTTTTAAATTATCTTTATACTTTTACATTTTATGAATCGACTAATCCTTAAACACAGTGCTAGATGACCAAAACTTGCGATGGGGGTTTGATCATCATCAGTAACCTTCATAGTATATATATGTTACATGGAAATACTCAATGTGTGGAGGTTTACTTCAATTCTTGACCTGGGACAGTTGGTTTTCATTAGTTACTGTTTAAGATTAAGTACTTTCTAATTAAGTAATTACAAATGGATAACTCCACACATTTAACATTTTTATCTAAAACATCCATTAAAAATATTATATTATATATGTTATATATATATATCACATGCAAACTTTTTAATGTAATTGCCATTTTGTGATACTGTCTTTTAACTTCTGTATCAAACTTTTCTTTCTGAAAGACTTCAATACCTTGTCTAACTGTAGCTTTCCACTACTATTCTTTTAATGCACACATTCAAGTGCATGTCTTTAATATCAATACAATAACTTTTGTTTCTTCAATATAAGTGCCCAAGTTCACTGAACAATACTTTTTTACTGGCTGTTTATTTTCTAGTTTTGTATCTGCAGACATATAATAAAATCTTCCATCATCATTAAAGTATTAAATTCCATTCTATTACTATATGTGTCTTGATTATATATGGAGCTTCATTATTTTATAATGTTACTAAGTTTGAGAGTAGCAAGTAATAGCAAATTACCACAGATAATGAATATCATCATTTAATTAAAATACCAAATTGCCTAGTTGTTTACACTACATTTTTAACAATATATAATTAAAAAGGCATGCAATATATAAGTAGAGGAAAAAAATTAGTTCACTTACCCCTAGCGCACCTAGAAATACAAACGGCACTAGTTCGAAAATAAACCAAGGAGTATTATATTCTACATAAAAAAGTACAAGGTGTTCATTTCCAAAAGGGTTTATTAGGCGTAGAAAAAATGCTGCAATAAGAGCACAGAAGAAAGTTCGCCATAATGTTTTTAGAGGAAAGTAATAACTAACCTGTAAACACAAAATATTCAGTTAATTATATATAAAAAATATATAAAACATTAGGAAAAAATACTTAATATTATTAATTAACTTAAAATTGTAAGCAGCCACATAATATAAAATTAAAATTTTGTTTCATAAGCAATATTCATATCCAAAGCAAAAGACTCAGGCAGCTGAGTAAAGTAGATAAAAAAATTGGTTCAGATTAATTGAATGAATTATCAAATTCTTAATCTGTCACTATGATCCTCAGCATTTGTGTAAACTATGAAATATTTAGAAAAATTCCCAAAACTGTTTAATAGAAAATATATGAAAGACAATGACTTAGTTTCACAGTTTATTACAGAAAGCAAGATGGGAGAAAGACACATTCACATATTCATTTATATTAATAAAGAATAACAAAATCATGACAAAATCTACAAAGTAGTTTTTTTTCTTGAATCAAATTTAATTTAGATATTCTATATAATTATCATTGAAAAAATGGTTTTTTAATTAAACAATTTAGAATATTTTTTAAACTTTTTTTTTACTGATAACAAAATCCTAATTTCTTTGAATTACAAAACTATTCAAAATCATGTAAATTTTGAATAAACTACAGTAAAATATTGAAATAGATGTTAAAAAACTTTAAGATATGTCTTTATATTTAAAACAACCCTTTTCTTCACAATTACTTTAAAACTAATTAAAATTTTTATTATTTATATATATACTACTTCTACAAATACATCATGTGATCTCCATTTCCTATGCTTAAAACAGTAATGTGATGTGATATGTCCAGATAAACCTGTTAGTCACTTTATTTTCCATTCCCCACTCTAAATTTTCCCATATTCTGCTCCATCCCATTTCCACAACATAATCTTTATCAACTCTATAACCTTTATATCTAAATCCCCTTTATCTTTTCCCAAACCCAGCATAAAAACCAATAATTCACTTTCTGTATAATCACCTTTTTCATATGTATTCTTCCATAACTTCATTATATGTACCCTTTCTGTTTTCAAGCATTTACATTCAATTAACAAATGCCTAATATTTTCTATTCAAACTCTTCATACAGTAGTGCCACCCAGTGCTAGCCTTAGTAATCAATGGAGGTAAGAAAGTTTATGCATAAAATGTCTATCTAGTGCCTACTAATCCAATATCTCCAGACCAATTTCTAGCTTGTGGCTTTCATCAACGATGAGTTTTATATCTGAGAACACTGTCCCTAGATCTTAGGACCTAATGCAACCCCCCTGTAGTCATCTTTTTACCTATTTAGTTAACTATAAAACAAGAAGCCCAAGATGAAAAAAACAATAATGTTTTTCAATCCAAGCTCATTCACTTGTATTTTTTGGTGGCTGGTTTTATACTTAACTAAATAGGTAAAGGTAACTTCTAGAGGGTTGCATTAGATTGTAAATCTAGGTGCAGTGCTCCTAGGTTCAAGGCTCCTCATTCATAAAGGACACAAGCTAGAAATTTTAGTTTAAGTTTAATAACAACGAAAAAAGATGGTTTGCAGATAAATTAAACTTAAACAGACAGAGATTGTAGGTTTAAAAGCATTCTACAAAATTGTTAATTAAAAGGCTGGATATAACTAATGGTTTTAAGAGACAAAGAAAATTGCGTGTTGTTTAAAATAAAACATTAAACTAATTTTAGAAGCAAACAAACAGATAAAATATTTGAAGCTAATTACTAAGGAATGTAAGTAAATGTAATTAAAAGCTGGATCCTAATCATTGTTGTAGAGATGCATTAGCAAAATAGAAGAAGTTACATTGGAATGTTAGGAATTTACAAATGATATCAAGCAAAGAAAAGGAGTATAAATAGTGCGCACTAAAAGAAAGTAAGTCGGCAGCTTTTCTGCATTCATTGTAAGACGTTGTCACGGATAGAAGGACCTGAGAAAAGCTAAGGGAAAAGTGTCTGGACTTTTCAGCAATAATGGATGTGCTTGAGAGCCAGTGCCTCTGAAAATGGAAAAATAGCTGGCTAGGAAAAATGTTAATAGACTGCATCTGTCTTTTAAGGCTCAAATAGGATTGTGTTTGTGTAAAATAACAGCGAGTATAAATCTTAGTATTCACTTAATATTACTAATAGTATAGTGGCAGGATTTGTTACTCAGAATAATATGGGCAGTGAGATTAAAACATTAAATCAAAAACTATTTGTGATATGTGTAAATAAAGTAAATATCATTGCAACTCAGTTAAATCTTAATTTGTGTATGTATATATTATAAATAAATATATTTAATCGTTATTAATGATGTTTTGGGAATTTATAATTTTGTGGTAATTTTGGTAGTCAGCTTCATAGCTGAATAAATAACACCTTCATAATAAGGATGAAACTATCTCTTAAAGATCATCTCAAAATTCTATAAAATCACAAGTTAATGCTAATTGTCAGAGTTCTGTTTTGCCTTTTTATTTTTCGATTGTTCCAATTGAGACAGTGCTTTTTCAAAGTTTGCAGGGGATCTTGAAGAAAAACAGTCTGTCCATAAATCAGCTTCTTGATCGCACATCAGCTCTGATAGAAATCTCACGATCCTAAAACCTAAATACATAGCTGATCTATATGCATTTATAAAAGCTGTATCCTTCGCTTAATTTTTAAGAATATTAATCTCTCCAAATTTTCAACCAATTTTCAGGCAAACTTGGAATCAAATTCATCTACTGAAGCTACTTTAGCCACAGTAATATTTTTTTCCTTAAAAAGAAAAAAAAATCTTAAACAGAATAAAGTGGTTCTCACTAAAATCTTGATTGCGAGTGACCTTCACATTCATTTTATTTTCCATTCTGTAGCTAGCAAATTTTATATCCTGGCATGACCGAATCTGTTCAGTTAAATTTTAGAATAAAATCAGAGATATTAGCAAAAAATTCCAAAGTATTACATACAAGTTCAAGATAGCCAATAATTAAGTGGAAATGATAGCAATGTAAGTTCACTTCAGTTGTTGTTATCGTAGTTTTGATTACCATATTGAAATCAATTCTGATAGTATCGATTAGAACAATATACATGTGCTGGTAATAATTATTCTGAGCTTTTATATCCATTCAAATCAAATACTTGAAAAAAATTATTTATCATGAATATCTGAAAATATGATTGGTTGCTATAATTTTGACTAATAAGATTGGTTACTCAAGTATTAACTAAAACTAAATAATAACAAATATCATGGTAAAAATTAATAAATATGTTTGTGTGTGCTTTCCATCAATGATTCAAATAAACATACCTCTTCCAGACTGAATAAAACACCACCAATAGGCGCTCCAAATGCCACGGACACACCAGCGGCTGATGCTGCAGACAATATCTATAAAAGAAACATTAAATGCTTCATTAAAAACAATCCACAGGAAAAAAATTGCTGTAGTCAACAATAATAATAAAGCAACTAATAAGACAGTCTATAAGAAAAGTAATATAATGTAAATCATTAATAGGCCATTACCTCTCGTTTCTTAGCTTCATTTTTGCCATACTTTGGGAAAAAATAGGTGATAATATTTCCACAACAACATGCCAAATGAATCATTGGCCCCTCCTGGCCAATACTCAATCCTGCAGCCACTCCCAAAATCATTCCAACCGATTTGATTAGTAGAGTCCATTTGCCCATATAACCTCGAATAATGAATCCACTAAGAATGGTTTTAATCTGCAAAAAAAAAAAAAAGATATTAATTTCTAAAATGTTATTACATATACATAAAATCTTGACATTTATACTCTGCACGGTTTGGCACAGTTGGTGGAGCATCCGACTTGGGGTCGGGAGGCCACAGGATTGCTTCTGGTGCTCACAGTTACTATGAACTCCTAAGCAATAAAGCCCTATGCACTTTTTTTAAATGACCTTTATAAGATGTTCAATGGTATGATTAATCAAAGATTTATGTAAGATTTAAATTTCTAAGTATAATAAATATTAAATACATATTCAAGTTATTTTTTTCTTTATATTACGACATTCTTCATTTCAACTCTACTGTAAACCTTCCACCAGCATAAAGACAGATCATCTTCTCAGACTAAGCATTCATTTCTCAAACAACCTTCACTCTTTAACTGAGTTAGAGATATCAAACACTTGAATTTCCATGTCCATGTTACACTTTGATATCTTTTACTACGCCACTGATTTCTCTCCATTTTTAATACTTTGTGGACACCTAATTAATGCTTGCAGATTAAAAAAATACATAATTTGTTACAAACACAATTTACAGTTTGATGACTTTTAAAAACAAGAGTCTTAAAATATTATTAGATGATTAAAAAATATCACAATTATCAATTTTTCTATCTGAATTTGTAACCTTCAGTCAGGATGCCATGGAGTACATAGGCCTATCCCAGTCCTTCTCCATTTCTGGATACTTAATGCTCATTGTGTTGGCTTTTGTAGCCTCCAGCATCTTCTAGTTGCAAAACTCTATAAAGCAAAATTGATTATTAGTACTGATCATCATATTACTATCCTACATCATCTTCTACCCTGCTGAATGATTATTTCATGATATGCAGACTATTGATTGATCATTTGATGCTAAATAGACTTTATTGTTTGTTCTTTTCATGCTGGAAGATTTGAATGTGCTATAAACAGGGTAAGATGTATGTTTACCAGCTGTAAATGTATCTGCAATAAATTAATAAGACAACAGCAACTAAAAGTAGTAAAAACAAGTACTTGTTATTAATGGGACAATAATAAAATAACAACTTCTTTAAGCAATTCCACTAATTGGCCGCATGATAAACTGTTCATACACATATAATTTTATATACAAGTCCAGTTATCAGTTATTTGTGTGCCTCCATTTACATTGGTTTTGACACACAGATATTCTAATCTTATTTCAAATATCAGACTTTAACCATTTTACTGACTTCTTCAATGATTAGTGCACACATTTCATTTTCTGTTACAAGGTGACACAACTGCTGCTCATATAATTGTATAATATGCTGCTCTGCTCCCCTAGCACATATACGGTTATATTTATACAGTTCTTATTATGTAGTAGGGCTTATTTACATATTCTGATATTGCTCAATATCAAATTCGGATTTTCAGCTTTATGCTAATTTTCTACAGTTGTTCTGATAATAATTTTAAGATACAAGATTTTTAATTAAACTTTATTTACATTAAATATATGTAAATAATATTTATTTTATAAAGTGCAGATGGTATTGAAATTAAACTGAGAACTGCAAATATCTCAAGCGCTTGTGACTATCAACAGCCAATCAGATCTTAAATACTGAGACAGAGAGTGCTCAGACATTCCAGAATGCTACCCATGTTTATGTGTTTTATTAAGTTACATAGGCTGAAACTTATCTATTTTTATTGATTGAAAATAATACTTTACTAATTCTATTTTCATATAAATAAATTTAAATATGAAATTATTAGTTTAATGTATATGCAACTAAGAGAAGAATAACATTTTCCCTTACTAAGGATAAATAACACCCTCTATGGTGAACAAAGGGTTAAAAATAGAATGAATCCACATATCATTGAAGCATTTGATGTTTATAAGCTTATAGCTAGCTGATAAAATTAATTTCACTGTTTACAATCATCAAAACCTAGATGAAACATGCTATTTTTGACCCTTTATTCAATGTATAGATTATCCATAACCTGAAAATGAATGGTTTTCTCTTTTAATTATATATATATATATGTAATTATTTAACATTAAAACTGTTGCATAAATCTATACTTTTATTCTGCTAATTCTAATCATTAAATTACGAGATTAAATAACAAGATCATTTTGAAAATTTCAAGTCCAGTAAACCATCATTAGAGAAAAACTAAGTGCTTAACTAAATTATCAGATTTACTATAATTTTGAAAAATTTCATAATTTGACATTTTGAAAATCATTGAATTTATTATTTAAATAAATGTTTGGGAGTTAATACAAAGTTTGAGCACAGAAAATGGTAGTCTGAGTTATGATTTATAGACCACAATCTCTGGAGGCCATCATTCTACTACAGCCCCAAACCATACAGTGCAATTAACTAATTAATTATGATCAGAGTGTTTGTCTTAATCTGTTTATGAAGGTAAAAACAAAATTCACAGCAGAATAAATAATCTCCATAAAAAAAAGTCACTTCAGTCATTTCTACAATGAATAATTATCTAGGAATATCTGACCCAATACTGCTAATTCTCTCATTTAACATATACTTAATTTAGTTAATAACTTTATTAATGATAATTTTAAAAATAATTTATATCAGGAGAAATCTCATTGATTATACTATTATTTCTTTACATTATATATAGTTTATTTTTTATAGTTTTTATATAGTTTAGATCATAGAATATGCGAGAATAGCCTAATGATTACTGCTATATACGTGTATAATAATGTTTTGTTAAAAGAAAATTATACGTATATAATAATTAATGTTTTATTAAAATAAGTTTTATTAAAAGAAATAGACAGGAATTTTGTAATTAAATTTGGTACACTATTAAAGATAAGCTTCAGATCAGAAACTAATTAAGCAGCTAGATTAAAAGTGCTGATTACTAAAAGTAGACAATAGCTGAAAATTAATTGGTTTCTGAAACATTCCTTAACAAGAAAAAAGAAGGAACAAAAAACAATTAAGCAGCACTTGTAGCGGAGAACTCATTGAATGCACACGAAGGTCAAGAGTTTTAACTTAGCAACAGAACAAACCCAGTGAATTCCACCACTGAAGGTTAAAAAGTGGACCTAGGAACTTTGCAGGCCACACCGGTCTAGATTATGTTTTTTGTATGCCTTCATGGCCAGCGTTCGTAAGTTAAACTTAATTGTCTTATAACTATATATATATGTACGATTATTTATCCGACTGTTAATTCTATTAAACTATTTGTATAATCATTTGGTTTCTGCTGTCTATTTACCTGATGGTTAAGCCGAGTGAGTGGCTGTACACAGCAATTACCTTTCAATCAAATCTTATCATGTGACAAAAAATATTCTTTTCCCCCTAATAAACTATATAATTTCGATATTTTACTAAAATTTATGTATAAGTTTTTGACATTAAAAATTAGTAATTAATTAAACGCACACCTGAATCTGCAATGTTCTTAGTTCCTACAGGTAGAATAGTATGTAGATTTCTACTACCTTAATCATTAAACCCTTGAGGTGTACTAAAACATAATAAGATCGGGGCAATCAGTTTCAAAGCCCTAGTCAGCTTGGTCATCTATAGGAGCCAAGTTTCTGAAAAAGGTGTCCCCTGCTGTTTTCTTATGCTGCTTCAACTGGTTTCCAAATGAAGAAAAAAGAGCATGTTTTCAAAAATTCAGCTACAGGTTTTATTCTTTTCACTTCTTTTGTTATTTCTGGAGTATTTCAGTCAATGGAAATGTTACAGATGGTGAGTCTATTCTTAATCTGATTAGTTCCATTTTAATTCACTAAATTTAATTATATTTCGCATTACTTAAATTTCTTTTGTTAATGGAAACTTTCTGGGTGATAATGATCTTTACTTTTAATATAATATTTTAAATAAACTACAATAATTTCAATATATATATATTTCATCCTTCCCCTTACTCTAGAAATAGGTTACTTTATATTATATATATCTTCTAATTTCTTTGGCCTTTGCCTTTGTAGTGTAGGTGATCTATACTCCGTCTGTGGCTGAGTTTCTGTTTGTTCTGCTCGTATTTTCTGGATTTCCATTATTTCATCAGATTCCATCTTCTCTGGTTCACTAAGATTTTCATGCAGAGTAATTATTTTTTCTGGTTACTAACTCAACTATTTCTTGTTTTTCATCAGTTATTTATTTCACCATTACCATTTATTTTTATTTTTGGCCACTCTATTTCTTCTGTTTGAGGTTGGCAAACATGATTCATGTCTTCGATACTCTGTACCACTATCTGTTCACTCTATTATTATTTGCTTGGATAATTTACTATCCATTTCTTTTTAAGCAAATCTTGTGCCCAAACTTTCTTACCTATTTCATATTTGTCTTCTTTATCACCATACTCCAAATGTTCATCTGGTTTTGGAACTAGCATTGATAATTTATTTTGCAATTTTCTGCCCATCAGCAATTCGGATGGAGATTTCCCTGTAACCATCCATGGTACTGAATGCTGATGCAACATTGCAATGTACAAAGCTTCCTGCATATTGGCATTATTAATTTTCTTAAGAGCCTTTTTTACTTGTTGAATGGCGTTTTTTGCTAACCCATTCAATTCAGGATGATAAGGAGCTGTACAGATGTATTTGAAGTCTTTATTTATGAAATAATCTTCCATTGTTTGTGCAATAAAACCTGCACCATTATCGGAAACTATTACTTCCAGTAATCTGTGACAGGAAAAATTTAATTCAGGTTTTATATTGTTTCTCTTGCACTCATATTTTTTTTGATGCAATACTCTGCCCATTTAAAGTATGCATTTATGAGTGCCTTTCCATTGATGGGTCATTTGTGCCAAGGTACATACGTCTTAGCATATTCATTTCCAACTGACACTCTGTACATTTCTTTATATATATTTCTCTATGCCTACTGTTATATTAGCCACCAGACATAACTATGTGCTAGCGCTTTTGCACATACAATAGCAGGATAGTCTTCATGTAAAAACTTTAAGACCCTTTGTCTACCTTCAGGTGATATGACAACCCTACCTTCCACCAAAACACAATCTTTGTTGATAGATAGGTTTTCCAGATTTGTCCAAAAAGCAATAAAACTGCATTGAGGTTTTTAGTTGGTCAGTCTTTATTTATCCAACATATAAATAGCTGATAACCTTTATCGAATATTGCCCACTTTGCTATACAGGATTTTTAATCCTAAAACATCTATATAATTTTATTTTATTTTCCTATGTATCAGATGATAATCGTATGCTGATAATGTTTCTCGATCTCAACAAATGTGGGCTGAAATGACTTGGAGCTAGCTTATCGCTTGCTAATATTCCTAACAACATTTTGTGGTTGGTCACTATGTTTGATCAAAAAGATACTGGTGAAAATTTTTTAACCCAAACATAATAGCCAAAGCCTCTTTATTGATTTGGCTATAGTTTCTCTCAGCTTTTGAAAGGTTTCTTGAAGTGTAAGCTATAGGACATTCTCCAATAAAACAGGAATGGCATATAACTGTTCTTCCAAATTATTCTTAAAATGGACTAGCAATTTTTCAGATGACAGAAGGGCTTTCATTCGTATAAACCCCCATTTTTCTTTAATAACTCATACAATGGTTTTGCTATTTTCACCTTTTTCTGTAAAAAACGTTCAAAATAATTTATCAAACTTAAATATGCTTGGAGTTCTTTAAAATTTCTGCATTCAATCACATTTTTCACACCTTGTACTTTCTTAGGCAATGGATGTTTACCCTTGTTTGAAATGACATGACATATTGAATTGTAATTCTGTTGTCTTCCATACACTTTTCCTCTCATTTATTTTGACACCGAATTTCTCTAATTTGATGTATATTTTAAAGTTTTTGATGTAACATTTTCTTTGGAACCAGCTGAAATAAGAATATCATCAAAGTATGGTATTATGCTTTCTATCCCTGTAATAAAGTATCAATTTTTGCTTGAAAATTATTCGGAGCATAGTAATCCTAGCTCATTACACTGAAACAACCCAATAGGAATTGTTAAAGTTAATATTTCTGCAGATTTATTTGTAACTGGTATTATATGGAAAATGAAGTCAAGGTCTAGTGTTCCAAAATAAGAGGTTTTTTGAAGACTGGCTAATACTTCTCACATTCACACTGGATACACCGCCTTGTTTAAATATTTGTTTATTATTACTCTATAATCGCCACATATCCAGACTTGCCCATTAGGTTTTGTTGTTACCCTTATGGTGGCCAATCTGACATTTCTACTAAGGTCAATACATCTTTATTAATCAATCCTTGAATTTTATCCTCATACTTTATTCTTTTGTGTGAATGGAATTTTACATGGTTTACAAATAACTGGATATACATTTTCAAGTAGTTCAATCTCTGCCAGTCTAGTTAACATTGAGCCTAATTTATCACTAAACAAATACTGAATATTTCTTCTGAATTTCTTGTTCAAACAAAAATTTTTTCGCGCAATCTGACATGAATTCCCATTGCATGGAAACATTCTCTACTGATTATAAGGCTAATATTTTTTGCTTTTACTATATATAATAGTAGGTTAATTATTTTTGTCTAATGTTTTATTGGTACTTTTACTTGACCTAATACTTTAAGTGTATTTCTGTTAACATCTTTAGTCTTAATGTTTGCTTTCTCTATTGGAATATTAGGATAGTTAGCTGAGTGTGCATTCCAATCTTTTTCGAACATTAAGGATATCCTTGAGCCACTGTCTAATAATCTATGCTAATATTTTTACTGCAAATTTTGTACTTTCATTATAAATTTGCTTCCACCCTGTGACTTCCATATTTTTGACAAATTGTCTATTGGCTATTTTCACTGTTCTGTAACTGGGTTTTTCATGGCTGTCCCCATTAACAGTTTTTTTACATACTCAACCTTTAAACCTGGATTTAAAACATTTTTCCTTTTTCTGCCAACAAACTTTTCCTCTGTGACCTGCTTTCCCAGAGCAATAATAAGCGACTTTATCCTCCTTTGTATATACTGTTCTGTCATCTATTTTATTTTTAAAAACATGTGCTTGCTCTAATATCAGTTCATAAGCTATATCTTTTTTAATAGCCATATCATATGGTATCTCTGGCTCTGTCAAAATTTGTTGTCTGAGCCTGTTCACAATACTATCTTTTGCCAATTCTACATCGCAATCTATAATTTTCTTATTCTTTGTTTGCTTTCTATTTCTTAATTTTAAACGAGCTATGTGGTGAGACGGGCGGGGACTAAAATAGTTATTTTACTTTTTATTATTCCCTCTTATAGAACATCGTCCGTTACTACAGGTTCGCATAATCTGTTTTCTATTTCTATGACCTTCCTATCTGAAAAGCATAAGAATGCTGCCACCCTGCATTTATTGTCATCTATTCCACTTAATTTGGAAAAAAATTTCAATTTGAGTTATATACAATGGCCATTTGGCAGCATTGCTTACATCAAACTCAGAAATACAGGTTTGTCCTGTTTACTAATCACTAAATTTTGCAAATTGACTGCTGATTTCCCTTATGACAATTTTAATCTCTACACGGATCAATATAATTTCTATTCCTTTATGAGTAGATTCAAAATGCAACTGCCCCAAGATTTGCAATGTTTTTAGCTTCTAATTCCCTTATAAAAAAAAAAAACCCTCTATTTTATTTAGAAGCAAGAATGCAACTAATTTTTGTAGTATAATGGAGGATACAATAAACCAGTGACTCAAAATGTTTATAAGTATACTATTTTAATTATAGAATATTTATATAATTCATTTAATAAACAAACAGTATTCAACGAATTACTGTCTAGTATTATAAATGCACAATTCAAGTTAGTAAAATGAACAGTACTCATTTAATTATGGTCTAGCATTATACAGCATATTAGATACATATAGAATAGTGAATATTTTCTATTACCTTAATCTTTGCGGTCCTTACATAATAAAATCAGGGCGATCTGTTTCAAAGTCCCTAGTCTGCTTGGTGACCTATATAGAAGGAGATCTTGGGAAAAGATATCTCTCGTTGTTTTAACTTGTTTTCTAATGAAGAAAAAAGTGCATGTTTTCTGTTCTGCAAAGCTTTTATCCTTTTCACTTCTTTTGTTATGTCTGGAATATTTCACCCAATGGAAATATCACAGGTGGTGAGTTCATTCTTAATGTGATTAGTTCTAGTTTGACTCAGTAAATTTATAGTTCACATTAATAAAATTTCTTTTGTTAACAGAAATTTTCCATTTGATAACGATCTTTACTTTTAATATAATATTTTAAATAAACTACAATCATTTCAATATATTGTATCAATGTAGGTCATTACATATTTCTATTAGTTAATGAGAGAAATTTTATTGAAAGAAAATTAAAAAAAAAAAGTTAGTTTAAATTTCAGAAAGATTTTTATGAAAGTTTAAGAAAAGGAAATAAACAAAAGAAAGGGGAGGAGGAAAGATTTCGGTAATAAATAAAAAATTAAAGACAAAAAAAAAAGATTAGCGTTGTTAGTTTTAAATTAATAAAATAAATAACTCGTTTTGTCTTATAATAGGGAATGTGTGTGTCTATAAAAATTAATTAAAAGAAAGGAATTTTTTTTGAAAGCTAATGCAATATAGATAAAAGAACTGAAAATTAAAATCAAAACAATGGAAATGATTAACAAACAAAGGAACTAAGACTACTATTTGAATGAAATAAAATAACCAATGGAAGAACCAGAACGAAGTTTGAACTCGTAAATAAAATGAAAAAAGGCCCAATAGGATTGAATCAGATTGCTCGATCGAACCTTGGATAAGGAACGCTAGCTATAAAAAGGAAGATTTTGTATTCATTCATTCAATTCAATTCATTGAATTCAATCAAACAGTTAATATTCAGCCATTCATAAAATAAAATCATTAATAGTTACTAAGTCTTCAGAGTTCATCTAAATTAATCTAAATATATTGAAATATCTCAGAATGAACATCATATCATCTAGAATGCGCTGCTGAACTCATCGGATTGTGTGGCCAGCCTGAACCTCTCTGCAATAACATCTGCAGTCAGTTCGAAGAAGAAACCATGTCCATGTAAAACTGGAAAGCATTGGAGTGTCCGTGTTAAAATCCGCAAGTAAATTCCTATACATCCCAACCGGTTGGAATTAGGAAAACCAGAAGAAGCTATGTTGCCTTATTCGCGTGTTCAAATCCTAGGTAAACATTCATTTTGTCTTCCAATATTAAACATTTCAAGAACTATAATTTAAATTTAACCAAATATAGAACTATTAATGAGTAATCTACAAGCATTAGCTTAGCTTTCATAATAAGACTTTTCAAAGACCTCGTTAGTTATGTGTGTGCATTATATAATTCAATGTGTGTTTTAATTTATTTTATTATTGGGTGTAATTTGAACATATTAAATGTATATTTTAATATAATGTGTATATGCATTTATTATAAAGCAAGAACGAGCTTTTAAGGAAAGCTGGAAATAAATATTTTTAATTAATGTTAAGGAAGATTGAAAGTAAGGGAGGGACTCATGTCATAAAGTTAATCATGTAGGTGCATTTTATTGGTCAAATATTTGACATAAATATTGGAAATTCGTAGCTGATTGAGCAAGCACATTAGTTACTCCTGTAATTAACTGGCGCCTAAAGGGTTTTACCTTAAAATAAATAAAGTGCTTGGATGACCAGTGTTATAATTTAGTAGCAGAGAAATGATATTATTGGTAGTCTGCTACCAGTGATGTTATTATCTACATGAAAGACTGCAGCCTTCAAAGATAGTACATAGTAACTAAGCAAAAGGGATCATATAAATAAATCTAAAAGTAAATAGATGTTTCCATCTCTTCATTGACATATAAAAAGAAGGTGGGCAGTACAATGGCGTAGTGAATATGGGCCATAACTGACACATATGACAGTTAGGGGGAAAAAATATCAGAAAATAACTAGTTCAGATTTGAAAAGCCCGCTAATTAATATTCAGCCAACAGAACTGTTGAGATTTCATGGGACAGTATAAACATGGATGCATAATAAAAAAAAACAAAGGACACTCCAGGCGAGTTACGTTAGAAAAACAAGCAGAACAAACAACAGAACTACGAGGGTTGGCCGTGTGTTCGTTTAAAATTTTATCATAGAAATAATTTTTGTTTAAATAAGGATATAATATTTAGTTTTAAAATGGAAGATAGCAGAAATGATGAGGGGGGGCGAAAACGCCAGAAATAAACCCAATTTTTTTCAAACACCTGCAAATAGTAGAGGGAAGTGAAGTTCAAATGCTAATAAACACGATGAGAGAAATGCGTGAAGACATCAACTGAAGTCAGCAAATAATGAGTGAAGAAATTAGCGAACTTACAGAAATGAGAAAGATGAGACAAGAAATAACAGGAAGAATAGAAATAAGCTAGCAAACGATAGAAGCGGTGAAGAAAAATGTAGACAAAGAAAGACATGAGATTGTAGTATTAAAAGAAAATATGGAAGAAGTGAGGGATGAGTTGAATGGTGTGGAGGTTAATCACTTAGAAGCAAGAGTAGTATAGGTAGAAGAGCTATGCCAGGAATTAGTAAACAGTCATAAAACAATGCAAGAGGAAGTAGAGAGTCTAAAAAAAGAAGGCATAAAAGAAAGCATCAGCAAAAAGTTAGGGAATTTTGAAGCAATAGAGAACAAGGATAAAAAGTCTAAAGTGAAAGAAATATGCATAGGTGTAATGGAAAACTTAAAACAGAAAATAGAGCAGATGGAGCATAAGTACAAGAACCTCAATATTGAAAATAAGCATGGGAACATGTGAGTAAGTTTCTGGAGAAACAATTCACCATTTCAGTGTTTAAAGCAGAGGTAGGGGAGAACCCGTTGAAGCACTTAGAAAGCTTAAACAATGTGTTCAATGTTTAGAAATGGTCAGAAGAGAATAAGGTTGCAGTGGCAAGTAGTTACCTCCAAGGGACAGCATGGGATTGGTGGCACACCTTGGGCAATAAATCGCAGATGTTCAGAGACTATAGATATAACATTTTAAGGGCGTTTTGGAACGAAGTTAGGCAGGACGGGATACTGTACAAAATATCTCAGGAGAGATATTTCCAACGCTTGGGGAGAAACACATGCACAATTCTTTTAACGGCAGATATCGAAACTTAAGGCATTGATGGCATTTCCTATGTCAGACAGCCAGATAATAAGAACGATATGTCACAACATGCCACCAAACATACAGCAATTAATGTTGAGCAAAGATGGACGGTCAATAGAGGAAATGGCAGAATTTTTGACGCAGGTCGATTATGGCAATCTGTCCAGGGATTCTCCAGATCGATACAGGAGGAGTGATGATCCACTTGATAGAAAGAGAGCCACCTGATCGAACGTAGATTAAAAAATAATGGGACAGAAAGTTTAGCAAATAAACCCTATCATAATTAGATATCAGAATTTAGGAAAACGGACCACAAATATAATACAAAAAAAAATAAAAATTTTTTATTTTGTTAATTTTCGGTGTCAGAGATAAAATACTTAGAATGACATTTTATTCTAAAAGGGGAACGGAGAGGAATTTTATTGAAAGAAAAATTTTTAAAAAATGTTATTTTTAAAAAAAGAAGTCAGTTTAAATCTCAGAAAGATTTTTATAAAAGTTTAAGAAAAGGAAATAAACAAAAGAAAGGGGAGGAGGAAAGATTTCGGTAATAAATAAAAAATTAAAGACAAAAAAAAAAAAGATTAGCGTTGTTAGTTTTAAATTAATAAAATAGAACGCTCGTTTTGTCTTATAATAGGGAATATGTAAGTCTATAAAAATTAATTAAAAGAAAGGAATTTTTTTGAAAGCTAATGCAATATAGATAACAGAACTGAAAATTAAAATCAAAACAATGGAAATAATTAACAAACAAAGGAACTATAACCAATGGAAGGACCTGAATGAAGTTTGAACTCATAAATAAAAAAAAAGAAGGCCCAATAGGATTGAATCAGATTGCTCGATCAATCCTCAGATAAGAAACGCTAGCTATAAAAAGGGAGATTTTGTATTCATTCATTTAATTCAATTCATTGAATTCAATCAATTCAATCATTCAGTTAATATTCAGCCATTCATAAAATAAAATCATTAAAAGTTACTAAGTCTTCAGAGTTTGTCTAAATATATTGAAATATCTCAGAATGAACATCATATCATCTAGAATGGCTGCTGAACCCATTGGATCGTGCGGGTGGCCTGAACTTCTCTGCAATAACATCTGCAGTCAGTTCGAGGAAGAAACCATGTCTGTGTAAAACTGGAAAGCATCGGAGTGTCCATGTTTAAAATCTGCAAGTAAATTTCTATACATTCCAACCGGTTGGAATCAGGAGAACCAGCATTATATAATTCAATGTGTGTTTTAATTTATTTTATTATTGTATATGTGTAATTTGAACATATTAAATATATACTTTAATATAATGTGTAAATGCATTTATTAATGTTAAGTAAGATTGAAAGTAAGGTATTAAATTCGTAGCTGATTGAGCAAGCACGTTAGTTACTCCTGTAATTAACTGGCACCTAAAGGGTCTTTCCTTAAAATAAAGTGCTTGGATGACCACTGTTATAATTTAGTAGCAGAGAAATGATATTATTGGTAGCCTGCTACCAGTGATGTTATCTACCTGAAAGATCAGCAGCCTTCAAAGATAGCACATAGTAATAACGCGAAAGGGATCGAATAAATAAATCTAAAAATAAATAGATATTTCCATCTCTTCGTTAACATATAAAAAGAAGGCGAGTGGTACAATATATATTTTAAAATCCATGATATTAAATTTTAACTTATATTTTGTTAAAATTTTGATTTAATGATTTAAATACTAATAATGTTAATTCATATGTTGCGCTCTAAATGCACATCAGTGAAACCATTTTTTTTAATACTTTCTAGCTTAGTGCTTTCGGGAGTTACATGTTCCCATATTCATAGCTTGTGTTAACAATGGTTTTGTATTAGCTTGTGCAATGTTGATGTATTCAAATTGTCTAGACCGCCCATTTTTTAGAAATTGAGAAGCAGGCATCTCTCCTATTGATGGCATTAGGGTCATTTGCTATGAAAAATGCTTCTTTTACTTTACGCTTGGTGTTATTGCGCTCAGAGCATACAATTTTAGCTATAGTAGATTCGAATGTGTGATCAGAGGCTATTTGATGTTTCAAAAATATTGAGCTGCCTTCAGATTTGATATATTCAAAATCTGTTCCACTCTCATCAAATTGCTTTTATAAAATATTTAAAAACCCATATTTATTCTAAAGCACTTTCTGAAATGCTTAATTTAATTTCCTATGGCAGTTTCAGCTGCCCACAATCTTCTTCAGATGTCATAACAAAATTTCTTTCAAAAACCACATTCATCCTAATACATTTTCCACAATGCTTTATTTAATTTTTTAGTTTATCGTTAATTAATAATTATTATAGTCTTAATGTGTTAGTATATATATATGCATATGAAAAAGAATAAATATATATCTGTGTGAGTACTTGTACTTAAGGCGAGCAAAACATTAAAAAATGTGAACGTCCACTTTTGGATCCATTTTAGCCTTATATTTTCTAAATGTATAGTGTTATTTATCGATAGTCTGAGAAAGAGTGATTGTTTCCCTTGATTACAAGTATATATTAAACTACATTAATTTCAAATTTCATAAATATATTATAACGGGACGATCCTTTTCAGGACTCGAGGAAGTCGCATCTAACTATAGTCGGACTTTGAGAATGCCATGGATGATGTGATTTAAAATATAATCCAATTCACTCCTCTATTAATAACCTTGTTACTCTCGGAATTCGAGCTCAGAGTAGAAATTGCAATCGACTCTCTTCAGGCATTTCCACAAATATCCCATAGCAATAATAAATTTAGTATAAGCTATATATAACTTCTTTATGAATATTAAATCGCTGAGTTGATTTAACATATATATGCATGAGTATGTATATTTATAATTATTGGTTTTATAAAACGACTAAATAAAATAAACAAACGAGACCTGTTTAATTTTGAAATCAAGTTTAACACATTTTAATCAGTAATAAAAACAAAAATATTATCACATAAAAACATTAAAATTTAGAATTATAATCTGTGCTTATATGTATACACTAATAAATTATTTAATATTCAAAAAAATAATGTAATCATTTACATATATATATATAATTTAAAATCATGCGTATAATAAATAATACACGATACATTGTAAATCTACGTATTGTCATTAAAATGATTCAGTATGTGTTATATGCCTATATAAGATAACATCCATTCACACCAGATTAATAATAGAATGTATTATACTTATGTATGTTTAAAAAGAAATTATGTTAATTGTCAAGTAAGATTCAATTTGGAATATAATAAAACGTACTTCTGAAATAATTTAAAAACGTTTACCTTAGTCAGCTGTCATTTCCATCAGAGTATATATCAAAATATCAACATCTAAATTTTATTAAATAAAATAAAAAAAATAAAGTGTTCATCTTATCAGTTCTCCACTTTAATATATAAAGTAATTTTTCTAAGTAAATATAATTATCCACAAAGGAAATAAAGTTTAAGGGTTATTAAAATAAACAATGAAGTAATTCAAGATGAGAAAGAATAACGGTTTTATATCCCTCCTTAGACGAACTAAAATGACGATGAATATTGAAACATAAAGTTCATTGATCATCCTTCGAAGAGGCAATCCAGATATTCATTCTTTAAATATTTGCATAGTAAAATATTTAACATCTTCTTCTATATAATACTCCACTATTAAGGCAGCTTTTTAAATGAGAATTACGACGATTATATTTTAGGCATTGATTAAGTAGGAATAAATTTACATGTTCGGGTTTAAAACATCAGCAGAAATCTCTGGCATAAATTATCTAGCCAAAGAACATCTTTATAAATTTTTGACTTCTTAAATATATATTTTGTAAACTCATTTCGAAGACGTTGATAACTTTTATAACCTTGTTAATTACAATGATTATTTTTTTATAGTTCTTTATAATATTCAAAGGCAGTAAATTAATTACATGAAGCAGGTTTTAAAATATTGAATCTTCTTTTTTTAATTTTTCTTAAATGTGTTCTAAATTCGAACACATTTAAATTTACAGACGTAGTTCTTGCCTTGATAACTAAATAGAAGATTATCGTTATAACAATATTAGTTCATTTTTATACTGGATTAATTTCAGCAAGCATATCACATAATCACGCTCACGCTCTCTATACAATTTGTAATGAACCCCAAACGTTTATTTCTTTTGTTTCAACTGATAAAAATGCAATGTTGACTTAAGGCTTTGTCAATTGTCAAGTTTTGGTTAATAAAAAAAAATACTATTAGTTAGAAACATTTTATTTATGTGTGTGTATAAATAAACTAGAATTATTCATTTTTAGAATTATTCTTTTAATACTAACTAGTTTATATATATAGCTGATATATGAAAAGCTTAAGATAGGTGTAAGTTATTTATATCTGTTGATTCGATATAAGCACAATTAAATTCACAAAGAAACACAAATTGTTTTAGGTGAGTCTCATATGGTACTCTCACATTCCCCCCCCCCCCTCCTTAAAAAATTCAAATTTTATATTTACCATTAAAATTTGGACATTCAATGTGTGTCAATGTATGCATTAAATATAAAGTTGTGGAGCTTGTTTTTCTTTCCTGCTTTTATCAACCCTTATTATTTGCTCTATTTTTTTTTTTAACCCTTTCTCTTTCTCTACATTAAATATTATTCACTTTAAACAGAAGGATAAGGAGGTTTATATATATATAGGGTTCTTTCTTTTTCTTCCCTTTTCTATTTATTTTTCTTTAATGGATTCATTGTTATGTGCCTCTTTTATAGATGACACATATATTTGTTTGGTAGTCTCCATCCTGCTTTTCTTTAAGACTTATGGACTCTTTTGAGAAGTATCCAAAACCCAAGAACATCCATCATTCAGCATGGATTAACTCTTAAAACAGTTTTAGTTTTCAGGTATCCTAAGAATTAATTTTAATTGCTTAATATACCCTCATCAAAGAAAATTAATATCTCTTTTGACTTATATACATCCTTATACATATATATACCCATATACTTTTAAATGAAAACTTTTTTCACCCCTTACTATTCTAAATGATCGTTTCTTTCAATATTTTACTTTATACATAAGTAAAATGTGGCAAACATTATTAATTTGTTTGACCAAAATAGGGTTTTAAAGCTCTAGCATTGTAAGTGCCTTTAATGTCTCCCTTTATATTTATCCAGAATGCATTGGGACCTGTTTGCTTTATGATAGTATAAGGTCTTTCATATTGATGGTAAAACTTTTGATATTTGCTCTCTTGGGGTTTACTCATATGAGGTGTTTTTATAAAAACTTGATCCCCAATTTTGAATTTGTATGAAGTTGTCTTCACATTTTTATTTCTTTGATTGGCCTTTTTTATAAGTTATTCATAAGCTTTTACTCTATCTTCTTCTGTATCTATTTCAGCATATGTAGCCATAGGCTTATATCTTGCAAATAATGTTGGAACAGTTTTTGTAAAGTGTAATCTAATTGGTGTGAATCCAGTTGATTCGTTCACATTCCAATTGATGAAATCAACCCATCCCTTATGCTCATCTCCTAAATAAGTCCTAAACAACCTACCAAGCTCCCGCATTACCCGTTCACAAGGGTTGGACTGAGGATTTCTAATGGAGGTAAGCACATGTTTAATTTGAGATCTTTCTACCCATGTTTTCCATTCTTTGGATAAGAAAGGAGTACCATGATCTGTTAATATGGTTCTAGGCTTTCCTATCCCAATGAATTGGAGGATATCTAATACTTTGATGGTATGACTAGTATTAGCTTGGGGTATTGGGTAAGCTGACACATATTTTGAAAAGAGATCATAAGCAACTAATAAATATTTTTTTTTATTGAATGGAGGCAAAGGTCCATAATAATCAATTGCTAAGATCTCATTTGGTCTTACTGGAATAATAGACTTCATTGAATTAACATAACTTTGGTTTACTGGCTTTGCTCGCAGGCACACTAAACAATCATGCAGTGATTTCAAGATGTCTTGATATATCTTTGGCCAGTAAAAACCAATTTTTAATCATATGTTCTGTCTTATGAGCACCGTAGTGTCCATACAGACAGTGTATATATTTTACAAGTGGCATTCTTATTGATTTGGGTATAATTACCCTCCACTCTTCAATATCCAAATTTGGTTTATAAAGTAAGACATATTTCTCTAACTTATATCGGATAAGATCTTTTGGCACATGCAGAACTTTCTCCCCCTTTAATGCACTAATTATGGGATTTAAGTCTGGATCATTAGACTGTGGGTCTTGCAAGTTTTCTAAATCGTTCTCTACATTTTTATCAATAATTAGATTGATGTTAGTAATGTAGGCATTATCTACTGACAGGTTACATTGTTCTGACCTACATGGGTTTCGACTGAGCACATCTGCTACAACATTCTTGGATCCTTTGCAATATTGGATGGTGTAATTGAATTCCTGCAATAACAAGCTCCACCGGATTAAACGACTGTTAGTCAAGTAGCTGTGATTCAGGAATTCGAGGCTTTTGTGATCTGTGACCACTATCACCTCTGATCCAAGAAGCATCTGTCGAAACTTTTGGAAGGCCCACACTATGGCTAGTGCCTCCTTCTCGGTGACCGTATAGTTTAATTCTGGACCTTTCAAGAGGTGGCTGATGAAATAGGACACCAGGTTGACCATCCTTCTGGATCTGGGATAATGTTACCCCTAATCCATAACCACTGCTGTCCGTTTGAACAATAAATGGTTTGTTAAAATCAGGAAAGGCTAAGATTGTTTCCTCTAAGAACCCTGTTTTAATCTTTGCAAATGCCTCATCTTGTTCACTAGTCCAGTTCCACCTTTCATTCTTTCTAATAAGTTTTAGTAATGGTTCAATGTGGTCAGAGAACTTTCAATAAAAACGATTGTAGAAATTGCACAGTCCCAAGAATGACCTAATTTGATTTCTACTCATAGGTTTTGGGAAGTTCTGTATGGCACTGATCTTATCAGGATGAGGTCTTATCCCATGCATCCAATGATATGTCCTAAGAAAACCACTTCGTTACATACCGTGCTTTTCTTGAAATTGATTTTAATTCCCTTCACACAGCACTCTTTAAAAAATAATCTTAGATGTTGAAGGTGTTCTTTAATAGTGGTAGATGCAATAATTACATCATCCACATAAATTGTAATGATCTGTTTGACCTCAGGGGATAAAATTTTATCCAAGCATCATATAAGGCCAGCACCACTATTGATCAATCCAAAGGGCATCCTATTAAACTGATAGGTAAAACCCTCATATCGAAAGGCAGTATATTGGCGATCATCAGAATAGAGTTCGATTTGCCAATAACTGGAGGTTAAGTCAAAGGTAGAGAATACCTTCTTATTTCCAAACTTCACGAACAATTCGTGGATGGGTGGTGGGATGTTCCTATCAGGAACCGTAATTTTGTTCAGTTGACGAGCATCCAAACAAAATCTCATCAACCCATCTTTCTTCTTCACAGTAACAATTGGATTACAATAAGGTGAAGTACATTTGGAAATAATTCCCCAATCTAGCATCTTATTGATTTGTTTTGTTATCTCTTCACGATATTGGTATGGTATAGGATACGATTTGGATTGAAAGGGTTGGTCATGTATAAGATTTATTTTCTGCTGGAAACCCTTTATTATCCCTGGTATTTCTGAAAAAATAGGGCCAGATTCATTAATAACAGATTGTAATTTAATTTTGTCATCGCCTCCAAGTAAATTAGATTCTGCGATTTTACTTTCAATTAGTGCTTGTGGAATTACAGATATCATACATTCAACCTCAAAAAGACAATATCTTGGACGCAATGTCATTTCCAAAACCTCATCATTAATCCTAACTATCTTATTTGAGAAATCAAGCATAGAATGGTTCATGTGGAGGAAATCTGCCCCTAAGATAGCCTCATGTATTAAGCCATCTAATATAAGAAAGACATGATAGAGGGTTGTTTGGCCAATTTCAATTTGTATCCAAATTTGTTTTTGTAATAATTTGGCCTTTCTATTATTCGCCAAGGTGACTTGTGTGGATTTTAGTGGTAAGATTTTGATGTTAGGGTTTTTTGTCAGAACTTTATGATAGAATACATCTGACACCACTGATATTTGACTACCAGAATCTAATAATGCTTTAACCGGTATGTCCTCAAACAACACCTCTATCATGGGGCAAATTTGCAAAGCAAAATCAGGTGCTCTGTCCTCCCATGAATGCATCAAATTAGTGATTTCCCAGATTTCCATTCTATTTATGTCCATTCTATTTATGTCCCTCATTGTTTTTTCGGCTTTTTGAGGTGAGGAACATGACCCCAAGTATCTTTTCAGTTTGGTTTCTGTTGTATTTTCAGTGCATGATTACTGGTTGTAGGTTGACATTTTTCTGGGCTATTGAGAGGATTCATCTTGTTTTTATTATTTGATTACTCTTAATTGAGTATGTATGAGAAGGGATTAGCTGTAATGACTTCCCTTTCCAATGATTTATGTCATTATTATTCTTTCTTTTTTTATAATAAATAGTATTTACTGTGAGTTCTTCTTTTCTCTTTTCAGTAGTTCTTGATGATATGTTAGTATTATTTAAATCAATACTGTTAAGTAATTCTGTTACTTTTTCTATACTATTGGTGTTTGTGCATAACAACGTTTGCTCAATTTTCCATGGTAAGTTTCTTTTGACAATACAAACAATATCACCTTCTGTTAAATGATAAGTACTTAATGTTCTAAGTTTGGTAACTTGACGTCGGAAGAATTTAGTTAATGTTTCCCCTGGAGAAGGCCTATATTTTTCTTGAAATAGTAATGTTTCTTGTTTATCCCTACTCCAAAAATTTTTAATTAACATAATTTGGTAATCATTAAATGTGGATGGAGTTTTGAATAATGACTCCCACCATAGGAGTGCATCCCCCTATAAATGACTATAAGCAATAATCAGTTTTTCTCCCCCAGTCAAAATCTTATTTACTGAAAAATATAAATTGAGACTCTTAAGGTGTTCTATGGGTGCTTCACTTGGTAATCCCTTAAAAACCTTGAGTCGCACAAATTGATTAATGGTATTCATTTGTGTTGTATGATTATATGGTTTAAATAGCACTGTAGAATTGATATGTGGTGTTAGCATAGGTAAATCTGAATTACTTTGATTTATGTTAGGGTTAACTTCATCAAAATTATCATGAATAAAATATTCTTCATTTTCTTGCATCATCTGATGCGGAAAGATAGATTCTAATAGGGATTTTCTAGCATCATTAAAATCTCGGGTAAATGTATCTGAATTATTTTCTACATTTCTCTTATCTTTATCATCTTGTATATTTGGGCTATCTTCACTTAATTGCCTTTCTATATTTTGTGAATTTTTATCTAATTGAGATTCAACATGGATAAAATTTTGGGTAGTGGTTTTACTCATGTGATGTGTTTGGTTCTGTGTTCCACTTGTGTCCTTTATAATTATTTCTAAAGCCTTTTTAGTTATAATTATATCTGCTTCATTTAAAGCCACTTTATCTCTAAGCTGCCTTAAGTCTTGTTTTATGGTTTCACTAAATTCCATCCTTGTTTCTATCTCATCACTCTGTTTTGTATTAAACTGATTTACTTTCACATAAATATCTTGAAATTTTTCTTGAATCTTTTCATGGTACTTTTCTTGATTTGTTTGGATTTAATTTTTAAATGTTTCCTGGCTCTGGTGTATCTCTTGATATTTGATTTCTAATTGACTAGTTACACTACAACTAAATTCTTTAAAACGTTGTTAACATTGTAAGTTTCCTTCATTCATCTCTTTTCTCACTTCATTTACTGTTTGTTTCGTTTTAACATGATCTTTTTGAACATTATTTAAATCTAATGATAATTGTTTCATTTCTTCACACAATTTATTTTCAACATCTTTGATTTCTACTTGCATCTTTTTCTTAACATTATCAATATCTTTCTTTAACTCTTCTTTTATAGAAATTATGTCTTCTTTTAATTTCCCTTCCATATTATCCATATCAACTTTAGTTACCATATTATCATTCATTCTAGCCATTTCTCCCTTCATATCAGCATTCATTTTATTTATATCAGCTTTTATATTATTC
The DNA here is from genome assembly GCA_028023455.1 of Epiperipatus broadwayi. Taxonomy (NCBI): domain Eukaryota; kingdom Metazoa; phylum Onychophora; class Udeonychophora; order Euonychophora; family Peripatidae; genus Epiperipatus; species Epiperipatus broadwayi. Next base: position 1,546,483 of record JAQFVV010012582.1, read on the forward strand.
ATATCAGCTTTTATATTATTTATATCAGCTTTGGTTGCCATATTATTCATATCAGCTTTCATTTCCATCATCATTCGGACCAATTGAGCCATATAATTATCACTTCCTTGAGGTTGTACTATTATAGCTCCAGTTACCTTTTGTGTTTGGAGTAATATTTGATCTGTCATGTGAACTTGTGAAGGACCCCTCAGACATTAGGACTTGTAAAGACCCTTGTTCATCACTAATTGAAGTAATTTCTATTTCACTATCTTTATTATTTAAAGATTCTTCGAAACTCTTTACTTCCATTATTGTTAGCTTTTTCCCACTTCTAGTCATCATTAACAAAAAATTTCTACTGTTATATATATAAACTACTTTCTTTTCAAGGTTATACTTTAATATATGCCATAAGATTTCATGCTGTGCTTATGACCCTAAATGTAATACTATTTTTCCTACTTTTATAAGATGTTGTTATAATATATATTTTAATGCCCAAACTATAATCGTATTTATTTATTTATTTTAAAGCGATTGATTTATCTGTTTGCTACGGTTTATTTTATTTCAAGGTCTCTATTATTTATTATTCAGTGTTTTTACCAATTCACAACATACTCATATAATTTTTTTTTTTAAACTATGGATTTAATTAATGGAAAAACTACTGTTTCATGCCTTAAGTATGGGCGCCATGTATAACGGGACGATCCTTTTCATGCCTTAAGTATGGGCGCCATGTATAACGGGACGATCCTGTTCAGGACTCGAGGAAGTCGCATCTAACTATAGTCGGACTTTGAGTCTTCTTATAGAATGCCATGGATGATGTGATTTAAAATATAATCCAATTCACTCCTCTATTAATAACCTCGTTACTCTCGGAATTCGAGCTCAGAGTAGAAATTGCAATCGACTCTCTTCAGGCATTTCCACAAATATCCCATAGCAATAATAAATTTAGTATAAGCTATATATAACATCTTTATGAATATTAAATCGCTGAGTTGATTTAACATATATATGCATGAATATGTATATTTATAATTATTGGTTTTATAAAACGACTAAATAAAATAAACAAACAAGACCTGTTTAATTTTGAAATCAAGTTTAACACATTTTAATCAGTAATAAAAACAAAAATATTATCACATAAAAATATTAAAATTTAGAATTATAATCTGTGCTTATATGTATACACTAATAAATTATTTAATATTCAAAAAAATAATGTAATCATTTACATATATATATATAATTTAAAATCATGCATATAATAAATAATACACATGATACATTGTAAATCTACGTATTGTCAGTAAAATGATTCAATGTGTGTTATATGCCCATATAAGATAACATCCATTCACACCAGATTAATAATAGAATGTATTATACTTATATATGTTTAAAAAGAAATTATGTTAATTGTCAGGTAAGATTCAATTTGGAATATAATAAAACGTACTTCCAAATTGAAATAATTTAAAAATGTTTACCTTAGTCAGCTGTCATTTCCATCAGAGTATATATCAAAATATCAACATCTAAATTTTATTAAATAAAATAAAAAAATAAAGTGTTCATCTTATCAGTTCTCCACTTTAATATATAAAGTAATTTTTCTAAGTAAATATAATTATCCACAAAGGAAATAAAGTTTAAGGGTTATTAAAATACACAATGAAGTAATCCAAGATGAGAAAGAATAACGGTTTTATATCCCTCCTTAGACGAACTAAAATGACGATGAATATTGAAACATAAAGTTCATTGATCATCCTTCGAAGAGGCAATCCAGATATTCATTCTTTAAATATTTGCGTAGTAAAATATTTAACATCTTCTTCTATATAATACTCCACTATTAAGGCAGCTTTTTAAATGAGAATTAAGACGATTATATTTTAGGCATTGATTAAGTAGGAATAAATTTACATGTCCGGGTTTAAAACATCAGCAGAAATCCCTGGCATAAATTATCTAGCCAAAGAACATCTTTATAAATTTTTGTCTTCTTAAATATATATTTTGTAAACTCATTTCGAAGACGTTGATAACTTTTATAACCTTGTTAATTACAATGATTATTTTTTTATAGTTCTTTATAATATTCAAAGGCAGTAAATTAATTACATGAAGCAGGTTTTAAAATATTGAATCTTCTTTTTTTAATTTTTCTTAAATGTGTTCTAAATTCGAACACATTTAAATTTACAGACGTAGTTCTTGCCTTGATAACTAAATAGAAGATTATCGTTATAACAATATTAGTTCGTTTTTATACTGGATTAATTTCAGCAAGCATATCTCATAATCACGCTCACGCTCTCTATTGTTTAACATATACAATTTGTAATGAACCCCAAACGTTTATTTCCTTTGTTTCAACTGATAAAAATGCAATGTTGACTTAAGGCTTTGTCAATTGTCAAGTTTTGGTTAATAAAAAAAAATACTATTAGTTAGAAACATTTTATTTATGCGTGTGTATAAATAAACTAGAATTATTCTTTTAATACTAATTAGTTTATATATATAGCTGATACATGAAAAGCTTAAGATAGGTGTTATTTATATCTGTTGATTCGATATAGGCACAGTTAAATTCACAAAGAAACACAAATTGTTTTAGGTGAGTCTCATATGGTACTCTCACAATATATATGTTATATTTAAATAGGTTTATCTAAATTATTGTTTTTCTAAAATTGTTATTATTTGTAAATAATATTTGTTAAATTTATTTATATATATATTACTGCAGATAATAATGATAATATAGTTTTATTAAATTTTAATTAAATTATACTGTAGAGGAAAGTGTAAAAAAAGTTTTAAATAATATTTATTGCAAAAATTTTAGATTTGCAATTTGAAAAGGGATTTGTTGAGATACTTCTGACTATAGGATTCAGTAATTATTTTAGATTTAAAAAGAACATTATACGAAGTAAAAACATTGTAAGTGTTTATAGCTAGATATATACATTTCTATTTTATGAGATTGCACATACATATTAAAACATTTTTATTTTTTAATTTATGAAAATTGATAAGCATGTGTATAATACATATTTAAAATATTTAGAAATAATAATAAATATGTATATAAGGAGATCTATATAAAATTATGCAATTGTATGTTTATGTAAAAAATAATACACCTGGGTCTCGTTTTACGCGATAGATAGGTTCCTCAGAAAACACGCGCAAACAAAATCGCGCAAAAACAGATGTAACTTACCTTGAAAAAGGGGGGATACGGACTGTGATTTTTCAAAAATCGCATAAGAGCAAAGCACCAACGTAAAATTACTTTAAAATTCGCGCAAAAAAAACAAGGAAATAAAATATGACTAATAAAAAATTTCAAATTTGAAAAAAATTGATACAAGACAAACTTTTTAAACTATAATATTTAATTTTATTCAAAACAATATGTATTTTTATGCATACATTTTTTTATACACGTTTTAATTATTATCGCTATTTGCCGGTAAACAGGTTCGTTTGCAAACTGGTTTTTGATTCTTCACAAGAGAAAATACAACTAGCGCCAACTTCACTCTCATGTTGTGTTAATTGTTTTCTGGTGACAACGTAATTAGTAGTTAATCTTTGAGATGATGATTTTATTAATTGTTTATGAACGCGATATCCAGACCTACAACCATTTAGCTCTCGTTGGAATTTAAGAGCACGTTCGTGATTAGTGTCATTTATAAGAAAATAATTTGCCAACTAATTAGAAAGTTGAAGACCTTCTCGAATCATTTTTGCAGTGAAAGAAACAGTTCCACTTCTGTTTCATTATCTTTTTCTACATTTTCTTCTGTATCTAAACTTTTATTTTTGTCTTTAATTTTTTAATTTTCAATTCCGTTTAAAAATCAAATTTCGTTTCACTGCTATTACTCACCTTTTAAAAATAAACTTGCGGACACTAAATGATTAATAATTGATTACGTTCTTTTTTAAAAAGCAAAAACAGAATGTGATTTAAAATGCAAAATTAACACACACAATGTTTGAACAAATTTACATTATAATCTTGTAAAATTTAATATGTGTATACATAAAATGTGGAAATCGTGATTTTAATTTCATTATTGCATAAAATCTTACTATTATAAAGCACTGAAAATATTGAAATTACTAAGATGAGAGTCGAATTCCAATAATATGCTATTACTTTCAATATAACGTAAGTGCGCGAAATTTATTATTTAAAGTAATAGCGCATTATCGGAGTTCGACTTCCGGTGAAACACGAATCGCGTAACTTCAAAATCGTGTTAAATAAGTCCGCGTAAAAAGAGACCCAGGTGTATAATACAATTGCTTTTAGATCTGAAGAAGTTAAAAATTGTCATAAGAAATCCATTAGGAAAGGTATGGTTTCATACATATATAATGTTAATATGATTCAGCAGATGGTATCTCACTAGTTATCATCATCATCATTTTCAACTATTTATCAATCCACTGGAAGATTAAAGTCTCTCCAAGTTCAATACAGCTCTTATTAATATCACCCCAGCCCATTTCCTTATTTCATCCAGCCATCCCACATGATCTTTTTCTATGTTTTTTACAATCCCTTAGAATGCTGTTTAAGATTTCAACTATCCATCTATTATCATCTTTTCTAGCAATATGTCCAACCCAATTCAAGTTCTGTCTCTTAATTCTTTTGATGTCAGTAACACCTGTTTTGTTCTCAACCCTGTAATACCCGCAGATAGACCGCCACCTCCATGCACTGGCTGGATAAACTCCATCATAAGCAAAATTCTCAGAATCAATGGCAATTCCAGCTTGACCCTTCAGAACAAGATAAACATCTGGGAAGCACACGCACTACTAAATCCGGAACCAATACCAATCCAAATACAATTGGGCTGAACTAATCACAAAATAATGAAAACCTTTAAACACCTAGCAATGAAACCAAAACTGTTGGATCACATTATAAAAATAAATCTTGGTGCAATTCCAACAAGCTGGTTCCTACATTTCAGAAGATTCATGACAAAGATAGACCCAATATGCCATCTCTGCCAAAGAGGTGAAGAAACATTTGAACACATAATTTCCCTCTGCCCAGGATATCAGGACATCAGGAGAGCCATCAATGAGGAATGCAGCATTCCTCTCCTAAAGATGCTAGACCTTAAAAGCTGCTTGCACTCTGGTGACTTCTCGGTCATATGCATGGCTATATTTATCTCATATGCCCTATGGATAGCCAGGTGCGATTCCTAATTCACAATACCCAGACCAGACCCATTTGAAGTATTTAACATCCAGCTAAAAACCTTGCAGGCAAAGGACTTAATACTGCCTTCAAAATTCTTATTCAACAACACATGGGGCTTATATAGAAAGTTGGCCCCATAAAAATGAGACACTCACTAACTTAGATGACAATCCTTTGATTTGTACACAAAAGAATCCCAATTGAAACAGCAGACTTCTACCTTTAGCCTTGCATGGCATAAACCAAATGTATATAAGTTACAATAAAATTTATTTTAAATTAAACACCTATTTGTTCTCTCACCCACGTATTTCATTTTAGATTTTTTCTTGTTACTCCTAACATGCATTTCTCTATACTGTGTTGAGTGGTCTGAAGTCTCTGGATTGCTCTTTTAGTAAGTGTCTCAAGTCTCAGATCCATAAGTAAGAACTGGTAAAATGCATTTATTGAAAACCTTCCTTTTCAAACCCATAGGCATATTTCCTTTTAATATTAAGTTATTTCTATCAAAAGCACTCAAAGCAAGTTTAATTCTATGATTAATTTCATCCATTATGTTTCCATCTGTAGTAATAATCTGATCAAGGTATTTGTAGTTGTTAATTTATTCTAACTCATCATTATCTATCAATCTTTATTCTCTTCTTGTGAGAAAATCCATTGAACATTATTTTAGTCTTTTTAGCATTTACTTTTAATCCTACTTTCATCTGATAACTCTTGCAACATATCTGCAAAAACAAATATATCATCTGCAAAATCTAGATTACTTAATTTAAATAACCTGCATTTATTTTTATTTTTATTCCATTAACTTCTGGATTTTAATCCACAAAATACTTCTTGCAAAACTGCTGTAAAAAGTTTTGGATATGAAGTCACCCTGTCATACAATCTTCTCAATGTTCATTTTTTTAGTATCATTATGTAATCTAATTACTGGGGTTGCATTTTGATAAATATTTCTCACTAGTGTACCGGGTCGAACCGCTGAAACCACTTACTTATATGTATATATAAGTTTTGGCCAGTTTCAAACTCCTTCCTAATACATTTATAATCTTATAAATGTTACGTGGACGAACCGGCACGTTCGAGCAAAATGGGAGATCTCATTGATAGCTTTAACTATCAACAATGGCCCATCTCGGCTGCTAGATTCAAACCCCTACTATCCAAATACTTTATTTGTTTCGGGGTAAACCCCGGGGCGCCAACTAGTCTAATGACTAACGTATTCGGGCAGTAGGCTCATAATCCAGCGCTTGAAACATTCCCTAAAACTAGCTCAGTCTAATTTTAATTCAATAACAATATTATACAAAATTAGTGGTGGAAAGAATTAATAAAAAGGTTGATAAAAAGAATTGACCGACAAATAAAGTTTAAGTTTGAAGACATTTTATTTTAATTAACATTAATTAAGTTTAAAGATAATTTATTACCCAACATTAATTGACTAAATTTAAACATCTTTATAAATCTAATTTAACATACGCACATTTTTTAAAGTAACACCTTATAACATATATCTGGTGAAAAGCATAAATAATATGTGACATCATTACATTATCTCACATTCACACACATGCACATCAATAGTTCATTTTATGCATGCTTAAGAGTTCAAATTACTTTACTTGGTAGAATTGACGAATTACAGTAGTGGCTACTATGTATAAATGATAATAAATAAATGTTTACCTAGGATTTTTGGAACGTGGATATTGCTTGTTGTTGGCTGCTTCTGATGGATTATATCTAACCGGTTAGATTTGGACGTTTCTTGAAGAGATTTTATGCGAATCCATTGGTTTTATTCTTGAAGACAGTTGAACATTTGACAGAGGATTTTGAGTTGTTATGCAGACATTATTTCACAGTCAGGTTTTGATGATCTTGTTGGACTAAAAGGCTGAAGCACGAGCGTATATTTCCAAAAGCTGCTCTACAATGCATTTTTGTTTCTGGATACATAATAGAAACTGCACTGTTATCTGAACGGAAACAAGACTGTCACTGCAAACTAGACTGAAAAACTCCAGTTATAACGATCCGGAGAAAGTTAGACTTAACGTAGTCTGCACTACAGGGCGCCATCTAGGCATTTGAATCTAGAAAAATTTATAGAGTAGGCAGATACGCAAGTAAAAAAAAAAAAAAATTTTTTATTTTATATATTTTGATATCCGGTGGTTAGCCCATTGTCACTAGCTCAATGGAACAGCAGAGATTTATATTTACAATAAATTCTTATCTAAGAATATTTTTAAAAAAAAGAATAAAATAAGCCACTGCCAGTAATTAACATACAAACATTTATTTACGCACATATATATAAAATTTAACATTATTATTTTAGTATGTTTATTTTAGATTTTAATTTGATTTTAGAATTTAAATTTACATTTTAATTTTTATAATATTATAAGTTTACATTTTAATTAAGTTCGCACAGATGGATTTATGAAAGTTTGTTTTATAATGTTGAGTATAGATTGGTTACATATAAAAACATTCCAAAATAAACATAACCGATCAAAATACAAAGCCATTGATAAAGGCAATTGCAGAGGAAAATTTATAAGAACCCAATAGCATTCATCATAAGATGCCGCAAGACACCAATAACTTAAAAGACATCCGACATAAATACATCTTAGATACTCACTGTAAGGTATCAGTATTTACCGAATGTCTATATATTTTGATCAAATATGAAAACCAAAAACATAATTAACCGGTAACGAACCCATGCAAGCGTCTATACCCAACTTAAATTTAATGCATTTTTATTTAGAGTGTTGAGTATGAATAGACTACATAGATTTGCATTTGAAAAGAAAATATTCTTTCCCTTATTTAACCTTAGGCCAAAAGTTCGCAGTCAGACCGGTGCCAATCCATCTGATACATTTATGTATTCAATGCAGCATGAAAATACGACAACACAAAATACTATACTGTCAGGAATGTACATCTGAACAGTAAGTAGAGTTAGAGAAGACATTGTCTCTCCACCAACAGGAATGCTACATCTGTTGGCGAGTAGAACAATAAACAAAAAACTCCATAGGAATGGACTGCGGTCCTTTGCCGACTTACAAACCCATCCATAGGCAAACAGAAGGTGTGTGGCATATATATGCAATCCTGCCCATAGCGGATCTCATACTACATCTACTAATTATACGAATATATCCAATCCATTGAGCTAATTCAACTACGAAACAAATAACCTAAGATTGCCCTCCCTTAAACTATATATATAACTTTACAAATCTATATAGCCATTCACGCCCGACTTAAATTTAACATTTATATAACTAGTTTAACGAAAAACAGAAATCATAATAAAACTTAAAGAACAAAAAAAAATAAATGGAAATGATTTTACAAAAGAAATACATTAAAATAAAATTATAACTAATTAATAAATAACGTTGGTCAGATAGGATTCTATTTCTTATAAATTAAAGACTGAGAAAGTTTATATTTTAAAGTTCTTAGTGTTTCAAAATGTTTTTAAAGTTCTTACGATTTTTAAAACGTTCCTCTTTATCCATTGCATGCCATTTGGAATCCACATTAAATCCCCCGATGATCCTGTTGTCCTCAGTATAAGAAAAGCGATGTTTCATTTCTTTTTTTTTTTATAACAACTGAAGAGATTGAAGAGTGCGTCTTTTCAATCCCTTCTCCTTCAACTCTGCACTAACACATATAGTCACATCTCATCATAATCTATTATTCCACTCACCTTTTATAGTAGCCTTGATCCAGTGGACATTACGTCACGACGATGTGATGGTCCTTTCGCTGAGGTCCAATTCCATTGGATTTCTCTCATTTGCTATTAGTTTCTATGTTTTCCTATCTGACCGTTGCTTATACATTTAAATGCCCAAAGACTAGTTCACTTTGACTAATTAAAATAATCATTTCCATTTCTGATTAATTAATGTGTTTTCCAAACTTAAAGATATTTTTATCTCTAAATCTTTTTGTTGAAAGATTTAGTTTTTCTATTTTTAATAAAGTTTTATTTTAATAATTTTTTTTTTATCTGTGCGATTTTATATATATATGAGTTTAAGATGATTTTTTAATTTTCAATTTTTAATTCTTAAAAAAAAAATTTTTATTTGCGAACTTTTATTTTTTTCATGTTTAATAATAAAAAAACAATGTAACATCATCTGTGCCCGTTACACTAGTAAACTACCTTAATTTATAAAACAAATTGCTAATGGAATAAGAGATGATTGATTAGAAGTTTTTAATATAGTTATAAATAAAAAAATTTAATACCTCAGGAATGCCGGACCCACAGGCATACGGAGCAAATATCTTGACCAACATGACTGCTGTCGAAGAAAAGACCATAGCCCAAAAGACAAAAAATATGTATCTCAAAATGTATGAACCTGCACCATTGCTCATTACACCAAATAACTCTGCCCAATTGTACCACTGAAATAGTTAAAGCATTTATTTATTAAAAAGAAAATCAATTCACTGAAATTATTTTTAAAAAATTTGAATCAGCAAAGGTTATTTTTATTTAAAACATAAATAGATAAAGTTCATTTTGCACATCTTTAAAATTAAAACTAAAAAATATAAAAATAAGTGATAAAATTTGGGTTTCTATTCTCATGAAGGATCGGATTAATATTTTCTTTGTATATGTAGTTTTATTAAGTAATAACATTATTTCTGGAAGCTGCTAATTGCAAAAATGCTACTTTGTTTCATAAGCATTCTGCATTATAGTATTAATAAGCATAATAACGAAGATGGGATTTTCTAAAAATGTGTGGTTTCATCTGGACAAAGTATCACCTATATACATGTACTTAATAATGTAGTAACCTGGACCAGATTTTTGAAGGCATTTCTCAAAAACTACTTGATGAAAAGCTAATAGCATTACAGATAATAAAATAAATAATACTATGCGTACAATGTTGTCCAATTTGAAAAAATCTAACAAATAACATGGACATAGATCAATTAGGCTTTCATAAGTCAAATGAGGTTTAATTTTTATGGAATCAGGAACTAATGAAATTATTAATAGTTAAAATAAAACTAAGTAAGAAAGATGAATGGATTTGAGAAATGAAAAAAAAGAGAGGAATAGATAAGATCACAGAGAAAAAAAGAAACAAATAAGTTAACAATTTAAAAAAGAAAAACAGAAATAAAAGAAAAAGGAAATGACAACTCTTAAAAATTCAGAAGTTACAAATTGCTTATGGGAGAAGATGAAAAATGGGGTGAAAAGAATTCTGACGATTTTAGGTCATTTCTCATTTGAAATCAGTAACCATGAACTAAGTTTAACTTAGTGTATATTTAAAAAATTTTAATATGACTGCAAAGAGTTTTCCTTTTTGACAAAAAAAACCCCAATAAAATTACATCATTAAAAAAAAACTTATCATATGCAAAGATAAAGTTATAACCACATCTCATATTTAAATTTGGAAACTTAGAATTGTACATAATAGAATCAAAACCACAATATAACTAATAAATAAAAACATCTCAACATGAATTAAAAATAAAATCAAATAGCTAAGTAATAAAAAAAATACAAGAAATAAATTATAAAAATAAGATAAACAAAAAATATAATTTGATATAAGTATATATAATGTATAAAATAAAAAGGATTTTTCTTGATGTTCACTTAAGGAATTATAAAAAGTTGAACATCAAATGATATAAAAATAGAATAATGCATTTTAAATAAGAACAGTTGAGTGTTGCATGCTAAAAGGACATACCAACCAAATTGTTAGAGCAAACTATAATAATGGAATTCATATTCACTAAAGTTAAATAGTTATGTTAAATCATATATCTTTAATTGCGATAATGCAAATGTGCTTCACATTGAAGATATAAGTGAAGTGTCACAGAGTGATTTAGATGTGAGCAAAGAGATTTCACACTGTCTTTCAGAAAAAAAATTATTGATTCTTGTGATGTACTTGATTTAATGTTACTTACGAGAAATAATCAAATACACCTAATTCAAGTAACTATTACTCTCTTGCATAAAATTAATATATCCCACTTGAAACAGATACAAGATTTTATTAGTATAAAAATTAACAAGCATTTATAAACAAAATTATCATTAGTTTACTAGCGCCTGTAAGGCTTACAAAAATAATAATAAGACAGGTATAGTCTGTATAATTACCCTAGGTCGGTCTCTGGTACCTTCAGACCCGAATATCTGGTTCTCCTCCCATCGTTGGTCCTGTTCCGAAATTCACGCTACACATAAGTCTCTCAGAAAAACAGGACTGACGCTGACTTGTCTTTTTCCCGCTAGATTGTATCTATTGTTTATTCCTTATCAATTTTAATCGCAAAGTATTCTGGGATTATTTCTGAACTAATTAATTAAATTGTTCTTTACATTTTTAATCCTTCATTTAATTAATTATTTATTCGGATCTTCCATCTTGTTTTACACCTTGCTTTTTATAAAATATATATATAAATAACCATTTGTAATTTCTAATTTTCGTTTTTATTAAATCAACTCGTTTACTTTCACATGTAATTATTTAACACTTTTAACTTCTGGAGTATACACAGTTTCAAACGTATTTTTCTTAATATTAATCGTACTACAACATAACAATTCTTCCCCCACTCCAGAAGTTACGGTTTATCCTTCTTATACATATTCTTTTAAGTACAAAGGTCTTCTTTTACATCGTATTGGTCTGGGTGATTTTCTCTTTTCAATCTGTATTTTATCCTCTTCTACCGCATCTTCTTGGATTTCGGTCAGTAGCATCTGTTTATCTGAATTCTTTTCATTTGCATGTTGAAATTGCTGGAACATATCTAGTTGTATGTCATCTTCACTTTTACGAATATGATTTTTGTGACGCTTATATATAATTCCGTTTTCGCCTTCAATATCATAAATTTGTTTTGATCGCGCCCGTTCAATTTTTCCATTAACCCATTGTTTACGTAGTATATCTCTGAATATTACTGCGTTTCCAATGTTAAAATTTTTCACTGGGTCTTGATTATATTTATATATATGTGTATCAGGTCGCAAAAAATCTAAATTAGTTCGTATTTTCCGACCGAATAACATTTCAGCTGGCGATTTTCCAGTCGTTGTTGATGGAGTTATATGTTGATACATCATGAATTCCTGTAAGACGTTTTTCATATCCGTATTTTTGTTTTTTCTTAAATATTTCTTCATTTGCCCTACCGCGTTTTCCACCAAACCATTTGATTCAGGGTGGTAAGGGGGTGTAAATACTTGTTTGATGTCCCATTTCCCAAATTGTATTTTTAGTTCTTCACTCGCAAATCCAGTTCCGTTGTCAGAGACGATTACTTGTGGAAACCATGTATATAAAATATGTCTGTTAAACATTTTATTGTTTCGTTTGCACTCGTATTTTTAACCTCTTGACATTCTATCCATTTAGAGAAAGCATCGATTAAAATTAAATAATTTCTTCCCTCTATTGGACCCGCATGGTCTATATGCAGTCTTTGCCATGGATATATTGGTTTAGGCCAAGAAGAATATTGTTTATTCGGCAGAGCTATTTCAGACTTACATTTATCACATTTTTTAATATATTTTCAATATCAATACTTATCTGCGGCCACCAAACATAACTCCGAGCTAGAGCTTTTGCTCGCACAATGCCTGGGCGCCCCTGATGCAAAAGTTCTAGAACTTTCATTCTTCCTATAGGAGGTATAACTACTCTGTCTCCCATATTAATACACCCTTTACAGACCGACAATTTGTAAATATTGACCCAAAACCCCATTGCTAAATTTTCAGGTTTTTTATTAGACCAACCTTTGCTTATCCATTTCCTAAGCAACGCATACCCGTCATTTTCATTTGTCCATGTCTGAACTACTTTACTATTTATGACTTGTGATTTCATATTGTCAATATGATTAACTTCCACATCAGTTTCATAGTTGTCATTATTTCCGGGCACTCTGGATAGAGCGTCTGCATGAGAAATTATCTTTCCTTTTTGATATTTTAGATTGAAATCATAAGCAGTAAGTGTATTAGCCCATCTGAGCATGCGTGGACTTAAATGCTCTGGCATCGGACGATCTTTTCCTATAATCCCTAACAAAGGTTTGTGATCTGTTACTAATTCAAATTTTCGTCCATAAATAAACTGGTGAAATTTTTTCACAGCAAACATAACTGCCAAAGCTTCTTTGTCCAGCTGACTAAAATTTTTTTCAGCTTTAGACAAAGTCCGAGAAGCGTAAGCTACAGGATGTACATGACCGTCTATTTGATGCGCTAAAACTGCTCCGATTCCATATTGTGATGCATCTGTAGTAATAGTGATGTCTTTGTCGCTATCAAAATGCATTAATAAGCTACTAGAGGTTAACAATTCCTTAACTGCTTTAAACGCTTTTTCATGTTTGGTATTCCAAATCCATTTCTGATCTTTGCGTAGCAGTTCGTATAGAGGAGTTGCGACCATCGCTTTGTTCTTTAGAAAAGGTTCGAAAAAATTAATTAAACCTAGAAAAGCTTGAAGCTGCTTGACATTTATTGGGCTTGGAACATCTTCGACTGCCCTAATTTTATCAGTTAATGGACTTTTCCCTTTTTCCGAAATAAGATGGCCTAAAAACTCTAATTCTTCAGTTTCCCAAACGCATTTTTTAACATTTAATTTTACTCCTGCGTTATTTAGTTTCTCGCACACTTCTCGAATTTTACTTCTTAATTTCTCTGGTGATGTCGCAGCAATCAAAATGTCGTCATAACATGGCGTCACTCCTTCCAAGCCTTGTAATATTGAATTTATTTTTGCTTGAAATATGTTTGGAGCTGATATAAATCCAAAAGGGAGACGATTACATTTGAATAATCCAAAAGGGGTCGTAATTGCTAATAACCGAGCTGTATCATCCGTAACTTTTAGTTGGTGATATGCCGAATTTAAATCCAATTTCGCAAAATTTTTTGCTTTAGCTAGATTACTGAGAATCTCACGTACATTCGGCACCGGGTAAGCTCCTTTATTAAGATACTTATTTACTGTTGTTCTATAATCTCCACACAGCCTAATTTTTCTGTCTGGTTTTGTAACACAACAATTGGCGTGGCCCAATCCGCCTCCTCGATTGGGGATAACATGGTCTTTTTTAACTAACATTTCTATTTTTTCGTCTACTAATTGCCTTTGGGCAAACGGTATTTTTCTCGGTTTACAAATAACCGGTTTAGCATTTTCATTTAAGTACAAGTCAATGGGCTTTGATTTTATCAAACCTAAATCTTCGGTAAATAAATTCGGATATAACTCTATCATTTCTTTTTCAACTGAGACCTTTTTAACTATATTAAATTTAATGCCTAAGTCTTTAAACCAGTTTCTTCCTATTAACGGATTAATATCTTTATCTACTATATATATAGGTAATTTGTAGTTTTTATTTTTAAAACCAACTATTACTTCGGATTTCCCAATTAACTTGATCAGGTTCCCGTTTACATCTCTAACATTAATGTTAGCTTTCTGTATTTTAATATGAGGGCTATCTGTGGATATTTCCTTCCACTTTTTCATAGATATTAAAGAAATTCCTGAGCCACTATCTATTTCCATTTCTACTCTTTTGTTACTTAACTTAACCTCTAGCATTAATTGATCCTGCTCATTTTTTAAGATATTTCTTTTGATTACTGTTTTCCACTGTTTCTGATCTTTACCATACTCAGATTTTCGTTTAGGTTTTTTGCACACTGCTGCTAAATGACCTTTGCCCCCACAGTTATAACATTTTTCGTTTCTCCATTTGCAGCTTTTAGACAAATGACCTACTTTTCCACAACAAACATTTTATTTCAAAACTTTTCCTTTCTTTAGTACAATTCTTTCTCTCTATTTTAATAATAGTATTCCTAGAGTTTCCTCCATTCTATTTGAAAAAATTAAAGCTTGTTCTACCACTGCTTCATATACTATTCCTTTTCGAATAGCAACTTCATATGTTAACTGAGTTTCAATTAATAACGATTGACGCAATTTATCGTCCTTCATTCCCCATAATAACTGGTCAATAAGAATTTGTTCCACAAAGTCGCCATATTTGCAATTCTTTGCTAATTCACGTAGAACAATATCATATTCTTTAATCGATTTGAGTCTGTCTTGTTTGCGGTTCCTCAATTTTAACCTAGCTAAATATTTCGATGGTCTTGGCTAAAATAATCCGTTAGTCTTTGAACTAGCTCATCGTAGTTACTACTATCCGTAACTTGTCCATTATACAATTTGCTTACTATTTCAATAACTTTTCTACCTGACAAACATAATAACGCTGCTACTTTCCTGTCATTTTCAATAATACTATTTAACTTAAAATAATTTTGTAATTGAAGTACATAAAAGAGCCATTCGTGCGGATTATCTATCCCAAATTCTGATATATTAGCTTGTCCTATCGACATTTTAATTCTTTAATAACTCACCGACTTCTGAATTACTGTTCGGTGTACTTCTTTCATAAAGCTTGAAAAACAGGTTTTCTCCTGACTGCACCAAAATTGTGATGTACTTCATTTAATGTTATTTACGAGAAATAATCAAATACACCTAATTCAAGTAACTATTACTCTCTTGTATAAAATTAAGATATCCCACTTAACAGATACAAGATTTTATTAGTATAAAAATTAACAAGCATTTATAAACAGAATTATCATTAGTTTACTAGCGCCTGTAAGGCTTACAAAAATAATAATGACAGGTATAGTCTGTATAATTACCCTCGGTTGGTCGCTGGTACCTTCAGACCTGAATATCTGGTTCTCCTCCCATTGTTGGTCCTGTTCCGAAATTCACGCTACCCATAAGTCTCTCAGAAAAACAGGACTGACGCTGACTTGTCTTTTTCCCACTAGACTGTATCTATTTTTAGTTCTATTGTTTATTCCTTATCAATTTTAACCGCAAAGTATTCTGGGATTATTTCTGACTCTAATTAATTAAATTGTTCTTTACATTTTTAATCCTTCATTTAATTAATTATTTATTCGGATCTTCCATCTTGTTTTACACCTTGCTTTTTATAAAATATATATATGAAAAACCATTTGTAATTTCTAATTTTCGTTTTTATTAAATCAACTCATTTACTTTCACATGTAATTATTTAACACTTTTAACTTCTGGAGTACACACAATTTCAAACGTATTTTTCTTAATATTAATCGTACTACAACATAATAATTCTATAAGTATAACGTTACCTTTCATCTAAGATTAACAATAAGAGAATAAGTAGAAGAGTTATGATAAGACAACAGAAGTTCTCATAACTCTAGTACCATATTACATAACCTTTAATTATTAGTAACTAACAGGACATGTAAAATCCTTATTCTTTGCATTAAACCCCATGCTCAGACCAGTTTCTGGCTTTTGCTTTTATCAATGAGGCTTGGGATTCAAAGTTGGAAAGAATGTAGGCATGCATCCAACAAATATCTTTAACCACATTTTGTCTGAAAAGCTAAAATTTGAAATTCAAATTAATCTAAGGTTTTGAATCCAAATCAACATGCTTAAATATCAAGTTTATTGATAAAAGCAAATTCAGAAACTTGTCTGAGGATGGGATTTAAAATGTCGGGATATGTATCTTTATATGCATCTGGTATTCATTGTTTACTCAAACTAACGCTAGATGGCATTAAAGTGGAGAATAATGTAGTGGGGAAAATGCAGAGCTTTTAGATTAGATAGGTGTATAGGAGATAGTTTATTTGTAGTTACCAAACTTATAGATATGAGTAGGAATTCAGGGACACAGTTATATACGAGTTTTATAGATATAGAGAAGGCATATGATAAATAGAAATAAATTATGGGTAAGTTTAGGAAATTTGGGAATGGATGAAGCTTTAGTGGATATTATTAAGAATTATATGAAAACAATTACTATATATATCAATTAGGGAATATAGAATCAGTTAAAGTTAAAAATGGAGTGGGATTAAGGCAAGAATGCCCTATGTCATCTATTTTGTTTTTGTTGTATTTGAGTAAAATGGAAAGAGCTATAGAAAGATTAGGAAGAGGGATAGAGATGCCGTTAATAGGTGGTAAGGGAGTATATATTTTGTCAGGTCTTTTTTTTGTGGATGATATATTTTTGTGTGCAGAAAGAAGAGAAGATATGGAAGTGATGCTGAGCACATATGCAAAGGTGGGTAAAGAGATGGGGATTAAATTTAGTGAAGAAAAATCAAATATAATGATGGTTAATACTGGGGAAAGAGAAGATGTAGAATTTTTAATGGGAGATATAAAGTTAAGTGTGGTGAATAGATATAGTTGTTTGGGAATTATTTTAAGTAATCAAAAAAATTGTTTGGATGAATGGGAGAAAAAATTGATAAATGAAGCAAAGAAAAGAAAGGATTGATAAAGAAATTAAGTGTTTTCATATAATAAATATGATGTAGCTAGAATTATATGGAACGGAGTTGCAGTAGCAGGGTTAACATATGGTAATGATGCATTATGTGTTAGTAAAGGGGTATTAGATTACTTAGAAAAAGTACAAAGGGAAGTAGGAAGACATTGGATGCAGATGTATGAATAGCAAGGGAGGCAATTCAAGGAGAAATGGGATGGTCAAGTTTTATATGAGAGATGCAAAAAGTAAAATGACAATGTTTGGTAGATTGCAGT
Organism: Epiperipatus broadwayi; assembly: GCA_028023455.1. Classification (NCBI taxonomy): domain Eukaryota; kingdom Metazoa; phylum Onychophora; class Udeonychophora; order Euonychophora; family Peripatidae; genus Epiperipatus; species Epiperipatus broadwayi. Next base: position 1,564,498 of record JAQFVV010012582.1, read on the forward strand.
TTATGGATAATAAAAGAATAGCCAAAATATTATTTAATTGGGTTATGAGTAAAGGGCAGGCAACAAGATGGGTGAGAAAGGTAATGTGGTATGCAAAAGATTTAGATAAAGAATTTATATCAATATATTTGTACAAAAGATGGGTTGTGTTAGGATTGTTGAGTGTTATAGTGGTAAGGAATGGATAAAAGAATAGATTTATTAATAAAGAATAGGGAGTTAGAGAGATTTGGAGAACTAATATGGAGAGTAAAAGGAGTTTAAATATTTATAGAAGTAAACAGAATATTAGGTGTGAGTTAATATATGATAATAGTAAGGAAAGTAGGTTATTGTTTAAGGCTCGAACGGGATCTTTAGCAACAAGAGAATATACATGTAAATGGAAAAATATGGGTGATTTAGTCTGTAAATTGTGTAAGGAAGGAATAGAAAATATTAGACATTTGTTAATTGAATGTGCTTGAAAACAGAAAGAATAAAAATAATGAAGTTATCGAAGAATAAATATGAAAAAAGTGATTATACGGAAAGTTGATTATTGGTTTTTATGCTGGGTTTGGGAAAAAATAAGGGGGATTTAGATATAAAGGCCATAGAATTGACAAAAATTATGTTGTGGAAATGGGATGGAGCAGAATATGGGAAAACATAGAGTGGGGAATGGAAAATAAAGTGGCTAAAAGATTTCTCTGGATATAATTACTGAGAGACTCCTGATTCCATTTAAGGAGAAGCCACAGTACATCACATCATACCGTTTAAGCTAGGAAGTTTGCTGATTTATTGTTATTATTAAAAGAGTTATGGTTGAACAATTTAAAAACTATGAACCACAAAATTTCTATTTAGACATACTTTAGTAGAGATTAATAAAGTCATAAGGAAATCCATATTCTAATTGGAATTTATATTTTCCTTGATGTCAAATGCCATCAGTCTTAAAATTCAAACACTAGTCAAATGCTGTTTTATTCAAATTCATTTTAAACTGGTTGGGCTCTTTGAGTGGGTTAGCCGCGCGTCCTTTTTTACCGGTTAATATGTTGTTTTCTTTCTTTATTGAATAAAAAGTATAAGCATGACATCACCCAAAATACGGGCATTTGATAGCTCAATGACGTGGCTTTCCAAAGATGTCTACATCAAAGAAATCCGTTGAAATTTGGATTTTTTGCAGCAGTTTTAATCAGGGAAAATATTTATTCTTTTTTGTTTTTTGATAACTTTTGTAATTATCACGAAGCGATAAAAGACAGAAAATGGTTTATGGGCTGCAATTCAACATTTCTCGGGTGTTATTCACAAACAAGGCCTACAATGGAGCTTCAACATAAAGACTCGTAAGTATAAAATTTTAATTTTTTTAACAATATTTCAATTTTTTTTTTTAATTTTTTGAAAAAATTATCTTTTTTATTAATTTTAGTTTGTAGTTAGTGTTTGTTAATGTAAATTATATATTTATTTATGCTCATATAGAATTCATATCTACCATAATTTTCTAAAGTTCTAATCCATTTATTTTATAAAAATAATGATTTTCAAAAAGTTTAATAATTTATTATTTATAATTACATTTATATAATATGTTTGTGTTTACAAGTAATGAGTTACAAAACTAATAATCAAATGTATAGTAAGATATAGTTATTTATGCTCATATAAAATTCATATCTACTGTAATTTTCTAAAGTTCTAATCCACTTATTTTATAAAAATAATGATTTTCAAAGTTTAATAATTTACTATTTATAATTATGAGATATTATTTTATATAGCGCTATATTTTTTATGTAATAGTAATATTAGCGATTGGCTTAATCGCTAATATTACTATTTATAATTATGTTTATATAATATGTTTGTGTTTACAAGAAATAAGTTACAAAACTAATAATCAAATGTATAGAAAGATTGAATACACAGGCAAATAATCAAATTCTGATTCTTGTTTATATCTTGATACTCATGCTTTGAAGTCACTCTGGTTTTGCTATATGTTTCATCACATTATTTTCAAGTCTATAGCTAACAAATGGACTATATGCAAACAAATTATATCTATGTGATACAATAAATATAATAAGATAGCATCACTTGCATGCATAAAGAATAGAAACATCATTGGTGTCCATAAAGAATAAACACATCATTGGATGTCCGTAAAGAATATAAACATCACTGATGTACACAAAAAAATATAAAATAAAGAGATGAAACTCATTTTATCAGTGATATAGAAAGTAGCCTACAATTTCTAGTTTTAAATAGACAAGAAGCCAATTGCTATGATGATTTCTTTTGTATCTTTTATTAGAATGAATCTTTTTCTTTATAGATGCCTTTGACATTTGGAACTTTTGGGGTACAAGATAAAAATGAAGAATTGATATCTGACTTCTTTTGGAGATTGTGAAGCTATGGATTATCTTAGATAAGACATGTTATACATGTTAAAAAGATAATTTTATGAGGAATACAAAGAAATTATCACTTAAGATGTAATTTGAATTTTAGTTAATGTTAATTTCCAAATTATGAACAAACAATAAAATAATAATTATTTCGGATGTAAAAATTTCTTTTTTTCCTTATTTTTTATAGAGTTATCACTATTTATCTTATGCTTATTGTTTGCCTTAGTTTTTCTAGTTTCTATTAATGTAATTTTTTTGCTCTAACATAATTAAAACTGAAGTTATTGTGAAAATTGTGTCTCAGGTCAGTATTTTAAAAATTCAATATGGCGGTTTGGACCGAAACAGTTAATATATTTAGCACTAAACAAATGAAATATTATTTTAGCATAATAAAATAATTAAAAATCCTTTATTAATGCAAAATACATTTTAACTACATAACAGCAAAGAATTAATATCAAAATACCTTGGAACAGCCAAGCCTATCATGGGATGTTTCATTCGAGTCCCAACAGCACTGTTCTTTATTTAGCCAGAAAGCTCCAGGACAAAGACCCTCTTTCACATCTGACAACCAGGTGACGCCAATATCTATGAACGCTGCAAAAATGCCTAAAGAAAAATTCAAATAATATATTTGGTAGTATTTATAAACTTTAAATAAACCCATTTTACAAATAATTACGAAAATATTTGATAATTATCATTAAATAATAACACCCTGCATGGTTTAGGGCAAGGGTAAGAGCTACATCCTGAAGCATAAGGGCCTTAAATCGATTCCAGCTATGGCACATCCAGCACTCAAATTTCGTATGAATTCCAGAGCAATAAAGCTATTTGATTATTATTAAATAATAACTCAATGGCTTTATTGTTTGAGAATTCATAAAAAGTTTGAGCATCAGCATTGACAGATCTGGATGCAGGACCTCGATTTCTTTAGTTTAAACTCTACCATAGTACCAAAACGCATAGTGCATATTTATTAATAGCATATTACAATTGGCACCTTTCTCAATTATTTTATTATCACAGACTAAATATTTTAAAGTTAACAAAAACTTATCAAACAAATAACTCTATTATATTATTAAAATAGCTTTTAATTAAATGATATGCTAATGGTAAAAAAATCAACTATACTTACTGACGGTAATCCCAACAAGCGATATGCAGACCCATCCAGATGATGCATCATGTATACTTCGCAAAAAGTCACAAACATTTTCTAATTTCTTCTTATGAATAAGACGATGTCGCATGCGGTCCCGTGCAATATCCTGCTGCCAGTCGATTGTATGGAAGTCATCATACTGTCCAATGCCAGGAATCTCTCCTTCGTCAAACATATTTCCCAGATTAGCCAGAGCTACAAAAAAAAAAAAAAGGTTAATATTTTTAAATCTTTTTCTTAAAACTATTTACATTCGTACAGGTGGTTGATCACTTTTGTTTTTCATAATAATAATGTTTTCTCAATAACTTCTGGCTGATTATATTTATGATTTTCTTGTTACATCAAGTTCAAATAAATAATCAAATGAGATAAGCAAACAATATATGATGGATAATGATTTCTCTTTAGACAAGTCAAAAGTTTCTATGATTGAACAGATATTCAAAAATCCTGGAGGTGTGGCCAAGTCAATTTCATCTCTCTGACATAGTTTTATTTCACTGTAAATCCATTTTCCTTCCATTACTTCTTTCAACAGTATAATCATCAAATCATTCTATTCGGCATTGGTATATTCCTCTTTCTTCTATTTCATTCTAATAAAAATGGTTTCATCATATAAATCTAAACAAAAAATCTCAAACTGTTTCACTTTTATATTTCTTTCACTATCTATATAATTTATTTCAAGATTATTTCATCACCTTATATTATGTTCAATAACCTGCATTCATCTTACCATAAATTACACTACAGTTTAAATGTGTATTGCATTATTGCCTCTTTCTATTGGTATCCCAAAATTGCTATTCTTAACTCAGTGCTACATCTCAACAATCTTCCAAACCCTGAAGATGTTCATAACTTAACGCTACATCTCAATACTGCTTCAAGTCCTAAAGATGTTCCTCAATCAGTGTTGCATTTGAGTGATTAATATTAATATTTTTTTCTCAAGTAGACTAAGAATGTCACATATTGGTCCATGATTCTAATATGGCCTAGAAGATGAAATAATTATTCACTTGTATTTCAATGTGCCACTGAACAAAACTACCAGAACATCATAACTACCATAATATGTTCAAACATACCCTTAAATGTACTAAAATTGACAGCATAGAGAGAGGGATTTTTTTTAAAAAAAATGGAGTTACAACATCTATTATATTTATTTTGTGATTTCTGGGGTATCATTTTTGTCTTTAATCCCACTTCTAAATCAGCGGTTGCCAACCTTTAGGGCCTCACGGATCATTAAATACATGCAGATGACTAAAAAATTTTTTAAAAAGATAAATACTTTTTGTAGAATAAGGATCACAGAACTTCCCTTTCATTAACATGAAATGTATGTATTTAATATAACAAAAATGTAAATGCTTATTTAATCACAACAAAATCTCTAAAGATTGTTTAATTTAACAAAATTATTAGTTGGTTTAATTATTACAAAATAATTAAAGCTTATTTAAATATAATATTTTTAGTAGGATATTTGTTCTTACTTAAGTTTATGGATTTTTGGTTCCAATGATGCTATTGCAAGACAGAGAGATGTAATTATTTCATGTCGAGTTTTAATTGCTGTGATGGTTGAAAATGTTTTTCACATGAATATGTTGTTGAAAGATAAATCAAAATTTTCATTGCTTTTTTACTCAGCAAGGGGTATTCACTTTTTATGGAGAGTCAAAAATGAGGTCTTAATAAGGATGACTGGAATTTAGCTTTCAGACTGTCATATAATAGATTGATAAGGCTTTCTTTTTCATTCATGCTTAAATTGTTATCTTAAATGTTTTCTGCAAATGGATCTATTATTCATATATTGCCATGTCTGGAATTCTCTTTCTCTGGATAAAAATGACCAAAAGATTCTGCGAGTGCCCTGTAAGTGCTGTTGAACAATAATTAGCACCTGTAATTGCCATTCTTCTCTCTCACATATTCATAAAAATTTAAAAACATTTGCAGATCTTCAGTTAACTGCATTTGTCACAGTAATCCATTTTACATATTGTGAACACGTTTTTAAATTGTTCTTGTAAGGCTCTGTTTAGTTCATTTAACAGCAAAAAAAATATCTGCCAGGTATGCGAGCATAGCTATTCACTCATCGTCAGACAAGAGTTCTTGAAATTTCGGATTATTCTGCTGCTTGAAAAATAATTTGATTTCTGCATGCAGTGTGAACAGTTGGGTTAGTATTGTGCCCCTTGATAGCCATCTCACCCCAGTGTGAAGAAGGTGGTGAGTATATTGGGAAGCCATTTTTTCACAAAGTGTCTCAAATATTTGAGAATTGAATACTTTGTGTCAAATTTCATTTATAATTTTAATAACATCTGATAATACTTCATATAATTCTGGGGACATTTTTTCATCACAAGTTGCTCACAATGTATAGGCAAAATGTCTGAGTGACTAACTTTTGCAACAATTCTTAAAAGATGTCATGTTTGTGGCACAGTCTGTACATACCCAATATATTTTTTCAATTCAATGTTTTCAGGAAATAAGTATTAAGTGCTTCAAAAACCTCAGAACTGATTACTCTTCCTGTAACTCTCCTTCACACTCAACCCTCACAAAACAAAGGAGAAGTGCCTTGTTACTTAATTTTCAATATCTTCTGCCATATACTCAATTCTGTGCTTGACAGCCTGCTTTCCCCAAATCTCTTCACAGGTTTATAACATGCAAGACTTAATTAATTCTTCTCCAATCATATATGGCTTTTTATCTTTTGAGATCTGAATTGCTATCAGACAAGAAGCCTTTTATAAAGACTTAATCTTCAACAGTCATTTTTGTTAAAGCAATTATTTGCTTTTGTATATTTTCATACATCCTTTGAAAATAGTGGTTTCTTAACAAAATTCAGGTGTTGTGATACAAGTGTCTTCAGAGTTTTAAAGGTTTCATGCCATCAATGGACAAACTCTCAGAACACACAATACAAAATGGCTATGGATCCCTCTCACTACCAGGTTCTTGAATAAATCCAAATTTCAAGTAATTCGAATCATATTTTCTTGACACTTTGAGTTTTTTCTTCTCATTACAAAAATCCAAATCCCAATTTTTGCCCCATCAAAATTTCTACTTTATCAAAATAAAGTAATTTGAGGATAATGGATTATCCAATTTACATTTAACTACCACTGACCATATACCTAGACCAGATTTATAAAAATTATCCTTGCAAAAAAATCTTTAAATATTCTCAACAACCTCAATTCTATTCCTAAAATTTTTATTCTATATCTCAAAATGCATAAATAATTGTCTATTATCCATTAAAGTCATTCCAATTAATTGTATAATGTTTAATAAACTATTTACCATCTCTTTTTCTGAACAAATTCCATTCTAAATCTTCCCCAAGATTTACACCTTCAAAGACAAGATCTAACTCCGTCGCTACTGATTTATACCTTCTTAATAATGATTCCAATACAATTAAAATAAAACAGCTATATAAAAATAAATATTTTCCTTATTATTGAACCAGTTTTCACCATATATTAAAAAAGTGTATTTTGAAAAGGCTCTATTATAGGGTGAAAATCGGTTCAATAATAAAGAAAATATTTATTTTTATATAACTGTTTTATTTCAATTGTGTTGGAATCATTATTAATTATTTGAAAACAACATTATGGTAAATTTATGTTTGACCATTATTAAGGACCTTCTTAATAATCTAAAACTGTTTCCCTTTTCTTTGCATAACTTAATTTTCATATCATTCTATTCATCTAAAATTTTATTAAAAATCTCTCTCTTAAACTAATCATTGCATACCTTTCCATATGTAGTAGCTGCCAAATCATCTATTACTTGTTTTTCTTTTTTTTTAATGTACCTATTGCTCTACTCAATTTCATTCTATTCATTATCTTTTTATTAATTTTCTTTTACCTCAGACTTTTATGATAAATTTATTAACTTACTTCTTTAATCTAATATTTTCTTCATTCAGTATTTAATAAATCCTATTTTCTTCCACTTTTACTTTCCCCCATTAATTAAATTCATTTCATTACCATTGCAAATCTGTCCTAGCTATTTCTCTTTTAAATTATTATCCCATTAATCTTTATATCCTGCCTATTATTTATTTCTTAAATAAATTTATGCTCTTTATTTGCCCCCTCCCCCCAATTTTCTAAGTATGTTCATTCCACCCTTTTTATTAATCGTGTCATTTTAAATAAATTCATTTGCAACTTCCTTTATCAGAACATTTCATTCTTCATAAGTTTTAAATTCAACATGTCATAATTCTTTCTAAAACAAAAGTGCTTTATATCATGGGAAAATTTAAATTTGCAGCTCCATATATAGTGTGAATAAAGTTCCCTATTCTCCACGCTATCTCTGCGGTACCATAGAAGTTTTTTCTCTTCATCTATATTTTATAAGGGCATTAACACTGACAGTTCTAGTTCCCAAGTAAGAAGCTCCTGCTGACACATGTCCTCATCTGAACATCACTGTTTGTAACCAATTTTTTTTTATTCACTAATAAAGTTTCTTTGAAAATAATAATATACAGTGTGAATGCAAACATTTTGCTCTGGAAAGAAGAGGGTTTATTGTGTGTGTGTGCGTAAGCACATTAAAAAATACTAAAGAATAGTTTTAGATAAAATTTCGTTTAAAAAAATAAAATTAGATATATTTATGAGCAATTAAAATAATCCAAAAGAAAAATATCATAAATAATTTGATATACATACATAATAAAATATAATTTATTTAATGATTGATAAAATGCAAATCTAAACAGGGACCTCAACATTGCTATATGTATGTTCTTATATTTTAAATCATTCAAATATATTTCCAGAATTCAAAATGTTTCATTATCCATTAATCTTTTTCAAAAATGTTGTTTCTTTTGCTCTTCATTCCAGAAAATGTTCACGCCAACCATTCTATTGGTAGGATCCTAAGCAAATGCTTGTTTTGCCCAATGGATAACATGCTTTCATTCTCAAGTTAGATTTATCATTATCATCCTTCTCTTCTAACCTTTCTATAAAATTCTGTATTTTATTTACCTTTCAGATATTCCTAATTCTATCAACAAAAAATTATAATCATTACCACTTTTTCTTCTTCATCAAAAATTTCTTTTTTATAATTCTGTTTCTCTTTATATATCAACACATAATCAACAGTGTATTATAAATTCTGCCTCAATCAAATACTCTTTATCATATTTTGTAATCAGATTTCGAATTTTCACAACCCTAAAATATCTTTTTTAATGAAGTCCCATCTCATTCTCTACTCCATCAATTCTATTACTATGATCCTTCTCATTATCTACAAAGAATATTTGTGCAATTATTCCTGTTAGTCATCTATATTCCTATGTAAACCCCCTTCTATTCTTTTCAGCACCAAATTCTTTTTTCTTCAACATGGTTGAACAAAATTTCATCAACTGAGATCATAAAATGTCTTAATGATTTCATCCTATTCTTCACATTCTTACAAACATACCATCCCATATATACATTTTCGTTTATCTAATTTTAATCTTATCGATCTATTTTCTTACAATTTCTTATATATCTTCCTGAATAATAACTTCTACAGCCTTTCCTTTCTTATCATCATATATGTATTGAATTCCACTACGATGGGTTGAATGGTGTGGATAAAAAAACAACTAATTCCATAATTGGATGGGCAATAAAGTTATATAATCAGCAATATGAAAATATAAGTCAAATTATAACTTTACCTAAGTTCTCTTCCCAAAACCAAGATTAATTCTGCTGCATATACAACTTTTTATTTATTATTCACAGAAAATTCATGTATGTCTGAATTTTGCAAGCACTCATGACTAACTGCTTATTTTTTCTTCTTTTGTTCTGTGTAATACCTTTCAATATGGGGTGAGCAAAATTAATCAATAGTGTTTTTTGGTTGTCAGTCAGCTGCTCTCTAAGTATATTGCCCATCTCCTCATTACACAGAACTAGAAGTTGTATTTTTTACCAAACAATCTTTTAAGAACTTGAGTGGGTATTTTTTCCTTTGGAATCTCAACAATATTTCATCTGCTATGTTGTTTTCTTTTTTGTTTGCTTCAGCTGCTACATTTCCTTCTTTTTGTGATGTGTTTTTTATCACCTGCCTCTATCGAGTTTCTAGTTGTTTGGTTTGTGCCTTTTCTTTTTCTAATTTTGTTATTGCTGCTTCCACTGGAATTTATGATTTCCCAGTTTCCAGAATTGCAGGGGTATATGTGATTAATGGGTCTTTTATACACTACATTGTTATCAGTTTATATGGCTATTCTGAATTTGGATGTTAAGTTAGCGACTTTCTCCCTTGATTCATGTTTTATGTAGGTTATCACTGGCCCACATTTTATCTTCCATGTTAAATATTTCGTAATCTGCTTTTACGTTTGTGTGCATATGTTTGGGTATTAGCAGGGTTAGTTCTGTCCTTAGCTTCCATTTAATTAATAATTCAGCTAAACTTTCCACTTGCTGCTATTGAGATAGAGTGCTGGTGCAATAATATCTGGTAAAGTGTTTCTTGCATTTTTGTAGAATTTTTTTTTATTTAGTGTCAATTTAAGTTGATTTACTGCATTTTTTGCTTTTACTTTCTGGATGATAAAGGGGTGAGTGCATATGTTTAATAACTCTGGCTTCTAAATATTCTTAAAACTTTTCAAACTCAAAACCAGAGCTTTTGCGTTTCTGGGCAACTTTAGACTGAAAATATTTTATTCAGTTTATCATAATCTCATCACTACCTGTGTTTTTTACGATGTGGTATTCTATCCAGTGAGAGTAAACATCCATAAGTACTAAGAATATAAGTTGTATAAATTCACAGATAGCCAACTAACTGTATTGTATTCCATTACGATTGGATGGGTAACAGTTATAATATGATCAACAATATCTCATTTCTTTAGTTAAATGAATATTAAACTTTGTTATAAATTAATTCATCTAGAATTTTATCCCCTTTCTTTAATAGATGTATTGCTTTTAAATGCTATTTATAATAAACACATCCCAAATATCTAGAAAGTAAATATCACTTTCTCATACATGCACATTTTAATCTCGTATTAACTCCACCCATTGTTTAAATTTATCTCACTATTCTCCACTCCTACCATTATTCCTTGTTTTCAAACTCAAAACTATACCTTCAAAAGGCTATCATTTCTCCAGTCTTTCTTTAAATAATGTTATTAGTTTCTACCAATGTAACATTATTATTTTGATTTGTGCTATTTAATAATTTATATTAATATGCTGTCAAATGGCTTCTCCTTAAATGAAGTCAGAAACTCTGTTAAGCCAAGATAAAAATTTCTTTATTTCAAATTCCTTACATACCCCAATAAGCTGATTTACTTGTTACTTATTTCTCTAGCCCTGGTTCATTTCTTCATACCCCCCTCTTCTATTACAGTTTAATAAAAGATGTTTTAATAGTTTCATTATTCTTTTCTCATATTTCTTACCTTTTATTCTAAAGATCTAAAAAAAAAAAAAAAAACATAAAATCTTTACTTCTTTCATTCTCATTATCTTTAAATTTCTTACTCTCTCCATACAATTTATTCTGATTCTTTTTCAATATCCTACACTCCAAAATAAATGTTCAATGCTCTTCCTCCATTCCAACATAAACTACATCTATAGTTTAATTCTAATTTCATTGGCCTTCTTTTCCTAGTATCTAAAGCTTTTGATCTTGTACATAACAATGAACTCCCTTTAGTAGTATCACACATCGTTTCATATTTAATATTTTTCATTTTTAAATAATTCCAAATATTTTTTTTTATTCAAATTCTTTTTGTTAACCATTTCTTTATCTCTAATCAACTTATTTATCCCCTTTTCCCACTCTTCATAATTATGAACATGCTATATATTCTCTACACATTTATCCAATTCCTTACATAAATATATGAAAATAAAGTGTCTACCTATTGACTCTGCATTTAGTAAAACACTTCCCTCTAACATTATCATCATCAATATAATGCTATCCCATGGACAGATCCAAAGAGTGTCACATCAATTCATCTATTTTTGCTCAGCTCTTCAATTTGATGCAACTCTTCCCATATATCATCCAACAATGTCAATCTTTCCACCCTTTCTTCTTATTTCCACTCATCATTCTCTCAGAAACATCTTTCATTAGACTATACTTTCTTCTTAATATATGTCCAATTCAGTTTGTTTCTAATTTCCTAAATCAATCTATTTTTGCTTCATTTACTCTTAAAAAACTTCATTTGTTATTTTAGTCATGCAAAAGATTTTTTCCATTCTCTCCACATCCACATCTCAAAGGCCCCCAATCTGTCTATAACATATAGAACTCAATTAAACACTATTTTTATTCCTACATTTTAACTTTAAAAATATTTAATTTCCTTTACTATCATACTATCTACTGTTTCACATATCCTATATAAACATTTTTGAATTCCCTGACTAATGCAGTCTCTCATTTCCAAAAGTTTAAGTAGGTCTCAATATCCTTTTCCAAATTATTTAAAATATAAAAAAACATGCCAGATTTTAAATTAACTCTATTTTATTTTTGTAATCTTCCTGAACTCTAATCCTGTATCTGTATAATTGCTGTTTTCATTTAACAAAGTATTACATAACTATACTCAATTTATTCAAGACAAAGATCTCCCATAGTCTATCCTTCAGTTTTATCCTTTCCATTAAATATTATGATCTTAAGTTTTTCTTCATTGAATTTAATATGTATTCTTTTCTCTACTTTTCCACACTTCTCTGATAACAACACTATATGTTTAAAATTATTCACAAAAAATTTCATATCATCTACAAAAGAGACAGCTGCCATATTATGTATTCTCCTACTTTCCTCCACTCTATTCCTAATCTTTCTATCTGAACATCCAGTTCTCTTAAAAACAAAATAAATAATAAAGATTTGTCTCTTTTTAATCCAATTTCACATCTAACTTGCAAAGATTTTATATCGCCCAAATACTATTTACAAAAATTATTCATCAAACTTTAAGTCAATTCTCACTAGGCTTCTCTATAATTTATTGCTATCCATTTTATCATAATACATTTATATATTTAAAATGCAATAAATAAAAGTTATTTTTTTAGTAAGATATTCCAATCAATTGATATGCAATGAATAAATTAGTCTACATCCTCTTTCCTGTACAAATCCATTCTGAATCTTTCTCAAAATTTTAATTTCTTCCATTCAAGTTCTATCCATATCCATTAGCATATATGTAAGTTATTGATATTGATCTATATCTAATTAACAATCAAAAAATCTTTCTTTTATTTAATAATCCAATTATCATGCTTTTCCACTTATCTGATATCTTATTATAAATTATAATTTTCCAAAACCTTTTTTTAAAATCATATCTTATCTTTTCATATCTACTACCATTTAGCCAGTCATATCAGCCAGTCCTCTAAAAAAATCACTGATTTCCATGCTACCTAGTGGCAGCCGACTTTGTTTGTTGCTCACATGATGAATTTTGGAATCGGAAAAAAAAATCATTAATGATAAGAAAACAGAATTTATTTATACAGAATTTATATTTAAAAAGATTCTTTATACAGTAAAAACAAGCAAACAATAAAACAAAACATCAACTCTAAAATGAAGATCAAAGCTTTTTTTTCTTTTCAAATTCATCAATATTTATTTTTATAAGAACTAATTTAAAATTCATTTCTTTTGCCTACATTGTATATTTATATATTACTAAGAGTGTTTATTATATTCTCGTGTCTTTAACTGAAGCCTTAACATGTTTCTATTTGCTAGTAATGTTGTCGTTTTAAATTAGAAAGATATTGTCCAGCCATTGTTCATCTGATAAAAAACATTTTTTGCAGATTGATAGATTTGGATGAATAAATCATTCCTTAGTACTTTAAATTATTTTAAATTTACCTTAGAAAAGACCACACACAGACTACAGTAAGTCCTCTGTTTTATACAAATGTAAATTCAGCTTACATTTATCATTTGTTTCAAGTGTAGTTGTTCAAAACAATTAAGATCAAGCTGTGAAGAGTTGAAGTCTCATTTTTAAACTCTAATTAACCAATGTCAATGCTTTGATTTCTTTTTTTTTTATCAAAAATTTATTAAACTTCGTATATATAGGGTTAAAATTTTGCTGATGTTAAATGTTGCCATATCAAGAATTTAATATCAGTCCGCTCTTTTACCTATTTAAGTTTATTATGTGTTGTTCAAGTCTTTCAAAAGATCTAAGTTGGTCTATGGATTCTTGCTGCTTTATGCTTATCACTGATGGCTTTCAATTTGGTTCTTTTTTAATTGTTCAAATTGATTAGTTGCCATGTGGTATTATAGCTCATTTGGGGAGCTGATATCAAAGCTTTGTTTAACAAATTTAAAAAGAAATACCTATATATTGTAATGGTATGAAGAAATATGGGGTACACCTGGGATAATGGGAAACCATCATCATCAATCTCAAGTGAAAGACTCAAATTTAAACATACAAATAATATAATGAATAATATAAGGAAAGAGCATGAGAGATCAACACAGAATTAACTAATTATAAATAACTATAAGTTTACCAAAAGTAATAATCATTCACCATCATGAATGATCAACAATACAATAAACCAACAGTCAATCTTGTGACTGAATTTAAAATGGGATCCATTGTAGTCCAGGCTAACTATTTAGCCCTTGTCAGCTTGAGGCAGATTATTTAAACAATAATTTGGATGCACAAACTAAAGCTCTAATTCATAAGAATATAACAATTAAAAATAATAATACTGGGATAGTAAAACATATTAGCATCATCAATGCTCTGGTCACTTAATATCATTAATGTACTGACCAACTATAAACTTAATTTCTAAATAAATAATTAAAATGAAATGTAGTGCATGGACTTTAAAGAATATACCCTTTGTGCCATCCAGCAACATCATCATCTAGATGTCCATAACACTAAATATAAACCCCTTTTATATAACAGACCATTATGCACAAATCCAGCTCAGAGAGCAAAAGCTTTATAACTGTTATTGTGATCAAGAGATATAATACAACTTATAATAAATTATATTTTAGAATTCAATAAATTCACTTGAATAATTTAAACAACGAAATATAAATTATTAATAACAATTAAATTAAAATGAAATTAAGGTTGGTAGAATATGGCTATACATATAAATTAAGCCTTGATTTTAATTAATATACAAAAAAAGCTATCACATTATGATTTACAAAAATGTCAATACACAGAACACCTATATATAAGCACACAAATGTGCAGTATAATAATTTATGATCATATTTGGATTGTCATTTTATAATAAATAATTAATGATTAATTTAACATATATGTGTGCATGGAAATGTGTGCACACACTGATGTTTATAAAAAAAAAAAATCTAATAAGCCATATTATATTTCCTCAATGCCCAATTAATTCAATGTAAAGCACTCAGATGTGCAGATTAATAATTTAAAAATTAACATGATTGTCATAAACTTATAAAAAAAATTCAGTTGATTTTTAGTAACACCTAAATGCATACATATATGTGTATATATATATAAAAAATAGATACGAATTAAAACTATTAATTAGCCTTTTTTTTTTTATGGTAAGTAAAAGTTTTTCTTTAAAAAAACACAATCTATTATCGTTTAGAAAGTTTCATTTAAAATGCAGGTTCTTTTGCCCTCATTTTCAATATTTAAAAAAAAAAAGATTCGCGGAGTTCCCCCCTCCCCCTTTTATGAACAATATCAGGAACAAAAATAATCTTCTAGCCACAAATGTCATTTATTATTTTCTTTCCTCGTTTTATTTTTAGTTAACAAAAAGACATTATTTTTAAAATTTGTTAATTAGAAATTTTAACTATCATTTTCAAGAAATTATTAAAAATATTCTCAATATATATAACACACTCTACTTACCAGCTATCCTTTACATATATCTGACACAAGCTAATGGAATCTCTGGATAAGCTGATCCCTTTTCATCTTTGGGAAAAGTGTAATCCGGTAACTTTTGACTTGCAGTGAGCTCCCTTCAATCTCTATACTGTCTAATACACACACACATACATATATATATATGAGCTATGACATAAAAGCTGGGCCATGCTTCCATGTGAATACAAACTCTACAAATGTGAATTAGTAATAGCAGCTGGACTTTCACTGTCTTGACTTGAGTACATCACACTGTCATAATCTATTAAACTTCTGATCTTTTTTCCGCAATCTTTTTATAATCAAGATGGAAAAAACACAGTAATTAAAAGCAAGTTTTCTTTATCTTGATTGAAAAAAGTTAACGATTCTTTTCAATTTATCTTAATCCTTTCAAAAACAATTTTGTAAGATTAAAATATGTTATCAGGTTGGGTGCTTGTAATGTATCAGTCACTTGCGGCAACTGATTCTTTGAAATTTTTTTTTAAGTTGCACAAAAACTATAGGCATGCCATCAACAGAAATCCCAGCATTTGTTGCTGCTTAAATCTCTCTTTTAAATGGTGCATCACAATTTGAAATCAGATAAAATTTAAATTTTTTATTAATAGGTGCATTTAATTTTTTCCTTTTGTAGTCAGTTTACTAAATTACACGAAGAAGACAAAGCAGAATTGCTTTATTCGCTAGATTCAGCAGTAAAATGGATTACAAATATGCTGACAATTCCACATTTTAAGGCCTTCAACGCAATAAAAACATAATCACAGAATATCGGTTATAAGTATTCAATTTTAATTTTTTAATTATTTGAATGTTTAAAATTTTTTTTTAATTATTTGATAAATGGTATAATTTATTAATGTGTTTGCATTTGTATAGTATGTAAATTATATATTAAATCATTATGCTCTTTATTATATGGTATATAAATTTGAATTCAAATATTACAAAAGTGGTTTATGTATGATATAATTTTGGGTCTCTGATTTAAGTTTAAGGCAACCTTATTTTATAGGCATAATGATTCTCAAAAAGTTTAATAATTTATTAATTTGTTTATATTTGTATTAGTATTTGTGTTTGCACTTGCATGTTTGTGTTTATATAACAAGTAATGATTCACAAATATAGAGCAGTGCAATGTAAATTTTAAGACTGATTAGCAGATGTACAGAAAGACTGCAGTTGATAAAGCAATCACAAAATTTCCTGGTCATAGTACAACGTGAAACTATAAACACTTAAAGCCAATAGAGAGATTTCAAATGGAATGTGTGTTGTGACAGCCACAATGGTTATGTATATATCACATGGAATTGTATGCAGGCAAAGAATCAACTTCTGATTCTTGCCTATGCCTTGATATTCATGCTGTGGAGTCAGTAGTTTTGTCACATCTTGCATCACATTATTTTCAAGTCTATAGCTAGCAAATGAACTATATGCAAATAAATTATATCTGTGGAACAATAAATACAACAAGATAGCATCACTGGTGTGCATAAAGAATATAAACATCACTGGTATACACAAAATATATAAAATGAAGAGATGAAATTCATTTTATGATTGATACAGACAGTAGCTTACAATTTCTAGTTTTAGATAGACAAGAAGCCAATTGCTATGATGACAAATGCATATCCATCTTCTGGAAACGATTTGTTTTGTACCTTTTATTAAAATGAATTTTTTTCTTATAGACACCTTTGAGATTTGTTAACTTTTGGGGTACATGATAAAAATAAAGAATTCTTATACGATTAGTTTCAGAGATACTGAAGCTATGGATTATCTCAGCTAAAAAATATTATATGGTTTGAAAGATAATTTTGTGAGGAATACAAAGAAATTATCAATAAAGATGTAATTTAAACTTAATTAACGATAAATTAAAAATTATGAACAATCAATAAAGTAATAATTATTTTGGATTTGAAATTTCTTTTTTTTTTCTTATTTTTTAAATGGTAATCACTATTTGTCTTAGCATTATTGTTTTCCTTAGTTTTTCTAGTTTCTATCAATGTAAAGCTAAAACTCTTAATCTTTTTTCCCAAATCTTTTTATAATCAAGGTGGGAAAAAACATAGTAGTTAAAAGCAAGTTTTCCTTACCTTGATTGAAAAAAGTTAATGATTCTTTTCAATTTATCTTAATCCTTTCAAAAACAACTTTGTAAGATTAAAATATGTTATACAAGCTTTAATTTAAAAAAAAAAATTAATCTAATCAAAATAGATAGTGGAATTTATAATTACCAGTATATCTATTGTAACGTAAAAACATGTTTGTTTTAATATCAAAATCAGAATAAAATACTAATTGGAACTTTTTAAATGTTTAATTTATAATACATTTTTTAAAATTCAAAATTATTTAATCCTTAACTGTTGTTTCTAGTGTAACAAAAAAAATTTTCCAAAAATTTTTTGTCTGTGTTTATTTCTACTTTTCCTGTCAACTTTATATATATATATGCACACATCCTAGTATGCTGTTGTATGCCATGAGACACATTACTGTATCAATATATATATTAAATACCTATTTACAATCAACTTTAGAGATCTTGAAACTATCTTACCTATGATTTTAATAACTTGTATCTAAAATGATTCATTGTTTTGAAATGAATCCAGAAAAAGTGCTAAAAAGAAAAATCATTTCATTATGTAAGATCCAAGCTGTTGAATTGGAATACTTTAGCCACTTTAATTCTATTGCACATTAGTTATCTCAATATTTTCTTTTTAATTTATAAAAGTATGGATAAGTACATTATTATACAAAGTCTGAGCAATGAATGAGGGGAGGATTAATAGACTAGAAACAGTTAGTTGAAATCTTGTATGAAGCAGTGCCATTCATGAGTTGCTCAGCAAACTGATTTATTTATAATTTTTTTTAGGTAGCTAAATGTTCCAAAAAGAGGAACTTCCAGAAAATACAATTCTTTAATGACGTTAGTTCCTTTGGAATAATTGTACACTTTTGAGAAATCGGTATGAAATCAATTATTTAAGATCTCTTGCATCCAATATTATATAAATTGTATGTAAGTGAAAAAGTGGTTGGTTCTCTTTCCAAGCTATCTGCGGGTAGTGAAATACCTTCACTATCCACCATAAAAATGTTAAAGCTCTAGCAAGTCTGGATCACAAATTATAGTGTTTTGTACTACTGGATCACATTTAAGGCTCTATCTACCATCACAAAATTTTTCTATCCACTAAAAAACATTCTTGTATTGCACATGTTTCAGAGCAATTTAAAACAAAATCTAATGTTCATTATGGATTAAGGTATAAAACCCACTGTTGCATTTCATATTATAACTCGTAATCCAAACCTGTTAGCAATTAAAATTTCTGTGGTCAATATGTAATATATGCATTAATACAATCAACCATTAGACACCGTCTCACTAGGATATATTATGTATATACTTTTGAGCCTCCACTGCTTGGTGTAAAGTTAAAATAGCAGATGCTGGAGCTGATGTCCCATGAATTACAAACCAGTTCTACCATTTCTGGTGTTTGAACTTCTTATGATCTCCCATTTGATTTTTCTTTTATTTATATACTGTTATAAATTTTTGATAATTTTTCAACACTTTTTTTATTGAAGGTTTTTTTATTGACTTTCAAGTTTTGATTTTCCTAATTTCATTTTTGACTCCCTGTTTGAAATTATTCCTGTTTTTTATGAATAAGTAAGTGATAAACAACTGGTTACTTACCAGAAGGTCATATGATGTTTACTCATCAGAATTAACAAGTTGTAATTTGATACAGAAAATTTTAATTCTCTATTCTGTCACTCTGCCACTGCGCTAAATCATACAACATGAAACATCTAATGTTTTATTGCTTGAAAGATCATGTTATGTGATATTTGGCATATGAAATAATGGACTGAGTTTCCATCCAGGAACTTTTACTATTCAATCCATATGTTAAAACTATAATTTCAGCATCATTCTCATCATCTTTTTAGAAAATCTTTTCTGCCACCAAAAGCATATTTATAATTCTATTTATTAATTTTTTTAATTTTCTCATATAAGTCTTTTTTCTTATATTCTTTCTCTAAGTCTTTTTATTTATTATTAAATAAAAATTCCGAGATTTTCTCAATCTATTCTTTATTTTCATCCACTAGATTCAGCTTTATTTTTCAACTTATTTTTTGTTTATATAGGTATGAGATTTATTTATTGTATAATTTCTTTTAGCCTGCTTCATTAAAAAAAAAAGAACCAAGTAGCTTGAATCTCTTCTCTATGCAAATGATATGGCAGATACTGCTAATGACTATCCATTATTCACAGAGCTATTCAGTTCATAATGCCATTCATGAAACTTTAAAATGCCTCGCATCTCTGTTGATGAATCTATATAACCAATCCATTATTTTATATATTTCAAATCAGTTCTCTGCTTCTGTTGCACAATAAACAAATGATAATAGTATCATTTACCTTCTTTACAAACAAATTATATCATTTATCTTCTTTATTATTTTATTTACATCACCCTGCTCTCCCCCACTGCCCATTTTTCTTTTTTCATTTGTCAATTTATGTCCTTAGGATTTAGCAAATGAATTCCTGTTTGATATTAATCAAATTGTTTCAGAAAATTTTTTTTATTACTTAATCTACATCTCCCAGAAACAGTTTTCATTAATTTTTTACAAAAAAAAAATTTCCTTTGGAATATCCATCCAGAAGAGCATCAATGTGAAGAATAAAAATTTCATTTTATGGTTGGAGAAAATGGGATTCTTACTACTTTTTGCAGCGAGCAAGATTTTACTTACATAATGTCTTATCTTCTCCAGCTTCAGTTGGAGTACTGCAGCCAACATCAAGAACTTCACTGTCACTACGAAAGTTCTTGTGGGCAGGTCCATTCACAGCCTGGTAGTCACTGAGATTGTCGGGACCTTTCCTCAGGAGTTCTCTCTCCATCTTCACACACCTATATAATAATGAGATATATAAAAATGAGATGGTAATAATAAAACCAATAAAAATATTGAAAATTACCATATTACTTCAAATATAAGACCCATTTCCCCCCAAATTTTGGACCCATAAAAGAAAGATGCATCTTAAAATGGGAACAGAAATGTTTAACATCTTATTTCTGTGGATCTTTGCTTTTCACTATACATGCACATAGTATTATGATCATTGACCTGTGTAGAATAGCATGTTAAATCTTTTTTAATCAAAAGAAAAAAGATTTAACATTAAATGTCAATATTTTTTTGGATTAATTTCATAAATGGCTTTAACTCCCTCTCATACCGCTACTTTTATCATTATTTTGCCGATTTTACTGTTATTTTATCAAGTAAACTGCTGAATAACCTTTAGAATTATTTTACAACTAATACATTAATACGAGATAAGAATTTGTCTTCACTGATAGGTGCTTTTCAATAATTCTGACAGTTCTGATATCTTCATTTTGATTTAGAAAGTGAAAACATATTTTGGAATCTTTTTTTTTATACATTTAGTTTCTATCGCAAAAAAATTATGAAACTATTAATTATTTTAGAAGAACAATTCAGATTTTAATAGAAAAATTTACATTTATACGAAAACAAATTGATAAAGAAATCAATGATGTATAGCTGCAATTTGTAATTGGATAACAAAAATACGTTTTATGTTGACCGCTATAGATTATTTTTGCCAATTATAAAGAGAAATTTATTTTTTAAAAACTTTAATGAGCTGAAAAATTATTAATTTACATTTTAAAGAAGATTTTTAATCAAAAGAAAAAAGATATTTTCTTTTTCTTTGAAAAAAAAAAAAAATTGTTACGGTATTTATACTAAAAAAAAGTCTTTGTAAGGCAAACAATATAAGTATAATTTTGAGAGGATTTGCAGTCTTGGAAAGATATACCTGAAGAAATTATCAAAAAAATATTTCTTAAAATGTTGCAGCTAACAATTTAAATGGCCTGAAGATGATGTACCCTGGCGGAATAGTGCAGATAAGAATTCAAGTTCTGAAAGTGAAGATGCAAAAAGTAAAAGTATGTCTCAAGAAGATTCGCAATAAATTAAGTGAGTGCATTGTATTTATATTAGTTTGTATTTAAGTAAATAAACATATTTCTTATTTATCAATAAAATCATTAAAAAAAATTTTTTTTCTAATTTTCCGAGCTTAAAATCCTACTGCTTGTTAAATTCAGGGGCAATTTATATTCTAAGTAATACAATACTTACTCTAAAAAAAATATAATTAAATGTGAAGTGTAGAATTTAGATCTTATAACAACTGCAAGCTTTAAAAACTTGTATTTGCCCTTCAGTTATCTCTAGACCTATCTATTATTCTTACATTTATAAATTACAATAAATGGCTTGGGCTTAAAGATTGTCTCTTGTGAATTTTTGAACTCATAAATAATGTTACCTTTATTATTATACATTTCCTTCCAGATAATCAAATGTATAGGTGCAACATCCTCTATACTAACACTTCTACATCCCAAAACCAGTAAGACATATGACCCCAATTCACACAATGCTATTCAATAGTAATTCTTTTTTCTTTCAACAGTAAGTGACATAATTGTTGTGAAAGAAAAAAGAATTGCTATCAAATAGCAGTGTACAAGCTAGGATCCCAAGATGTTATTAGTTTTTGTACCAAAAAGAACAGATATGACTAATTATTAAAAATTAAGAACACCATAATATATAGATAATAAACTGGTTTCAGGTTTATATGACTAAACAAATGATTTGGTTTAAATTGAAAATATTAATTTTTTCAATTCGCGTTAGTAGCTTGACAGCAAAATAAAGTAAAAATAGCGACTAGTGATAAGGTTCAATAGATCCAAAAGATATAAGTGCACTGTTTTCAGATCCCAAAACTTACAAATAAAAATGACTAGTCCGGGATATTAAATAAATCAGTATGAATAAGAATTCACCATCTGGCATTTAATGATTATTAAAAATTACACTAAGTGGCATAACTGAGATGAAAAAGAAAAGAATTACTTCTATATATCCTTTAGGTAAAATACACATCTCAAATGGTTCAAACACTAATTTGAGATGATAAAAAAATATATAACTGAATAACTTATTGCTCAGTTCATAAAAAGTAAGAGCATTCAACGTGAAGAGCTGGAACAATCATCGGTGAACTTTGTACTTTAAAGTCCACCTTCCTATCATGATTCTAAACTACGCACAGACATACTTATATTAAAATGACTAATTTATTACAGCTATAATGTCAAGAAAACTATTTTATAACTTGCAAGCTCTTTTGTAAGTAATTCTGAACAACATAAAAACTTTCAAAAAAGCTAACTTCATACTTTAATTTTTTAAAAAAGTTTTATTTATTGAAACATCATTAAATAAATTCACAATTTAAAACAATTCACAAATGCTCTAAATGATTCCCTAAAAGGTTCTAAATCCATTAAAATTTCAGGATTTCATTACAACTTGAGGGAGACATTTTTTCTGAATTGATTACTTTCTAGAAATAAAATACTGAATCACTGAAGAAGGGGATGGTGGTGGTATGAACTCTAAAACCATCAAGTGTTTTCATTAAAATATAACTGATACTCAATACAAGTGCCTATCTCAACAATAGAGAGACATAAAGCTAATTAACCATGAGTGAGATACTTTCTCCCTACTTTAGCGCCATCTAATCTAAGCTTAAGTAATCAATGGACATCAAATAGTATTATGCCAGTAACCAGTCTAGAGACGGAAATTTTATAACTATGACATCTGGTATCCACTGATTGCTCATGCTTACAATAGATGGCCTTATAGTAAAGATGAATTGTCTTGAAAGCATATCAGTCAGTGGATAAAAAAATCATGTGATCTTGTTATTGGTATAAAACCATTTTCCTAATTTTAAACCTTATTCAAAAAAGTTTAATTAAAATCTCAAATATTGGAGGAGATATATAAAATTGATTTTATACAATTTAATTTTGGGTATTGCTCTTAAACTAGACTATTCATAATTGGAATTAACCACTCTGACTCTCACTGATTATTCACCCATTCCCCTTTCTTATATACTAACATTTATTTGCCAAACTGAAGGTTTGAGTTAAAATATATTAAATTTAGGCGTGCACTCATATAGACCATAGATAGGAATAAAATATGAAAAGGTAACTGATAAATCTATTCTTCAGTAAGCTGGATAATAATTACTGTTCGTAAGTAAGTACACAAAGTTACATTTGTTTCTTTTATTAAATTAAAGATTTATTAAAATTCATATATCAATGTCACACAAATATTATAAAAATAACAAAAACTATTAAATTAAAGTAGAAAGGAAAAAAATACAGTTATATGATACAATTTCAATTAACATTTGAATAGTGAATAAATATTTTGAGAGTAACTATACGCAATTATGAGTTCAAGTGTAAAGTTATATTTACATTTGGTAAACCAGGATTTTGATATATTTTAGTCTTTTCCACATAAGCTTATGTTATTCCGAGTAAATTGTTTTAGAAAAGGCATTCTTTCACTTTGGGATAAAACAAATATGCACGATCATCTTGAATTCAAGATAAGTGTTTGTTCGTAGTTTAACTCTTGAAGCATAGACTGATGGTGGCGGTCAATAATGAATATCTTATTTGCAATCTTGTAAGCACACAAAGTCCATTGTATTCTCCTCCACTACGCTAATTTTTTTGTATAATATCCATGGGATCCATATTGGTTATAGTTTAGCTTGGCAGGCAATAGAATTAGGACAGCTATATACTAGAAGCATAGGATAATGGCCCTACACGTATCACTTTTACCCCATAATTAAGGTTTGACACATTTTTTTGATAGTTTAGTATAGAAAGCATTTTCTTAGCAGTTCAGTGAATCCAATCAATTTTAACAGTCTGCTCAAATAGTGAGAGCACAACTGTCCACACAAAAATACCAACAATATAATTATAGAAAAATGTCTTCCACTCCCCTTTATTTTCTTTCTATTTTTTTTTTTTTTATTAATTAGCCATCTCCAAAGTTTTTCTATCGGCATTCCTATCTTTTGTTAATTACTTGGGTCATTAACTACAATTTTTCTGGAATTTGAGAAACCAAAGGCCCGCCTAAATAACAAAGAATTGCCTCGAGACATCTGCAGCAAAAGAATTGCCCCGAGACATCTGCAGCAAAAGCATTTCGTTACCCTCATTAAAGCAAGACATGATTTTTTTAAAAAAAATTTACATTTAAAATAAAAAAAAATATATTAATGTATAACTATATCTTTCAATTCCTACTTTCACAACCAGTTCCTAGCTATTTTATAAAACAGATAGTTACACTTGCTAAGATGATAAAAACAAACAAAAAAAACTTGAAAATCACTTTCTTTTTCTACATATTGTACCAATCGGAATGAAAGTGAAGATCGAATCTAACCGCAAAAACAATATCTGCACTACAAGGGCGCCATCTAGGCATTTGAGCCTAGAAAAATTTATAAAGTAGGCAGATACGCGCTGTTAAGATTCCACTTTCTTTAAATATTCCGACCGTTAGCCCAAGTCACTAGCTCAGCGGAGACGCAGAGATAAAAATCTATAAATTTTTATATCTTAAATATAAAAGAATAAAAGCCACTGCCAGAAATTAACACATAAAAATATTTATTTACGCACATATAAAATAATATTTAAATTTTGAGGAATAAATTTAACGTTTATAATTTTATATTGATCTTTAATTCTAAATTTAAGTAGATTGCAAATAATGAGTTTACTATTTATTTAGAGGGTCGAGTATGAATGGACTACATAGGTCTGCATTTGAAAGGAAAATATTCTTCCCTGATTTAACCTTAGGCAACAAATTTCGCAATCAACTGGCGCCAATCCATCTGATACATTCATGTATTCAATGTAGCATGATACGACAACACAAAATACTATATTGTCAGGAATGTACATCTGAACAATAAGTAGAAATAGAGAAGACATTGACTCTCCACCACCAGGAATGTGACATCTGTTGGCAAGTAGATCAATAAACAAAAAACTCCATAGGAATGGACTGCGGTCTTCTGCCGACTTACAAACCCATCCATAGGCAAACAGAGGGTGTGTGGCGTATATCTATAATCCTGCCTGTAGCGGACCTCATACTACATCTACTAATTACACATATATATCCAATCCATTGAACCAATTCAACTACGAAATGAATAACCTAAGATTACCCTCCCTTAATACAACTTTACAAAACTATATAGCCATTCGCGCCCGACTTAATTTTAACATTTAAATACGTTCGCACAGATTTGTTTAAAAAATGTTGGGTATAGATCGATTACATAGATTCCACGGTCAAAAACATTTCAAAATAAACATAAACGATCAAAATACAAAATTATTGATACCGACAATCGCAGAGGGAAACTTATAAGTAACCCAATAGTATTCACCATAAGATACTTGCGTTGTCACCAATAACTTAAAAGACATCCGAATAAATACATTTTAGATACTCACCGTAAGGTATCATTATTTATCGAATGTCTATATATTTTGATCAAATATGAAAACCAAAATATAATTAACCGCAAACGAATCCATGCAAGCGTCTATAAACAACTTAAATTTCATACATTTAAATAATCTTTACAATAAGGAAAAAAAAATGGAAATGATGTTTATCAATCGGGAAACATATAAAATTAAACATTATTAATTTGATTTAAAAACTTAAAAGTCAGATAGAAGTTCATAAGCTTGAACGAAAGTTCTTAGTTATTTTTTTAAATTTAGAGTTCATGTCAATATAGCTTACAGTATAAGAGTCCAGGTTCCTGTTGGCAATTCCCACGGCGTCTCCATTGGAAGAAAATGTTCTGGAGGTAGCATTAGCTGGTTCCATTCTGGTATCACAGTCTTTTCATTTTATTTTTTTTTTAAACAAACAAAAAAATGAGAGAGAACGGCAAGTGCGTCTTACCGTTGTCATCAAATCAAGTTGGAAAAACTGACTGGAACTCAATATTTTTTCTTTTATAGTCCTCCTATGGATTCCATGAACAAAAACGTCACTGTTCTGTTTTTTCGTTATGGTCCGGGCCTTTATTTGCTTCCATTGGTCAAGCTAAAATCTCTTTCTTCTCTTATCTAACTTTTCATCTGACTTTTTAATTAAACAGCTTTTAGATAATTAATAAACAATCATTTCCATTTACAGATTACAGGAATTAATTAATACCTGTTTTATTTTAACTTACGTTATTTTTTTATTAAAATATTTTTATATTTCAATCTTGTATTTTTTTAAAAAAATACGTTCAAATACTTTTTTTTCTTGTTTATGAAAAAAATATTTTTAAAGTTTAGCATCCGTGCGAATATATATATGTTTAACAAACATTTTAATTTTAGCGTTTAGTTTTTTCCTTTTATTTGCGAACTTTTAAGTTTTTATTTTAAATAAATGTAACGACATATTTATATATCGTTACAATATATATTATCTCTAGTATACGGTAATTGAATAAACAAAAACAGGACTTATGCAAGCTACGTCTATATTAAGTACATCCCTATCCATGGCAATTACCTTCCCTTGTAACAGGTTTCGAACCCAGCTACTGTTTCAATACCCCCTGTTGGAGAGACTTCAAAATGAGGTCTTATTTTGAGGGCTCATCCATTCCCCCAATTACAGAACAGGTTTTAAAGCCCTAGCATTATAAGACCCTCTAATCTCCGACCTGGTGTCTACAGAATATATTGTTACCTTGATGCTTTACAATAGTGAAAGGGTCCTCATACAAACAACAAAATTTTCAACAGATGAATTTTGTCGAGTCATTAACATGTGGCATTTTCACTAACACTTTGTCCCCTATTTGGAATCGGTATCGGGGACCTCCTGATCTCATTCTTTTTTTGACTTCTTTCCATCAGAGTTTGACGAGCTTGAGCTATATCGGCTTATATATCTATTGGTGATGCTTTCACTCCTGGCAAGGAAGTCTAGTAATTGAGGGACAAGTTTCCCAAAATGCAACTTGATTGGAGCAAATGCCGTTGACTGACCAATTAATATAAATTTACAACCTGTGGCATTTGCTTAACCCAACCTCGATGGTTTGTTGGAAGATAGGTCCTAAATAGCCAACTCAATTCCCACATGACCTTTTCACATAGGTTTGACTGAGGGTTATGGATAGATGTCAACACATGATTGACTCCCTGTTGTTGTACCCATCTAAGCCATCCCCGATATGAACGGAGTACTGTGATCTGAGAGGAAAACTTTTGGTTTTCCAGTGGGAAAATGGTTATTTTCTAGCACCTTTATGGTATTCCTGATATTGGCCTGGGGGATAAAGTACACACCAATCTTATGGCCCATTATGTGCTTCACGACAATTTATGCAAATATGCATACTTCACAGATCACTACTGCATCATGTGAGGGTGTCTGAAATTCAACTGGCCCTGATTCTTAACATATGCATTCCAACTAATGATATTATACCCTACCTGACAAAGTATTACATACTAATAATTATAAGCCCATCACCGCGCTTCCCTACAAAGATTGGAAGGTGAAAACAATTTCAAAAAGGTAGGGCCAAGCTAATTCCCGCAAGTCACTTTTGCACGAGAACACCTACAAGACAAATCAAACAGTTGAGTTCGCACGTCGTTTTGGAAATTATGTTGATCAGACTAGGATTGCTGTATTTCACAAGTTGTTCTTTAAAATAAATGCGTGTTCTTAAAATCCATAAAAAACAAAAGAAGTAGTTTGTTTAGAATCAAAAATAAGTAGAAAAACTAATTTACACATGTACTTTTTTTTGATATAAAAATAAGATCAGAAATCGGATAATAAAGAGAAAAAGTCTGCCCCGGTAACGTCATTTTTAAGTGTTTTTGCATAGAACCAATGCACATTGCCATATTTTACAAATTGTTATTTCAAATAAATGCATTTTTTATGATCGGCTAAACCATCCTCGCCCTCCCCGCACAGTGCTGCACTTTACAGTGCCATATTTGGCGAGTAAAAAATACAACTTTTGTTTCAAATCAAAAATAATTAATTAATACATATATATATATATATATTTTATATAAAAATAATACCAGAAATCAGACCATAAAGAATAAAATTTTATTGAAACCAAAAAAAAAAAAAGAATTAGTTTTTTAGAATCAAAAATAAGTAGACCATCATCCCCCCTCCCCGCATATTGCTGCGCTTCGAGGTGCTATATTAACCAAGTTATTGTTTGAAATAAATGCGTGTTGTTAAAACAAAATAAAAAAATACTAGTTTGTTTCCACTCAAAGATAATTAATTAATACATGTATTTTTTATATATATGTAAAACTAATAACAGAAATCAGACAATAAAAAAAAAAAAGGTCGATCATACTTTTTTTTATATATATAAAAATAATAACAGAAATTGGAAAATAAATAAAAAAAAGGTTGGCCCGGTAATATAATATTTGTGTTTAGTTCTAGCAACAACACTATCAAGAGGCTTGTATTGTCTAAAAATACAGTACCAGTATATTTATGAGCGTCAGATGGGGCCAACCTCAAGCGTCAATCTCACTATTACAATGAGAATTATACTTTCCCTATTATTATATGTTTATATGCTATATTTGATCAGGTGCTCGACCCTAGCTAGCTCAATCTCAAAGCTGGGAGAACCTAATGGAGGAACATATATGAAAGTACGCAATAAAGTGTTGCACGCATATATGATATTTCTAAATCTCTATATTCTTAAATTAGACTATTCGTAATTGGAATTAACCACCGTGACTCTCACTGATTATTCACCCATTCCTCTTTTCTTATAGACTAACATTTATTTGCCGAACTGAAGGTTCGAGTTAAAATATGTTAAATTTAGGAATGCACTCATACAATCCATAACTTAGTCACTTTGCAAGGTATACTGAAAGGAATAAAATAGAAAAAGGTAACCAATAAATCTATTCTTCAATAAGCTGGACAATAATTACTGTTCGCAAGTAAGTACACAGAGTTACATTTATTTGTTATTAAATTAAAGATTTATTAAAAATTCATATATCAATATCACCCAAATATTATTATAAAGATAACAAAAACTATTAAATTAAAATGTAGCCTCATATAGGTCATTCATAGGGTAGTAAATCGTGGAGCATTGGTGAAGGAATTGAGATGCGATCTTATTCGTGGTCTCAACCCCTCATCTAGATCAGCTTTGAGGAATTTGCCAAAACTCTGGATTTTGTTACGTAAGTGTGCAAATAGACCATTACATAAGATTTCCCCCTTCCCACAGTATGGCTTGCCCAAATGTGGGGCTGTGATTGCTTTCCACGACCATGAACAGTGTGTTGGTATATATATATTGTAACGGAAAGAAAGATGACATTTGTAACAGAAAGAAAGATGACATTTGTAACAGAAAGATAATAATAAATTGATAGAAAATGATCCATTATTAACACATATGTTTATCTAATCTGTTATTTGTAACAGTAAGTAAACATTGTCACAGTATAGATAAATAGATGAGTGATGAAATGATAGTTGCCATAATTCAATAACTAAACACTAAACAGGATAATGATATGCTGCAGCGGTTCATCATTTGTAACCAAGTAAACTAAATGAGAAATGAATTCACTGTGTTAGCCAAAATACAATTTATGATTAAATAAGGATGATGCTAACATATAAATAAGAATATATGCATATCATGCTCTATCTGGGTGTCTATTTATAATTAATTAAATATAACATTATAGCCCGTTTGCAACTATCCTAAACATTAATTCTGTCACATTAGTAATGAAATAAATGTTATCTCATTTCTCCATATAAAATAACAACAATGACAATTAAAACTATCATCATTAAAGATTTAATAATATCTAAATATTGGGGATGTCATTTGAACAATAAAACATACTGGCCATTGTCATCAAATAAAAGAATATTAAATATAGCAACTGAATAAAATTACCCACTTTGAGATTCCTGGAGTGCATTATGCTTATCTCCCATACGAGGTTCTTTTAACAAAGAATCCTTCCTATTCTTCTTTCCAACCACATAAGACCATTCATGGTCACATGCACACACTGGTGCTATTTATGACAACTTATAAAATATATATTATATAAAGTTAATATTATGAAGTTGGAAAGGGATTATATCACTCTTTATTCAGTTTAGCTAAGTATATGTGTTTTCCCACGAGCGCCACTAGATTGTTTTAAATCTAGATAAATATCTGTTTAGAGTGTACTGAGTTCAAACTCATTCGGTACATTTTTATCACACATGACTTGGATGACTAATGAAAAAAAATGACATTCTTACATTTTATCTATATCGATAAAATTACAAGATCCCAATATTACTAAAATTTATATTATAGATCAAAGATTCTTATAGACATTGCTAGCTCATTTTATGTATATTGATGAACAGACAAGTATAATCCTATTAATGGCTTCCAAACAAGCATGTGAAGACCATTATTGATATTGATGGCCATTTAACTAGATTATTTATCACAATATAAAGGTAATAATGATGATGATAATAATGATGAATGATAATAATAGTGATATCATAATAATAATGATAATAATAGTGATGATGATACTAGCCATAGCTTATTAATAAACTCACAACAATAAATTAATCTTTATAAACTCATATGCATTTATTAAAAATTATCCTATTTCAGACGGGGATTTAAATATTACATTCACTAGCATTTATATAAGTTTATAGTTATTTACTAAAATACTTTTATAGTTAAGATTAGGATTTAATAATACTAGTGATGATGATTGATCATCATGAATCTATTTGCATAATATTCAACTTTCCATAAACTCCTATTTATTAAAATATATTAATTCTGTTAAACGTTAGATTGAGTGATTATAATTTATTAATGATGATGATGGCAATCATAACTCTTATATAGTATTATTTGAAACATTTTAACCAATAACACGATATCCATCTTTGATGAGGATGATCAAAACTCATGGACACAACACAATTTTAGCTTTCTATTGTTGAACTATAATTACTAAAATTTGGTTATTATCAAGCCTCATCCTTGAATATTTAAAGATAAATCAACATTCCAGTTTACTTAACATTTTGCGAGCGCTTAATATTTGCAAGTGATTGCTCAATATTTAGAATGCCGATGATACTTAATATCTACGAGCAATGATGATGAATTAAAATGATAGAATCAAGACAAGAAAACACAACAATATTTTTTTTAATAAGAACTCGGAAAACCAATTAAGATATATATAATTATATTTTATTAATACTATTACTCTTTCTTTCTTTCTTTCTTTAAAATCAAATCAATAATTAAATAAATGGCTTATTATTACATTAATTCAATACAAAAATTAATATAAAAATTTATATAAGCACAAGCAAATAAACTTAATATATAGGTTTGTCATTTTTGGATATTTTAAAATAAGCTGGCTTAAAAAAATACATTTTATGGAATGCTTACTTAAGTCTTTCCTAACTTATTATATCATAAAATAAATTTCATATGTATCCTGTGTGTTTTATTTCACTTCCATTCATATGTAAGCCTTGCTCTATAATTTCTCACACCTAAACTATTTATATATAACCTATTCCTTGACATGTTTGTATAAGCAGTTACACATGCACACATTCGGTAATGTTAACATATATGTTTAAAATGTATACCCACAAATTACATATATAAAAATATTTTTGCAACCTTTTAGCAAAATAAAATAAAATACATGATATTAATTTTAATATGCAACAAGATAAAATAATTAAAAAAAACATTATAAATGCATATATTTATAGGTTGCTCATTATCATTAACAACTGAAGAACAATTAAAAAAAAAACATTTCAACATTACAATATATAATAAAAAAAATAAATAAAAAATAATGAAAATTTTAAGTGTAAAGATTTAAACTATGTTTGTGCTATGTTGTGTGATATTGCAAATAACTATAGATAAACAAGTCTTTAATGTTTCTGTATCAAAAGAAAAATTGCTTTGACCAGTAAATTAAGGTTTACTTTTAATAAGTACGAATAAAATCTGTTAAAGAAAGTTCATAGTTACCCGATCACTTTCACTTCTTATAAATGTCCTGAGTTTGAATTTTCAGACTGCTTGTCTTTGCTCCATAAAAAAAGAGAGTTATTGCAGATACTGTTAAGATAAACATGAATCAATTGACTTGCTTGTTTCTTTAATTCTAAAATCATTTATTGTTGATTGGCTTCCTTCTACCATTTTACAAAGAGCTATTATAAATACTTTTTAATAAGTATGTACTGGTGGATTTGCTTGTCTCTCCCATTTTTTTAAAAAAAATAATCGCTGTAGACACTTTAGATGACTGAGGTAAACTTTAACAAAAATTTGATTCATGGCTTCAAACTTGGCTATATATGGATTTTATATATTTTCTCTTCCTCTTCCTTCCTCTTCTCCATCCATCCAAAGGTAATGAGCCTAGAATAGACCAGGAGCCAGAAAAGAAGCATTTCATATAGCTTGTGTGGTTGGCTTCAAACTCTTTCATTTTTTTTGTTGGTTATTATTTGACTGGAATATGAGTCCATAGACAGATCAGCGATTTTAACTCATTCTGTATCAATCAGGAAGCAGAAAAAAATGGTTTAGCAATGCAGAGTCATGGTATTATACTCAGAAAAATATGTTAATCTCATTTCATAGAATTGTCAATAACTTCTTATAAATTCAATTTTGTTCTCCACTTTCCCTCTTTTTCCAATATTAATATTTCTGGGAATTACTTGTATATCCGCACATCTTCGTCAGACTTTATACAAGAGTCTTTTCCTTCTTTTCCCTTGTTCAATTTTTAAAGAGTAAAAAAAAAAATCAAATCGCCCACTTACCCTTTTTCCTTTTTTTTCAACATTAATAACGAGGAAAAAATTGAGTGAGAGTTACATCTCTGTTTAATAATAATGACTGAGTGACTCTAAATTAATAATGACTGAGTTACATCTCTCCCTAATAATAATGATACTGAGTCCCTGTCTTAAAATTTTTATTCATTTATATTGCCAATCTTTGGTCAAAGAAACTGACCACCTGCATATCTTATCTTGAGATAAAAGACAAAAAATCAGAGTTTGACAAGTTGATGTACTATCGCGATTTTACAAGAAAATTAATAATCACCTTTACTTCCTCAAAGCACCTCTCTCTCTTAAAAAAAAAAATCTTAGATACAGATAAAAACAATACAACAAAGCTGGCAATCTATAGCCATTACAAATAGGTGTAAAAGCGTTTTTGTGTTTATACAGATGTTCTTATTCTTTCACACTCTTTTGCACGTGTACATTTTCAAATCCCAATCTCTTATCTAGATCACTTTATTTGACACTTTCTTTCTGATCTGCTTTATTTTAACCAAAAATAAAACTAAATAACTGAATATATTAATTATTTAATAAGAAAAATAACATATTAAAATATCATTTCTTACAACATTATATTCATTCACCCATTAATTTATCAACTATATATTACACATATAATATACGTACACATAAATCTATATATATATAAAAGAAATTTTTTTTTAATTAAATAATATGTATGTATGTGAAATGAGTCATATATCTACAATATATATAATAAAAAAAATTTTTTTTTTTTTTGTGTTGAAATTTGTTTGCTTTTTAACAACATTCATAAACCTAAAATGTTTTTTTCCTGGATAAGGATGCCCAAATCATAGGTTTTTTGTTGAAGATTTCACAACCTGAAAAGATTATACTTTGAAGCAAAGGTATATAGATGGCCATTTATACATATGTGTATGTAAATTTCTTTATGGATATAGTACCGCAAAGTGAGGGTTTTATTTTTGATGTTTCACAGACTCTGAATGAATATTATTATTCTAAATGTAATACATTATCACACAAATATATATACATCAATGTTTTTTTTCCCAATATATATAAAAAAAAAGATTTTTTTTAAACAAGTAAATATATATATGTAGACATTTTTTTTCCCGATTTTTTGTGTGTGTATAAGAGATTTTTTTTTTCTTGTCTTAAAGATATTTTTTAGGTATAGGATAGTATTGAATCGTAACATGAAACTTTTAAAATTACCTGTCAATTTATATTTAAACTAAACACTATGACCACGTAACAATTTTGAATGTATTATAATGCATAGAGAGATTATTAGGTCCTAATACTGTATTATTTATATATATCACCCACGGATAACTGGCGCCCAAGGATGATTTGAAAAAACTCAAAACCATCCTTACATAAATTTGTTATCTGTTGGACAAATCTAAAGGTCCTATTAAGTGATTTGAAAATTGGATTGAGCTATGAAGGTACAATCATTGGGCAAGACAATCTGTATAATATACATGCGTTTGGAGGTAAAATTTAGAAGTCATGAATTACAGCAATCATGGATTAAGCATGAAACAACATAAGAAGCTCTGCAGCAAAAAAGAGGCAAGGGTAAGAAGTTTTTTTTTGTGTGTTAATTTAACTATATTAATAATTATTTGTTATTATGTTATATATAATTAATGGCATAGGATAAGTAAGACACATAGGGCTGAGTCCTAAGTAGTAAGAGTAAAAGGTAGGAGGAAGACACTGTGACTGTTTCTTGTGGGGTAGATAGCAATTAAGCCATTGACAGAGAGATAAAACAAAGTTAAATAAGGTAAAAATAATTAGAGATGAAAATGGAGGAAAACACCGAAAAACAAATAGTAAGAGATAGGGAGGAAGAGGCAAATGTAGAGAGGGAAAAGAAGATAGGGATAAAGGCAATTCCTAGATCCCACCTAAATTAGAGTTCCAACAGGAATAAGTCATTGTACATAGTGCATACAGTGTATGTAATAGTCTCACATTTATGTTTAGTTTAACACAGATAGAATAATGTATAAATAGTTCTATATATACATAATAAGGGATTAGTTTTGGTTTTATTAGTGCATTGGAGGTACCTACTTAGTAAAAAGGGAGTGCAGGATGTAATAGGCAAGTTGATAAGGAAATAAGATAAATACCACGTTTAAAAAAAAAAAAATTAATCAATGATTGCTCACCAAACCTGTAAGTAAATTCTTTTTTTTGTGTGTTTTTGTTTTTCATTTTCTGTGACTTCAGTGTTATGAAACGGTATTCTTTATCATATCGTTTCACCTACTATGTTCCATAATAGTATATTGTTCCTAGTTTAAACCCTAAGTTGGCGTATATTAACTAAAAGAGTTTAATAAAAAGGTACAATAGTACATATATGTGTATATGTGCATATATTTTATAAATGCATACTACTTCCATGATTAACCAAAATAACTTAATAAAAGGTATAGTAATGTATGTGCATATATATATATTGGCTTTTTACCTCTGAGTTTAAGATCAAGAAACACCATGGTCTTTCTTCTCAATGCCTGATAAGGCAGAATGAATGTTTGTGTAAATGATAAATATTTTTCCAATACATATATACAATTATGACAGACAAAAATAAAGCATGGCCCTTATTCCCAGGAGGTTGTAAAGTCACCAACCAAGGCAGCGGTTGGTGGCCGAAGGCGGAGGGTGCTAAGAATCCCCTGATTGCGGACCCAGGCTGCCATTTGATGACGACTTTTTATTTAGGTACTTACAACTGCAGATCACTTTCAAGTGAAGGAAGATTGCAAGAATTAGAAGAAGAATTCTCTTATATTAAATGGGACATTATTGGACTTTGTGAAGTTAGAAGAAAAGGTGAAGAGACAATTGATTTAAAAAGTGGACATATACTCTATTATAAAGGCACAAATATTGGAAATACAAGTGGAGTAGGATTCATTATAAATAAAAAGTGGAAGAACAATATTATGGAGATCGATGGTGTGTCAGACAGAGTGGCAAGATTAGTTATACAACTTAATAGCAGATATCAAATGCAGATAATTCAGGTTTATGCCCCAACAAGTTCTCATAGTGATGAAATAGTAGAAGATTTTTATATGGATGTACAAAATGCTTTTGATCAGAGTAAACAACATTTTAAAATCGTTATGGGAGACTTTAATCCTAGAATTGGTAAACAAATGAAAGATGAAATTGCTGTAGGTAATTTTGGTTATGGTAATAGAAATGAGAGAGGACATAGACTTGTGGAGTTTGCAGAAAAAGAAAAACTTTATATTATGAATTTTTTTTTTGAGAAAAATGTTAAAAGGAAATGGACATGGAAGCATCCAAATGAAGGTACAGCAGAATTGGATTATATTTTGACTAATAGGAAATACATATTTCAAGATTGTAATGTTCTTAATAAATTTAACACAGGAAGTGATCATCGATTAGTAAGGTGTAAGATACGTGTTAATGTGAAACTAGAGAGACAAAAATTATTAAGAAAAACAATATTTACAGTTGATATTCCTAATCTTCAGAAACATTCTAATGAATTTAAATTAGAACTTAGAAATCGGTTTCAAGTATTAGTAGATTTTGAGCATAATTCAGATTTGAATGAAATTAATATGAAAATAACTGATACACTTTTAAAAACTGCAACAAAGATAGCTGGTAGAAAAAAGCAGCAATTGACCAATAAAATTTCTACTGAGACTAGAGAATTTATGAAGAAAAGAAGGAATATGAAGATATACAAAAATGATGCATTAAAAAGAATTGAATATCTCGAATTTTGTAAAATGGTGCGGAAAAGAGTTGAGAATGATATAAGAAAGTATAATTGTGAACTAGCAAGGAAAGCTGTAGAAGAAAATAAAAGTCTTAAGAATGTAAAACAACATTTTGGTATTGGTAGGAAATTTATATCTGCAATAAGAAAAAAAGATGGAATTGTTACTAAAAAGAGAGATGACATCAAGAAATTGGTAGAAGATTTTTATCAAGAATTATATAGTAATAAAGAACAAGTACCTCCTATATCTATTCCATCTTCCGAATTGCCCAGAATTTTAAATGAAGAAGTGAGACACGCAATTAAATGTATGAAGAAGGGAAAGGCTCCAGGTAATGATGGAATTATAATTGATATATTAAAAGAAGCAGGAGAAGAAATAGAAAAAATTTTAGCAAAGTTATATACCAAATGTCTAAATGATAAAGATGTACCGGATGATTGGAAGAATGCAGTAATAATATTAATATTTAAAAAAGGTGATAAAGAAGATATTAGAAATTACAGACCTATTAGCCTTTTATCAGTTTTATATAAAATTTTTACCAAGATAATTACAACTCGTCTACAGAGAACATTGGATTTCCACCAACCAAGAGAACAAGCTGCATTTAAAAGTGGTTTTAGTACAATAGATCATATCCAGGTGTTGAGAGAAGTTATAGAAAGGTCAAATGAATATGAGTTGTCATTATGTTTTGGATTTGTAGATTATGAAAAGGCATTTGATTCTATAAACATTTCTTCAGTGATTAAAGCATTGGATCATCAAGGTATAGATCCAGGATATTGTCATATTTTGAAGAATATTTATAAAAATGCAACAGCAACAATTAGATTACATAATGATACTGGGAAAGTCAACATTGAGAAAGGTGTAAGACAAGGTGACTCCATATCTCCAAAACTTTTTACAGCAGTGCTGCAAGAAGTATTTTGTGGATTAAAATGGAAAACTAAAGGAGTGAAAGTAAATGGAGATTATTTAAGTCATTTAGATTTTGCAGATGATGTAGTTGTTTTTGCAAATAATGCTTCAGAGCTGCAGGATATGTTGCAGGAATTATCAGAT
This sequence comes from Epiperipatus broadwayi, assembly GCA_028023455.1. Taxonomy (NCBI): domain Eukaryota; kingdom Metazoa; phylum Onychophora; class Udeonychophora; order Euonychophora; family Peripatidae; genus Epiperipatus; species Epiperipatus broadwayi. Next base: position 1,603,057 of record JAQFVV010012582.1, read on the forward strand.
GAAAGTAGGACTAAAGATAAATGTTAAAAAGACTAAAGTAATGTTTAATCGATTTTCTCAAAATATGAAAATAAAGATTGATTATGATGAATTATAAGAAGTTAACAGTTACAAATATCTTGGTCAGATTATTAATACAGATGGAAACATAATGGAAGAAATTAATCATAGAATTAAACTTGGTTGGAGTGCTTTTGGTAGAAATAACTTGATACTAAAAGGAAATATGCCTATGTGTTTGAAAAGGTTTTTAATAAATGTGTTTTACCAGTTCTTACTTGTGGATCTGAGACTTGGACACTTAATAGAAGAGCAATACAGAGACTTCAGACCACTCAAAGAAGTATGGAGAGATGTATGTTGGGAGTAACAAGAAGAGATCGAAAACGCAATGTATGGGTAAGAGAACAAACGGGTGTTACTGACCTCATTGAAAAAATTAAAAGATTGAAGTGGAGTTGGGCTGGACATATTGCTAGAAGAGATGATAATAGATGGACAATTGAAATTTTAAACTGGATTCCAAGAGATTGTAAAAGACCCAGAAAGAGACCACATGTGAGATGGATGGATGAAATAAGAAAGTGTGCAGGGGTGATATGGAGAAGAGAAGCTGAAGATCGGAGAAGATGGATTAAACTTGGAGAGACTTTCATCCTGCAGTGGATTGATAATGGTTGATAATGATGATGACATCTATAAATGTGTACTTCAAATAATGTTAACCAATCTCTATAAATAAGGCAAACATAATTCTAAAATTTAGGGTAATAAAGTTAAAGGATGCTAGTATGTGAATTTTCACACATACTTATATATGAAAAAAGCTTGCAAGGTTATAGATTTCAAACTATTTCTTTTAAATTTTAGAGGATAAATCTCTTATACTAATTAGCTCTCTTTGCCTAAAAGTTATAGTTTCTAAGATGACAGACTGATGTATATATTAGAATGTTTACCAAGTTAAAATTTGTTTTTGTAAACTAGTTTATTTCTTGGAAATTAGCCGACCACATCTGGGTTTGTTAAAATTTGTAAAAACAAGAGTTAACTTTAAACTTAGTTGTATTATAATACAACTTTAAACTTAGTTTTGTAACAAAGAGAAAGCTAGACAACTGATGCTATTTTTCTCAATTCCGAGGTAATAGTTTTGTTTGTAAAGCTTATAACACACGTAAAAAAATAGATTAAAAATTTGTCTCAACTAGAAAACAAATCCTGACGTTTTTTGCGGGGGGGGGGGGATGTGTTATTATGAAAACCCTGATTGGAATTAAAATAGGTCACTCTAGATAATTTTAACTTGTAATGCTGTCGGGAGCTATGCCCGTCTGTACAATGAAGAGCCAAGGCTAGAAAGACGACGCGTTGCTGACTGCCCTGGCAGGAGACAAGTCAACAGTGATAGGAGCAGTTCGAACCCACAGCCTGCCCAGAAAGTAAAGATGAAACAGCCCAGCCAAGAATAGATATGCCGAATGCCATGGAGAGAAGATGCCTCAGTAGTGAAGATCGGTAAAATATTCTGCAGAGCTCTGTAATAAACTCTCAGTATTAATTTCTTAATAATTCTAAGCTAGTTGTATATAAATGTGCACAAACTAATCATTTAAACAATCTCTATTTAAATTCTGTAATCAAGCTAAATTGTAACTAATGTCTTAAAATAATTTAAGAATAACTACTTTGTAAAACTTGCCTAACACTTTAAAGTAAAATAACTTATCATATAACTCTTGATAAATTTAAATTTTACTCTATATTTCTATCTGTGGTTATGCCTTTTTTTAAATTTTATTACTTTTTTATGAATTTATGCTGTGACTTATTCAGAATGGAGATTGATACTCAGCTTCTATGGAGAAGGGGTGAAAGAGATGATTAGAAACTATAAATAACTTACATGCATCCAAGCATATACATAAATCTCCAGTCTGAAAACCTATTATATATAATAAAATAGCTACTATGCATTAGCTGAATAATAAGGTTTGCTCACTATTAAAAAAATACCTAGTTGATTAATGCAAAGATATTTTAAAGCATATTTGAATTAAATAAGTAGGCCCCTATTATGTTTTATTTCTCCCTAGAATCATAGCATGAACTATAAAGATTAAGTATAAGGTAGATCAGTTAATTAACAACTTTTTTTAGCATGTTCAAGTATGCTAACTTATGAACTGGTATACAATAGTTTAGTGGAAAGAAGCTATAGATTTAGCGCATTTTAGATTTAATAATGATCGATGATCATTAGTGTGGCAAAGGTGTTCCTTATAAAACTCACTTACGTGCATTTGCGTCTTCCTATATACATACATTGTATTAAATGGAATTTGGTTTAAGGCCATTCCATATTGTAACGGTAAGAAAAGTAGAGCTGCTTTAACCTAACCTAGAGATGCAGATAGAGGGGGTTCGAACCTCACCTAATCCTCTAGATTGCTACTAAGCGACTTACTCCCCAAACCTCACTAGAATTTAATCTTAATGTATGCCCGGTGGTCAGGGAGAGAAGAGACCACGAAAAGGAATTTTTACATATATAATGATTAGATGTACATACGTATGTTACAAAAGAAAACAATACTAAGTGGTTTTATTTATAGTGAATGAAAGATAACACAAACTTTTATTATTTACATTAAAAGAATTCATACAATGTTTTATTAATAGTGTCACAGGCTATTTTCACTGCAACCGGATAGACATATTTGAAAGATCCATTGACCGTAATGATAAGAACAGACAAAATTTTACATTATCATTTCTTTCTTTAAAATATTCCAGCCAATGGAAGTGTTACGTAAAAGAAATCAAGAGAGAGAGAGATGATTCATTAACCCTGTGGCTGGAGAACATAGAAATAAATAGGTGGTCAAACTCAACTAAACACTTTGGACAGGTTTAAATTACCGCCCTACTTATGATTTAAGAAGAATGATAAAGTGACCCCAGCAGGAATTTCCAGCTATAATTGAAACATTTCGATGATATTTTGAGAAAGATTTCCTAATAAATATAAATATATAAGACCACGTACAAAGGCGAGAGCATATTGTGGGTTGTGAGGCTCGAGACATAACAGTTACCAAGAGGTTAACACCAGACTGGATAGCTCTCCTTCTCTAAACTAGGTTAGAGAGAAAAATGGAACCGGTCGTGAACCGGATTCAGGATCGGAGTTTTTGTTGCTTATGTCCAGTTACGTACATTGAAAGGACTGAAATCGACATGAGATCCAGAACAATTTATTTGTTTTTCAGAAGGTCCGAATGTAGTTATGTTAACCTAAGCAAACTTGGCAAAAGAAGCACTGTAATATATGCTGAGCAGCCCAGTAGATCACCCAAGGCACGATGTCATATAAATACGGTCAACAACCTTTAAATTTAAAAAAGAAACCCTCTGCAAAATATATATATTAAGAACGCTCAACTATCACTGAAAATCCACAGAAAAATAGTAACTTCCCTTTTATAAAATTCAGATCACTAAAACAAGAGGGCGGATATTTTATTGATTTAGTTGAAGTTTAACCAACACATCCCAGAGTCAATGCCATTTAATAATTTTTAATACATATTGTCAAAATGTACTCTCTCTTAGTACTAAAATATAAATGCGAACGTTTTATTTCATGCCCTTTAAAATATAACTTTAAATTTGTAACCCTTCATTGACTAAAATATACAGGCATTTGATAAGGATCTTTTTTATATATATATAAAACTAAGTTAAAGTTTGGAAAGTTTTATAATAGAATATTTAGCAATTTAAATCTTGATTTTAAAATAGTTTTTGCACTTTCTATGATTTGCTTCCTTTTCTTTCTAAATAAATATTTATATAAAATAAATAACTTAATTACGGGAGTATAATGTCGGAAAGTTAAACGAAGTATTTTTCAATTAAATTAATGAACTATGGCCGCCATTATATATAATAACCCCTCCCATTATGATATTAAAAAAAAAGAAAAGAAAGCAATTAATGAAATATAATTTCACAAGATTCGAATACATAGATTTAAAAAAACATATATATATATAGAAAAGCATAAATATACATTGAAATTGCAAATTACAAAGATATTTTAATAATTTATGGGAATGTTAACGGTAACTAGATGGGTGGGTCAAAATGATTCATTTGATGTTTCTCCACAGGTCTTCTCGGTTCTTCAAATTTGTTTTTCCATGTTTTGTTTCTCCACAGGTCTTCTCGGTTCTTCAAATTTGTTTTTCCATGTTTTGAGGGCAGATTTTCATGGATACAGGGCAGATACTTTTGTTCTCTGGCTGGCTTACATGATTACGACTCCTGCATCAAGAACAGCTCAGGAGAGCGAAGGCAAAGAAGTTACCCCTGCATTTTTGCAGAGCAACACATTTCTGGATTCTTTTATTTATATGCTGAAAGAATAGAGTGCAGCTTGAAGTAAGTACAGCAAGCAAGAGTTCGCTATATTGTCCAATCTTTCAGCAAAATTTCTTCCAACAAAATTCTTAAGATTTCTCTCTGACCTTCAGCACAGGTTACCAGCAAGCATTAGACCAAGAACAAAAGAAAAGTTCTTTATTTATACCCTTTTTCCATTATGTTTTTAATCTGCTAATTAGTAGCGAATCATGCCCGTTGTTTCAAATTTTTCCTGTTATCTATTTAAATCTAATTTAGAAAAATGTTTTACTAATTCTTTTCTTAATGGATTCTATTTAACTAAGAAATTCATCAAATTCTACCAAATATATTTTAATTATAATTTTAACTTTCTATATTTTATTTTATTAAATCTTTTAATTTAGGCAACTATTTGAGAAAACGATAAATTTATGAAAAAGAAACATACATTCACTGTGGTTGGACTTAGGGTCTTAGTTAGTCCACAGTGAATGGTGAAGCCAGCATATATGCACAGCTTCAATATTCTTGTACTGAATGGAACATGAGGGTCCAGATTGTTCATGTTTCAAGCTAATCAGACCTCCAGAATGAAATGTTCAAGTAGTACAGTCCATGGGAACTGATCGAGTTGAGATAGATTCCATGAGGAAACACAGATTCGAATTGCCATTTTATTTTGGTTAATATAGCACAATAGTATCAGAAACTAATAGATCCCAGTTCATTCTGCCATTAATATTAATAAATTCAACTTTGATTTGAATGCACGATCTAGTTATGTAATAACAATCTGTACAGAGAGCTAATTTAGGCCAACTTTGCGGTACCTAGAGTAATTATAATTATTAATTGTCTCTTGCAAGTTATCTCTTCGCAAACCTTAGGGGCATCTCATAGCATGAATAAGGCATAATTAAACTGTAGAGTATAATGTAATAAAGTTGTTAAGGAATGAGTTCAGATTTAATTGTCCAGGGCTTAAAATGAGATTCTGTAACTCACTCATCTAATTGTAACACCTGGCATGAATTCCAATGCACAGAGGGATAGCTGTCTTAATAATTGACTTATTTTATTAAAGATATAAAACATAATATTTTTTAACGTATTTTTTCATAGTAAGTTTCAATCTACTCAAATCATTAATTCTAGTTAAAGTGAATCATGTAACTATGCATTATCATTCTGGATTGGTTTATACAATTATTAGTTATCTCATAAGCCATAGATGTGTGTGTTTAGTTGAGTTATAGCTATAAAAGTTAATTCATCCATGAGTCTTTTGTTACACCCTTTGCTACTGCCAGCATGCGAATTAAAAGGAGTCAGAGTGTATCCTCATATATGTCATTCATGCGATCTGATTCAAAGTTACAAACCTTCATCTAGATCAGCTTTGAGGAATTTGCCAGCACTCTGGATTTTGTTGCATAAATGTACAAATATGACGGTTACAATATAGTATTATTTTTCTCCAAATAAAAAGCAATTTGTATTCTAATCACTGAACAATTGTTTTATTAATGCTTCTACAATGATAATTACTGTTGTCAAATGCAGATTATTATATAATAGTGAAGTCACATGTTACTTTAAACTGTAGATCAATCCTTATAATGATTGTCATTAAAATATAAAGCTTATGACAACTTCATGTTGAGTCGCTGGAAAGAGAAGCTATAATAAATACTTATAGGATCGATAAAATATTTGACAGCTAAGTGCTTTCAAAGCATTTAGCCTTATATTCATAGCTGTAAAAAACAAACAGAGCAGAGTAGATTGTAATGGCAATAAGCAAATTATATTTAAATTATTTAATTAGCCCAACATTTGGAAATATCAAAGCAAGTGTCATATCTGTTAATGGCGTTATTGTTGCTAATAATAAAGTATGCTTCTTTGATTTTTCGTTTACAGTCATTCTTCTCAATGCATACTTTTCGAGAGTTGGATGGTTCAAATGTGTGACCAGACCTTTTTCAGTGTTCCAAAAATATTGATGAATTGTCATTATTTTTCTGTGCTCTTTTATATGTGTATTTGTGTTGAGTGGTTTGGTTTCACTGTAGTAAATAGCACAGCATTCAGGCTGAGGGCATGAGATGCTATAAATGACATGGGGGGTTTGATCAGGGTCACCTTTGTCTTTAGAATTATTAATAAGATGGTTAGGGCAGGGGGTGTACGATAGCTGATTCTAAATCTAGTAGATAAAGATTTCACTAGTGGGTTAGATATGTTAGGGATATAAGGAAGGGTAATGCATGGAAGGTTGGGGTTTCTAATATTGTCTGCAATTTTCTTCGAGAAATTATTTAATTTTGTTAGTAATTGTCTTGTATTTGAAACCTGCTTTTAATAAATCATTGGTGTAATGAAAGATGTTATCTTTCCTGTCAGATTTAAATTTGCACAAGTGCAAGTTTCTAAATTAGAAGGCATTTAAGCCCACAAATGTATGAGAGTTCAGAGAATTGGAATTAGGGTGGATGAAGCCTCTGACTTCAAAAGGCTTTATGATCACAGAATAATTTTTGCTTTTTCCAGTTCGAATAGACATGAGTCCAGATATGTCAATCTTTTTTTAAGTCATCTTCACAAGTAGTATTGATGGTAAGGTTGGTTTGTTGTTAGATTTCTTGTAGAATGCACAAAGTGGTGTGTTTAGTGTCTGCAAGGAATACATCGTCCACATACCACGTATATATAATGTCAGGATGGATAAATTGATATTTAGGTATAATCTGATTCTCAAAGTGGTTCAAAAGATGCTGGTGATTATTCCACTCAAAGTGGTTCAAAAAGATGCGGGTGATTATTCCACTAAAAGTGGTTCAAAAAGATGTGGGTGATTATTCCACTAAGAGGAAAGCCCATAGGCCAACCATTGTTCATAGTGTATCATTTATTTTCAAAAGTAGTGTATATATATATTTGTCTATCCAATACAAAAATGAAGTTAATATGATCAGTTGGAAAATGGATATTTGTGAGTTCTTGGTAATGATCTGAACAGTTTCCTATTGACAGATCTGTATAGCTCTTTAACATCAAGTGCAGCCATGTGTGATCATCATCGATGATAGCATTTTTAATTTTATTTACAAATTGAAAAGAGGATGTAATGCAAAAGAATATTTCTGATTGAAGAAGACCAATAACCAGAAACTAGCTTGGGAATGGATGACTTCACTAAAAAATGGTACAAAATGGATTCCTTCTATCAATTATTGACTAAATATAAGATAGAAAAAATCATGCACAATGGGATAGCATATCTTGAAAAGATTGTACAAATTCTGATGACTTTTAAAAATGGAAAACTCAAAACTGACAACAGAACTACAGCTAACTGGAGTTCAGTGTTTTGACTTGATTTTAAATGTATATTCTCAAAAATGAAAATTTTAAGACCATTATTCTGTTGTTTTTTTCTTATAAATTATGGAAATAAATAAATAAACAACAGCTATTACATAAAAAATATATTAATAAATATACATTAAAAGACTTTTTCAACACATGATTTTAGGCCTTTATCAAATGTTAACACATCTATTTTAAACATTAATCTATCTATTGGTGCATACAGAGTGTCATCATCTGTTAGTGCATACAGAGTGCCATCATCTGTTAGTGCATACAGAGTGCCATCATCTGTTTTATAATAAAAATAACAATACCAACATCAATAATAAATAAAACAAAACATGAGTAAAATAAACCTGATACAACAACCCAGATTGTTAGATTCAATAAAGATTAAAACAAATTAATTACATAACATAATGACAGAATAGATACAAACATACCTTATACAACTTATATACCACCTTATAAACAATGAAGATTGCCAATTCCTCGACAAGCTTTGTGATAAATGCTTAGCCAGAGAAAGCATTTAAAATTTCTCTGTCAGGAAACCTCCCCAAACCCTTGACCATGGTTTCGTGCTTTGGCACTCCACAGAGGTGTCAGAGTAGGTTCAAACACTAGATCTAAAAATACCAACCCAAAGGCAGCATTTATTTAAAAGTTATATATTGAGTGGAAAATCTGATATTTTCAGACACCTACATGTCATCAAACCCAGCTATCCAACTCAAATAGCTATATGGGGCTGATAGATCTTCAGCCGTACCATATATTAGTAGTCTTAGCAATATAACATCACATAAGACTTAAGGCAGACACTATAGACAAAATAATAGTCATAGATCACATGACTCTATTCTCTTAAGATTGTAAGTTATAAACAAAGAGGATTGCCAATTCCTCAACAAGCTTTGTGATAAATGCTTAGCCAGAGAAGGCATTTAAAATATCACCGCCAGGAACCCCACCCCCAAAAAACCCCTGACCATGGTTTTGTGCTTTGGCATTCCTCAGTGCAGTGTCAGGGTAGGTTCAGATACTAGATCTAAAATTACCAACCCAAAGTCAGCATTGATCTAAAAGTTATCTATTGAGTGTAAAATCTGAAATTTTCAGATGTGTCTTCAAACCCAGCTATCAAACTCAAATAGCTATATGGGGCTGATAGATCTTCAGCCATATCATATATTAGTAGTCTTAGCAATATAACATCACATAAGACTTAAGGCAGAGACTATAAATAGTCAATAAATAAATAATTTTATGTAATTGCATTAAAAAATTTATCCTCTGCATATAAAACTTAAGAATAATATTGAATGGAATATTGGCAAGGAATGAAAGTTTTGGCACTGCAGTGAAATCTCAAGATTGATTAAACCGTCCCATTTTCAAGTGATATTCTGGCAATAATACCTACATAATAAGAGAGATATGACAAAGATAAAAAAGGGAGATGATGAGAAGAGGGAAATGATAAATAAGATAAATGAATGTACTATTAGAGATGATGAAGAGAAAGAAACTATTATTAGAGACTCTTAACGACTTGGCTCAGTGGGGTTACAATAAATTTAAGGAAAGAGATGATGATCCAGAGATATACAATCGGATAGAGACCAAATCCAATACCAGTGCAAATATAACTAATATGCATATTAATAATCTACCACTAAACAATATAAAAGATAATTTAAATCATTAATTAATAATTATTAGAATTAGCTTACCATCAGGTCATACTCTGTGAATAAGAATAAATGATACTCTGTTTGGAAGGGCTATCACATTAAATTAAAACTAACAAGGCAACAAGAGTAAACAGTCTCAGGAGTTTTAAAACTAAACTCTTGTGCAAAATAAAAGATTGTGTTGCCTACTAAATAATTGCTAGGATGAATAAACAAGTGAGTGATATCTTGGCTGACCATAAGAGAACTAGCTTATGTTCAATCATAGAATAATAAACGAAAAATATTAATCAAAAGATTTGATGAATTAATCTAAAGTCATAGATCACATGACCCTATTCTCTTAAGCTCGTAAGTTATAAACAATGAGGATTTCCAATTCCTCAACAAGCTTTGTGATAAATGCTTAGCCAGAGAAAGCATTTAAAATATCTCCGTCAGGAAACCCCCCCCCCCCAAAAAAAAAACCCCTGACCATGATTTCATGCTTTGGCACTCCTCAGAGGGGTGTCAGGGTACCTTCAGACCCTAGATCTAAAAATACCAACCCAAAGCCAGCATTTATCTGAAAATTTCAGACACCTACATGTTATCAAACCCAGCTACCCAACTTAAGTAGCTATATGGGGCTGATAGATCTTCAGCCATACCATATATTAGTAGTCTTAGCAATATAACATCACATAAGACTTAAGGCAGAGAATATAAGTCATAGATCACATGACCCTATTCTCCTAAGCTTGTAAGTTATAAACAATGAGGATTGCCAATTCCTCAATAAGCTTTGTGATATATGCTTAGCCAGAGAAAGCATTTAAAATATCTCCATCAGGACCTCCCCCACCCCTGACCATGGTTTTGTTTTAGCACTCCTCAGAGAAGTGTCAGGGTAGGTTCAAACACCAGATCTAAAAATACCAACCCAAAGCCAGCATTTATCTAAAAGTTCTCTATTGAGTGGAAAATCTGAAATTTCCAGACGTCTTCAAACCCAGATATCCAACTCAAATAGCTATATGGGGCTGATAGATCTTCAGCCATACCATACATTAATAGTCTTAGCAAGATAACATCACATAAGCTTTAAGGCAGAGACTATAAATAGTCAAAATAAGTCATAGATCACATGATCCTATTCTCTTAAGCTCGTAAGTTATAAACAATGAGGATTGCCAATTCCTCAACAAGCTTTGTGATAAATGCTTAGCCAGAGAAAGCATTTAAAATATCTCCGTCAGGAACCCCTCCTCCCCCAAAAAAGACCCCTGACCATGGTTTCGTGCTTTGGCACTCCTCAGAGAGGTGTCAGGGTAGGTTCAGACACTAGATCTAAAAATACCAACCCAAAGTCAGCATTGATCTAAAAGTTATCTATTGAGTGGAAAATCTGAAATTTTCAGACGTGTCTTCAAACCCAGCTATCAAACTCAAATAGCTATATGGGGCTGATAGATCTTCAGCCATACCATATATTAGTAGTCTTATCAATATAACATCACATAAGACTTAAGGCAGATACTATAATGTCAAAATAAGTCATCGATCACATGACCCTATTCTCTTAAGCTTGTAAGTTATAAACAATGAGGATTGCCAATTCCTCAACAAGCTTTGTGATAAATGCTTAGCCAGAGAAAGCATTTAAAATATCTCCATCAGAATCCTCCCCCCCCCCACAAAAAACCCTGACCATGGTTTCATGCTTTGGCACTTCTCAGAGAGGTGTCAGGGTAGGTTCAGACACTAGATCTAAAAATACCAAGCCAAAGTCAGCATTTAATCTAAAAGTTATCTATTGAATGGAAAATCTGAAATTTTCAGATACCTACATGTCTTCAAACCCAGCTATCCAACTCAAATAGCTATATGCGGCTGACAGATCTTCAGCCATATCATATATTAGTAGTCTTAGCAATATAACATCACATAAGACTTAAGGCAGAGACTATAAATAGTCAAAATAAGTCATAGATCACATGACCCTATTCCCTTAAGCTTGTAAGTTATAAACAATGAGGATTGCCAACTCCTCAACAAGTTTTGTGATAAATGCTTAGCCAGAGAAAGCATTTAAAATATCTCCGTCAGGAACCCACTCCCACCCCTGACCACGATTTCATGCTTTGGCACTCCTCAGAGAGGTGTCAGGGCAGATTCAGACAGTAGACCTAAAAATACCAATCCAAAGCCAGCATTTATCTAAAAGTTATCTATTTTGTAGTCTACCTTGTTGCATAATTTTCTATTCATTTTTAATTGAGCAATTATTAATTAAACTTATTGAAATGTTATAAATATTCTTAATTATACTTAATATAATCTGTTTCAGATGTTCAGGTTCTTTGTGGATTTTTAATGTAAATTTAAATGTTTAATAATTTTTAAAGCCTATATTTTATGTCCGTATGCGAAGTGGTAAATGCATAAAACAGATTTATCATTTCTATTAATTGCAATTACATTCATTGGCTGTTTCATCTATTTCCCTATATACCTATTTTAAGCCATATAACTGTTACAATAATTTTATATATTTTCTTCTTACATAAATTTTTTTTGAATGGACTATTCTACTATTAATATAAATGCAACACTTCATCATACAATACTTTCAGTAATAATGGTAGTTTCAACTGTTCAACCGATTTCTTCAGAACTATTTTTGAAAATATGGTATAATAAAATATTGCATTTACATTGTATAAAATGCATAAAATATTATATATATTTTTAATAGTAGTCTTAAATATCTTTTGTTTTTTCGAACCTAAAGTCAAAATAATGCATATTTTATATCTACTAGGTCTAGTTACATATCACTTATGTGTATAAATATGTGATCATGTACAGGAATTATTTTCGTCCTGTGGTATTATTTGTGAATAAAACGATTCTTTCTCAGCAAATGTGTATGTTAGTGGTCTATAATCAAAGATAGATTGAGGTATTTATGCAATAGAGTATTTTAATCAGGCAATGCTACTTGGTTATCACTATTACCTACTTTTCTCAAATAATTATTATATCTTAATGATAACATTTTTTATTAAAGATTCTGATTTAAGATTGTAAATAATTAAGCTAGTGGTTTGCAATGATAAAGAACAAAGAAAATAAATCTTATTGCTTGGCTACAATCTAGACACCTCATCCATAACTAACGAGAATTACATATACTAAACAAAGAGTGCGGGGCCTGCAAACAAAGCAACAACAAAAAAAGAAAATTGGATAAAAAATAAATTTGCGAAAAGATAAAATCACTCACGCACAAAATGAAGTATAAAAACGATCATTTTATGGAATCTAAAAACTAAATGATTTTAGAAGACATCAGGAATAAACTGATTCATCAATCAAATTTAACGCAAAAACTGACATTTAAGAACAATTTCTTAAATCTCTTTTAATTTAAAATCCATGATTCACTTAAATTATGCTCGTTTATTTACGTAAGATGATGAATTAAACAGAAATCTCTCATGGACAAAGATTTAGGTAATCAAAGCAAAAAAAAAATGAAATGCCCGATTTTCATTCCAGAGATTCTAAGGAATAATTAGATAAGCAAGATAATAGGCTATAATGAAAGGAAGGAGTTTAAATATTAACACATCTACAATCTTCCCTGCGTTTTACTGGCGGTATCGCAATGAGAGTACCCCCCCCCCCTTCCCATGCCGGAGAAAAACTAAAACTGAAATGATAAAAGCGAATAAGCCAGACAATGCTGAGATAATCACAAATGCATTCCGATTTTTTAAACATTTAAATTTTCATTAACTGGTGTTAACATCATAGTAAACGACAAGATAATTTGTCAAGTGTACTGGTATTTTCGTTTTTAAAAAAGTCACATAGACTAATGGACAATTCCGAGTTGGGAAATTAAAAATATGACAAACATTAAGCTTAAATAATTTAATAAAAACATTTTCTTTAACATATATAAAAAGTGATTATAATTAAATTCGCAAAAAAATATATACAATAGCGAAAATAATATTTTTTTTTTCCACCAAAAAATCTACAATAATCCTCTTTTGTTTCACTTAAGCATCTTTAAAATTATAATTAGAAAAGAAAAAAAATACCTTCTGGGAAAAACTGATGAATTATGACTATCATGATGGATTTGAGATAAGTCAACAAAAAATAATAAGTTAATAACTTTCTTAGCAATTCACATGATAAGACTCATTTACGGGTGAAATTTATAATGAATGAGTCAATTACGATCGTCATTCAAAATTCGAATCAGCATCCTTCCAATAGATGGCGAACTAAGCAACCTCGCGGGATTCACGTTTTACAGGTTATTACTAATATCCATACAATTTTAATTCATAATTAATTAAAGGTATATAATTATTCATAAATACATTAAATTTTTATGACTAAATGCGTATAATGTTAACTTTAGTTGGATATTTAAAAAAAAAAAAAATTATGTTCAATTATGTTTTTCTACATTTATTATTTTGATAAATTTTTTTAAAAGTACTGTTGCCTAGCCTACTTTGTTTTTCTGTCTTACATTTTCAGAGTTCATAAAAAGGTTATATAGTTAGATTAATGGTATTTTGAATTATAATTAAATAAAGAAAGTGAATTGATTATTATGCCCATTCGTTATCCATATATTATGTTGCGGCATGGAAAGAGCATATATCTGGAATGATAAATGAATCCAACTAATATTTGACGGTAGGATACACGTAAAATATTCGAAAAATTTAGTTATAATCTTAAATAATAGAGGGCCAACATATTGGGGCCGCTAAAGTAAACATTTACCCATTTGACACCTACTTTTACAAATGCTGATGAAAATCATAGATTAGATACTATTTTGGGAATATCGGATAGGAAAGCATTGGATAGAAATTTTATTAAACACTAGCATCTCTTGATTGCTAAATCTTATACCAGATCGCATAAAATATAATGAAAAGTGATAAATTCATAGTTAAAATTTATTGGCATAGGATGTTAGAGAATAGAATGTAAATATATGTAATATGTATACAGGATTGTAGATGAGTTAATGAAACTGATAGAATGGAAAATATGAGTGATATTGAAGAAAATGATATGAAAATAGAAAATGTGAGTCTATTTAAATTTATCACATATTCACTTATCACTATGTCTAATAGTTATTGAAAATTATGATGAGAACCCTTGTTCTTTCTATGTATGAAGTGTATTTCAATCTTATTGCAGGAAATTGTTGAAATTAAAAATAATTTCCAAATCTTTTATATTTCTGTTTCTGAAATTTGAAAAAAACTTATTAATACAGATGAATTTCCTGCATTCTGTTTCTAGAAGGTATTGATAAATATTAAATAAAGTAGGTGAGAAAACAACTGTGTGAGGGGCATTGTGTAGAATTTTATATCTGCTTTGACTATTGTTTAATGTTACTTAAATTTTCGATTTTTTTAATAATTTTGTCAAGTAAATTAATGTTCTTCCTTCATTTAATGATTTGAGAGACACAGAAAAAGACTATTTTTATATGCTTTCATTTAATATACTCGGTGATTTAGTTTTTCTGTGTAGATAAAAATCTTTAAAACATCACATGATCACCATTTCATATGCTTACACATGCTGCTAATAAGAGTACCAAACTCTCCATCCAATAGTGGCACCATAATCAATGGATACAGGAAGGTTTGTGCATAAAATCCCTAACTAGTGCCTAATCATCCAACATCCCTTACTAGTTTCTAGCTTGTGGCTTTTATCAGTGAAGAGCCTTGGATTTGAGGGCACTCCACCTAGATCTTAGGACCTAATGTTAACTCTCCAGCAGCCACCTTTTATCTATTTGGTTAAGACTAAAGCTAGGAGCCCAAGATGAAAACACCATAAGGTTTCCAACCCAAGCTTATTTGCTATACATTTTGGTGTGTGTGGTTCTTGATCACCATTATCCTAAGGGCAGGATAGGTATAAAACCATCAAAACACACAAACCACAATCACCATTATCCTAAGGGCAGGATAGGTATAAAACCATCAAACGCACATAACCTCATTTCATATGCTTACATATGCTGTTAATTAGAACACCAAGCCATCAGTATTGCTACCAAATGCAAGCCTTCATAATCAATATGCAGGATGCTTTGTGCATAAAATCTCTATCTAGTGCAGTGCTCTTACATTCAAGGCTCTGCACTGATGAAAGCCACAAGCTAGAAAGTAGTCTGGGAATGTTGGATGAGTAGGTACTAGATAGGGATTTTATGCACAAACCTTCCTGCATCAATTCATTACAAAGGCTTGCACTTGGTGGCACTACTGTATGGAGAGTTTGGTACTCTTATTAACAGCATGGGTAAGCATATGAAATGATGATCATGTGACATTTTTTGGGTTTTACTCCTATCCTGCCCATAGGATATTGGTGACTGGTTTTTTGAAAAACCCAAAACACCAAAATATATAGATGCTGAACTGAATTCAGACCTATATGACTTTACAAGCGAATGAGCTTGGGTTGGAAGCATTATGTTTTCATCTTGGGTTCCTAGCTTTATAGTTAATCAAATAGTTAAAAGGTGGTTGCTGGAAGGTTGCATTAGATCCTCATATCTATGTGCAGTACTTTCAGATTGAAGACTTTTCACTGACAAAAGCGACAAGCTAGAAATTAGTCTGAAGATGTTGGGTGACTAGGCACTAGATAGAGATTTTTTGCATAAACCTTCCTGCTATCGTTGATTATGAAGGCTTGCACTATTGTATGGAGAGTTTGGTACTCTTATTAAGTAAAATCTTGGTAACTCTATTTTAATCTACTTTTTAATTTCTAGTACAATAAAATATGACTTTATGGCTTGGGAGTTCATAAGAAGCTTAAGTGTCTAAAGTATTAGAACTAGAATCAATCCAAGAACCCTATGTTCCAGAGTACGATACAGTAACATTAAACTATGTGGAACTCAATACACTATATTCATCATTGTTAACCATTATCAATCCTCTGCAGGATGAAGATCTCTCTAAGTTTAATCCATCTTTTCCAATTTCTAGCCTCTCTTTTCCACACCACTTCTGCAGATTTCTATATTTCATCCATCCATCTCACATGTGGTTTTTTTCTTGTCTTTACAATCTCTTGGAATCCGGTTTAATATTTCAACTGTCCAGCTTTATCTTCTCTTCTAGAAATATGTCCAGTCCAACTACAGTCTCTTAATTCTTTCAATAATGTCAATAATGCCTGTTTGATTTCTTACCCATGTATTTCATTCTCGATCTCTTCTTGTTTTGTGTAACATGCATCTCTCCATATTTCTTTGAGTGGCCCGAAATCTCTGTATTGATCTTCTGTTAAGTGTCCAAGTCTCAGATCCATAAATAAGAATTAGTAAAACACTTTTATTAAAAACTTTTCCTTTTCAAACACAGGCGTATTTCCTTTTAATATTGTTACTTCTACCAAAAGAACTCCTACCAAGTTTAGTTCTATGATTAATTTTATCCATTATGTTTCCATCTGGAATAATATGACCAAGATATTTGTAGTTGCTAACTTCTAATTCATCAATCTTTATTTTCATTTTTTGAGAAAATCCATTGAACATTACTTTAGTCTTTCTAATGTTTACCTTTAGTCCTATTTTCTTACTTTTGTCTGATTACTCTTGCAACATTTCTTAAAGCTCTGAAGCATAATTTTCAAAAATAACTACATCAATTACAAAAATCTAAATGTCTTAAATAATCTCCATTTACTTTTATTTTTTTAGCTTCCCATTTTAATCTACAAAATACTTATTGCAGCATTGCTGTAAAAAGTTTTGGAGATATGGAATTACTCTCTCTTACACCCTTTTCAATGTTAATTTTCCTAGTATCATTACGTAATCTTATGTAATATAATTGTTGCTGTTGCATTTTTTATAAATATTCTTTAGAATATGACAACTTGATGATCCAATGCTTCAATCACTGAAGAAATGATTATAGAATCAAATGCCTTTTCATAATCTACATCTCCAAAGCATAATGGCAATTCATATTCATTGATGCTTTCTATAAATTCTCTCAATACTTGAATATGATTCATTGTACTAAAATACTTTTAAATTCAACTTGTTCATTTGGTCGGTTGAATTCGAAAGTTCTCTATAGACAAGTTATAATAATCTTGGTAAAAATTTTGTGTAAAATTGATAAAAGACTGATAGGTCTCTAATTTCTAATATCTTCTTTATCACCTTTTTAAACTATTAATATTAATACTACATTCTTCCAATCATCTGGTACATATTTGTAATTTAGACATTTGGTATATAACTTTGCCAAAATTTTTTATATTTCTTCACCTGCTTTTTTAAAGATATCTATTATAATTATTTCATTACCTGGAACTTTTCCCTCTTCATAAATTTAATTGCATGTCTTACTTTCATTTAAAATCATAGGCAATTCAGAACATGTAATAGTTGTAGGAGGTACTTATTTATTATTACTACATAATTCTTGATAGAACTCTTATTCACATTTCATGATGTCATCACTTTTTTTACTCAATACATATGTATTCAAAATTCCAATACACTTAAAGCCTTGCATGCATAAGTATTTCTGATGACAATGTACATGTTTAAAAGTTTGCAAATAATTTGAACAAAAATTTGAAATTTTTAAATTTTATATGTAACATTGTTGTTAGTTGTCATATCTCACCTTAAAATAATGGATTAGTCCAAATTCCTTCCTTATTGCCATTGGATTGAGCATTCATTGTCGCTAACCAATGTGTATATATAAAGATAACACACATTCAATGGCAAGAATAGGCAATGATGCTCATTGAATCTGATTGTTTACATTAAAGTTGGGCATCTGGAAATAAATAGTCAGCCTTTTTGAAGATAAGGGAGAGAACGACTCGAACCTGAAAGGCAGTATATATTCTCCAGCAAATAACTGTTAAATCTGAACATTAGTAACCCAGTTCTCATATGTGGTCGAAAGAAACTCCTACTAACCGGAACAGCAGTGATTATTCTTCAGAATATTGCTATCAAAGCTAACTAGATTAAACATAACACTAATGATATCTAGCAGCAATCATTATAATTTAAACTAATGATGTGTTGCTTATTTCTATAAAATAGAAAATATAATAAAAATTAAACAAATTCTTTTATTTACATAAATACACTAACAAGTAAAAATAAATTTTCTTCAGCTTTCACAAATAAAAACTTACGATGAATATATTTCTAAATATTCTTAGTTATACTTTTTATAAATAAAAATTATATATATATTTTCATATACAAGTGATAAAGTTTATTAGATTGAAAATGTTAAATTGTAATTCTTGATTGATAAGAAGGCCTTAAAAATTAATATGAGCATTGATTATTTGTGAAAGCTGAAGAAAATTTATTTTTTACCTTTTAATGCATTTAGGTGAATAAAGGATTTCTTTTAGAAATTTATTTTTTATTCCAAACAGAATCATAAACTGAGACTAGATTATTAAAACTTATGCAATTTTTAGTTCATTTTAAAAATTGTTTTTATTCTGAGTAATTATAAATAAAATTTATTCAGAGCAGTTTGTCTTGACTTTTCAGCATGTAAAAATAGAGTTATCAGTTATTAAGGAATTCTTACTAAAATTATTTTTTTACCAGCTTTAGGGACTATGTAATATTGCGTATTAATTTTAATATTATTTCAGTTCGCTTTCGTGTCAAATTTTATAATAGTTTCTACAATAGTTATACAAACCATAATTGGCTTTAATATTTCTGAAGTGTAATTTTCACTACACCATTATTGGATAATTTCTAGTCTAATGAATGATAATAAAAATTATTAACAGTTAGCTTAAGTTCTAATTAGAAACTGAGAAGTTACCATCTGTTTTTATTAGTTAAGACAACAAAGGGCAACTTCACTAATAATTATTGGTTTTACTAAGTTATGATTAAAGGAACAATGTGATGGAGAAACATAGTTTTTCTTTAATACTGTATTAGTTCATATAGAAGCCACCCTCGAATTTAAGCCACAGTAGAATTTTAAACAATGGAAAATTGAAAAAAAATCTAAAAATGATTTTATAATAGGTACAGTATTGAAAAATAAGTTGAAAAATAAGAAACATTTTTATTAACTTAAATAGGAACTAATATAACTTCTTTTGAATTTAGAATCATATGCACACCATTTTTCCTTCATTAGTGAGTATGGGTAATAAAAAAATTTTAAATTAAAATATGTCCAAATACCACACGATTCTACACAGCTGCTACCAATGATCTTAATATTACTTGCATGCATGCATAGAGTGTAAAGCAAAGATGCAGTTGTTCATGAGTGTGAGATTGGCAGAAATAAGTTGTTAAAATATTTGCTTCAAATTAGTATGGGTAATAAAAAAACTCAAAATAGGACAGATATGATGCGATTCTACACAGCTATTATCAAACAGCAACTGGATTAACTCAGGAAAGTGCGAATAGAGAATCATGAATAAACTGCTATCAATGGTCATAATAGTATTCACATGCATAGAGCATAAAGCAAAGACATGATTGTTAGGAATGCAAGATTGGGAGAAATATGATGTTAAAATGTTTGCTTCAAATTTAATCTGCACCCTAATTTTACATCTTCAAAATTTGAATAAAAAATGCAGCTTAAATCCGAAGTAATATGGTAATACTTTTTTTTTTTTTGATTTTGTCAATCTTGGGTTAGATGTGTAATATAAAATAATAAGTTCTTTAACACCCACCAAGCCTATGAAAAAGTAACTAGGTTTTTTTTTTTATTGAATTTTATAAAAGTTTTGTTTTTTCATTGCTTCCTTCTTTTTTTTCTAACATATCATGTATGATTTACATTGTAACAATAAATTTTATTGCAGCTTGAATTAGTTATACATTACAAAACTGTATGGTCAGGACAAAAAAAGTTTAAATTAAATTCTTTTTTAGATTGATTAATAAATGAATAAATTGTCATGTATGTTATGTGCACATGCTAGATATACGCATATATTATGTACATAAGTCCATAAGACTTATCAAGACCTAATATATATATTATCATCACCAATATCCAAAGATGGATTGCTGAAGACTTATTTGTATACATTCATATAAATGATATAGTTACTTTGTGAATTAATAAATGATTGTTCTATAAGAAGTTGACTGAACTGGGCCATGATGACAGACCTTGAGCTACAGAATATGCTAATCTACGCAGGGCAAAATAAATTACTGAATGATATATCACTCAAGAGTAACAGTAATGAATACAATGGTAAATGAGATTTAATAAAATATCTAAAAGTTACATGAATTTAAACCACTTTGGTCTAATTATACTAGCTTCATTTATATCCCATCTGCAGAATCAGTCACCGATGAAGATTTATCTACAGCAATGAAGGATTTTGTCATCTTAAAAAGATCAATTATTTTTTCACAGTTTAGAAAATCCATCAAGGATAACAATAATGTAAATGGAATGGCACAATGTAATTGAAATAAATCAATGTCAAGCATTGTTAGCTGAGAGGTCATCACAGCTGCCTTGCAAGCAAGTAGTTGATTGCAGACAATTGTGGGTTTGCCTCCCGGCTGATGCTATGACTTATGGAAAAAAAAAATGTAATTGAAATAAATCACCAGTAAGTTCTAACTGCATTAATACTTGTCAGATAGATATGTTGTTTTTACTAATAAGTAGCTGAATTAGTGCAGTTGTTTCTTATGTTTTTGCCTGTAGTAAAATTCTCATGATTATAAATCCAGTAAATTATTTGTACTACTCGCCAGTGTATATTTTGTCTACAGCAGAGCATAAACTCATTCACTTTATCCTAGAAATTATTTTACATCATTTTATTCATAGTGAAGCAATCTTTGGCTCTTCATTTGCCTTCTAGGTCATAGTATCTCTACATTAAACAAGGAAATGAAACAAAAAAAAATTATGTTGTACTTATGTGGTGTCAATAGGTGGTGCAGATTTGTGCTTCTAATTTGTTATCATTATGATAACTACAATACTTAATTATTCAAAATGTTTCTATTGCAAATAGTGTTTACTAATTATATATTTTTTCTCCTTCAAATAGTACTATATTTCTAGATTACATTGATAGAGTAGCCCTTGGATTTGGACTGAACTTGTTACTTCTGGCACTTGAAGTTTATATGAGCAATAATTTATTTGCATGCCTGTTCTTTAAATAAAAATCATTTTGGAAATAAGTTTTTAACAATTATATGTATATATAACAAATTGATACAATATCAACTCTTCAAAGATATATGTATGATCTTTCTTTTTGTTTACAAAGGGGACTAAAATTAAAAAAAAAAACCTGAAAAAATAGCCAATTTAATTTGGCTGAGAAGCTTATTTGTCTTATTATTTAAAAGTTTAGTTTCATGAGCAGATTATTACAGCTAATGCTTTCTATTTCAGAAAGTTTAAAAAAGAATTACAATAATTTTTGTTTGGTTAGTTGAATGATTAGCTCAAACATCATGTTATATGATCACTAACTTCATGTTGCCTAATATCAAAAAGAAAGTACTAGATTTAAATTTTACTATCTATAATAATTCTTGTCGCTGCAGAAAAAATTTTTCTGTTGTCATATCTCACCCTGCCTTCAAATAATGAACTAGTCCAGATTCCTTTTTTGCTGACAATGAGTGTGTATAAAAATAATGTACAGTCAGTGGCAAGAACAAGTCAATAGGCAATAATGCTCACTAAATCTGAATGTTTCTGAAAGGTTGGGAATCTGGTAATAAATAAGCTTTTTGAAGTTAAAGCAACGATTGTCAAACCTGAAAGATAGTATGTGTTCTCCAGAGAATAACTGTTAAACTGGAATAACAGTAGCATAGTTCTCCCTGTATGGTTGAAGGAAACTCTTGCCAACCTGAACAGTAGTGATTATTCTCCAGACTATAACTATTTAAGCTAGCAGTTAATGTAGTGAGGCAAGTCCACATTTAGGATTGGAAGCTGCCAAAACCAAAGCCAACTCGAAGAAAGTTGTAAAGACAGCCAGAAGAGTCGCCATACCTAATCATGATGCAGGCTCTCAGTACATTGGGAAATGAGTAGATTAGTCTATAAGGGCACACACAATTCTTTCTAGAACAGTTTCACAGAATTATTAGCTGTACCCTGCTAGACAGTAGCAGGTGGAGCATATCTGTTATTACTTAAATCTGTAAATATATTAGAAATCGAGTGTATGTTACTATCTATATATTACTAATAAATATATTATTAAAATATATGTATCTTCGTTTGTGTTTATATGTATAATCATGACTAAACACAACAGATTTGGCGCAGTTTGAAAAAATAAAAATTTTTGTTCCTCACGGCTGGAAAAAAGATTAAACAACAAAATCTTGCCTCATGGGTTATTAGATTTTGTCAACATTCAGAAAATTTGATCACAAACATTATCGGCATGTCAATAAAAGGTTGCAAAATTAATCGAGAATGGTTAAAGAAAAAACTTCCTTATTGGGTTGTTAAATTTCACCTTTATCTGAAATTGACAGTTACTAGCCCATCAAATAAACATTGAATGATCATTCCAAATGGTAACTCACATAAATTAAAAGAATTTTTTTCTTTTTTATGATATAAAGAGGACAAAAACAATGATAGCTAATATTGGCTCAATTGAAGCATATGATCCAGCCAACCCAGTGAATTGGCCAAGCTATAAAAATCAATTTTTTTTTACAGGCTAATCAAATCAAAAGGCCTGAGTTGAAATTAGCCATTTATGTCAATAATCGAACTCCAGACTTACGAGGTCCTTAAATCATAAATGTCAGAGATACTGGCCGATCTAAATTTTGACAAGGCCTTATTTCTACTTACTTTTTTATTCCTAAACCCCTAACAATAATGCAGAGATATTATTTCAATCTTTGTGTCCAAGTGGAAGGAGGAAAAGCTAGAGATTTTGCTGTTAGAATTCATTCATTAGCATTAAAATGTGACATTAAAATCATAACAAAGTTCTTTGAGACTGTTTTATCTGCGATTTAAACAATCATAATCTTAGAGTCAAGCTACTAATAGATCCTGATATAAACTTTGTCAGCTTTGTCTCAAGCACTAGAAGAATCATCAGCGAGTCTAGCAAAGCCATTGAAAAGGTAAATTATAATATTAAAGTATTGAGCAGAACACTGGGTCTGTCGAGCATCCAACTGACAGCTCAAATAAATCAACAATGAGTAAAAAGCATTATTACAGATGTAATGAACTGATATGTGCACATCGAATGTCGACACTGCTATACTGTGTGTACATATTTGCAAGTGTGTTAGTCACACAAGAACTGCTTGTTTTAAAATGAAAACAGATAATTAATGACAGGATGGATGAATTCATTTCAAAAAAAAAAAAAAAGGCAATTTAATGTCAAAAAAACATGAGAAATAGTGACTGTTCAAACACAGTTATTTATGATACGCTGGCCACAATGGAACTGAACATGGTGTCTGGAATGTTCATAGTGTCAAACGACCTGGTCTATCATTAATAAGTAATACATTTCAGCTGCATCCTAGCAGCAAGTCAATAACTGATTAAATAACACTTGGGAAAGACGATGTCTAATAAGACTATATCTACCATTGATTATAGCATCAGGTGAATATAGCAATTTATTAGGCCATGACTGGTTCAGTCTCTTAGGGTTTGCAGTGACAAAAGTGAACCAGCTCGCATCTGTAATTTAAAAAGAGTTTCCTCAGAAATTAATCCGATTTGAACCCTAAAATAATGCACAAGACTGTAAAGCTCAAAAAAAGGGATAAGTACTCGTGTCCTATGTCACATGTTCAATGGCACCATCAAATGGATTCCAGCTGTGGTAATTTGATTTATAAAGGGCTTCAACATTAGAGGTTAAAACTGCTGATCTATAACATTGTCACAAGAAACAACTTAGGTTAAATGAATGTACACTTCCATGACTACATATCGGCAAAGTCTCACCAAATGAAAATAAGTGGCAAGCCAACAGTGATATATCAACTAGCTGCATGTATTTACAATTCCAAAACCCGCTATCAGCAAAACTTCAGATGAAACAGTTGCAATCTACCAGTGGTAAATCAGCCAACTGCAATAGAACTTCAGCTCCAAAAACTGACAACAAATGCAGCCCTGAGAATATTACAGGTAGAAAAACAGTAAAGAAGATGTCTTCCAACACACCTGCATGATTGTTCTCTAGAGCTAATTTTAGCCAGAGGGAGGGGATGTCTTCATACCTTGCCTTCAAATAATGGACTAGTCCAAATTCCTTTCTTATTGTGATTGGATTGAGCATACATTACCATTAACCAATGTTTATCCAATGATCCAGGCACGCACAAACAATTCATATTATATTTTATGCACATTTAACTTAGTTGCTTCCATAAGTAGTCTAGTTCATTGTCTCTCATGCCAACCAGAGTAATCAATGGATGCCAGAAGGCTTGTGCATAAAATCCCCATCTAGTGCCTACTCATCCAATATCCCCAGACTAGTTCAGTGAGGAGCTTTGGATCTGAGAGCACTGCACCTAGATCTTAGGATCTAATGCAACCCTCCAGCAGCCACCTTTTATCTGTACTTAACTACAA
Source organism: Epiperipatus broadwayi (assembly GCA_028023455.1). Lineage (NCBI taxonomy): Eukaryota > Metazoa > Onychophora > Udeonychophora > Euonychophora > Peripatidae > Epiperipatus > Epiperipatus broadwayi. The sequence goes on from JAQFVV010012582.1 coordinate 1,628,225, forward strand.
AACTATGAGAATAAAATTGAAAACACAATAATATTTTCAATCTAAGCTCAATAGTTTATATAGTCATATGGGTCTGAACCCAGTTCAGTACCCTACATTTTGGTGCCTTTGGCTCTTTAACAACCATAGCCACCACTATCCTATTAGGCAGGATTTCTCTGGTTGGCACTGAGTGGCACTACTGTATGGAGAGTTTTGCCTGTTTTAATAACAGTTATGTGCTAGCATAAGAAATAGTGATCATGTGATGTTTAGTGGTTTTACACCAATCCTGCCTAATAGGATAATGGTGGTTATAGTTGTTAAAGAGCCAAAGACACCAAAATATAAGGATACTGAACTGGGTTCAGACCCATATAACTATATAAGCTATTGAGCTTAAATTGAAAATATTATTGTCTTGTCAATTTTATTCTCATAGTTTTGTAGTTAAGTAGTGATAAAAAGTGGCTGCTGGAGGGTAGCATTAGATCTTAAGATCTAGGTGCAGTGCTCTCAGATGCAATGATCCTCACTGATGAAGGCCACAAGCCAGAAAAAACTATTCTGGGAATGTTGGATGAGTAAGCACTAGATGGGGATTTTATGCACAAGCCTTCTGGCATCCATTGATTACTCTGGTTGGCACTGAGTGGCACTACTATATGGAGAGTTTTGCCTGTTTTAATAACAGTTATGTGCTAACATAAGAAATAGTGATTAACAGTATATTATTATTCATTATTTTTGGATTTTAAAGTTTACGACAATGTCTAATTTGTAAAATGACCAAAAATGTTTTTGAAGACTGTATGTTAGATGAATTATACAAACTGTTCATGTTTTTGCATGTGATCTATCATATGGTTTTAAACTTTAATTGCTGATGTTTTCAGTTATCATAACCATTTTGTAATTGTAAAAATTAAAATATTATGGTAGGAAAAAGTGTTTGATTAATCTATATAGCAAATGAATAATAGGATGTTGCCACAATATGATTGGTGCTCTTTAAATATTTATTACTATTTTGCATAATTAGATAAGGAAAGAAACAATAAGGTTCTATAGCATGTCTCACAGAAAATAATATTGCAATGATTTGCTAAACAAAAGCAATTCATTAATAGGTGCCTTTTTTCTTTCATCAGAATTAAAATTATCGCAAGGTTTTTGGAAAAGATTTCACTAGTTCTAAGTATATTCAGTTTTGCTTTATATTAATCTGCTATCCTTTTTTCTATGTATATATATATTATCTCTGAGATAAAAAAATTTAACAGTTTACAAACTTTTATAAACACCCTTAAATCTGCAGAAGTACTTAATAAATAATAAATTAGTCAATAATTCTAAGGTTGTCATACCTGTTAAGCAGAAAAGTAATATCATATATCAATTTTTTTGTGATTGTATGCCATCATATATAGGTGAATCTAGGTGCAGTATTGATAAGAGATTGAGGGAGCATGAATTGTTATATAAGTGCGTAAAAAGTAAAAATAATGGTGATTTAATGTCTCCCTCAGTTTTCTTTGATCATGAAAAAACATGTAAATATAAATTTGATTTTGAAAAATTAAAGAGGCAATTTTTATAAATAGGAATAAAATGCAGTTAATAAATAGACAAGCTGCTAACATTAAAATACGATATTTTTTTTTTTTTAATTTAATGGTAGTTGAGGCAGGTTTAAGAAATTAACCGAAAGTACTTTTGCGGATTTAAGGATTGTTTATAATAGTTTGTAAATTGTTAAATTTATTATTTCATTTATAATTATAATTTTGTTTTAATTAACGGACATTTTATTTATATTACATATATTATCTCATATCTTTAAAATATTATTTTTTACTTTTTAGATGTCTGAATGCCAGAAGTTGTACTTAACTTACTTCAGTCAAGATGGAGATCACTTTATTGTACCTGTCAAGTCTTACTTATGTATATTTGTTCTCCATTATTGCAAACATATTCCAGCTGACATTTATTTTGTTCAAAGTCTTCAACTAAGTGCTGAAAAGTTCAGTATTACCATCTTGTCAGATTTTTGTAATGTCCATATAGGCTTGGCAGTACCATCAGATGTCACAATATGTCAGTTTCCTGTTTTATATCAGCCTTCCCAAAGATTTTGTGTAATTGGTCTTTGCTCCATTCTTCGATGCTTAATTAAAGCCATAAATTCTTCTGAAGTAAAGAAGCTATTAGTAAGAAAATATTTATTTTACTATGATTATAAATCTGACTTCATGCAATCTTTTGATTAATTCAGTGGGGGTTCATGGTAGAAAATTAGTGGGTAATGAAAAAAAAAAAATTCTTGCCTTAAAATGATTTATATTTCAACTAAACTCTTATCAATTTCCTGGAACTAATGTCCAACTCATTCAATGCAATAGCTGTAGGTAATTGAATATTTATTTAGATCAAAAAATTTAAAGCTTTCATTGAAAATAATTCTTAGAATAGAAAATTTCATCCAATTCACTCTGATTTGAATAGTAAAAAAAAATTAATGAAGTGTATAAATTCGTCAAAGATAAGTTAGTATAATTTGAATTATGAAAACTTCTAGTTTTAATTATAATATGTTCATGTTTTCTTTAAAAAATAAATATTATTATTATTATTATTAAAAACATTTTTTATTTTTGATGGTTCATTGAGAAAATGATCTAAAGAAAGGGAAAGCCACCACTGAGTTAACTTATTACATTGTTTAATATAACATGTCTTACATGATATTAATAATAGAAATGGATAACTTATTACACACTTTAACTTGTCTTTCATGATATTAATCATGATGTTAATAATAGAAATGATAACAAGTACTATGTGCATATAATAATTAAGGGAAACTTTTGTAAACATCTGTATAGAATCATTAAAATATATAATTACCAATACTAATAATTTTTCTTCAAGAAGTATAATAACTACTCTTTCCTATTACATTGCCAAATGTGTACCATAAAATAGTCAAGTGTCCAATCACTTTACTACTTTTATAATGCTTTATTTTCCACCCTTTTCTACAGTTTACAGTTTCGATTGCCCCAGCAATCTTCCACAGAACTACAACATAATACAAACATAAATATAAATATACATGAACATATAATTTACATTCTATATATATATCTTATAGTATCTTTTATTTTACATTATTATTATTCATTTCTTACCGTTTTTACCTTCTATATTTATTAATCAAAATATTTCCTATACATATATATACACACACACACACATATATATATATACATATACACATATATAGACACACACATATATATACACATACATATACACACGTACATATACCATACATACATATATATATATTTTCCATATATATACATATATATGCTATTTTTGTTCTTTATCTTATTCTCATAATATATAACTCTAAATTAATATCTTTTATATTTTACATTATTACATTATTCTAGCATTTGTGCGACGCAACTGTTCCCAAAAGCTATAAAGTGTTAATATAAAATAGATAACTAAAAACAAACGCTGGGCGCTTTCAAAGGATTTTGCCTTCATAATCATAGCTATTCTCTTGTTATTGAGCGATGATTGTTTTTTTTTATATTGACAAATGAAATAGTTTTTTCAATAACCTAATCCTTTCTAAATTTAAATTTAAATTTTCCAGTAAATCAATACAAATTGTATATTGGAAACAATTTAAAATGATTAATGTCTTATGTATTTTATGACATGGTGTAATGTTCTTGTGGTAACATCTAAAATATATTTGGAATAGCAGATTTAAGCAGCATAGTATTTTATATCACCAAACTCATGAAGATTATTTTTAATCCATTTTTTAGATCAAAACATTTATTTCACCGAGTTCCAAATATAATATTTGCATTCCAATAAGTTCAATTTTGTCTTAACTACTTCTAACTTTCCCATCACCTGATCACCACTCCCTATGCTTGTAAAAGCTGTTAAATCAGAAACAAAACTCTCCATACAGTAGAGTCATCCAGTGCAAAACAGGTAATCAATGGATGCAAGAAGATTTGTGCATAAAATCTCTAATGCTTTTTGCATTCATTAATTACTCTGGTTTGCATTAGATGGCATTACTCTATGGAGAGTTTTGTTTCTGTTTTAACAGCTTTTGTAAATATAGGGAATTGTGATCATAAAATATTTAGTGGTTTAATACCAATTTTACCCAATAGGATGATGCTGACTATAGTTATTAAAGAACCAAAGATAACAAAATGTATAGGTGCTGAACTAGGTTCAGATCTATTTGACTATACATGTGAGTGAATGAGCTTGAATTGAAAACCTTATTATGTTTTTATTTTGGATTTATAGCTTTATATTTAACTGAGAAGGTAAAAGGTGACTGCTGAAGGATTGCATAAGATCTAGGAGCAGTGTTCTCAGATCCAAGTCTTCTCATTGATGAAAACCATAAGCTAGAAATGAGTTTGGGAATATTGGATGAGTAGGCGCTAGATAAGGATTTTATGCACAAATTTTCTTGCATTCATTGATTACTCTGGGTGACATAACTGTATGGAGCATTTTGCCTCTGTTTTACTTCTAACATTACCATCTATAAAATATTGACAAATGCGCAGACTTTCTTATTTATAATCTCATGGTTTGATTTGACATCAAGCTGGAGTCTTTTTGAAGCTAATCCATATTCTAATAAAATATTATTTGTGGACTTTAGTTACAGTTGTACTTTTATTTATAAAGCAAGAGAGGTTTTCCACCCTAATATCATTTAAACATAAGCTTGAATCACCAGAGATGCTTTTAATCAGTGAGGCTTAGGATTCAAAGGAAAGAGTGAAGTTATTATCTAATCTTCTTTTATTGCATTTTACCTGTTGATCTAAATATCTGGAAAATCCAGAAACCACTCTGGGAATGGGGATTTAAATGCTTCTGGTGATCACTGATCCATTACTCAAGCTTATGCAAGGCTGTGCTAAAGTGGAGAGTTGCTTGTTTTATCATATTGTGTCAAATAGAGAGTTGAGTGATTTCTTTTATTACTAACATACCTAATAAGGAGGAAAAGAGTGCCTATAGTTAATAAAGAGTTGAGGGTATTCAAAAGTTACTAAATGGGAATTACATCTTTATAACTGTTAAAGCAGTTTTACTTGGATTCAAAACTTTAGGCTGATATAAACTTCAAGTTTTTAGCTTGCTAGATAAAATGGAATTAAAATTGGTTTCTAAATGAATAACTGTGTTTTTTCCAACTTTGAACCAAATCCAGATCAGTAATGACTCATTGTTGATTATACTGCTTCTTGCAACTAAGAATTCCTTGTTTTCTAAATCTAACCCACCATTGCTTTCTCATTATTGAAGGGTTTACGTATTTATATGCTCATACATACTTACATTAAAAAAAATATTAAAGTTCAAATTGTGCATTTAATCAGAGATATCAGAAATATCACAAAGGATGCAGAGAAGGATGATTGTTTTATAAATAATATTATAATCTTTGATGAGCCAACACCTTGTACTGCATATCAAGGGAGATACTCTGGTCTATTCATTGTTAAGAAAAAAAACATTCTACTATCCATTACTTGTGGACATTATCAGCCTCAATATTTTTATAATTATATATGATAAAACAATCTCCAACAACTCCTTGGAAGGAAATTGCATAAATTCAGCTTGTCTTTTTCAGGTTTCTATTTTTGTTTTATACTAATTCAAGAATAACTAGATACCTATTTACCGACCAATATTGGAGTTATTTTTTGGATAATTTGTTGGGTAATTACTAAGCCTGATTTTAATCTGAAAAAGTTTTTAAACAATACCTAATTTAGTTTCAAATTCCATATTATGGGTATGATAGACAGATATTCTACTATTACACTACAAGGCTGCTCAGACACATACATATATCTTTACATTAATGAGATTTATTTGTAAAACGGAATTGTTTGTAATTTCTATCTAATCATAATATAATTGTAATTATATTTATTGATTAATTCTTTGTCTTATATAATACATGATAATTCTAGTGCCACCTATAGTAAGATTGAGCAATGAATGATTATCATATATGATAGAACATTTCAATCATCATCCAAAACCAGTTTCTAATTTTTGCCTTTATTAATAATATTCAAAGCTGGAAGTAATGCAGTTAAGCATCCAGAATTCACTTTTATTTCCATTTTACTCTTTAATTAATCTCAAAGTTTGAAAATTCAATGCAAGATAACAAGCATATATATATGTAACTCAACAGCTATATATTTTAATACCATCTATTCTTTATTAACTGTAAACACCTATATCATCTGACTAAAAATATTTATAGTAACAAATTACTTCCATTTTTTACTTTACATAAATATACATCAGATAAGTCAAATTGGGTTTGCTTTAAGCTAGTTTAAAATTTCAGGCTTTTAATTGAATAATAAAATAATTAAAACTAGTTGTTGATGTTATGATGCACTATGGCTTCTCCTTTCTCGGACTCAGGAATCAGCTACTATGCCCAGTTAGCCACCTTCCCTTTCTATTTCCCATCCTAAGTTTTTCCCATATTCTTCTCTATCCTGTTCCAGCCCATTTTCACAATATTATCTTTGTCCACTCTATGGCCTTTATATCTAAATCTCCCTTATCTATTTCCAAACCCAGCCTAAAAATCAAGAACCCACTTTCTGTATAATCACTTTCTTTATATTTATTCTTTCACAACTTTATTATTTGCACCCTTTCTGCTTGCAAGCATTTACATTCAATTAACATATGCTAATATTTTTTATACCTTCCTTATATAACTTGCAGACTAAATCATTCACATTTCTCCATTTTATGTGTATATTTCCTTATCGCTATCAATTCTGTTTGAACCTTAAATAATAAACTACTTTCCTTGCATTATCATAAATTAACTCTCATCCAATATTTTGTTTATTTCTATATATATTTAAACTCTTTTTACTCTCCATACTAGTTCTCCATCTCTCCAATTCCTTATTTTTCATTAATGCATTTATTTTTCTATCCCATTCCTTGCCATTATAACCCTCAACAATTCTCATAACACAATCATCCCACTTTTTGTATATGGATACTGACATAAAATCTTTATCCATATCTTTTGCATATTGTACTACCTTTCTGACCCATCTTATTGCTTGTCCTTATTTTATTTATAGCCCAATTAAATACTATTTTAGCTAGTCTCTTGCTATCCATAAATTGCAATCTACCGAATATTTTTCTTTTTCTTTTTGCATTTCTCATATAAAAACTTGGCCATCCTATTTCTCCTTGAATTGCCTCCTTTGCCGACCACACATCTGCAACTAATGCATGTCTTTCTACTTCTCTTTGTACTTTTTCTAAGTAATCTAACACCTGTTTACTAACACTTAACACATCTTTACCATAAGTTATTCCTGACACTCTGTTTCATACAATTCTAGCAACATCGTATTTATTATATGAAAACACTGTTAATTTCTTTATCAACCCCTTTCTTTTCTTTGCATTATTTATCATTTTTTTCTAAAGCGATTTCTCTGATTACTTAAGTTGATTCCCAAATAGTTATACCAATTCGCCACATTTAACTTTATATCCCTCAATAAAAATTCTTTCTCTTTTTCGCCCCAACATTTATTATCATTATTTTCAATTTTACTTCACTAAATTTAATCCCCATCTATTTACCCACCCATGTGAACATTTTCAGCATAACTTTTTATATCTTCCCTACTTTCTGTGCACAACAACATATTAGCAAATAAATACCTGGTAATATATACACTCCCTTGCCATTTATTAATGGTATCTCTACCCCTCTTCATAGTCTTTCTATTGCTCTCTCCATTTCTCTCAAATATAGCAAAAATAAAATGTGACATAGGGCATTCTATTGCTCTCTCCATTTCTCTCAAATATAGCAAAAATAAAATAAGTGACATAGGGCATTCTTGTCTTAGTCCCACCCCATTTTAACTAACTGATTTTATATTTCCTAATTGATATGTGTAGTAATTATTTTTATACAATCTCTTAATAAGATCCACTAAAGCTTCATTCATTTTCAAATTTATTAAACTTACTCATAATCTATTTCGATTTACTCTATCATATATTTTCTATGTATCTACAAAAATTGTATGATTACAACAAATAAACTATTTCCTATAAGCCTATCTAATGAAAAACCTCCTTGCATTTCTCCCACTATATTATTTTCTTTCTTCCATTTTGCCATCCTTCCAGCCACCATATATACAAAAACTTTATATAACACTGACCTTACCACTATCAGTCTATAATTGTTTAACTTTCTATGATCCTAATCCTTTCCTTTAAATAGTAGCCTTACTCTTGTATTACTCCAACTATCTGGAAATGTTCTCTTCTGTGCCATCTTATTAAAACATGATAATAGATTTAATTTTGTTCTACTTCCTAAATTCATCAGCATTTCTGCTGCCCATCCATCTAAACTTCTTGCCTTTCCACTTTTCAATTGCCTCCCTGCCTCATTCAATTCATTTTCTGTTAACCTAATATTACTATTATTATATACTTTTATATTTGTTGTCACTCTGTCCTTCATATGTAACATCTTTTCTATATCCCATTACATAGTTATTTAATATTGTCTCTAATTCTTCTCTAGAGCACACTTTTCTTCCTCATCATCCAGTAATATTATTTCTTTCTCCTCTACATTCCTTCTTTTAATGTATTTCCAAATTTTTTTACTTCCATCTCTTCTATTTTTATTAATATTTTTCAGTAATTTACTATTTAATTTTATTCTCTCTCTATAATTATCTATTTTAGCCAACTTCTTTTTGTAAAAACATTTCCCCCATTTAATATTAATTTCTTATTTCACATACTTTGTTTTAAATAGCGCATTTTTATTCTCTGCATGATTTTTTTTTCTTTTACACTTTAACTAAATTTTACTTTTCTATTTTTTATTACTTTTATTCTTCTGAATATTTTCATCTATAACTCTATTTGCCACTTTTTCTACTTCACCACACCAATCCTTATATTCATTCACAACAAACTCTTTTATTATTTCTTCTATTTTTATTTTATATTCTTCTAACTTATTCTTATCATTCATTCTCCACCCACATCTTTCACTATCCTTTCTACTTTTCTTACTATTTTCCCATACATTACTAGCCATTTCTATTATAATGATATTGTGATTATTATTCCATATTCTCTTTTCATTATCAAACACTTTAATTTTCCAAACTTTATTCATTTCCTTTTTCTCTACTAATATATAATCTATTGTGTGGAATATATTATTTCTAGACCATGTGTATTGTCCCTCATAAATATTTGATAAATTTCCAATACTCAAATTCACTCTCTGACAAAAGTTTTTCAAAAGCTGTCCATTTTTGTTATCCACATCATTTTTCCATAGTGATATCTATAGCAAGATTGAATAATTAATTGTCTCCAATGTTAGACTGGTCTTAGACTTTTGTCTTTGTTGCTAAGGCTTGGAATTTCAAACTAGAAATAATGCAGTTTATGCATCTAGCAATTACCTATAATTCCATTTTTTTACATAATATATAATATATAATTTTTTACATAATATATAATATTCAAGCATGTTGGCTTGGTTTCAAAACCTTAGGGTATTTTGAATTTCAGGCTTAAGCTTGATTAGGGAAATCAATTTAAAGTTTGTTGCTAGATGCATAATTGCATTACTTTCAGCTTAGAATCCCAAATAAAGGCACTAGCCAGAGAGTGGGCTGGGAATGGGGATTTATATGCACTCTTCATCTGATCATCATTAATTACTCAATCTTACTGTAGATGTCACTAGAGGGGAGAGCTGTTCTTGTTAATAGGTAGTAAGGGAATATATATTTTGTCAGTCTTTTTTTTGCGGATGATATATTTTTGTGTGCAGAAAGAAGAGAAGATATGGAAGTTATGCTGAAGACATGTGCAAGAGTGGGTAAACAGATGGGGATTAAATTTAGTGAAGAAAAATCAAATATAATGATGGTTAATACTGGGGAAAGAGAAGATGTAGAATTTTTATTGGGAGACATTAAGTTAAGTGTCGTGAATAGATATAGTTATTTGGGAATTATTTTAAGTAATCAGAAAAATTGTTTGGATGAATGGGAGAAAAGATTGATAAATGTAGCAAAGAAAAGAAAGGGATTGATAAAGAAATTATCAGTGTTTTCATATAATAAATATGATGTAGCTAGAATTATATGGAAGGGAGTTGCAGTAGTAGGGTTAACATATGGTAATGATGCATTATGCGTTAGTAAAGGTGTATTAAATTACTTAAAAAAAGTTCAAAGGGAAGTAAGAAGACATGCATTGGATGCAGATGTGTGGACAGTATGGGAGGCATTTCAAGAAGAAATGGGATGATCAAGTTTTCATATGAGAGATGCAAGAAGTAAAATGAAAATGTTTGGTAGATTGCAGTTTATGGATAATAAAAGAATAGCCAAAATAATATTTAATTGGGTTATGAGTAAAGGCAGGTAATAAGATGGGTGGAAAAGGTAATGCGGTATGCAAAAGATTTGGATAAAGAATTTATATCAGTAAATTTGTACAAAAAGATTTGATGATTGTGTTAGGAGAATTGTTGAGTGTTATAGTAGTAAGGAATGGGATAAAAGAATAGATTTATTTATAAAGGATAGAGAGATGGAGAATTAGTATGAAAAGTAAAAAGAGTTTAAATATATATAGAAATAAACAGAATATTAGGTGCGAGTTAATATATGATAATAGTAAGGAAAGTAGTTTATTGTTTAAGGCTCGAACGGAATCTTTAGCAACAAGAGAACATGCATGTAAATGGAGAAATATGGGTGATTTAGTCTGTAAATTATGTAAGGAAGGAATATAAAATATTAGGCATCTGTTAATTGAATGTAAATGCTTGAAAACAAAAAGGGCACACATATAATGAAGTTATGGAAAAATAAATATGAAAAAAGTTATTATACAGAAAGTGAATTATTGATTTGTATGCTGGGTTTGGGAAAAGATAAGGGGGATTTAGATATAAAGGCTATAGAGTTGACAAAGATTATGTTGTGGAAATGGGATGAAGCAGAATATGGGAAAACTTAGACTGGGAAATAGAAAATAAAGTGGCTAACAGGTTTCTCTGGGCATAATTGTTGAGAGATTCTTGACTTCATTTAAGGAGAAGCTACAGTACATCACATTCCATGAATTTTGCTTTGTGTGAAATAAAATAGTGATGATATAGATATTTGGCACAACTGCTGAAGTGGATTTTTGAATTATATATGCAAATTGTTTCATTTTTTAATTATACTTATATAGTAAACAACTCATAAATGAATATAACCATTCCAACTTTAAGGAAACTGATTTAGCAATGAGTTTTGCAATGACTATACAAACCAATCTATGAAAGACAACTAAGTTCACATATAGTATATGCTGTTCATTTTTTTGCTTGTTTGATATTTTACGATTTTTTTTTTAATTTCTGAACAAGAAAAATTTTCTTTCTAAAATACTTCAACACTATGTCTAATTGTAGTTTTTTAATTTCTTCTGTTCTTTACCATGTCTTCTTAAAGGAAACAACCAATATCACACTACTTTAAAATATTATTAGATTGTCTACTACTGAGGAAAGGTTTCTTCAGCAAATCCCCATAGGGCAGCAGTTTTAAAAGAAGTGGCATTACTTTACAAGCTTCTTCTTGCTGAAAGCTGAGGGTTTGAATTGTTTTTTATGCTTTTTTTTAGCCTTTAGCCAAGAATAGTTAGGTCCCATTTATTGACTATCATTGGTCAGTTAGCTGGTTATCTATGAGCAGATTATCTAAAAGAAAAATTCTAAGTCTGATTGATTCTTGAATAAATTTTCAAGTTTTACACTGCTGAAATCAAGCTCAGGTTTATGGACATGGCAAACAAATGCATTGTCTTATACCATAATGTCTTTCTTAATTGATTATGGAGTTTTACTTACATATAATTAAGACCTAGCAGGTTAGTGAACTGTGGAAATGATTATGAATAAAGAACTTCATACTAAAAGACTTATGATTTTTTTTTTTTAGATTATTTACGTAAGAGCTCTTTCAACATTTTCATGTCATTATCAAAAGTTTAATAATCAAAACCTAATCGAACTTTAGTTATATATATATATGATTACTATAGTATTAGTTCATTTTATATTTTGGATTCATTATGATACATATGTCTTATATCTTTCTTTTAGTATCTTTTGCCTCTTCTCACTTTATATATCTTTTAAGTAAAAAGCATAACTAATGGCTATCTCATAGTTAAAGAAAATTAGATTATATTAAGGGTTATATTTAGCAATATAGTATAAATATCTGAGGTAGTTTATACTTAAATGAATAATTTGTATAAATACTAGTTTTTATATTTTTAAATTACATTAATCAATCATTTAGAGTTAGGATCAGACTTTACAAAATTTATAAAAATAACAAGTTCTTCACAATATGGTAGAAAAATTAACATGTGTTAAGTGTACTCCTTACAACTAATAGGTAATAAATGCTGTATTAAATGTAGCATCATAATTGATTAATTGATTTGTGATAAAATGATTCTTAGTATACAAAATTACACATCATTAGTATTTGAAGGACTCATTAATATTTATGTGGTTTTAAATATTGAAATATTAAATTAAATTGAATTAAGAATGGGCTAAATAACAGCAATCTGATATAAGCAGTAAAAAAGTATAGGCTTGTTTCTTAAACGACGTCTTTTATGTCACAGAATTTTTTCATTGTTATTAATGGAACTATTAGAAATTAAAAAAGGTTTAATAAACTATATTTTATGATCAACAAATCAGCTTTTATTTATAACTTTAGTGTATTGTATTTATTGTTCTATGAATTTTAATAGTTTTTTATTTATAATATTACCATATTATAATTATATAGAAGGTAATCATTCCTTCTCTTGATAAGTTTGGTAATAATCAATTACTTGATAAGCATATGACATTCTAGTACCAGACGTGATAGATTGAACTGTAATCCTTGAAAGCTTAGTTCTCAAATCCACCACTCTACCACTGAACTTAACCAAGCAGGGAATAAGTTTGATACATTGTTTTAATATAATGTTTATTAATATAATTCAGATCAGCCAATTCTTGGACATTTCTGTAGATTAACAACTGATATTTGTCTGAAGGTTTGTAATAATGGTATATTATAAGATGTAATATGTTGGACTATTTCCATCATTTATGAGTGAATATTGAATGTATAGAAAATTTTAAACTTTATTTAAACTTTTCAAATACAAACAACTTGTTAGTAATAACACAAACCTGTATTGTCTATTTGTGTGTTATTACTAACAAGTTGTTTGTATTTGAAAAGTTTAAATAAAGTTTAAAATTTTCTATACATTCAATATTCACTCATAAATGATGGAAATAGTCCAACATATTACATCTTAACAACTGGTATTTTAAAACTAAAGATATTATTGCTTTCCTCTAATAATAGTTTTTTACATATGTTTATTATAAAATGTAATGTTCTATTCTAACCATAATTTGAAACTTTATAATTGTATCACATATTTTGGATGTTTCCCTTATTTATTCATTTATTTTTTGCAGGGTTTTCGAGGAACTTCTCTGATGTCCTGTGCAGAGGTAAATCATATTTTAGTAATGATCTGTCTCAACATTATTGTTCCAATTATAAATGAGTGTGCATTATATCAAAATCAACATAATTTTAAATTCTGTTTTCCTTGAAGAAAACATTAAAATTATTTTTGACAATTTTGTGTAAATAATAATTATAATTTTATCTTACACTCACACAAAAAATTTTTTTTTAAGAATGTACACTGCTTTCAAGTCTTTTGAAGTTGTCTAGTTAGATTCATGGATGCAGGGATTTTATTTATAAAAAAAGTAGGAATTGAATAAAACTATTATTATTAAAAATAGTGTACAAAGCAGTGACCATGTGATTAAGAAAATGATAGCAATAATCTCTGGAAAGAAGAAGTTACTACTGAAAAATCAGGTCAAGCATGATAATTACTCGGCCATTTGGTGATGCATGTTTAATTTTTTCCTTGTTAAAATATGAGCAATTATTTGAAATATATTAATTAAACATTTTTTTTAGTCATTCATTAGACTAGAAACTATCCAGTAAGGAATAATCATTCTGTAGTAATAATTTTCACTACACCACTCATGCAAGGTAGGGACTGATTTCTATTCACTTTTAACACCTTGTGGAGGGACATAATTATAAATGTGTGACCAAAGACGTGTGAGATGTAGAATTCCTATAATGTACATCAAGTGCTGAACCAACAGTCATCAGTTGGCTCAGACCATAATCTCTTACATATACCTTTATCATGGTCTGGGTCAATTGATGATTGCTGGTTCAGCAGGAAATATTCATCATGTCTTTGGTAACATGGTTGGGGTTTCATCTGTCCACAAATTGTTAAAAATGAATAGAAACCAGTCTCTATCCTGCATGAGCGTGGTATAATGAAAATTATATTACAGAAATATTATTCCTTATATTATAATATAATCTTCAATAACTTCTCTTCCTCTTTCCTTCTTTATTTTTGCTTTTCTAATATATAACATATAATAACCACATTCCACTCTTTTTACACTTTGAAGCAAAATATATTTATTTATTAATATTACAGTTTCGACTGTTCCTAGCAGTCTTCGTCAGATCTACAAAAATTTAAACATTATATTAATACAACTATATTTCATACATATATCTATTAAATTTTTACAATTTTACCAACTTAATTATTACCATAAGTTTATTCATAAAACTTACTATTATATAACTTTAAAATCTACTTTACCCTTTATTTCTATTCTTAGTTATTATTATACTAATATTTATTCACCTTTTTTTCTTTTACAATAATTTTATAATTTCAATGTAATATTATTATATTACTATATTCATAATTTAAGCTTATTTTACATATTCCTTTATTCACA
Organism: Epiperipatus broadwayi; assembly: GCA_028023455.1. Taxonomy (NCBI): domain Eukaryota; kingdom Metazoa; phylum Onychophora; class Udeonychophora; order Euonychophora; family Peripatidae; genus Epiperipatus; species Epiperipatus broadwayi. The sequence goes on from JAQFVV010012582.1 coordinate 1,643,292, forward strand.
AATTTAACTTCATTTTACATTTCACCTATTATCCTAATTTTTAATTATTTTATTCCATTCCTTAATTCCATTTTACCCATATTTTATTCCTGCCTCTTCCATTTACTTATCCCTTATAAAATTATTTTAATTATTTTAATTCTTATATGTATTTTTATTTTATATCTTATCTGAATATCTTCCTGCATCCATTCATTACTCTGGCTTACACCGAATGGTGCTGGTGTATGGAGAATTTTGTCTCTGTGTAAACAGCTTGTGTAAGCATAAAGAATAGTGATTGTGTGATGTTTAGTGGCATTATACATAAAAATAGCAAATATTGTTTTTGGGTTTTCTTTTTTTTTTAAATGTTTCATTCATTATTATATGTATTGAAAAATTTCCATTTTACTTTTTTCTTTTCAAAAAATTGTTTATTAACATGAATCATATACATTATAAATCCATTTAATTTAGATTTATTTAGATAAATTGTCATCCTTAGCATAACTAGCATTTGAAAAGTGTATGGTCATTCAACTCTAAGAAAAATAATAAAATAGATGAATTTTGTGATGATAGTAAATACATTTACATATAAAATATGCTAGTTTATTATTCTGTTTATTTATTTGCAAACTTAACTTTTAACTTCTGCATTTTTCTATTTAAAAAATAACAATATCTTGTCTATTTGCAGCATATCTTTCTAATGAAAACAATGAATATTCAGTTCTTTAGAATATCCAATCCAACAAAGAGATGATATCCAGCAAGACCCATATAAAATCTTCAGCACATGTATATAAATCATTGTCATTCCCAGATATATAGTGTAATGGATATTTATTTCAAAATTTAGTTAAGTGATTGGCTATAGGGAAATGAGAGTAGGGTTTACACATTAATTTGTATGTTAATGAAAGATTATGGCTTAGTTAGTATTATAATAGGTTATAATATAAATTTAGTATAGATTTAAGCACACACATTAGGTGTAGGAAATTTTATATGTGTTAAAGATAAAAATATTCTTTAGTTTTAAAATAATCTGTAGATTTAAATAAAAATGTTATTTAAGTTAAATAGTAAATATTTTAGGTTAATTTTCAGACAGGAAATAAAAAAAATGCTTTCTTTAGAAATTTAATTCTTTATCAAAATACAGAAATGTATTTAAACAGTTTAATTAATGAGATCTAAATAGGAAAAAACATAGGATATTAAGTTATTTAAAAACCAGAGGTAATTACTTTACAAGATAATTTGTTATCTTGGATTCCTGATGTATATATATATTTTAAATCTTAGTTTGATTAAATAAATAGAAGTATTTTATAATAAGCTTGTTTTCAGTTACGGAAAAAAAAAATGCTTTGAAAAGAAAAAAAAGTAGTATAAATTATAGGCAGCTGGGATCAGTCATTTTCTCTTTTATGCTTTGTGTCGCATCTGATTCCTGCTTGCTAAACAAACCAATGTACAATTAAAAAAAAGAAGAGAGAAGAAATTGGATTAACCTTATGTGATTATGCTTAACAAAACATATATTAGTCATTAATTGAGATGAAAATATATATTTGTATTAGGAATATTATGATAATCTCTAATGTAGTAAATGATTTATAATAATCATTAATGTAATTATTTGAAGTGGATGGTGTCAAAAGTGTGATTAAAGAAAGTTTGACACTTGTAAATCAAACGGTAATAATAAATATTTAATTTTGTATTACATCTAAATTATTTTTAATGTTCAATGCAATTCTTTTTCTTAAGAATTTTTCATTATTCTTTTTACTATTTTTATCTTTAATTTTTTTGGCAGGTAGAAATCTAATATTGCATCTTACATACCCACATAAACTTTTAAACCCCCTCATCTATCAAAATGTTATAATTTAGCACACCAACTTTCTTAATATAGAATCTACTATAGTCTATATATATATAATAAAAATAATCCAAATAAAATAAGATTTCCAAAAAGAACAATAATACCCACAAACATTATTACATAAGGAAGTATTTAATTACTTATATAACTTATATGTAAAATGAACACATACCAAAACTCATATAAAATTAAACATTCAAAATTGATAAAATTTGTAAAGAAATTTATATTTATTTCTCTTTATTAATAACTTTGTCATAAACAATTGCACAACACATGCATCATAACAACATAAAAATAAAGATGACTGAATTCAAACACAAGCAAGAAAATTATAACAATTTAAATGAAAGAAAATGAATCTTGAAACTTTATGTAAATAATCAGCTCAATACATGAACTTAAACTCATGACTAAAAAGAATCAAATTAACACTAAAAAAAAAAAAAGAACAACATTGTTTTGGTGTTCAGCAAAAGATATATTTGTACAACATTTTTTTTAAAAAGGGGATTTAAAAAAAAACAACTAATCAACGTTCACTTCAATCAACAACCATCAAAAGCAAAACTTTAAAACAACAAGGAAGTATTGAAAAACACAAAAAGACAAAATAAAAACAAAGGAAACTCAATTCGACCGATTGAGAATTTCAAACTAGAAAATCCAGAGACAAATTTTAAATCTTTTCACCATTCCAAGAATATCTTAAAACCCCTAACTGAAAATCATATCAAATCTAACCTGAGATTCTCAAAAAGAAGAACACATAGCGACCCAGTAAATTCAAAGACTATATATAAATATTCAGATAAATATATAAGTAATAATGCATGGTTAAGTATAAAGTGACTTTGTAGGGAAGAGTCTGTCAACTGGATCTATAATTGCAAAAAAAAAAAAATATTCAACTTAAACTGGCAGATACCCACCTATGCTGAAGACTGCATCAAATGCAGTATTCAGATCTTAGCATTCCATCTTGCCAATCTAAGAGATACCATATTAAAAAAAGCAAAATTCGAATCATCAGAAGGAATGATCTAAAATGTTCAAACCCAACTAAACGAATTAGGAATTGTAAAATGTGGACATACTCAAAATTCACAAGACTCTTTCCATCTTGGGCTTGCAATAATTTTAGGTTGATATTGTACAATTAGTATCATGCATATATTTCTTTCTTTACTTTATTTCTTTCCTTTACCATTGGTCAATCTATCATTTAGATTGCTTGCAGATGAATGTCATCATCATTAAAGATGAAGGTAAGATTCTCTTTTGTAAAACCTTAATTGCCTTTGCAATGTTATTTAATATAATATTAAATCATCTGTGCTCTTTATTACAATGCTTTAATTATAACCCTTTATGAAGTCCCAAGACACCGGAGAGTGAAATCTGTTTCAGGCTTTTAATAATATTATTTTCTTTTTGTGTTTTAAAATTTGTTCAACCTTTTTTTTTAACTGCTTATATATTTACATTATATAACATTTTAAAAAATCTAATTATGCTAGAGATCTAATTTATATTTCCGTAGTGCATGTATGTATGTCATTTATCCATTATGTGCAGGATTCCTGAAATTAGTCATTCGTTCACATTTGTTTTAAAATGTACATAAACTGTAAGATGAGTATGTGCGTATTACATCATATAATAATTATATTCAAACCATTTAAATGCATATACATTAAGTTAAGTCAATATGCATAAAAAAGATGGTATTACTTTGTTTCTTTATATGTTTAAGTGTATGTAAATGCACTATTTTAAAATATTATTAAACTGTGGAATGAATGCAGAAATGAGCATACATGTACGACCGAATATTTAATGATCTAATTTTTTTTTTATTATTGCCTCTTAACTATGTGTGGATATAGAACTCAGACCACTTCATCCAAACATTTTATGAGTTAATTAAGGGTAAACGGATTAAATAATTTATTTTCTTTTATTTATGTGATTGGTGGTGGGATAATGGGATTTAAAACATATTAATTGATATGTGTAATAAATATTTTATGACTTATTTAGTGGTATGCGTTATATTTATTTTATTTCATTTCTGAAAATATAACACAATTAATATATTTCCATAAGCGACTTTTAAATTTCTTTTATATCACCTGAGATAAAAGAGCTGAGTCTAGCAAATGGTATACAACTTTATCGGGCCTTAGAGAGGTGTTATATATTACGTAATGGGTTGGGGGTTATATATCCTTCCAGTTGAGGATTTTCTCTGACTGGGAGTGCGTGTATTATTCGTGCTCTTTCACAGGTATGCAGCCATTAACCTTTTGACATTCATTGGCATTGTAATTAAATACCCATGTTCAAGATCTTGTTTAATTTATAATCTGTTAATATAAATTAGATTATTGAGTGTATATTTTATTAAAACTAGTATTTATATCTCACCCTAAGAGGTAATATCACCTCATGCCTGATACGTACGCTAAAAGCTAGAACAGGGTTGAGGATATTCCTGGTACAGGAGAAATTTTGGCACCAAACATGTAGGGCCTTACCCAACCCGGCCAGATAAAAAAACACATGGCTGCTGAATGCAATTAATTAAAAAAGAAAAAAAGTTTGCAAAATCGGAAAAAAGTTTTTTTTTTAAAGAGAAAAAAAAGTTTATCGTATATTTGAAATAAATAAATTGTTGTAGAAAGAAAAGAGATATTGTGCATATACATAATTAGCACATAATTGTAAGAATGGGCATAGGACTTCAGTAAATCATATTTATTAATTTAAAAAAAAAAGAAAAGGGCGATCTCGGAAAAAGTTTTGTTTAATAATAGCGTTAGAATGAAAGTTTCTTGTTAGATTTTTTCTTTGAAATAGAAAATAAACATATGTAAAATAGTACAGCTGGAGCATAGTGGGGGAGAGATTAATGACGAATGGAATACAGAGCAGCTAGGTGGTGGTGCACTGAGTATTTGAATAGCAATAATATAAAAATATAATAGTAGTAAGCAAAATAAATAGTGAGATAAACAATTTTAAGGTCGAAAGCAATAATTATAATTTTGGGTGTATAAAATAAATACACGAATTAAGTACTGTATACTGATAAATAGTGAATCTGTTCATGTGGACAAGGTCACGCTCTAAGAAAATGGAGCAGCAACAGGTTAATAAAGCTCTTGAGAGTAATATAGAAGTAGACAGTATACAGCAAAGTATAATAAAACCTAAATGGGAAAATGAAGGATTAAGAGAACTAATAGAAGAATTTATGTGAAGTGTGAAAGAAGAAATGGCTAAGGTACCACACCAGATAGAAGACTTAAGAAGAGATATGGCAAAACGGATGGGAGAGATGTCTCAAAGAATAGACAATTTAAAGGAAGAAATAATAAAAGAGATAGAAACAAGAGTTCAGAGGATAGAGAGCCAACATGAGAGGGATAGTGATATAAATAAGGATGAATTGAATATAAGTGATAGGGAAGATAAAGTAATAGAGGGAGATGAAGCAAATACAGCTGAAAAGGAGAGTTGCCAGGAACAAAAATGTGGTAAAATAGAAAAAAGTAAGTTTGATGAATCAGTATGAAGGACAATAGAGGAAGGAAAGAGATACTCAAGTATAGTGAACATAAATCAGTTCCTAAAGATTAGGGTATTCAAATGGTAAACCGGCGAGGCCCCTGTAGAACACTTAAATAGTTTTGGAAAAATATTTTTGTATAAATAAAATGGATGAGACAAGTCAGTTGACTGTTGCGTGCAGTCATCTTCAGGTCAAGGCAAACACATTTTGGGAGTCATTATTTCACCACCCCAGAATGTTTGATGAATATAAAGATGCACTGTTATGAAACTTTTGGAGCAAGGAGTCCCAAGAAATGATTTTGTACCAGATCATGCAATAAAAGTATAAAGTGGGTAGTGGTGAAAGCTATACAAAGTATTTTAGAAGGCAGGTGTCCATCATTAAATGCCTGCCACACATCAGAGGGACAGATTGTTAGAATCATCCGGCATAATTTACCCATTTCAGATTGAACAAATGCTGCTCACTGCAAACCTTAGTTCGATGGAACATGTAGCAGAATTATTAAATGCCATTGATATGAGCCAGCAAGATAAACCAGTGGACAAAGTTTGGGAAAACATAGGTGTCAACTGTCTGAGATGGAGTGAAGATAGATACGAACAAACCCATAGCCATAGGAAAGCAAGGTCTAGAAGTCGAAATCTAGAAAAGGACATCCATTTTACAGGAAATAGGTTTAACGACCACAGAAAGGGTAGGAGATACAGGCCACTTTCGCCTAAGCCACATAGTAAAAGTAAAGATTAAGAGGAAATAATAGTTTTAACCGGTTAGTCATGTCGTTTGAGTGTCGCATGTGTGGACCAATAGTTTCCTGGTGTTGTGTGGATAGGTCAATCTGTGTCAGTGTTTCTTGTACTCTAGGATTGGAGATGATGAGGGTTCAGAAGGTTGGTTGGAGATCTTTTATATAGTCTGGAATTTTTGTGGCTATATGACATTGTATGCTCCGTCAAGAAAAGGCGGGCGGTACTACATTTCCAGAGAATAAAAAAAAAATAAGCAAAATAATTTTTTTTCTTTTTTTTGGTACCACTGCCTTGTAGTGCAAAAGACTGTAAGCCACAAAAGGAATGAATATGGGCACATTTTACTAAGGTTTTAAACTCAGAAGGCTCTTTGAAAATGTTAGAGTTTTTTCTCTTTATATAATGATGCAAAAGATCCTGTAAGACTCCAAATGAGCGAGCATGGGTGCATCCATTTGATTTTTGTACTTTAAATACTTTTGTTATATATAGAGTACGTAAAAACAAACTCTTAACAAGCTTCAAAAATACCCTCGGATATTTTTGAAGCTTGTTAAGTTTGTTTTTACGTACTCTATATATAACATTTGTAAATACGAGCTTTATTAAAATTAGGTCATATGACATCTGACTTGATTTTTTATCAATTTAAATACTTTGTACTGTCACAAAATTCTGGAAGAAGTAGGGATCTTTAGACCAATGTTCTGGGTTTCTTGTTGTTTCAAACTCGGGGGTTGGGAGGACAATGTAGTCTTGGTTTGTCATATTGATGTTTGGGGGATGAGGGTTTGCATCTCTGGTGATTGGACGTTATGTCTACTGTGCTATAATAGATAGAACGTAAAGTAAAATTTTAACTGTAGATATTTTTTTTTTTGGTTTTTGTCTAAGTGTAAATAGTTAGTGTAGACATTAAATTAATCCCATTTGAACGTCTCATTGGAGGGAGGGGTATTGTTCCAGTCACTCTTTGAGTAACCACACACAAGATGGCTGTAGTGAAGCTACAGCTCAGTTATATATATTTAGATTTATTAATTTTATTTAGCTATTATATAAACTGTATAAAATGGATGAAGTTGTCTGTGTATATATTTCTTACCCACATGCACATGCAAGAATATTAACTTCCCAAAGTGTAAATTGACACATAATGTTATATTATATATGCGTACAATATTTTTGATTCATTTTATTTTGTTATTTTAATAAATGTAAACGTATTACATTTATAATTTTATATTATAGTTTTTTGATTTTTTTCTGTAAAAAGTTGTCTACGTGTTGGAACATGTTCTAAAGGAAATAAAAATAGATAAAATAATTAGAAAGTAATTGTAGATGTTCCAACATGTCGATATATTTTTTTTAAATAGCAGATTTTCTATTAATGCATTAAGAAAATCAGGTGACTATTGTGTTACCAAATATAAAAATGCACTAATGTATTTTTAGCCATTCTGCTTTGTACTCTAATTTTTATTAACAAAGGAGTGCAAAGAATTTGGACACCAAGATAGAGATAGAAAATCTTGTTAATTTTAATCCATAGCAAAATAATTTTTTTCTTTATATGTAAATTTGAAACTGACAGTATCAGTATAGTGGTCTGAGTCACACCGATAAGTTAAATTAAAAATATTGTAAAATTAATTAAAAATAACATTCTTTAAGAAAGAAACTATGTAAATTAATTTTTTTAATTAATTAGCCACCAAGATAGAAGCCTGGGGCAATGATTCGAAGGGGGGGAGGGTAAACAAATTGGCCGTGTAATGGAGGTACTATATATACTGTTCACCCGGTGCTGGGTGATTATCATTCTTTCTCTGATTATTCTCATTTATTTTTCCAGAGAGACACTTCAAGAGATTATTCTGCTTCTTATTTTTATTCGTTTTTCCAGAGAGACTTCAAGAGATTATGATTCTTATTATGCTTTTTAACCAGAGAGATTGAAAAAGCAAGTTAAGCCATTTTAGAAGATATCTTGCATGATCATTGCAGGCCGACTAGCATTATATTTTAGTCCCTGCCAATATTTCACGTCCCCCAACTAAAGCTGAGGTTACTTATACAGAATACCACAGCTATGGGGTATGGACCTAAAATTAAATGGTGAGAGCCACAGTCAGTTTGGAAGAGAGTTAAGTTGCCGAAATCTTGCGGGGCTGAAGAGTGCCTGTCGCTGTCAGTTGCATGCTGCACTTGCCTCACACCCAGGCTACAATTTAAAAGACATGAACTGTCAGGAAAGAGCCTAGAGCCGAGTCTTCACAGAATCATTTCCAAGAAAGTAAATAGCAGTGTTCGTCTGATTGCCACAGTATTAATAATCGCAAAATGAATACCCTTCCTTCACCAACCAGCAAGATGATTATGGGGTAGAATCCAGCTTCAGTACACCCATCCAGCTCCTTACAAAGCCGTTAAAAATGTAGCCATCTAGATCCAGCAGATATTGATGATGAAGATCGCCCAACCACCATAGTGGAATAAAGAAGTCCTTGCCGTCCTGATGAATAGAGATATATAGCACGTTCAGAGATCCCAAGTCCCGATGAAGTCCCAAGGCACCGGAGAGTAAAATTTGTTTCAGCCTTTTAATAATATTATTTTCTTTTTGTGTTTTAAAATTTGTTCAACCTTTTTAATATTACTTTTTTTTTTACTACTTATATATTTACATTATATAATATTTTTAAAAATCTAATTATGCTAGAGATCTAATTTATATTTAGGTAGTGCATGTATATAAGTCATTTATCTGCTACGTACAGGATTCCTGAAGTTAGTCATTTGTCCACATTTGTTTTAAAATGTACAATTAGGCTCAAACCATTTAAATGCATATACATTAAGTTAAGTCAATGCGCCTTAAAAAAGATGGTATTACTTTGTTTCTTTATATGTTTAAGTGTATGTAAATGCACTTTTTAAAAATATTATTAAACTGTGGAACGAATGCAGAAATGAGCATACATGTATGACCGAATATTTAATGATCTCATATTATTTTTTATTATTATTGCCTAATATCTACATGTGGGTGTAGAACTCGGATCACTTCATCCAAACCTAAATTATGAATTAATTAAGGGGAAGCAGATTAAATAATTTATTTTCTTTTATTTATGTGATTGGTGGTGGGATAATGGGATTTAAAACATATTAATTGATATGTGTAATAAATATTTTATGACTTATTTAGTGGTATGCATTATATTTATTTAATTTCATTTCTGAAAATATAACACAAGTAAATATATTTCCGTAAGCGACTTTTAAATTTCTTTTATATCACCTAAGGTAAGAGGGCTGAGACTAGCGAATGGTATACAACTTTATCGGGCCTTAAGAATTGTTATATATTAGGTAATGGGTTGGGATTGTATATCCTTCCAGTCCGGGATTTTTTCTATCTGGGAGTGGCGCACAAAGACATGTATTATTCACACTCTTTCAAAAGTATGCAGCCATTAACCTTTTGATGTTTGTTGGCATGGTAATGAAATAACCATGTTCAAGATCTTGTTTAATTTATAATCTGTTAATATAAATTAGATTATTGAGTGTATATTTTATTAAATTAGTATTTATATCTCACCCTAAGAGCTACTATCACCTCATGCCTGATATGTATGCTAAAAGAACGGGGTTGAGATATGCCCGGTACAATAATCTTATTATTTAAAATGTTTTAAATTTATCATATTATCATTTAATGAATGTAACTCTTGAATAAGTTTGTAATTGTTATTCTGAAAAAAAAAAATATGAGAAAAAATAATAATTCTCAGTATATTTAGCAATTTTAATTTTATTTTGTAGATTTCTTCATGGACAAAGTTTTGTGAAGATGACCTGCCAGATTCCATTGCTCACATTTACACAATGTAAGAAGATTTTATTTATTCATTTATTTTTTTAATAGATTCTTTTTTGAGCTCATGCAAACAGATATTATGTTGAATAATTTTGATTGCTCACATATGATTGTGTACCTTTATTCTTTTACAAATAGTTGTGTATGTCTCTTATATTTTTTTAGTTAACAATTGTTTCATTTTTTGTACATTAGGTGTACTTTTTTTGTTTCCATATCTATATACTGTCTTTATATTAATTCATTTATCTGCTGATTGAAATTATGTGAATGATTAATATTGGCAAGAAACTTATTTTAATTCTAATTTAATACAGTATTTGCTGTCTCTGAATTGCTTTTTGGCATTATATTTAAAAGTGAATTAAATGAAATGTAACTAATGAAAGATCTCGAATTACATTTGTCTTTCTTAATTTAGAGAATTTAATTTTAATTTTTGTTGATTTAAAATATGTCACTTAATTCTAATTTATAACTATTTCAGCAATAAAATAGAAATCCCACAGAGTCTTTTGCAGTTTGAATCACAGCTGTCTGAACCAGTCCGGATTCACAATATAAACAAACATTTGCAGGCTCTTGCTTTACAATTGAAACAGAATTCTACAGTGGAAGATGGAATGACACAAACACCTCAGCTGCAGCATAATTTTGCTGAAGGGTTTTTTCTTACTTTAACAGACCTTATTATTTTTGCGGGTGTACATTTAATTCTGGTAAATACTTTTTTGTTTTTACTGTTTTTGTATATATATGTTGTATATAATTACTTTTTTTTTTCTCTTCAGGTAAAGTTGCAGTCTATTCTTCTTATTTTATCACAGTGCTGTCCTCTGGTGATAGAGTGGTACAAAAGAATGTTATCTCAACCTTTTGTCCAAGAATCATTGAAGTTATGTGGAATTAGTCCAGTAAATTTACATTTTGTTACCCCTTGTGAGGCAGCATCCATCACAGTAGCAGAATTACCTAAAAAAAGGTGAGCATTTCTTTATTTATTTTATAAAAAACAGTTTCCAATTAATTGATCTCATTAAATCAATAAAAAGGCTGTCTGGCATAAATGATTTTTCTCAGATATGATTGAATGAGTTTGTTCGCTATTATTGCAGCTTGAATTAAAGAACTGAAACTAACATTAGCAAATCTTTATTTTTATTATCTTAGTAGCTAAATTATAGTAATCAGTGTGATATTTGCATTTGATTACAATAGAATACATTGTACTTTGTGGTCTACAAGCTGTATTTAAATAAGGGTAACTTAATTGTCTTAGAGGACTCATTATCAGTATAGGAAATCATCACTGACTCTGATAATTTGGTTTCATCATATTAATTAAAATTATCAGAACTTGGTTATATGAAATTATCAAAGAAACTTAAACTTGATTATGTCTCAGAAATCTACTTTATGGTAAACTTGATAGAAATGCTGTCATTAATTAAATATAGTGATAGTTATTAAAATTAAAACTGAGTATATCACTACTTATTGTTAATATGATTTTATTAGTTTATCCATATCACCTGGGTATTACTTTCCTTTTGAATAGATAGTAGAGACCAGAATGTGTAATAGAAAAGTGTAAATTCTTTAGTAAAGGTCATTATGATTTAATCTGTTGACTACTACTAAAATCACATTTTTTTTCTTCTGCATTTGAATAAAGATATTTTTTTCATAGGGACACATGATTATATAATAATAAATCATCATATTCAACAACTATCACTTCACAACAGGATGAGGATCTTTCCAAGTTTGATCTAATTTCTTTGATCCATAGCCTCTTTTTTTATATTACCAACAAACTTCCTATTTCATCTAGATATCTCATATGTGGTCTTTTTCTAGATATTTTACAGTCTCTTGGGTTCCAATTTAAAACTTCAACTATTGTTCCAATTCTCTCATCCATGAATTTTTTTTATTATCAATTTGATACTTCTTATATATATCTTTCCATACTTCATTGAATGTTTTTGAAGTCTTGAAGATACTATTTTGTTAAGTATTGAAATCTCAGATCTTTTAGTAAGAATTGATTTTCTGTTAATATTTAAATTATTTCTATTAAAAGTGCTCCATCCAAGTTTAATTCTATGATTAATTTAATCCATTATGTTTCTATTTGTATTAATAATCTTATCAGGGTATGTGAAATTGTTAACTTTCTCTAATTCATATTATTGGTTTTTCTTTTTTTCTTTTGAGAAAATCCATTAAATTTTAGTCTTTTTAGCATTTATCTGTAGTCACACTTTTTTATATTCTTGCAACATTTCCACATCATTTCCAAAATCTAAATGATTTAAATTTTCTCCATTTATTATAACTCTTCTCATTGAATCCACAAAATAATTTTTGTAAAACTTCTGAAATTTTTTGAAGATATGGAGTCACTTTTTCATATAGCCTTGTCAATGTTATTAATATTATGTATCTAATCACTGCTGTTGCTTGCATTTTGGTAAATATTCTTCAGAATTTGACAGCATTTTGGGTTTATATTTTAATGATCCAGTGCTTTAATCAATGTGAAAATATTTATAAAATCAAATGCTTTTTTTTAAATCTACAAATTCAATATATAATGACAATTCATATTCATTCATCCTTTCTATAACTTCTTTCACCACTTTGGTATGATCCTCTGTATTAAAACTATTTTTAAATCCATCTTGTTCTTTTGGTTGGGTTTGAAGTTGTAATTATGTTGGTAAAGATTTTGTATAGAATTGACAGAAGACTATTAGATGTCTAATTTCGAATATCTTCATCTTTTTTTTAAATATTACTATTACTTCTGCATTCTTCCAATCATCTGATACATCTTTATCTTTTAGACTTTTGATATAAGTTTTGCCAACAATTTTTCTATTTCTTCGATTGTTTTCTTTAAGATATCATTAATAATTTCTTCATCTTCTAAAGTGTTTCTCCTCTTTATAAATTTAATTGCATATCTCATCTCTTCATTTAGAATGCTTGGTATTTCAGAAAATGTAATAATTATAATGTGTATTTTGTTTTCTTTTTTTTTTATTTCTACATAATTCTTTTTAGAATACTTCCACATATTTCATGATGTCCTTTTTAATAATAGTTTCATCTTTTTTTCTTATTACTGAAATAACCTTTCTTCCTATGATAAGATGTTTCACATTCCTTACCAACTCACAATTATGTTTTTTAATTTCATTATTAATTCTTTTCAGACTATTGTACAAAATTCCAGATATTCAGTTTTTTTTTAATGGATCATTTAAAAATATTTTCATCCTTCTTTTCTTTATGCATTCTCTTGTCTTAGTTGAAAATTTAAAGATAAATTGCTATTTTTTTGTGCTAGTTATTTTTATTGAAGTTTTAATAGAGTATCAATAATTTATTTATTTTGTAGATTTGAATTAAGTTTGAATAATTTTTAAAATCTGTTTTATTACTTTAAAACTAATAAATTCTAATTGAAATTCATTGCAGTGTTTCTGAAGTTTAGGATTTTTTAGTCTCTAGTTTGCATTATTATATATCACTATTATGATCACTTCCTATGTTGAATCTATTACATTCCTCATTGATCAAAATATAATCCATTTCTGCTGTACTTTTATTTGAATGTTTCCAAGTCCATTTCCATTTAACATTTTTTGTCAAAGAAAGAATTCATAATATATAGTTGTTCTTTTTCTCAAATTTCACAAGCTTGTGCCCTCACTCAATTTTGTTACTTAACCAAATTTACCTATAGCTTTTTTAACTATCGATCATTTTTCAATTCTAACAATAAAGTCTTCCATAACAGTTTTAAAATATTATATGGTGAATCAAAAGCATTTTATACATCTATATTAAAAATCATCTATTTTTTCAACCCAATGAGAGCTTATCGAGGCATAAATCTGAATTATTTGCATTTGGTTTTTCTCATTAAGTTAAATTATTAATCATGGATTCTTTCTGATATATCACTACTCTTGTTCTTCCACTTTTTATTTATAATGAATACCACTTTGCTTGTACATAAACACTTTTTATATCAATTGTTTTTGTTTTCTTTTAATTTCACAAAGTCTGATAACATCCCATTTAACATTAAACAGCTTTTCTTCTATCTAATTCATGTAATCTTCCTACACTTGAAAGTGATTTGCAATTATAAAGTAGTTAAAGAAAAGATCATCATCAAATGGAAGCTTGTGTCTTCAATCAGGGTATCTTTTCCATCTTCAGCTGTCTTCTGACAACTTTACAGTCTTAAGGGCTATAATTTAAATTTAGCTATTATGATTGTAAGTATATAATAAATAGAAAAAGAGATCATTCACACTTACATTCATTCTGCCTTCAAATAAAATCAACTGACGTTTTAGTTAAGAACTATCAGGTAACTGAGAAGAAAAATGATGGGTGTTTTTGGTTTAACTCGGGGATAAAAAGCCAGTAAATTGAATCTGCTAGCTGATGTTTGTTAGAGAGCAGTCCATCCATGTTCATTTACCCTATGGAGAATTGCATAGTAATATTAGCTATAATAACAATAATATAAGAAATAGATATTAGAAATGATCTATGTTTGGTTCCTTTAAGACCCCAAAGAGAAATCAAAATCTCCTTTTAGTTAATAGCAAACTCTTTTTTTATAACCATAATAATAAATATAAAATATTAACTGCTCTATAAAGTAAAATGTCATAAAAAGCTAAGAAAATATAATAAATATCATAACATAAAAATAAAGAATTTAAATATTTTTAGTTATTAATTTTAAATTTATTTATAGATGTCAATCTTTAATTTGTAAGTTTTAGAATAAGAACTTTTTTATTAATTTTAAATTATTCTATATAAAATTTCGAATGAAATGATATTTAGGGTTACTTTTTCATTAAATATTACTTCAATTTTTTAATATATATATATATTGTAACGGGATGGGGTAATAGAAAATGGGGTGATGGAAAATCATCATCACTCTCAGAAAACAATATTTTAAATAATTCACGGAGTATAATATAATTAATTTTTAAAACTATATGAGTAAGATATATTTAAAGGGAGCATGTGATCAAGAGATCTCTGAGAACATTGAGAGATCAGCCAGTTACTAAAAGCATAATTATACATCAATCATATAAATAAATAAATAATTATAAGTAATACTAATACTCAAAATAAATAATCACTCATCATCATGAATGATCCACAATAAAATATAATAAAATCAACAGACCATCTTGTGGCTGGATTTGAACAATAAAAAAAATATAAATCAACAATCAATCTTGTGACTGGATCGAAAATGGGTCTTCTGTAGACCTGGCTAACTATTGAGCCTTTGCCACCTTGGGCAATTATTTAAACATAACTTGGATGCACCAGCTTAGTGGCCATCCATTAAAATACACCATAATCAGAAATCAAAACAATAATGCTGAGACATTTAAAATATGCTGATCATCATCAATGCTCTGGCCACTTAGTACCATTAATGTACTGGCCAAATACGAACTTAAATTTTTAACAAGATTAAAATAAAATATAATGCATGGGCTTTAAAGAGTATCATTCTTTGGGCCAACCAGGATGATGATTGATGATCTCTGGATGCCCCAAAGCACTAAATACACATTCCCATTTATCCGTGCATGAATCTAGCTCAGAGAACACAAGCTCTATTACTGTATGTGACCAAGAGATGATGGAATACAATTTTAACAATTAAATACTAGTTTATTACTAACAATAAAAAAAAAAGGTATTTAAGGTCTGATTTTGAATAATATACAATATTATATACACAATTAAATTTATTACATTGATTTACAATATTTGTTAATAAGTTTCTATAAACGCATATACATATCCATACACAGACATGCGTTTTATAACATAAAATCAAACATTTCAATTAACTATAAAAAATGATTAAATTGTACATATGTGTTATAATTGACAAGCATTTGTATTTGCAATACAATTGACAGATATACGCACACATATATGCATGTGCATGAAATTTCTGAACATATTAAACTTGTTCTACAATAGTACATGATTAAGCTTTTAAATTATATTTTAAATAATACAGATCCTTAAGTTATGTTTACTAAAACGCGTACATAGAATTGCACAGATTATTAACAAATTTAATTTTGTCAAACGATAAATAATTTTTACCTAAAATTTACATATTTAATCAATATAAAAAAAAATCACTTTATCAAATTCTATTATAGCTTTTTTTATTCTTTTTTTTTTTTTTTTTAAAAAAGTATAGTCAATTTTTGAGAGGTATTTGTTGATTAATTATCAACATTTTTAAAATTAAATTATTGCATCATCGATTCTTTACTTTTTTTTTTAATATAAATTTTTCAAAATAATATCCAGAGGATTATTGTTCAAAAATGTCTCTTGCCTTTAAAATCAGATGGTCAATGAATTATTCTCGACTCTTAATTATAATTCAAGCAAAATTACTTTATATTCTTTTAAAATATATAGATTTTTAACTGACTTAAAAATAATATTGTTCTATATATGTCTATTTTTATATGACTTATTTTAAAATAACTCACCAGCTATATATACGTTTAGGTATGTTTCTCTTTATCTGATGCAGTATACATGTAATTAATTCTTCAGCAAGCTGGAAGATTTTTCTTGGTGAGTTTGGTTTTTAGTGACTATCATAATCAGGAAAAATATAATCCATGTATAATGTTGGTCTGTAGTTAGTCGTCCATCTGTGTAGAACTGTTCCAGGCAAGCAGCTGTCTTCTCCACATTTAAGGCTATGAACTTCAGCACAAAGAAGTGGGTCATTTTCTCCATGTGAATTCAAACTCCTGTGAAGGAAATATTAGCAGCTCCTGAATCTAATATCCTGCCTTCAGCTATATCAGTTCATGGCAGCTATTCTGCCAGTTCTATGGTCAGCTAAAACCAACTGCTGCAAACTTCAAGAAGCTGCAACAAGATATTATAACCAACTTTTCAGCTGACCCTTTTTACAAAAAAACTTATCTAGACTGTTCTCTTCAAAAATCACTATCCAGACTGGAGCTAATTTTGTTATCAGCCCTTTTATAGAATCACCTAAGGTGATAATAATGCCTTGATTGAAAACAGAATTTTTATTTTTAGGTACTTACAACTGCAGATCACTTTCAAGTGAAGGAAGATTGCAAGAATTAGAAGAAGAACTGTCTTATATTAAATGGGACATTATTGGACTTTGTGAAGTTAGAAGAAAAGGTGAAGAAACAATTGATTTAAAAAGTGGACATATACTCTATTATAAAGGCACACATATTGGAAATACAAGTGGAGTAGGATTCATTATAAATAAAAAGTGGAAGAACAATATTGTGGAGATTGATGGTGTATCGGACAGAGTGGCAAGATTAGTTATACAACTTAATAGCAGATACCAAATGCAAATAATTCAGGTTTATGCCCCAACAAGTTCTCATAGTGATGAAGTAGTAGAAGATTTTTATATGGATGTACAAAAGGCTTTTGATCAGAGTAAACAACATTTTAAAATTGTTATGGGAGACTTTAATGCTAGAATTGGTAGACAAATGAAAGATGAAATTGCTGTAGGTAATTTTGGTTATGGTAATAGAAATGAGAGAGGACATAGACTTGTGGAGTTTGCAGAAAAAGAAAAACTTTATATTATGAATTCATTTTTTGAGAAAAATGTTAAAAGGAAATGGACATGGAAGCATCCTAATGAAGGTACAGCAGAATTGGATTATATTTTGACTAACAGGAAATACATATTTCAAGATTGTAATGTTCTTAATAAATTTAACACAGGAAGTGATCATCGATTAGTAAGGTGTAAGTTACGTGTTAATGTAAAACTAGAGAGACAAAAATTATTAAGAAAAACAATATTTACAGTTGATATTCCTAATCTTCAGAAACATTCTAATGAATTTAAATTAGAACTTACAAATAGGTTTCAAGTGTTAGTAGATTTTGAACATGATTCAGATTTGAATGAAATTAATATGAAAATAACTGATACACTTTTAAAAACTGCAACAAATATAGCTGGTAGAAAAAAGCAGCAATTGACTAATAAAATTTCTACTGAGACTAGAGAATTTATGAAGAAAAGAAGAAATATGAAGATATACAAAAATGATGTATTAAAAAGAATTGAATATCTCGAATTTTGTAAAATGGTACGGAAAAAAGTTGAAAATGATATAAGAAAGTATAACTGAAATAGCAAGGAAAGCTGTAGAAGAAAATAAAAGTCTCAAGAATGTTAAACAACATTTTGGTATTGGTAGGAAATTTCTATCTGCAATAAGAAAAAAAGATGGAATTATTACTAAAAAGAGAGATGACATCATGAAATTGGTAGAAGATTTTTATCAAGAATTATATAGTAATAAAGAACAAGTACCTCCTATATCTATTACATCTTCCGAATTGCCCAGAATTTTAAATGAAGAAGTGAGACATGCAATTAAATGTATGAAGAAAGGGAAGGCTCCAGGAAATGATGGAATTATAATTGATATATTAAAAGAAGCAGGTGAAGAAATAGAAACAATTTTAGCAAAGTTATATACCAAATGTCTAAATGATAAAGATGTACCGGAAGATTGGAAGAATGCAGTAATAATATTAATATTTAAAAAAGGTGATAAAGAAGATATTAGAAATTACAGACCTATCAGCCTTTTATCAGTTTTATATAAAATTTTTACCAAGATAATTACAACTCGTCTACAGAGAACTTTGGATTTCCACCAACCAAGAGAACAAGCTGGGTTTAAAAGTGGTTTTAGTACAATAGATCGTATCCAGGTATTGAGGGAAGTCATAGAAAGGACAAATGAATATGAGTTGTCATTATGTTTTGGATTTATAGATTATGAAAAAGCATTCGATTCTATACACATTTCTTCAGTGATTAAAGCATTGGATCATCAAGGTATAGATCCAGGATATTGTCATATTTTAAAGAATATTTATAAAAATGCAACAGCAACAATTAGATTACATAATGATACTGGAAAAATCAACATTGAGAAAGGTGTAAGACAAGGTGACTCAATATCTCCAAAACTTTTTACAGCAGTGCTGCAAGAAGTATTTTGTGGATTAAAATGGGAAACTAAAGGAGTGAAAGTAAATGGAGAGTTTTTAAGTCATTTAGATTTCGCAGATGATGTAGTTGTTTTTGAAAATAATGCTTCAGAGCTGCAGGAAATGTTGCAGGAGTTAGCAGATGAAAGTAGAAAAGTAGGACTAAATGTTAAAAAGACTAAAGTAATGTTTAATCGATTTGCTCAGAATATGAAAATAAAGATTGATTATGAAGAATTAGAAGAAGTTAACAGTTACAAATACCTTGGTCAGATTATTAATACAGATGGAAACATAATGGAGGAAATTAATCATAGAATTAAACTTGGTTGGAGTGCTTTTGGTAGAAATAACTTGATACTAAAAGGAAATATGCCTATGTGTTTGAAAAGGATGGTTTTTAACAAATGTGTTTTACCAGTTCTTACTTATGGATCTGAGACTTGGACACTTAATAGAAGAGCAATACAGAGACTTCAGACCACTCAAAGGAGTATGGAGAGATGTATGTTGGGAGTAACAAGAAGAGATCGAAAACGCAATGTATGGGTAAGACAACAAACAGGTGTTAGTGACCTTATTGAAAAAATTAAAAGATTGAAATGGAGTTGGGCTGGACATATTTCTAGAAGAGATGATAATAGATGGACGATTGAAATTTTAAACTGGATTCCAAGAGATTGTAAAAGACTCAGAAAGAGACCACATGTGAGATGGATGGATGAAATAAGAAAATGTGCAGGAGTGTTGTGGAGAAGAGAAGCTAAAGATCAGAGAAGATGGATTAAACTTGGAGAGACCTTCATCCTGCATTGTATTGATAATGGTTGATGATGATGATGATGATGATGAATCCCTTTGAAAACATATACATGTTTTTACTTAGGGGATTTTTAACAGATAAAAATTTTGTTTAATTAATTAAAAAATTTCAAAAATAGGTATGGTGTTTTTACATTTCAAAATTAGAATTACAAATAATATTTATCAGACCTTTTTAAAATACTTATTTCACAATGAAATTTTACTTTAAACCCAGTTATTTAACCCTTTACTTATTATTATTTTATTTTAGGAAATATAGAAAAATATCTACAAAATTTATTCTGTGTTTATTTCTAGTTTTCCTTTCAACTTTATATATATATGCACACCCACTATATTATTATGGGTCTACGATGTAACCCAACCGATTACAATATAAATATAGGGGATTTGAACTCAGACTTTCAAGGATCCACCAATTATCCACATTATCTTATACAACCAATATACATGACCAACACATGTAGAAAAGATAAATAATCACCAATATACATATTTCATGCATGGGATTTGGGCTTTCCATCTTCAGATTTTCAATGATATGGATGGCTGAAAAGTTGGAGGTTAGAGTAGATTGAAGCATGTTCATTAAAGTGTGAAGATTTGCTATCTTAATATAAACTGAGCACTGATTATGTATATATGTGGAAAATGATAATCTGGAACAACTGATGAGTGCTGGCTTAGCACGAAATATGTATATTGGTGAATATTTATCTTTTCTACATGTGTTGGTCATGTATATCGGTTATATGAGATAGTGTGGATAGTTGGTGGATGATTGAAAGTCTGAGTTCAAATCCCCTATATTTACAATTAAGCTCCAGGTTTGTGAAGAGTGCCTGGTTTTCAAATATTTAATATATATATTTAATCTTATTTTATTACTTTTATTTGATAATTTTTGCAATAATTTTTAATACTCTTGCAAAAACAATCTCTTCATTTGCAAAATCTAAATGACTTAAATATTTTCAGAAGAAGAAAATAAAATTTGATAATCATGAATGAGAAGTTAACAACTGCAAATATCTTGATCTGATTTTTAGTACATTTGAAAATATTATAGAGAAATTAATCACAGAATTAAACTTGAAATGAATGCTTTTGATAGAAGTAATTTAATATTGAAAGGATATATGCATATGTATTTGAAAAGAAAGATTTTTAATAGATCTGTTTTATTGGTTCTTACTTATTATCTAAGATTTGACCATTTAATGAACAGCAGTATAGACACTTCACACCACTTAATAAAGTATTTAAAGATGTGTATTGGGAGTAATAAGAAGGGATGAAAATAAAATATTTGGGTGAGAGAACAAACAGGTATCAATGATATCAGTGAAAGAATTAACGACTGAATGGAGCTAGGCTGGACATATTATTAGAAGAGGTGATTATAGATTTATAGTTGAAGTCTTAAACTAAATCCCAAGAGATTATAAGAAATCTATCAAAGAGATTACATATGAGATGGGTGAATGAAATTTGTTTGGAAGAGAGAAGCTTTGAAGAGGAGAAACTGGATTAATCTTGGAAAGGACGTTCATCCTGTAATATGATAGAAATTGAAAATGATGATGATGATTATTATTTACTGGTTAATAATAATAACAATTTTGGAAAAATGGGATTTTTTTTTATAGTTTTAGCCAGGTTCAAATTCTAAATAGAAGACATCCATTTAGCAAGGTCTTTTTTTCTAACAAAATAAATATTAGTTTATGTAATAATATCTTTTTAAGTCTTTATTTAAGAAAGACAATTGTAAAAAAGGAAAAGCAAAATATTTTGCTAACTGAATTGGATCATTTTCACACACACATACATATATATTGTGCCAAGGCCAAATTGGCACATGTATATAAAATAATTTTGTTTTAAAAAAAAAAAAATTTAAATTATTAAAATAATCTTTCGTAAAAGAAAAACGTATTTAAATGTTGAAGAGTGTATTACAGTTTGTTTTCGAAAAGATAAGAGTCAGATAGTTTTCTATCATTAGTTTTGAAATAAAAGTTAAAATTGATTCATTAAAAGAGGGGAGGGGAGTATTGGTTAGAAAAGTTAAACTAAAGGTTTTATAAAAAGGAAGTAAAGAGTTTATTATTATTAGTTGAAATACAATTTAAAAGCTTTAAAAAAATATATAAATCTCTTCATTTAAATTAAAGAAGAAAAATAATCTTAAAACTATTTTTGATTTTAGAATAGTAAAATATATATGTGCATGCGTAGTGTAAATAAATGTATCCATGTTAGAATAATATTAAAAAAAATATATGTAAATGAAAGTTAAAAAAAAGAAATTATATTTGGAAAACACAGCGATGGCTATTAAGTTAAATAAAGATTTTAAAAAACCACACCAGCGGTGGGCTACTAATTAAACAATCATCAAAAACACGTCATAGGATTAATTACCAATGGAATTCGACAACAGATATTCACCGGAGGATATTACACGGACAACACATCGCAGGTATAAATAGACTTTTTTTTTATCGGACAATTAATGGAGAGAGTTTTTCAGTCTAGTTTGCAGTGACAGTCTTGTTTTAGTTGAGATAACAGTGCATTTCTATTAATTATCCAGAAACAAATGCATTGTTGAGCAGCTTTTGGAAATATAAGCTCGTACTTCAGCCTTTTTAGTCCAACAAGATCATCAAAACCTGCCTGTGAAATAATGTCTGCATAACATCTCAGAAATCCTCCGTCAAACGTTCAACTGTCTTCAAGAATAAAACCAATGGATTCGCATAAAATCTCTTCAAGAAATGTCCAAATCTAACCGGTTAGATATAATCCATCAGAAGCAGCAGAAGCAGCCAACAACAAGCAATATCCCGTTCCAAAAATCCTAGGTAAACATTTATTTATTATCATTTATACGTAGTAGCCACCGCTGTAATTCGTAAATATTCAAGATTCAAATTATATGAACTCTATCATACATAAAATGAACTGTTGATATGTGTGTTTAAACAAATGCTATTAATGCTTTATTATTATATTTGTGAATGCTATATGAGTTAATATGTGCGTGATCATTATAACAGTGTTATTAGTTAAATTAGATAAATACCAGTGTTCTACTATTAAAATCTACAAGAATATTTAAACTAGTTTAGAAATGTTAATTTAGAATATGTGTGTATTATATTAGATTTATAAAGATGTTTAAATTTAGTCAATAAATGTTGGGTAATAAATTATCTTTAAACTTAATTAATATTAATTAAAATAAAATGTCTTCAAACTTAAACTTTATTTATCAGTCAATTCTTTTTACCAACCTTTTATTAATTCTTTCCACCACTAATTTTGTATAATTTTGTTATTGAATTAAAATTAGATTGAGCTAGTTTTAGGGAATATTTCGAACGCTGGATTATGAGCCTACTGCCCGAATACATTAGTCTTCAGACTAGCTGGCACCCTGGGGTTTACCCTGAAACAAATAAAGTATTTCGATAGTAGAGGTTTGAATCTAGCAGCCGAGATGGGCCATTGTTGATAGTTAAAGCTATCAATAAGATCTCCCATTTTGCTTGAAAGTGCCGGTTCGTTCACGTAACCTTTATAAGATTATAAATGTATTATGAAGGAGTTTGAAACCAGCCAAAACTTATATATACGCATAAGTAAGTGGTTTCAGCGGTTCGACCCGGTACATAAATGGCTTTCCCAACATTTGGGGCTGGACCTAAGGAAAAATAGTAATCAAATACTGTGTTTCTTGTTTGACAAATTTTTTATAGAAAAGCAAAATTACGTATGTAAAGTGGTATTAATTTAAAAATAAAAAAAAAAAAAGAATTGACCAAAACCTTTTTTTTTCCCTTTGAATGAAGAGAGATTTATGCTATTTACGTTGGTTGAAATAAATAATTATGTTAAATCAGAGACAGTTGGGTGTTTGGGCGGAGTTAAAGGATTAAGATCGGATAGAGAAAAATGGACAAAGGAGGGGTGGAGTCAGTGTGTATTTCCAGTTTAGTAAGAAATAAATAAAATAATAATTAGTAAATTTATTAAAGTGAATGAAATACGGTATTAAAAATAATGATAAAAAGTGTTTAAAATTATAAATTATAAAAAAAAAAAACCCAAAATGGAGACTCAAGGTAAAAATATAGAAAATAGCTCCAACAAGGAAAAAAGAGAAATCATAGCTTTACTAACCAGCATGTTTGAAAAACAAAAAGAAACAGCTGAAGAATATAAAAAAATTGCTGAAGAGCTTAAAAACCAAAATAATGAAATGAAGAGTAAATTGGAAGGGCAAGTTGAAATGCTTGAAAAGTTAAAGGACCAGATCGAAAGGGGCAAAAATAAAATAAAAGAAGAAATTAGGGAAGAAGTAGAAGAGATTAAAACACAAGTAAAAAATCAAGAGATCGTAGAAGTAGATTTTGTCAAAGAAAAAAAGGAAGTTGAGGTGATAAAAGACATAGAAATTAAATTAGAATCAAATAGCGTTGCGACAGTTCAAGGTAGAAGATAGCGTAAAAGAGTTTTTACAAAGAATTAAAAATAAAAGGTTTAAAGTAAACGTTCGTGTTCGTAGATTTAAAAACAGATTTAAAAAAAGAAAGCGTAGAAAAAAATATTCCCAGATTGAAGTAATTCAGAGTTTGTCTAAATATCAAGGGTTTCCGATTTACAAAATTGAAAATAGAATGGAAGGGGAAAGAGATAAAGTAATAAATTATAAAAGCGGGATAGATAAGAGAGGGAAGGTAGTTTATATTATAGAGTTAGTATGTAGAAAGAAAGAACCGCCTGACAAAAATTAAAAATATGTAATCTGACGGATTCACCGGCTTGACCTAGTTATTAACGACCACGGACATGGAATAATGGAAAATGTTTAACAAAGTGGAATGAAATAAAAATAACCTATAGTTTTTTTTTAAACAAATGTAAAAACGAGAATCAAGTTAGTTTGAATAATTAAAAATGATTAAAGTTAGTCTTAGTAAAATAAAATAACAATCTTAAAGGTTTTTAAAATGTCAAAGCAACGATAAAACAATTTATGTCAAAAAACCCTCGATTATGTCTTATTGATTATGTTAAATCCCAGCTCATAAGGCTAGAACATAGCGGAGTGTGACGCAAACAAAATAAATGTGTAAAATCAAATTAGACAAGCAAAATGATTATGTCAAAAACCCTCGATTATGTCTTATCGATTATATTGATATCCCAGCTCATAAGTCTAGAACATAGCGGAGCGTGACGCAAACAAAATAAATGTGTAAATCAAAAGAGACAAGCAAAATGAAAATTTTTTTTTTAAAAAAAAAAAAAAGGGAGAGTAAAAATAACGCTTTAAAAATAAAAATGAAATAAATAAGTGTATAATGAAAGTATTAATGAAAATAAAACATTATCAAATAAAATTTAAAAAAAAGTGTATTAAATTAGGATTGAGGTGTGTGCGAGTATTTGGGCAAAGATATAAATTTCAGGCATGACTTTTGTTGGATTAAGCCTTTTCTTGCGGTGACTTTGTTCTACAGATGGGTAGTGCGAAGAATAAATAATACTGATGATGATGTGCCAGTAGAAAAGTCCTGGCATATAAAAATTAAATCTGGAGGAAAAATTCCCAGTAACCAAATAAAATAAATATTTTAGTAAGTCGAATGTGCAGTAGAGATAGTCCTGCCATTCAGAATCTTAAAGTCCCTTTTCATGATCCGTTGTGCACAACAGTTGCCCATGCTGTAGTCACGACTTCCGCAAGAAATTAAAAGTTGGTTTAAATCAGCACAAAGTCGATCTGTGTGTTGAATTGCCTTACACTTTGCTGCCTGCTTCTCTTAATATTACATTTATTACCTAATGATGAAAATAAAAACTAAAAATGCACTCTAGAAAAATAAGAATTTGAAGTGGTCAATACTTAGGAAAGGTGATCAACGCACATATTAATTAAGAAAAATGTTCGTAAATAAATAAGTAGGTCAAATAGTTAAAATAAAATTGATAAAATCAAGTTAAGTAAATATGCGTAAATATATCTGTAGTAAATAATAATAAAAAGGTGACTCGTGATAAACTAATAGATTTTTTTTTGTTTTTGGAATACATGCACGGTAATAAAAGGAAATAAATAAATGGTTTAAAGTAATCAAGTCCAATAAAATCTTTGTATAATAATAAAGAGCAACAAAATAAAATAGTTTTCTGAATATAAGCACGTAAATAAGGAAGTTAAAATAATGGTTTAAAAATAGTATCGTAAAACTAATATTTAAAATGTTTGTAATGGTTTAAAGATAATATTATAAGATTAGTGTAAATAAATATTTTAAATAATGTTTCGTAAGGGTTATAAATAATATTGTAATATAAATAAATAGTGTAAGATATTGTTCATGTGAATTTAAAAATAAGGTTGTAAGATTAGTAATAAAAATATAAAGTCAATCTAAGGTGTATTAAGAGTGTGTAAGTGTCATCATCATCATCATCAACCATTATCAATCCACTGCAGGATGAAGGTCTCTCCAAGTTTAATCCATCTTCTCCGATCTTTAGCTTCTCTTCTCCACAACACCCCTGCACATTTTCTTATTTCATCCATCCATCTCACATGTGGCCTCTTTCTGGGTCTTTTACAATCTCTTGGAATCCAGTTTAAAATTTCAATTGTCCATCTATTATCATCTCTTCTAGCAATATGTCCAGCCCAACTCCATTTCAATCTTTTAATTTTTTCAATAAGGTCAGTAACACCTGTTTGTTGTCTTACCCATACATTGCGTTTCGATCTCTTCTTGTTACTCCCAACATACATCTCTCCATACTCCTTTGAGTGGTCTGAAGTCTCTGTATTGCTCTTCTATTAAGTGTCCAAGTCTCAGATCCATAAGTAAGAACTGGTAAAACACATTTGTTAAAAACCATCCTTTTCAAACACATAGGCATATTTCCTTTTAGTATCAAGTTATTTCTACCAAAAGCACTCCAACCAAGTTTAATTCTATGATTAATTTCCTCCATTATGTTTCCATCTGTATTAATAATCTGACCAAGGTATTTGTAACTGTGAACTTCTTCTAATTCTTCATAATCAATCTTTATTTTCATATTTTGAGCAAATCGATTAAACATTACTTTAATCTTTTTAACATTTATCTTTAGTCCTACTTTTCTACTTTCATCTGCTAACTCCTGCAACATTTCCTGCAGCTCTGAAGCATTATTTTCAAAAACAACTACATCATCTGCGAAATCTAAATGACTTAAATACTCTCCATTTACTTTCACTCCTTTAGTTTCCCACTTTAATCCACAAAATACTTCTTGCAGCACTGCTGTAAAGAGTTTTGGAGATATGGAGTCACCTTGTCTTACACCTTTCTCAATGTTGATTTTTCCAGTATCATTATGTAATCTAATTGTTGCTGTTGCATTTTTATAAATATTCTTTAAAATATGACAATATCCTGGATCTATACCTTGATGATCCAATGCTTTAATCACTGAAGAAATGTGTATAGAATCGAATGCCTTTTCATAATCTACAAATCCAAAACATAATGACAACTCATATTCGTTTGTCCTTTCTATGACTTCTCTCAATACCTGGATATGATCTATTGTACTAAAACCACTTTTAAATCCAGCTTGTTCTCTTGGTTGGTGGAAATCCAAAGTTCTCTGTAGACGAGTTGTAATTATCTTGGTAAAAATTTTATATAAAACTGATAAAAGGCTGATAGGTCTGTAATTTCTAATATCTTCTTTATCACCTTTTTTAAATATTAATATTATTACTGCATTCTTCCAATCTTCCGGTACATCTTTATCATTTAGACATTTGGTATATAACTTTGCTAAAATTGTTTCTATTTCTTCACCTGCTTCTTTTAATATATCAATTATAATTCCATCACTTCCTGGAGCCTTTCCTTTCTTCATACACTTAATTGCATGTCTCACTTCTTCATTTAAAATTCTGGGCGATTCGGAAGATGTAATAGATATAGGAGGTACTTGTTCTTTATTACTATATAATTCTTGATAAAAATCTTCTACCAATTTCATGATGTCATCTTTCTTTTTAGTAATAATTCCATCTTTTTTTCTTATTGCAGATAGAAATTTCCTACCAATACCAAAATGTTGTTTAACATTTTTGAGACTTTTATTTACTTCTACAGCTTTCCTTGCTATTTCACAGTTATACTTTCTTATATCATTTTCAACTCTTTTCCGTACCATTTTACAAAATTCTATATATTAAATTCTTTTTAATACATCATTTTTGTATATCTTCATATTCCTTCTTTTCTTCATAAATTCTCTAGTCTCAGTAGAAATTTTATTAGTCAATTGCTGCTTTTTTCCACCAGCTATGTTTGTTGCAGTTTTTAAAAGTGTATCAGCTATTTTCATATTAATTTCATTCAAATCTGAATCATGTTCAAAATCTCCTAACACTTGAAACCTATTTGTAAGTTCTAATTTAAATTCATTAGAATGTTTCTGAAGATTAGGAATATCAACTGTAAATATTGTTTTTCTTAATAATTTTTGTCTCTCTAGTTTTACATTAACACGTAACTTACACCTTACTATCGATGATCACTTCCTGTGTTAAATTTATTAAAAACATTACAATCTTCAAATATGTATTTTCTGTTAGTCAAAATATAATCCAATTCTGCTGTACCTTCATTTGGATGCTTCCATGTCCATTTCCTTTTAACATTTTCCTCAAAAAATGAATTCATAATTCTAAAGTTTTTCTTTTTCTGCAAACACCACAAGTTTATGTCCTCTCTCATTTCTATTACCATAACCAAAATTACCTACAGCAATTTCATCTTTCATTTGTCTACCAATTCTAGCATTAAAGTCTCCCATAACAATTTTAAAATGTTGTTTACTCTGATCAAAAGCCTTTTGTACATCCATATAAAAATCTTCTACTACTTCATCACTATGAGAACTTGTTGGGGCATAAACCTGAATTATCTGCATTTGGTATCTGCTATTAAGTTGTATAACTAATCTTGCCACTCTGTCCGATACACCATCAATCTCCACAATATTGTTCTTCCACTTTTTATTTATAATGAATCCTACTCCACTTGTATTTCCAATATGTGTGCCTTTATAATAGAGTATATGTCCACTTTTTAAAGCAATTGTTTCTTCTCCTTTTTTTCTAACTTCACAAAGTCCAATAATGTCCCATTTAATATAAGACAGTTCTTCTTCTAATTCTTGCAATCTTCCTTCACTTGAAAGAGATCTGCAGTTGTAAGTACCTAAATGAAAAGTCGTCATTAAATGGCAGCCTGGGTCCGCAATCAGGGGATTCTTAGCACCCTCCGCCTTCGGCCACCAACCGCTGCTTTGGTTGGTGACTTTACAGCCTCCTGGGAATAAGGGCCATGCTTTATTTTTGTCTGTCATAATTGTATATATGTATTGGAAAAAGATTTATCATTTACACAAACATTCATTCTGCCTTATCAGGCACTGAGAAGAAAGACCACGGTGTTTCTTGATCTTAAACTCAGAGGTAAAAAGCCAATAAACTCACCACGCTGGCTAATGCGTGTTGGTGAGCAGCCCATCCATGTTCGTATACTATATGAATAATCACATAGTAATAACAGCTGCAATGACAAGAACGTATGGAGTGGACATTAGGAATTTGCCCTGCTCGGTTCCTTTAAGGCCTCCAAAAAAGGAACCGAGCTCTACATGGGTATATATGTGCACATACACTGGTAATATTCGGTAAATACGATACCTCATGATGCGTATCTTAAAGGTATTTATCCAGATATCCTTTTAGGTTATTTTCTTGGCAGTGCTGCACCTCATGATGCATGCAAAAAGGGGTTTATTTATTATAGATTCCCTGTAAGCAAGTCCAGTAATAACTCGATATCTAGAATATTAGTAGGTGTAGAATTATGCTGCATGTATACCCATGTGTAGGAAGTTATCTATAGCAAAAGGGAATGAGGGTAGTATAGAAATACGTTTAGTTAAGGATAAGTTTAAAACTGCCGACTGGATAAATTTTAGTACCTGTAACGGACTTGTCAGGGAATCGGCAAATGAAGTTTTGATTTTATAACGTGTAAGTCAGCGAATCTGCTTCCGCGTCATTTCCAAAAGATCCCTGTGCCACAAAATTAGTTTGTCCGGTGGTCGTTATCCATGATTTAGATCATTGTGAGCAATGTATTCGGCATAGATAGAAGGAAAGGATAGTCAAAACAGATTGCCCTTTGTATGTTAAGTAAAAGATATTAAAAAGCTAACTTAGAAAAATAATAAATTAATAAATCTTTAGAGTCAAGAATTAAAATTGCAAGAGATAAAATGGTCAAAAATGATGTATTTTGCTCTAAAATGGAGGGGGGTGTAATGTGCCAAGGCCAAATTGGCACATGCATATAAAATAATTTTGTTTTAAAAAAAAAAAAATTAAATTATTAAAATAATCTTTCGTAAAAGAAAAATGTATTTAAATGTTGAAGAGTGTATTACAGTTTGTTTTTGAAAAGATAAGAGTCAAATAGTTTTCTATCATTAGTTTTGAAATAAAAGTTAAAATTGATTCATTAAAAGAGGAGAGGGGAGTATTGGTTAGAAAAGTTAAACTAAAGGTTTTATAAAAAGGAAGTAAAGAGATTATTATTATTAGTTGAAATACAATTTAAAAGCTTTAAAAAATATATAAATCTCTTCATTTAAATTAAAGAAGAAAAATAATCTTAAAACTATTTTTGATTTTAGAATAGTAAAATATATATGTGCGTGCGTAGTGTAAATAAATGTATCCGTGTTAGAATAATATTAAAAAAAAAATATGTAAATGAAAGTTAAAAAAAAGAAATTATATTTGGAAAACACAGCGATGGCTATTAAGTTAAATAAAGATTTTAAAAAACCACACCAGCAGTGGGCTACTAATTAAACAATCATCAAAAACATGTCATAGTATTAATTACCAATGGAATTCGACAACAGATATTCGCCGGAGGATATTCCACGGACAACACATCGCAGGTATAAATAGACTTTTTTTTTATCGGACAATTAATGGAGAGAGTTTTTTCAGTCTAGTTTGCAGTGACAGTCTTGTTTTAGTTGAGATAACTGTGCATTTCTATTAATTATCCAGAAACAAAAATACATTGTTGAGCAGCTTATGGAAATATACGTTAGTACTTCAGCCTTTTTAGTCCAACAAGTTCATCAAAACCTGCCTGTGAAATAATGTCTGCATAACAACTCAGAAATCCTCCGTCAAACGTTCAACTGTCTTCAAGAATAAAACCAATGGATTCGCATAAAATCTCTTCAAGAAATGTCCAAATCTAACCGGTTAGATATAATCCATCAGAAGCAGCAGAAGCAGCCAACAACAAGCAATATCCCGTTCCAAAAATCCTAGGTAAACATTTATTTATCATCATTTATACGTAGTAGCCACCGCTGTAATTCGTAAATATTCAAGATTCAAATTATATGAACTCTATCATACATAAAATGAACTATTGATATGTGTGTTTAAGTTTCAAATGCTATTAATGCTTTATTATTATATTCTGTGAATGCTATATGAATTAATATGTGCGTGATTATTATATCAGTGTTATTAGTTAAATTAGATAAATACCAGTGTTCTACTATTAAAATCTACAAGAATATTTAAACTAGTTTAGAAATGTTAATTGTGAATGTGTGTGTATTATATTAGATTTATAAAGATGTTTAAATTTAGTCAATAAATGTTGGGTAATAAATTATCTTTAAACTTAATTAATGTTAATTAAAATAAAATGTCTTCAAACTTAAACTTTATTTGTCAGTCAATTCTTTTTACCAACCTTTTATTAATTCTTTCCACCACTAATTTTGTATAATTTTGTTATTGAATTAAAATTAGACTGAGCTAGTTATAGGAAATGTTTCGAGCGCTGGATTATGAGCCTACTGCTCGAATACGTTAGTCTTCAGACTAGCTGGCGCCCCGGTGTTTACCCCGAAACAAATAAAGTATTTCGATAGTAGGGGTTTGAATCTAGCAGCCGAGATGGGCCATTGTTGATAGTTAAAGCTATCAATAAGATCTCCATTTTGCTCGAATGTGCCGGTTCGTTCACGTAACCTTTATAAGATTATAAATGTATTATGAAGGAGTTTGAAACCGGCCAAAACTTATATATACGCATAAGTAAGTGGTTTCAGCGGTTTGACCCGGTACAATATATATAACATACTTAAACATATACAGAATGTAGATTATTACATGGCCAATTTCTTTTACAAACTAATTTTAAAAAATGCAATTATCATTTTATTAATAAACTTTGTTTTTGTAATTAAAAAGTAATTTTACATTGAGACAATTGATTTCAATATAATATAGATAAGTAATTATTCATATTATTATCAGTAGTATTCTGTCCCATGGAAAGGTTCAAAAGGTGGTCACAGCATCTATTCATTCACTTTTATACTCCATTGTATTCTCTTCATTATCCAGCTCTTCAATTCCATGTAACTCTTACTATCTTTTATATTATCCAACAATGAGAATTTTTTTCATCTTTTTTGCTTCCCACTCACCATTCCCCCCCCAAAACATCTTTCATTAAACTATACTTTCTTTTTAATATATATCTAATCCAGTTTCTCTTTCTAATTTCCTCAATCAATCTTCTTTTTTCATTTATTAACTTATTTAAAATCCTCATATATTAAGTCTTTGGGATTTTTCTTTCTCTATTAAAAAAGATTTTTTAAAAATATAACTTATGAAAAATTTATAAAACAAAGAAACAAACAAAAATCAAAACTATAATTCATATTTAAATAAATCATTTTTATATAGCGCGATGTTTGAAAACTGTAATATTTAAAACCGCATTATGCTGTTGCACATGCGCTTTGAAGATTTTAACTATAAATGAATGAATACTAACACTCAATCACATGTTAAAGTCTTTGGCCATTGTGGTTGAGTGTTAGTATTCATTCATTTATAGTTAAAATCTTCAAAGCGCATGTGCAACAGCGTAATGCTGTTTTAAATATTATAATTCATATTGTAATTTTGAAAATTTCATTGAAAAGAAAAATAAACTTTTATAGCCTGATGCATCGTATGGCATGTTTAATGCTTTCAGTTTCTTTGCTATAATCCTTTTGCTTAAATTTAATTTAGAAATACTGATGAACTAGTATTGGTAGTGGAGTCATTAGGGTCCAATTTGTAAATCAAAATCTTCATTTTATAAGTCAATGCATTAAATTTTTACAAAAGAATGTAATTTTAATATTTTTCAAAATAGTTTAAGTAGTACCAATAACCAAATACTATAAGTCATTCATATAATTTTTTAAACAAAGCGTGTTCATGTTGAATAAAAATCACTTTGAATACATTTAGTAAAGTAAATTATACAAATGTTTTTGATAATTGATTAAATAGATAATAAAACAGGAGAATGCTTTTTATCAGACTTTTCTTACATTGATCATCAAGAAGTTGTTGCCAAAATTAACTTTAGCAATCCTATATATTTTGGTTTCATTACTCTTGTTGAAGGCTTTTTTAATAAGATGAAATCAAGCAATATTTAGGATACTAATAGGATAAAATCACAATATGTATCAAGTAGCCTTTATTTCACTTTTGGTATAATTTCACCAGTGTAGTTTGACCAATTGCTAATGGTTTAAAAGATATCACTATTGTATTGGAATTAAAAAAACTATACAGTAATTTGTTGCAGATCATATGTTGTCAACACTAGCAGTTTTAAATTCAAGACCAAACTTGAATCAGTGAATTACATCTTATATGTTGTCCATCCTAAGTGTATAAATTTAAGAAAACACAAACTGGCAATATGCTTATAGAGAGTTAAAATAATTATATGTCTTTAATTTGCACATGTGTTTACATAGTTTTGAATATTAAAGATGGTGGTAAAGTACAGGCTTTATCTGTAGATTAATTCTTATTTATGGTAAAAGAAAGATGAGAAAGAAAAAGAAAACATTATTCCATAACATGAAAATAAATTGTTAAAATACATATTATTAAGTAATTTATAAAAGAATTAAAGTATTCATTTTTATGTAAATTCAGGAGAAAATTAAGATCACTTTATTTTTAATAAAATGTTATTAATTTAAATTGAGCAAAGTAAATAAAACTATTTGACACTTTTATTTATATATTGGACTATTTCTATCATCTAATATAAGTATGAATGTCTTTAGAAAAATTTATCTTTATTTAAATATTCCAAATACATTCGGACTGTTAGGAATAGAATACAAGTTAGTATATACACAATGGTTTGAGGGGTATTATTTTTCCCTCTTTTTCAGGTGTTGCTGGCCTGAGGGGAGAATAATATATATTGAAATGTTGTGCATATACTAACCTGTGTACTATTACTAATAGTTGAATGTATTTGAAATATTTAAATAAAGTTAAATTTTTCTAAAGACACTATATAGATGATGGAAATAATCTAATATATAAATGCAACTAAAACAGCAACATCGCAAACCTTCAGGAAAACACTAAGTGTTTGACAATTGTTTAAAGAATAGTTTTATATAAAAGTTTTTATAAATCAGCATAAATGAGGTCATTACGTGCTATGCCTAGCTGATCTAAGAGGGCACTTCCCAAAATAGAAATCATCACTAAACAGTTAATATTTAAATAATTTAATGAATGATAATTAATAGCATTTTAACTATTTACATACATATGATTATTTTATATAATAAGGCCCAAAGGCATTCATAAATAATAATGTAGATCAATATGAACTGTAAGAGTCCCAGCTGGTTGTTCCCATATTTGGAGGTCAGCTTTCTGCATTTGAAGTCCCTATGCCAAGGAGGATGTTTTGCTCCAGCTTATGTGTGTGTGCACAGATGAAGCTCCAAGAATCAAGTATCCTTTTCTTGATCCGATTTGCACTGAATTTATTCATTGTTTTAATCTCTGAAGTTGATTGGCTCATACTCTTGTCCATCCGTTCAAGTGATTCTTCCTTTCACTGCTCCATGCTAAATAGAATTTAAATCATTATTTCTCTATCTTTAATTAATGAGTTATTTTTAAGCCTAAAGTTTATCTTATGCAGGAAATCTAAACTCGAATTCCTTTAATTATTTTATATCTCATTATCATACTGACTTTCACTCTCATTAATTAAACTGTTTTTATATTTAGAAAATAATGTTTTTTTCTAATCTTAAAAGTTATGAATTGGTAGTTTTTGGTTACGTATACTGTGGCCACTAGGTGACACTGCAGAACCACTAAGAAGCTTGCAAGTGATAAATTTCTGTACAGAAATGGCTGAAGTCGATGGAAAATTAAAATTAAAATGGTTAAGGCTAGACATCAAAAGTAAGTAAAAAAATCAAGTAAAAAATTTAGCCTAATTCAAATAAAAAATCAAGTGAAATCATCATCATCATCAACCATTACCAATACACTGCAGGATGAAGGTCTCTTCAAGTTTAATCCATCTTCTCCGATCTTTAACTTCTCTTTTCCACAACACCCCTGCACATTTTCTTATTTCATCCATCCATCTCACATGTGGTCTCTTTCTGGGTCTTTTACAATCTCTTGGAATCCAGTTTAAAATTTCAATTATCCATCTATTATCATTTCTTCTAGCAATATGTCCAGCCCAACTCCATTTCAATCTTTTAATTTTTTTAATAAGGTCAGTAACATCTGTTTGTTGTCTTACCCATACATTGTGTTTTCAATCTCTTCTTGTTACTCTCAACATACATCTCTTCATACTCCTTTGAGTGGTCTGAAGTCTTTGTATTGCTCTTTTATTAAGTGTCCAAGTCTCAGATCCATAAGTAAGAACTGGTAAAACACATTTGTTAAAAACCATTTTTTTCAAACACATAGACAATATTTCCTTTTAGTATCAAGTTATTTCTACCAAAAGCACTCCAACCAAGTTTAATTCTATGATTAATTTTCTCCATTATGTTTCCATCTGTATTAATAATCTGACCAATGTATTTGTAACTGTTAACTTCTTCTAATTTTTCATAATCAATCTTTATTTTCATATTTTGAGCAAATCGATTAAACATTACTTTAGTCTTTTTAACATTTATCTTTAGTCCTACTTTTCTACTTTCATCTGCTAACTCCTGCAACATTTCCTGCAGCTCTGAAGCATTATTTTCAAAAACAATATCATCTGCAAAATCTAAATGACTTAAATACTCTCCATTTACTTTCATTCCTTTAGTTTCCCATTTTAATCCACAAAATATTTCTTGCAGCACTGCTGTAAAAAGTTTTGGAGATATGGAGTCACCTTGTCTTACACCTTTCTCAATGTTGATTTTTCCAGTATCATTATGTAATCTAATTGTGGCTGTTGCATTTTTATAAATATTCATTAAAATATGGCAATATCCTGGATCCATACCTTGATGATCTAATGCTTTAATCACTGAAGAAATGTGTATAGAATCGAATGCCTTTTCATAATCTACAAATCCAAAACATAATGACAACTCATATTCATTTGTCCTTTCTATGACTTCTCTCAATACCTGGATATGATCTATTGTACTAAAACCACTTTTAAATCCAGCTTGTTCTCTTGGTTTGTGGAAATCCAAAGTTCTCTGTAGACGAGTTGTAATTATCTTGGTAAAAATTTTATATAAAACTGATAAAAGGCTGATAGGTCTGTAATTTCTAATATCTTTTTTATCACCTTTTTTAAATATTAATATTATTACTGCAATCTTCCGGTACATCTTTATCATTTAGACATTTGGTATATAACTTTGCTAAAATTGTTTCTATTTCTTCACCTGCTTCTTTTAATATATCAATTAAAATTCCATCATTTCCTGGAGCCTTTCCTTTCTTCATACATTTAATTGCATGTCTCACTTCTTCATTTAAAATTCTGGGCAATTTGGAAGATGTAATAGATATAGGAGGTACTTGTTCTTTATTACTATATAATTCTTGATAACAAGTGAAATAATATGTAATTTTTAGAAAAGTACACACACACAAAATCAGTAAAAATACAGAAAATAACGATTAAAATTAAAATGCCTAAGGCAAGACATCAAAAGTAAGAAAAAATCAAGTAAAAAATTTAGCCTAAGGCAAGACATCAAAAGTAAATAAAAAAATCAAGTGAAAAAACACATAAAATACATTAAAATGTTATGGAAATTTTAAAAAAGTACACACACACAAAATTCGCGAAAAATACATTAAAAATGAATTGCAGAAATCAATGGAAAATTAAAATGCCTGAAGCGAGAAATGACTAATTAAAATGCCTGGGGCAACAAATAGAACAAATCGTCAAACCCCCCCCTTCCCACAAAAATTTTAACGCTTAAGGCAAACAAATCAAAAAATTAAAAATCAAATTCTTAAAAAAAAACCCCAAGAAAACGCTATGAAATTTGAATTACAACAAAAACAGAAAAACCTTAATGGTAAATGTCAAAAAAGTTAACAATGGTGGGAGTTTTGAAAGCAGAATTTCATCAATATTTAGCTTTCCAAAGCAGTGGTTTATATAAACTAAAAATGAAAAAGAACATTACATGAGAGCTTCTATTTATCAAATTAATTATTCTCTGTTTGAAATTATGGCATATCATCAAAAATAAGTCAAATACCTCCCCATGAAGAATTTCTATCCAAAAATAGCTGAAATGGACAAATTAAATGAAATACATAAAACACTTCCCCTTTTTTTTTCTACACTCTGCAGACAACCCAAAATAAAGAAGCAACACGGATATGGATAAGATTTTTATTAATTTTAATATCAAACATAATTGATAAATATTAATATTTGTGCTCAAATATTTATATATAACACAAGCATACACACACATACTGAGTATATTAACAGATGAATAAAGAAAATTACAAGAGAAAAGGAATCATGTCCAAATCTATTTAGAAGTAGAATATTATTTTAAAATTGCGAATAGTTTCTCAGTTGATCACTTTCTAAAAGTCTTTATTTACCGTAATATGAGAGTAAAGAAATATATGAAATAAAAGTTTATACTACCTGTGTTTTTCCCTGGGATAACGATGAAAATATAAAGACAATGGTAATAATTTGTTTGGCTGATGACTTCCTATGTGTTCAATCCAATTAATTTCTCGACTTGGTATTGATTCTCTTCGGAGTAGGTTACGGTTGAAATATTTCAGGAGCGTCTTCTTTCCACCATTGGCAAAATTATTTATTACAATTATTAAAATTATTTATTATAGATTCAATCTACTCCAACTGCAATTTATTATTGCGTCACACATTTCCAAAACCTTGCAATTTAATAACACATGGAGAATTATTTTCTTCAAAGCAGTATCAGACAAACTGTCCTTTCCAAAAAATATTTTCTATATTTCTTTTTTTGTAGACTCATTTTTTTTAGAATGTTCTTATTCCTTTCTTTTATTCCTTATCACCCATGTGGTTTTGAGATCCCGTTTCTCTTTAAACAAAGCAAAAACTTTTGCCATCTTTTTGTCTTATCAAAGTCAGAAAATTTCGTTGACCATCTGTAATTTGTTTTCAACTTTTATTTTCTTGATTTTTTTTTACATTCTTTAGATAATAATCTATACAGTTTTAATATGTTTTTCATTTAAGATCTCTTTTTTCTATTATAATAAAATGAGCTGCATTAGCTTCCATCTTCGAAATCACATTTATATTTGTTGAATTTCATTCATTCATTCATCCACACAGCAAATATATATATATATATACTTGTGTTTCAATAAAATACAAGAGCACAAATACCCCTCCCCCTTTCATACTTCGTCTTTATTTTAATCCTTTCTCTACCAATTTAAAAATCAAATATACTCGGATAAATAATATAAGAACTATATACACATGCATGTGTACAAATTTTTCTTTTGTGAAGCAGGGTTTGAAGCTACCCTGTCACAATATATATATATGGATTTTCTCAAAATATGAAAATAAAGATTGATTATGATGAGTTCGGAGAAGTTAAACAATTACAAATACCTTGGTTAGATTATTGATACAGATTGAAACATAATGGATGAAATTAATCATATAATTAAAAAGGAAGATTTTTAATAAATGTGTTTTACTTATGGATCTGAGACTTGGACACTTAATAGAAGAGCAATACAGAGATTTCACACTATTCAAAGAAGTATGGAAAGATGCACGTTATGAATAACAAAAAGAGATCAAAATCACAATATATGGGTAAGTGAACAAACAGGTGTTACTGACCTCATTGAAAAAAAACTGAAGTGGAGTTGGGCTGGACATATTTCTAGAAGAGATGATAATAGATGGACATTTGAAATCTTAAACTGAATTCCAAGAGATTGTAAAAGACCCAGAAAAAGACCACATGTGAGATGGATGGATGAAATAAGAAAGTGTGCAGGGGTGATGTGGAGAAGAGAAACTAAAGATCGGAGAAGATTGATTGAACTTGGAGAGACCTTCATCCTGCAATGAAATAATAATGGTTGATAAAGCGAGACCTCTTAGTATGCTTTGGATATACAGATAAATATTAGTATGTGCGGATGTACATATAAATATTACTAAATAATATTTAATAAATTAGCTAAAATTAATATCATTTTTGTAAACTAGGCTGAAATCATCATCATCATCAACCATTATCAATCCATTGCAGGATGGTCTCTCCAAGTTCAATCAATCTTCTCCAATCTTTAGTTTCTCTTCTCCACATCACCCCTGCACACTTTATTTCATCCATCCATCTCACATGTGGTCTCTTTCTGGGTTTTTTAAAATCTTTTGGAATTCAGTTTAAGATTTCAGTTGTCCATCTAGCAATATGTCCAGCCTGACTCCACTTCAGTCTTGTATTTATTTCAATGAGATAAGTAACATCTCTCCAAACTTATTTGAGTGGTATAAAGTCTCTGTATTGGTCTTCTATTAAGTGTTCAAGTCTCACCATAAGTAAGAACTGGTAAAACACATTAATTAAAAATCTACGCTTTTAATTCTATTCTTAATTTCATCCATTATATTTTCATCTGTATTAATAATCTGACCAAGGTTGTAATTGCTTAATTTCTTCTAACTTATTATAATCAATTTTTATTTTTATATTTTAAGAAAATCCATATATATATATTGTGACAGAGTGGCTTCAAACCCTGTTTCACAAAAGAAAAATTTGTATACACGCATGTGTATATAATTCTTATATTATTGATTCGAGTCTATTTGATTTTTAAATTGGTAGAGAAAGGGTTAAAATAAAGATGAAGTATAAAATGGAGAGGGTGTTTGCGCTTTTGTATTTTATTGAAACACAAGTATATATATATCTTTGCAGTGTGGGTGGATGAATGAACGAAATTCAACAAATGTAAATTTGATTTCGAAGATGGAAGGTAATGCAGCTCATTTTATTATAATAGAGAAAAGAGATCTTAAATGACAAAAAATATTAAAACTGTATAGATTATTATCTAAAGAATGTAAAAAGAAAAACAAAAAAATAAATGTCAAAAACAAATTACAGGTGGTCAATGAAATTTCCTGACCTTGAAAAGACAAAAAGGTGGCAAAAGCTTTTTTTTTGCTTCGTTTAAAGAGAAACCGGACCCCAAAACCACATGGGTGATAAGGGATAAAAGAAAGGAATAAGAAATTTCTAGAAAAAAATGAGTCTACAAAAAAGAGAAACATATGTTTCTCTTTTTGTAGACTCATTTTTTGGAAAGGACAGTTTGTCTGATACTGCTTTGAAGAAAATAATTCGCCACACATTATTAAATTGCAAAGTTTTGGAAATATGTGATGCAATAGTAAATTGCAGCTGGAGTAGATCGAATCTATAAAAAATAATTATAATAAATAATTTTGCCGATACTGGAAAGAAGATGCTCCTGAAATATTTCAATCGTAACCAACACCGAAGAGAATCAATACGAAGTCGAGAAATTAATTGGATTGAACACATAGGAAGTCACCAGCCAAACTAATTATTACCATTGTTTTTATATTTTTGTCATTATTCCAGGGAAAAACACAGGTAGTATAAACTTTTACTGCATTTATTTCTTCACTCCCATATTACGGTAAATAAATACTTTTAGAAAGTGATCAACTGGGAAACTATTCGTAATTTTAAAATAATATTCTATACCTAAATGGATTTGGACATGATTGCTTTTTTCTTGTAATTTTCTTTATTCACTTGTTTATATACACAGTGTGTGTGTGTGTGCTTGTGTTTTATATACATAATATTTGAGCACAAATAATATTAATATTTATGATTTATTAATTATGTTTGATATTAAAATTAATAGAAATCTTATCCATAACTGTGTTGCTTTTTTAATTTGGGTTGTCTGCAGAGTGTAGAAAGAGGCAGGGGGTGGTTTATGTATTTCATTTTAATTTGTCCATTTCAATTATTTTTGGATAGAAATTCTTCATTGGGGGAGGGGGTATTTGACTGATTTTTGATGATATACTATAATTTCAAAGAAGATAATAATTAATTTGATAGATAGAAGCTCTTGTGTAATGTTCTTTTTGCTTTTTAGTTTATATAAACTGCTGCTTTGGAAAGCTAAATATTGATGAAATTCTGTCTTCGTAACTCCCGACCTTTTAATGAAGCCCCATCCATCATTGTTAATTTTTTTGACATTTACCATTAAGGTTTTTCTGTTTTTGTTGTAATTAGAATTTCATAGTGTTTTTTTTAGAAGAATTTGTTTGATTTTTAATTTTTTGATTTGTTTGCCTTAGGTGTTAAAATTGGGAGGGGGGTTGAGGATTTGTACTATTTGTTGCCCTAGGCATTTTAAATATCCATTTCTCACCTCGGGCGTTTTAATTTTCCATCAATTTTTGCGGTTTCTAGCATTTTAATTTTACATCGATTTTATTGATTTATTTTTACTGTATTTTTACCGATTTTGTGTGTGTGTGTACTTTTTTAAAATTTACATATTATTTCATTTGATTTTTTACTCGTCTTAGACTAAATTT
Source organism: Epiperipatus broadwayi (assembly GCA_028023455.1). Taxonomy (NCBI): domain Eukaryota; kingdom Metazoa; phylum Onychophora; class Udeonychophora; order Euonychophora; family Peripatidae; genus Epiperipatus; species Epiperipatus broadwayi. The sequence continues at coordinate 1,685,458 of JAQFVV010012582.1, forward strand.
TTTACTTGATTTTTTACTTACTTTTGATATCTTATCTTAAGCATTTTAATTTTCCATTGATTTCAGCCATTTTTGTATAGAAATTTATCACTTGCAAGTGCTTGGTGATTCTGCAGTGTCACCTATTGGCCACAGTATACATAACCAGATTTTATTTTTTCTTTTAAAAGAATCAGTCTTTTAAAATTCTTTAATTTATTTAAACTTATTACTTATTTTCATTAGTACTCAGGCTGCCATTTGATGACGACTTTTTATTTAGGTACTTACAACTGCAGATCACTTTCAAGTGAAAAAAGATTGCAAGAGTTAGAAGAAGTACTGTCTTATATTAAATGGGACATTATTCGCTTTGTAAAGTTAGAAGAAAAGGTGAAGAAACAATTGATTTAAAAAGTGGACATATACTCTACTATAAAGGCACAAATATTGGAAATACAAGTGGAGTAGGATTCATTATAAATAAAAAATGGAAGAATAACATTGTGGAGATTGAAGGTATATCGGACAGAGTGGCAAGATTAGTTTTACAACTTAATAGCAGATACCAAATGCAGATAATTCAGGTTTATGCCCCAACAAGTTCTCATAGTGATGAAGTAGTAGAAGATTTTTATATGGATGTACAAAAGGCTTTTGATCAGAGTAAACAACATTTTAAAATTGTTATGGAAGACTTTAATGCTAGAATTGGTAAACAAATGAAAGATGAAAATGTTGTAGGTAATTTTGATTATGCTAATAGAAATGAGAGAGAACATAGACTTGTGGAGTTTGCAGAAAAAGAAAAACTTTATATTATGAATTCTTTTTTTGAGAAAAATGTTAAAAGGAAATGGACATGGAACCATCAAAATGAAGGTACAGCAGAATTGGATTATATTTTGACTAACAGGAAATACATATTTCAAGATTGTAATGTTCTTAATAAATTTAACACAGGAAGTGATCATCGATTAGTAAGATGTAAGATACATGTTAACGCAAAACTAGAGAGACAAAAATTATTAAGAAAAACAATATTTACAGTTGATATTCCTAATCTTCAGAAACATTCTAAGGAATTTAAATTAGAACTTACAAATCGGATTCAAGTATTAGTAGATTTTGAACATGATTCAGATTTGGATGACATTAACAGGAAAATAACTGATACACTTTTAAAAACTGCAACAAAAATAGCTGGTAGAAAAAAAACAGCAATTGACCAATAAAATTTCTACTGAGACTAGAGAATTTATGAAGAAAAGAAGGAATATGAGGATATACAACAATGATGCATTAAAAAAGATTGTTTATCTTGAATTTTGTAAAATGGTGCGGAAAAGAGTTGTAAATGATATAAGAAAGTATAATTGTGAACTAGCAATGAAAGCGGTAGAAGAGAATAAAAGTCTAAAGAGTGTAAAACAACATTTTGGTATTGGTAGGAAATTTATATCTGCAATAAGAAAAAAAGATGGCATTATGACTAAAAAGAGAGATGACATCATGAAATGTGTAGAAGACTTCTATCAAGAATTATATAGTAACAAAGAACAAGTGCCTCCTATACCTATTATATCTTCCGATTTGCCCAGAATTTTGAATGTGTATGTGAGACATGCAATTAAATTTATGAAGAAAGGGAAGGCTCCAGGTAATGATGGAATTATAATTGATATATTAAAAGCAGCAGGTGAAGAAATATAAATTTTTTTAATAAAGTTATATACCAAATGTCTAAATGATAAAGATGTGCCAGATGATTGGAAGAATGCAGTATTAATATTAATATTTTAAAAAGGTGATAAAGAAGATATTAGAAATTACAGACCTATCAGTTTTATACAAAATTTTTACTAAGATAATTACAACTCTTCTACAGAAAACACTGGATTTCCACCAACCAAGAGAACAAGCTGGATTTAAAAATGGTTTTAGTACAGAAGATCATATCCAGGTATTGAGAGAAGTTATAGAAAGGACAAATGAATATGAGTTGCCATTATGCTTAGGATTTGTAGATTATGAAAAGGCATTTGATTTTATAAACATTTCTTCAGTGATTAAAGCATTGAATCATCAAGGTCTAGATCCAGAATATTGTCATATTTTAAAAAATATTTATAAAAATTCATCAGCAACAATTAAATTACATAATAATAGTAGGAAAATCAACATTGCAATGGGTGTAAGACAGGGTGACTCCATATCTCCAAAACTTTTTACAGCAGTGCTGCAAGAAGTATTTTGTGGATTAAAATGGGAAGCTAAAGGAGTGAAGGTAAATGGAGATTATTTAAGTTATTTAGATTTTGTAGATGATGTAGTTGTTTTTGCAAATAATGCTTTAGAGCTATAGGAAATGTTGCAGGAGTTATCAGATAAAAGTAGGACTAAAGATAAATGTTAAAAAGATTAAAATAATGTATAATAGATTTTCTCAAAATATGAAAATAAAGATTGATTATAGTGAGTTAGAAGAAGTTCACAGTTACACATACCTTGGTCAGATTATTAATATAGATGGAAACATAATGGATGAAATTAATCATAGAATTAAACTTGGTTGGAGTGCTTTTGGTAGAAATAACTTGATACTAAAAGGAAATATGCCTATGTGTTTGAAAAGGAAGGTTTTTAATAAATGTGTTTTGCCAGTTCTTACTTATGGATCTGAGACTTGGACACTTAATAGAAGAGCAATACAGAGACTTCAGATGACTCGAAGAAATATGGAGAGATGCATGTTGGGAGTAACAAGAAGAAATTGAAAATGCAATGTATGGGTAAGAAAACAAACAGGTGTTACTGACCTCATTGAAAAAATTAAAAGACTGAAGTGGAGTTGGGCTGGACATATTGCTAGAAGAGATGATAAAAGATGGACAATTGAAATTTTGAACTGGATTTCAAGAGATTGTAAAAGACCGAAAAAGAAACTACATGTGAGTTGGATGGATGAAATAAGAAAGTGTGCAGGGATGATGTGGAGAAAAGAAGCTAAAGATAGTAAAAGATGGATTGAACTTGGAGAGACCTTCATCCTGCAGTGAATTGATAATGGTTGATGATGATGATGATATTAAGCATGCACATACTTATCATTCCTCCCCCCAAATTCAGAAATTAGGTTTTACTCTCTGAATTAGTACGTCTTATTAAGGTACTTGGTTTTTTTTTCTTTTTTAGCACACTGTTGTGAATTATGTTCTGACTCACTTTGTGCATTCTCTGGAAATGTACTTGTTTGTAAATCACAATTATTATTTTTATTTTTTCTCATGTCTATATTATTATCTGGCCACCAGACATGACTAAGGGCTAGAGCTTTTGTTCTGCTGATGTTCCACTGACAGTTATGCTCTCTACTCTTGACTGGAATCAGCATACAATTACCTTTCATAATACTACCTTTGTGTACTGATGGTTGTTTCTGGGCATTCCATAGTTTTTTGTGAAGGAAACAGGGATGTTGCTTCGGCCAGCCTTCTCAAATCTGCTTTGTAATCCATTGGTAGCCATTATCTTCAGCTGTCCAACAAGCTACAATTTTACATTTTACTCTTGATTTCAGTATGTCTTTGTACTTTGTTTTCTTATATTTTTGGTCATTATGGACTTTCTTTGACCTGATTTTGTTAATTACTGGCCATTGGAAAGGTTTTTTTTCTCTGAGTATATCTATTTTACTCAAATTCATCTTAACCTCCTCGGAAAGTTTTTTTGTAATTAATTTTTTTTGTAACTTGTTTTTACTCTCATTTCGCTGAACCAGTCTCGTTCTAATTTGGGGTTGATAGGGGCATGTACTACATATTGTACCAGTTGGTTTTGTTTGTTCACATAACAGCAAAAGTATCTCGAGTCCAATCATGCGCATAAGTGAGGAACACTCATGAACTCTGCCCTATTTGCTTATTTTCCAGATTTACCCATTTATGAGCAACAATCCCAATGATATCGATCTAATTTTATCTCTTATCGTCGCAAAGCGGAGACACAAAAGACTCTAATCTAAATTTATACGATGGAATATTTTAGCATGAAATACAAGTTGGAATCAATTAAAGGTCATAACTTTTCATATTAATTATATCTCTAAGATTAGCGGGAAGTCATCTAGTCAATACGAGCATAAATTATTAATTAAGATATTACTATTTAAATAAAAGAAAACAATGTTTCTGAAAGTGTATAATATATATATAAGATTTATTAATTCATGAAATATGAGTAAATGCTTGTATCATTATTTTTATTAATCATTGGCCTCTTAATATAAACATATTGAATTATATTCCAGATGGTAACAGAGAAATCATATTACATTTTATTTATAACTTAGAGGACGAGATTTGACAGATTACTTTGATTTATTATTGTGGCTCATATGCCAATAATATAATAATGGATAATTGATTTTGCGCTATTAGGAAAGGTATTCTTGAGATACCAATCCACCCCAGAAGGAACAAAATATAGCATTTAACCGATTTAGCTGACAAATATTATTTAGAATTGAAACTTTAATTTGATCACAAAAATTATATTTTGATTACTAGGGAAAAGTATTTCAATTTTACCAAGTGAGAAAGCGTGTGTGGGAGAGCTTGTTATATATATAATGTCGTCATTAAAGACGCGCATCTGAAAATATTAATGAATATAATAAATGGATCTGATTTGTAGAGTCACAACATTACAGTTTATGGATATTCAAAGGTCTTATCTAGAAATATAACAGAAAGGTGATGTGTGCATGGCGGCATATTTATGTGATCCAGTCACGGATCCTAGTAAGTGCGTCTGAGAATTTATTGAAGAAATAGACTGATATAAGTCTGCAAACGTTGGCAGAATTGGTTCACAAACAAAGAGCGGTCAGCTATGCGTTTACTGGGCTGGGTTTTCCAGAGTGATCCCCATATAAAGCCAGCTCCTACGACCAAATAAGTCCCCAGGGGGGTTAAGAGTCTGGTTCTTGGACTTGGAGATAAGCAACGAGGTTCAGTTTTTCCAATACTCCTGGGTAAAGAGAAGCACAAATATATATATATAATAAACGAACGATGAGGCCTATATGCACGCAACACTTGGAATAACGAATATAACTTTAAAGAATATTTATTTAATTAATGCCCATACATTCTGGAATATTCCGCGTAATGGTATGATTTAATTGCTAAACAGACATGGATCATTTAAACTAATTAGAATACATAATTCTTTGATATAAAGACTGCCCTTTCCCTTCACTTTATTTTATTTATAAACTTCCCACACTGTTAGATAAGTACAAAATTTCGGTTATAAATGCTATCATTAAAATAAATATAATTATACATATACGAATGAGATGGTGGTGATGAATTGGAGAATAAATAGCTTTTACTTACGTATAAGAAATTTGACATTTTAGGATTAGCGCATTATTATTTAAAAATAAAAACATTTCTTAGAAAAACAGATTTTTGCTCTGTTTTTTTACAATAACCTTATGAGCTAATTACTTTGTTTTTTCCAAATTTGCAAGCATTTTGCAAAGATAAAATAAGACTTGTTTTTAATTAAACTTAATTTAATCATCCTGTAAAGTAGGGAAGGAAAATAAAAAAAGAAATTCCGTGCTAGTGAATTTGAGGGATTATTGGCATATTTAAAATACAAATATATAAAATACGATAATAAAAACTAAAAGATTATTGGCGCATGAAAGTGAAAGATTAAATAGAGGCTCATTGATAAAGGAAATTGAAGTTATATAGAGTTATGAACAACTAGAGGTAAGTAAATTATAAATATTTTACATATTATTAATTATCTAATAGAACATCAGGGTTAGTATTACAGAAGGCTGAGTTTAAGAGATTCATATGATTAGGCAGCAGCTAAAGTTCTTATTACCTTGTTAAATATAGTGGTGGTCCTTGATGCTTTAGTGTCCATTAGGATTGATATACTAGATCTAGCTTTTGGGGTCAGTCAAGCAGGTAGCATTTACTTTTTAGTCTCTAAACATTTGAAAGTTCATAGGCATGGGATCCAGAGTTATGATCGCGGGAAAGAGCTGTTTGAATGGAGAGGAAGGTGAATTTTCCTCTACTCACTACACATTGTATTAAAAAAAAAACGAGTGTGGATTAGATCTGCCATTGCTATTTTACGATTGTGCTCCTCTCCTTTTGGATTCAGGTCTAGCAGTATTTATACTCATTTTCCAATGATGTTGGAAAGCATTTAGCTGCTAGACCTGAGGCATTTTGTGCACTTAGTGGATCTCGAATCTGCTGACCAGATGCATCTTTTGTTTTACTAAGTTTTGAAAACAATGTAATCCTGTTACAAATTTCTCGAATGATTGTTTTAAAATATAGTCTTATGATTTTAAAACAAATTTGAAGTGGTTAAAATTTCCACTAATGGCTTCTTACTTTACTGTTATAAATTATAGCATTTTAGTTCAGACTAATGGGCTTCCGGTTAATTGTTTTAATTGCATTCAAGAAACTTCTTAAAAGAATTGCATCATTTTCTGACTACCATGATTAAAATAAATAAATTATATATATAATGTTAAATATACATTAATAATATATATTTTTATTTGAAATTATGATTTTTAAAAGTAATCTCTCCTTACCGAAAATATGTACATATCCATTACGCACGTATGCGAATTAAAATAGCATTAAATATTTGTTTATTAAAATTATTTACATTAAGATATCTATATATCTACGTCAGTTATTTTAATAGTTGAGCAAGAAGAAAAAATATGTATTAGTAAATATGTATATATGTGCGTAAGGATGGAGTTTAAATATGGTTTGGTGGTGGGAGATTCTAAGTGGGCTGTGAAGCTTAATCTGAGTATCAGGTCGACTGCTTCAATATAGCGGTTGTATATTAATTTTACCCTGACTCTCATGTATTGTGCTTCAACTATGCACTTTATTCTAATGATAGGTCAGTTTTTTGGATAATGGGTCTTGTCCTACACTTAGAAGTAACAGTATACCAATCATGGACTGATATCAATGATACTCTGCTACCACTGTCAACTTCCATGGCAATAGGCTGATCACATATTTTTAGTTTTAACATTATTTTGTCATCATCAGTGGTCATTTTTAAATATTGGTAGGCTGAATTGTCTGATCCTGATATGAACATTTATAATTATTACCTTCCCTGATGGGATTTGTTACATTTTTCTTTACACATTTTTTTCCATGTGTTCCTTTTTTTACAATTATTGCAGCATTCTTGATTATGAAAACAATTGCTGGATTTGTGGGTTTTTTTCCCACAGCAAAAACATATAAATGGGTTTTCACTATTAGCACCACTATCATTACTCTTTGGCCATTCTTTCTTTATAGTTTTAAAAATGTCTTTGTGATTTGCTATTTGTCTTGAACTCTGCGAATTTTCGAGATTGCTTATGTATGAGTTCATAAGCCATCCCCCATTTTATAGCCTCCATATAATCTAAATCACTAATGGTCAATGATCTTTGCCATAAACTATCCTTAAATATACCCATCAGAAATTTGTTCCAGAAGAGTTTCATCTAGGAAAGACCCACAGACGCAATTCTTTGCTAGATTATGAAGAGCACTGTCGTAATCTTTTATACCTTCATCCCATCTTGGTTTCTGGCTTAGAATTACAGTCTAGCAACATGCCTAGAGTATTCAGGGTTAAATGGCTTGACAAATGCTCTTTAACCTGATCATATGTACCATCTTCAGGAGGTAGAGGTTCAGTGAGCATGTTAGCTATCTCAATAACTCCTTTCCCGGCAAAGCATAATAATGAAACAATCTTATGTTTATCATCTTTAACTTTATTAATGAATAAGTATTTTTCCACATGTTGAATGTACAGGGGCCAATTACTTGCCTCACTGTGTCAAATTCACCCATTGCTACTTGCATTAATCTGTCTTTTAGTTAAATTTAACCATTATTTTAGTTAAGGGTTTGAATCAAGACTGTGGCTGTGCTAATTGTTATGTCTAGCTGATTTAAGAGGGCACTTCTCAAAAGTACAAATTATCACTAAACAGTTAATATTTAGATAATTCAATGAATGATAATTAATAGTGTTTTAACTATTTTCATACATACAATTATTTTATATAATAAGACCTGAAGATGTATATAAATAATAATGTAGATCAATATGACCTGCAAGAGTCCTAGCTGGCTGTTCACACATTTGGAGGCCAGCTCTTCGCACTTGAAGTACCTGTGCCGAGGGAGATATTCTGCTCCAGCTTATGTTCATATGCACAGGTGAAAGTCCAAGAATCAAGTGTCTTCTTTTTTATCCAATTTGCACTGAGTTCATTCATTGTTTCAATCTCTGAAGTTGATTGACTCGTATCCCATCCACTCCACTCAGGTGATTTTTCCTTTTACTGCTTCATGCTGGATACAAGGATTTAAAACATTATCTTTCTATCATTAATTAATGAGTTATTTTTAAGCTTATAGTTTATCTCATGCAGGAAATCTAAACTTGAATTCCTTTAATTGTTTTATATCTCATTATCATACTGAATTTCACTCTCATTAATTAAACTGTTTTTATATTTAGAAAATAATCTTTTTTCTAATCTTAAAAGTTATAAATAACTTTTATTTATTATTTTAAAAGAATCAGTCTTTTAAAATTCTTTAATTTATATAAACTTATTTCTTATTTTCATTACTAATTTATACCTATATATATGAAGAGGAAAAAATATTATTTGTAAAACAAAAGCATAATGTACTTAAGAGATGAAATTGTTATTGTTGTGATAAGAATTGAGATTTAATTTGCTTATGTCAAGATGAAAATGACCAATTGATATGTATGGAAAGAGAGGTTTTTATTTTATTTCACTTATTTTCTTACTTGTTCAAGTCTTCTTTAGAAATAATTTTATAAAGTTAATTTAGAATTTATTAGCAGCCACCAAAGGATTTATGCAATGCAGGTTTCAATGAAGAAGGCCATAAAAAAGTTAATATTGTGTAAGTATCATTAAAAAAATCTCTAAAATTAAAGATCACGATGAATCAAAAAGTCTGTAATTCTCATGATATGTTCTATGAATTTTCCTAATTGCATTGTGTTCACCAACTATTTTTTTTTATGTTTAATATCCTGATTCCCTATTAAGAAAGTTAAATATCTAGGAATCACATTAACATATATAATATAATTATAGATGTTCTTAGTTTTTATCAACTTCCAATCAACTATTATAGTAGCTATTTATGATACTATATTTTCGTACACATTGTAGTGATTGGTTGGAGGTCTGATAAAAACCAGGACCAACTATTACTATTCTCCAATGATTCATCTAGTATTTACTGAAAAACTTATATCAATTTACTTCTCATTTCTTGCAGGATGTTCCTGCATGAGATGGTTAAGCATTCAAAAGAAAATCAGTTATCAGGTTTAGTTGTTGTACAGATAGATTTTGAGAAAGTGTTTGACAATATACCGTTCTGATACTTCTTTATATTCATTCAACATCTTTACCAGTTTTCAATATCATATATAATCTGAAAAAGGCTCACCATATTGCAGTTAATATTAAATCATTAATTTGGGTCTTTCATTAAAAATTAATATGTTTCTTATGGATGGAATTTTTATCATAAATTGCCTATGACAATCATAAACTGCAAATAGAAATTCTCCAGAACAATTGGATCCCTGATTTTGCCCAGGAAATCATATATTTGGAAATTTCAGGCAAACCTGTGAAATTTTTGGGCACTTCCATATGTACTTTCCTCATTAAAATAACTAATATGGTTAACAAAATCCTAAAATATTAAGTCACTTTTTCTTAGGCTCATTTAACTTAAATAGAAGCTTTTTATATAGCAAATGACCTCAGTGCCATTAATAGAAGAGAGGTATGCTTTGCTTTCTCCAAACAATGGACTAACTAATTAAAAATTCAAGCTCATTTGCATATGTATACAATAAATCACAACAGTCTTCATTCGTAAAGCTATTAGTATGAGATTTGAATACTAAATCTTGAAAGCACTAAGCGGGCATATTAAACATTATATTATAATTACAGCTTCACTAACACATGCGAAAAAAATTGCATATTTATAATTAAATAGACTAAATAAGAATTATGAACACAATTATTAAATGTATTGCGTATTTTATTTACCACAGTTTTCAACTGCAATCTTCTTGGTCTCAAAAATGAAGCCACATTTATCTATCTTTAGGATGAAGTTATTACTCTTTTTTTAAGAGTTTTGAGAATATCAGTGTACATGAATGGTTGGTTTAAATCCTTTTTCACTATATGCCATTATTAGATTGTTTATAAAATATATCAAATCCTCAAGGGAACATTTTCATTTAGGATAGGTTCGACTCGGTATACTATCTGCCAAAATTTATTCTTCTATACAAGTTTGGAGTACAAATCAGCCTGGCATAAATATGACCCAACTTATGGTCATTTGTCATAAATAGATATAAATTCATTTTCAAATGTTTTCCTAGAATAAATTTCATCAGTGATCAAAAATTACTATGAAACTCTAATACGAGTAATAAATTCATGTGTTAATTTCTTCAAAGTAAAACCACCAACCAGTATTTTAAAATCGCTCTTCAATAAAGAGATTAACTTATTGTTTTTCCTAAGTAAGTAGATCATTATGTCAATGATTATAGTGGTGGATGTACCATAGAACCTCAATTGTTCAGTCAAAATAACTAGAGAAAACTTATGGTTTCATAGGTATTTTGTTCATGGGTATCTTGTTCTGATCTCAAAAATCACAGTCTTCAGTTGATAAATAAAATATAATTAATATTCTTAAAGCATATCTTGATTAAACTCTAAAAAACAAAATAATTGAATGATGAACTATGGATTTTCACCTGTAAAGTCTTTCATTTAGAGATATCACACAATTAGTAAACCAGATTTCTCATCACTTTTTAGTAGGCAGATTGTAAATAGTATGTAGTCTTGATTTTGTCAATTTTTAATTAACCTTATGTTATATATAAAAACAAGTTTAGTATGTAATCTATTATCTTAAGTTTATATAAGTATTTTTAGTCTTTAAATACGCATATTTTATCAGTTAATTGATTAGTTAAATTTCATTTATGTACCATAAGGCCTACCCTTGTGAAAACCAATAATAGATAAACATGCTTGTTTATGTTTGCTTAATATTTTAGAGTTGGTAAAAAGCATTCTAATTACAAGCAACAAGATCTTTTGGAGCTTGAAGCCAAGTTAAAGGTAAATTGTTTAATATTTTCGAGATCACCTGTTTAATTGTTAAAGATCTGCTACTCTAATTAAATATTCCAAGTTAATCCATTGTACTGTAAATATTGACTCATACTATAAAATAACATCTTAATACTGTTCTTTTTGATTGAGTCTATCAATTAAGTCTATGGCCTCAGTTCTTGTGAAATGCAAATCCCATAATAAATTTACAGAAACTGACAGTACATCTGGCAGTCGGAAGATAAGATTTTGAGGTATTTACTTCCACCAAAATTAAACAATAATCAGAATATTATTTGCTTTGATTGTCAGTGATTTCCAATTTCTAAACGTAGGCTGTCTGTGAATTTCAAATTGATATTCTTTGTCCTACACTATCTATTTTCCAACGAACATTAGTTTACAGACTACAGAGATGTGACCTTTGTTTTTATTTTTACTACAATAATTCTTTAATATAAAATGTTATTTCTATCATATTATTTTTAGTCAGAACTAATCAATCTTATCATGAGAAGTGTTTTGTGGAAGAAAGTGTGTATAATATGTGATTGAGAAAAATTACTCAATACTAATTTGCATTTTATAATACTTTACAATGACAGATGAGATGTCTTTATCTTTTGGAAAATTGAAGTGATGAACTTTTTTTAATTTGTCTATTGTTATTCTGAGTTATATACCCTACCCTATTGTGTCACTTATCTCGAGATCTATCAATATTAGCACAGCAAAAAATATGACAGATGTGCTTGAATCTATTCTATGGATCTGAGATTTTAATGCACTAATATTAAGTTCAAAAATGAAGATTTTATTAAACATCTTGTACATATTTTATTTTAGACTAATTACTGTTATTACAATATTTTATACATTTATTATCAACAACAACATTCCATGATTTCTTACAAACTTCCAAGAGCATTTATCTTCATGTTACTTTAGAGCCAAATTTGAATAATGGATAGATATCAGATGGTATAGTGCTATAAAATTATTATTTTTAACTGAAAGGTTTCTAGTTTTCACTTTTATCAGTGAAGATTAGGATTCAAATCTGGAATTAATGCTCTTACGAATCTAGCAGGCATCTTTTATTCCTTTATATTTATTATTCAATCTAATAAATAGCTTGAAATTAAAAAAAACTGTTAGATGTTAAAAATATATAAACTAATCTGATATCAAATCTTTATAACTATGCAAATGAGTTAGCCTCCACATTAGTGGCTTGAATATTATAAAGAAATAAAGGATAATTTCTGGATGCATAAATGTATAAGTATTAGGTTTAAATCCTAGTTTCCTCTAATAAAGGCAAAATCCAGAAACTGATAGGAGTCTGGAGAAGGTGATTAACAGAAGGTGACTCTAGAATAAAGATTATTGCTCTTCATATATTTATTCTATAGATTATCAAAAAAAACAACTTTACATTAATCCACATACAGAGACACTTGTAAATGAGTATGGCATTCCAACTCAAAAAAAAACTATTCTAGAAGTGGCTTTGCAATGATTATGCAAACCAGTTTATATATCATCACAAATATGTTCATGTATAGCATATGCTGCTCCAATTTTGGTTTATTTGATATTTTTCAATGCTATCTTTTAACTTCTTTTGTAAAAAAAAAAAAACATTTCTTTCTGTAATATTTTTTGTAGTTCTCCCATGTATTCTCTTCTTTGCCATATCTACCCAAAGAAAACAATCAACATTGCAACTCTTCAGATATTTTTGAGATAATCTTTATGACATAGGTGGGGTTTATTTCATTCCCCAAAAACCATGTTCAAGTTCACCATAAAACACCATTTTAGGAAATCTTGTATTATTCATTTGTTTTACATCTCCAATGTGATTTTACAATTATGGACTTTGCAGTACCACTTCCAGCAAATTGAAGACTATATTGATTATTTTATGATTCTGCCATTGTATTTTTAAAATTTTACAGAATACCCTTAAATGAAACTTTTATATTGATAGGATATTCCAAATCTCACTTCTGTACAATAAATTAATTAAATTCTATATAAAAGCTAATTTAGTTGCAATAGTTATTTCTTTGTGATAAAATAGCTTTTTTTAAAAAAATAACAGCACATTGAAGTCTATGCTGCAACTCAACTTCTAAAACCATTTTTCTATTTATAAATTAACAAGATTTAGATGGTTTATATTTTTAAGTTGATAATTATCCAAGTTAAAAGTTGTTGGGAAATTTTCTTTCATCACTGGCTGATAAAGAACTGGAATGGATTGAACATTAATTATTAAAGTCTTTTTTATGTTGCATGCAAACATTAAGTACATTCTGCAAAGCTTTTGAACTGGAAAAAATAACATGAATCATTAGCATATTGTAAATCTAGAATCCAAGAAGATGAAGTTTATGCTTTCACTTTTAATTGCTTTAAATTCAAAATTTTACCATTGAAATCTATATCACATATTTCTTTCTTTTATACAATTTTAAAGACCACTTCCCTAAACATTAAAAACAATGTTAGAAGGAGCTACACATTCTTGTTTAGCACCAGTTTTTATTTCAAATGCCTCCGATTTTTCTTTTTTAGTAATAGTACTTTTTTTCATTTCATCATATAGACATTATATAACATGAATAAACATTTGTGGGCAGTAAACTTATTTCAGACAGTGACATATATCTATTCAATTAATTGAGTTAATAAAAGCAATATAAAAATTGTCTTTTGTTCTTGACATTTTTCTTGCACTTGGTTGGCAACATAAATTACATCTATAGTTCTTGATTCTCCAAAACTGTACTGAGTTTGGTAATTAAACAATTTATTCAAGAAAGTCCTTGAAAATATTTTTCATGCAATGAATAATAATGATATTTTATAATAACTACTGAAATCTTATTTTTGTTTATTGAACAATAAAAGCATCCTTAAGATTAGTCCATCATATATTTCTAAAATTCTAATATTTTTGGAACTAATATATCCCCACCACATTTTAAAATTTTTCCAGGTCATCAGGACTTACAGCCTTTTCATTTTTAAGAATACAAAGTGCTGGTTTTATTTCTTTACAAACTTAAATTAACAATAAAATGAATATATCATTATGATTCATCATATTAATTCTTGAATCGTTATTCAAAATATTTATATTTTTTTCACTTGTTCAAAATAATATTGTCATGATATAAGAGAGTGCTATTGCTGGATTTAATAGAGCTGTGATACTATTTCTCTCATCTACATAAATTATTATCAGTGCTTCAAAGAAAAATCTAGAGTAATTACAATCAGTGAATATATTTCTTTTGCATTTTAATCCACCACTCATTTTTTAGACCTTGTGCCTTCAGATTTTTTACTTATTATGAAGCTTTACATTTAATTTATTATTCTAATCATTATTAAAAAAAATAGTCAAGATTCTTTTTACTGAATCTCAGAATAGATTTACTTGTGTCTGCAATGCACTGCATAAGAGAATTCTGTGTCTTAGTAATATGTCATTTCCTAAGGTCTAAATTAGCAATTCTAATGTTTAATAATAGCTGTTGAAATTTAGTATATGTGTTGAATATTTCTAAAGAAGAATGCCAATTTACTTGTGAAAATGATTAGAATAAGATCTATTTTTTCAATGTAATTATCATAGTAATCTTGGAGGCTACTAATCTATGATCTTCCAACAATCTGAATTTTTAAATGCTTATTTAACATGAACTTTTCTTATATTCTAATTCCAACTACAATTTAATCTATTAAATGGCATGGCTTTGTACAAGCATACTTCCATGTTCCCTTATAGTTATTTTCTGCCTAAGGAAAGTATTTGATAGGCAATCCATGCTGCAAAAATTGACTAATAACTGACCATTTGAATTTACAGCACCAATATTATTTTCATTAACATTTGGCCAAAGCCTACTATTTTTATTAATTTATGCTTTAAAGTCTCTAGGAAGAAAAAAAGTATCTTTTAATGGAATTGTCATAATAATGCTATCCAAGAAGGAATAAAACCTCTTTTCTCTGAATGATTGTTTGCCTAAAGATTGCTGCTTTTATTTTAGATTTGATTATTGAAAATCATAGTCATATATTTTAAATCACAACATTTTAGTGATGCATTTTCATAAGATTGATAATCAAATAAGAGTTTCTTGTTTTTATCATCTATATCTTTTTTTATTCTTACTTTTAGTCAAAATCGATTGAACCAGAGTTTGTGATTGATCAACCATTGTCTGTCACTATGGACTGGGAAGCCTATCCTGATGAAGTCCGTCCACTTTATGGTAATACTTTTTATCGAGTAAATTGAATGTCCTTATAGTTTAAAATCTTTTTGAAATGTTACTTGATTGTCTTTTGTATCACAATGATTTTCCTTCATATTACTTCAACAGATAGTTTTTAGTATTTTACGCAATGAGAATTACAGTAAAACTAAAGTTGATTTAAAAACAAACATTTAGGAAAAAAATAAAAAACTACTGTGTTATAATAGTTAATGTTAACAACTGTTGAAATTAGTACTAATCAAGAATGAGGATCATATTTCTTTTTACCAATATGTTTTGATTAGGATCTATTTTTATTAATGCAGCTATCATTTTAATATTTACTAATTTATGCTTTATCCTACCATCTGTGCCTTTGTGCAATATTAATGATTTTTCTATTCTGACTTATAATGTAATTCATAACATTATTTTTATTGTGGATATATCCAAGTTTTTAGTAATTTTTCTGCTTAGATAAAATATTCATGATATCAAAATATGTACAAAAATCTTAAAAATAACAAGTCATTCCATTTCACAGCACTAATAGTACCATTGTTTTCAACAACTTTGGGTGATAACTTATTGTTCCCAAGAACACATGCGCTGTCTTCAAGAAAATAAATTTAAAGTTTTGTAAGATATTGCAATAGCTATCCTATAAGGAGAAAAAACATTCTCTTTATGAACTTGCTGAATATTAGGTAGCAAAAATCTGATAAATGAGATGCATATACCATTGTGAAAAACAATTTTTAATATCATTAGCTTTTAATTGTGGGATCAAAAAGTAACAAATTAGCCTTTAATATGCTCTTCCAACAAAATTTGTAATCATCTACTTGTTTATTTATATTTAATATTTCTAGAAAATAACTTAGAATAACTATATTAGTCATGTTGTAACTATTGAACCCCATTAAACAAAGTTCATATAATTTATGTATTTAGGGTTAGGGTTTGTTTTGAGACTTATTTATTAGCATATTCTTGTCTATTTTGATATATGGAATGTGTCTCCACCAATAGATAATACAAATTATTTATCATGCTGACACTAAGCAGTATTTGGGTATTAAAATGAGAAATAAATGGATTAAAAATACATCAGAATTACTCAAATTATATTTTCAGTACCATATGCTTGTTTTCACAAATAATGGTTTAGAGTTTTTAGAAATGTTACAGTAACTATTATAGAGAAAGAAAAGATAGATTTAAAATGAAATATACTAAAAAATGTTAAAGTTATATAATATATATATATATATCTTCATTTTGAATTTTTGAAAGAAAAAAAAGATTAAAATCCAAACTTGCTGAGCATGCTTTCAATCACTAAGGCCAGAATCATACCATTCACAATTTGCAGGGTGTATTTTGAGATCATCCACCTTATTTAAACCCCATAATGCACCCTGCAGATTATGAATATTTTGATTCTGGCCGTAGTAGTCAAAAGGATGCTCAGTAAGTTTTAAAGATTTTAAGACTGAATAATCTTTTCTTTTTCAAATGTCCAATACATTGATATATACAGTATATAAATTACAATTAGCAGAAGAAAAAAAAATTCAAATTAAAGTAATGTAGGTATTTTTAAAAAAAGTAAATAAGAATTGATTCTTGATAAACAGAGCAAAACTCTCCATACAGTATTGCCACCTGTGCTAAACATAATCAATGGATGCCAGAAGGCTTGTGCATAAAATCCCTATCTAATGCCTACTCATCCAATATCCCCAGACTAGTTTCTGGCTTGTGGCCTTCGTCAGTGAGGAGTTTTGGATCTGAGAGCACTGCATCTAGATCTTAGGATCTAATGCAAGCCTCTAGCAACCACCTTTTATCTCTACTTAACTACAAAACTATGAGAATGAAATTGAAAAAACACAAAAAAATATTTTCAATCTAAGCTCAATAGCATATATAGTCATATGGGTCTGAACTCTGTTCAGCACCCATACATTTTGGTGTCTTTGGCTCTTTTACAACCATAGCCACCACTATCCTATTAGGCAGGATTAGTGTTAAACCATTAAGCATCACATATCACATTTTTTATACTAGCATATTAATTGTTGATAAACAGAGCAAAACTCTCCATACAGTATTGCCACCTGTGCTAAACAGAGTAATCAATGGATGCCAGAAGGCTTGTGCATAAAATCCCTATCTAATGCCTACTCATCCAATATCCCCAGACTAGTTTCTGGCTTGTGGCCTTCGTCAGTGAGGAGCTTTGGATCTGAGAGCACAATTTCATTCTTATAGTTTTGTAGTTAAGTAGAGATAAAAGGTGGTTGCTAGAGGGTTGCATTCGTTCCTAAGATCTAGATGCAGTGCTCTCAGATCCAAAGCTCCTCACTGACGCCAGAAACTAGTCTGGAGATATTGGATGAATAGGCATTAGATAGGGATTTTATGCACAAGCCTTCTGGCATCCATTGATTACTCTGTTTAGCACAGGTGGCAATACTGTATGGAGAGTTTTGCTCTGTATTATCAACAATTAATGTGCTAGTATAGGAAATGTGATCATGTGAAGAATTGATTCTATTGAATTAGAAATTAATAATTATAAATTATTTAGTCAAATTATAAAACTAGATAGAAATATAATGACTGACATTAATCATCTAATTTAAATTGGATTAAGTGTTTTTCATAAAAGAAACAATAGTGAAAGAAAATACATGTTTTGAAAAAATGTTTTAAATAAATATGTTTTGTCAATGTTTACATATAAAGATCTGAAATTTGGGTACTTAATAGAAAAGCAATACATAGAGTACAAATCACATACTGAAGTATGGAAAGATAGTTATTAGAACTAATGAAAATATAAAGGGCAAAATGTATGGATAAGATGACAGGTATGATTGATATCATTGAAAGAATTCAAGAGGCTGGTGTGAATCTAGGATAGATATGTGCAAGAAGAGAAGGTGATGGAAGTCCTAAACTAGATGTTTTAAAAGTTCCAGAAAGAGACCACATGTATCATAAAAGGAGCCTAAATATTTAAACTTTTATTCTATAAAGAAATGTTTTTATTCATTGTACATGTCTCCTGAATTATTTATAATTATTGGTTTATAAATTATTATTGCAGTATATATATGTTATGAAGTTTTATAAATTAATCTAGAACTGATATAGGCTTAAATAACTCTTCATTTGCAAATACTTCAGACATTATTTAGCCATTGACAAATTCAGGTTAATAGTACTTGGACATACTCAAGTCTTTTGAACATTATAGTCCAGTTAATAATACTCTGATTTTTAATATATAATATTTGTAATTTATAGCTCTAAAGTTTTTTGTTTTACACTCTTTATTAGGTACTCCTGAAAATTCACGTTTTAAAAGGAAATCTCATCAAGTTGAAAGCATAATCTATTATATTAAAACTGTTGCAAAACCTGGTCAGGTTATGGTAGATTTTTGTTCTGGAGGGGTGAGTACTTTTAATACATTTAAAAACTAGCTACATCCATGTCTATTTTTAAATGCACTTTTATGTGGAATAAGAAAAATATTTTTAGTGAAGATAAAGATGCATATCCATATTTACATTTAATAAGTTTGATCAAAGTTAGAAATCACTTAGATATTGCTGGAGTTTATAAAGGTAATAGAATGTGTCACACTGTATGTATTTTAACTATATTATCAGTTGGTGTTGGCAAGAATGAGTATGACTTCACACTCTTGTTCATTGTTAATACTGAAGACAATATAATTTAGCCTCATCCTTCTAAGAGCAGTTATTTTCAACCTACTTTAGAGTTATCTACTGTAAGCGTGAATCTGGAGATGAGATTTTATAGTAACTATTATCATCATGTGTCCAAAATTATTCAAGCTTATAGTAGATGGCTCCAAAGTAAGGATGAAAATAACTGCTCTTGTTTTATTACTAGAGTACTCTTGCTTATTTCCTAGCAGTAAATTATTTTGTTAAAAATATGAACAGAAGATAAGCAACAATAATAACTTTATTATATCGCAGCCCATTAAGTGTATACATATATATATATATAATGATTTGTGTAATAATCAATTATCTTATGTACAAAATAAGTTAAACTATTTATTTTAATGGTAACTGATGGTCATCAAAAAAATTAATGCATGTGATGGTTTGTAGTCTTGAGTATGTAGCATTTTTAATGGATGAAATGTCTTATGGCTGACAAGATTACTGTAGTGATTGGACTCGAAGTCTGTTCTTCCTCATATTGTAGAGCATATTGAAAAAAGTAAAAAACCAAAATGTTAATTAATTCCCTTATTAGACAAGAAATAATATAACTATAAGGTAAACAGACAAACCATAATAAAAGGATTTACAATCTTTTTTTACATAGAAGTCTGGGTTATCATTATCATTTTCAACCATTATCGATCCACTGAAGGATGAAGGTCTCCAAGTTCAATCCATCTTCTCCTATCTCTAGTCTCTTTACTATATATATTCAAACCACCCTCCCAAACATAATGATATTTCAGCAACACCCTCTGTGAATAAATATAGTCTGATTTTCAAACAGCTGACCCAAAATGATTCCTTTTGAATAGTTGTTTGAAAGTCACACTTTATATTTATTCACAGAGAGGGTTGCTGAAATATCATAACATTTGGGAGGGTGATATTGAATATTTTTTATTTAATTTTCAGCTAGCGATGTGCATTAGTATATTTTCATATATATATAACATATTATACCATATTCAGAATTTATAAAACTAATCAGAAGTAAAATAAAATTTTTTATCACAACTACTAAGTCACACAAAACAAATATTAACTTAATATCTCCTAATTTTAATTGACATTCTAGTTACTTTTAATATCGCAAGAGCTTTCAAACAAATTAACAACTTCAGAATCATAAATTTTCAATTATAGAGATTCTTTAATTTTTCTCTTTACCTCATTCTTTTTATAGAAGCTAATCTTAGCTTATTCATACATAATCTTATGGTCACTATTTCTTTCATGGATTATATAATGCAAAACTAAGATATTTATTTTTCACTCTACTTTTATGAACTGACATTCTTTTTTTTAAACCCAAAATACTTTGACCAATATAGTGAAAAATAATATAAACTACTTGAAGGATAGCATTTCTGTCAACTCACTCTTTTGTATTATTCAGTAAACTATTTAAAGGAATAGCATTTTTTAATGCTATTTTTCTATTCCAAACATATAATTCTTTTTTAAAAACTTCTAGACAATTTAAAAGACAAAGAAATTGTTGTGTATAATCTGGATTATTCATATAAACATATTTACAGATTTAAGTAATGATGGCTATACTCCACCAGTTACTGTCTAGTGTGAACTGTTGATGAAGGAACTGTATGTGCCCTTATAGATTTATCTATTTTTTCCAGCTGTACTTGATAGCCTGCCTTGTGAGTAGGCATAGCAACTCTTCTGGCTGTATTTACAGTTTGCCTCGATTCGGTTTTGGTTCTGGCAGCTTCCAATCCTAAAATGTGGACTTGTATCACTGTGTTAACTATTAGCTTAAATAGCTGTAGTCTGGAGTACGATTGCTGTTCAGGTTAGTAGGAGTTCCCTTCGACCGCATATGGAGAACTAGGCTACTGTTATTCAAATTTAGCAGTTATTCTCTGGAGAACACATACCATCTTTTAGGTTTATCAGTTGTTCTCTCCCTTACACTTTCAAAAAAATTGACTATTTATTGCCAGATCCCCAACCTTAATGGAAACATTTTGAGCATCATTACCTATTGGCTTGGTATTGCCATTGGCTGTGTGTTATCTTTTTATATAAGCATTGGTTTGTGACAATGAATCCTCAATCCTATCATGATAAAAAAGGAATCCTGGACTAGTCTATTATTTGAAGGCAAAGTGATATATGACAAATAAAATAAAATTTTTCTTTTATCATAATACTTTTAAAATTATTAAAATTATTATAAAATTATTATAATTCCTATTAAGCAAAATACCCTTTTTTGAAACCAAGCTAACTTTTTAGAACTATTTAATTTTTTATTTCTATAACAAAAACTTCTTAAAGTAGTTACTTTATGTAAAACAGATTGATAGTTTTCAGGTCTAATAATAGGTCTTAAATTCTCACTTTTAATGTAATGATTACTTGCCATACAATTATTATCAAAATATCAGTAATAAATTTAAAAATTTTAACTGAACAATATCTAATCTCCTTCATTCTAAAATATATTTTATAGAAAGATCAAAACTGTTAAATTTATTTAATATTCCTTCTAATTTATCCTTTTTCATTACAGTCATCATAAACAACTTTAAACCCACATAATCATAATTAACAATTTTCTCCTCTAAATAATTACTGTAAATCTAAGAAGCTACAGGCGAAATAATATAACCTTTTATCCTTCCTTCTTTAATTTTATATTCTAAGTAAAATATGTAGAATTCTCCAGCAGCAAAAGCAAATCTTTAATAATCTTAATTTTATTTCTAGGCAAACATCCACTATTAATCAACCCAGAACCCAGAACCTCAGTACTCACTTTATTAACAGATTGAAACCCTATTTTTTATATCAAAACTGCCTTATCAGTTATTTTCCATATTAAAATTATTAATCTTTTTAAATGCTTCAAAAGAAAATGAAGCAGTGTAATTAAAGTTGTTTGTTAGTTATGTTGACAGTCCTTATTAGGTAATCTAATCACTGCATAAGTGCTCATAGAATCAAATGACTTTTTATAATCTACAAATCTAAAGCATAGTAACAATTTGTATTCATTAGTATTTCTATAACTTTTCTCAATACTTGGATATCATCCACAGTGTTAAAATATTTTTAAATCCAACTTGATCTTTTGTTTCATTTGAATCCAAAGTTTATTCTAGATGAGTTATATTTATCTTCATAAATATTTTGCATAGAACTAATAGAAGACTGGTGGTATAAAATATCCTCTTTTATCACCTTTCTTAAATATCACTCATACTACTGCATTTTCCCAATCATTTGGTACATTTTTATTATTTAGATAGTTGGTCTATAGTTTTATTCTGTTTCTTCACTTATTTTTTATGTCAATAATAATTCCATCATTTCCTAGATCTTTTCCTCTATTTATAGATTTAAGTGCATGTCTTATCTTTTCATTCAAAATGTGTTTGGCAATTCAGAAGATGTAGTATTATTATATAATTTTTTTTTATAGAGCTCTTCCACAATGTAGTCTCTCTTTTACTTTTTTTTGGACCAACTTTCTTTGTGCTTACGTCTTCTTTTTGATTATCTTCAAAGCCTTTCAATATTTTAAAATGATTTGCGAGCTCTAATTTAAGATCATTGGAATGTTTCCAAAGATTAGTACTATCACCTATCAATAGTGCCTTTATTTAATAATTTTCATTTCTCTAATTTTGTATTAATGTGTATGCGATATCTCACTAATTGATGATCACTTCCTGTTTTGAATCTATTAAAAGCATTACAATCTTAAAATATATATTTTGTATTAGTCAAAATATCCTTTTCTCCAAATGTTAGATGCTTCCATATTTGTTTCCATTTTTCGCAAAAGAATTTATAATCTATAATTATTTTTTTTTTTTTGCAAAATTACACAAGCCTGTGTTCTCTTGTTTGACACTATAATCAAATATATTTACCATACTTTTCATCTTTCAATTATTTCTCAATTCTAGCCTTAAAATCTCCTTTTTTAATTTGAAAATGTTCGATGTGATAAAAATATTTTCTATATCTATAAAATCCTCTATTTCTTCATGACAATGAGGACTTGTTGATGCCTAAACCTGAATCATCTGCATCCGGTATCTTTCATTAAGATGAGTGACTAATCTTGCCATGCTAACTGATATTACATCATTGTCCACAATGTTGTTCTTCTGCTTACTTATTTATAATGAATTTGACTTCACTTGTACTGTATAATACAGTATATATCCATTTTTAAAATAAATTGTCACTTCACCTTTTTTTAACTTCACAAAGTGATCTGCAGTTGTAAGTAGCTAAATAAAAAGCCATCATCAAATAACCATCTGAATCTGAAATAGGAGGATTCTTAGCATCCTCTGTCATGGCTGATGTCTTTTAACTTCCTGGAAATATAGGCCATAATTTAGTTTTGTTTGTCACGATAGTGAATATCTACTAAAAAAAAAAACATTCATACGCACATTTATTCTATCTTCAAGAAATTCAACTGATCTTTCAGTTAATAATTATCAGACAATTGATAAAAAATAGCACAATATTTCTTGGTTTAAACTGATTGGTAAATAGCCAATAAATTCACCACCTGCCTGACACATGGTGAGCAGGCCATCCATGCTCATTTACCATATGACTAATTATATCTGCTAAAAATTACAAAAACATATAGAATAGACATTGGAAATTTATCTACTTGATTCCTTTAATGTTTTAAAAAGGAGTAAAATAGTCTTCTTTAATCAACAGTAAACTCCTTTCTGCAGCCAAATATATAAATATAGATCTGTATCTATTTATAGCAATAAACTTGAAATATGATTCAGAAAATAAAAGTCAAATATAGGTGGAGTAGATCATCATTATTTTCAACCCTTGTTGACCCATTGCATGATGAAGCTCTCCAACTTTAATGTAGTTTACAGTAATGGGCTCTCTTTGCCACTTCATATCAATACATTTCTTTATCTCATCCATTTATCTTAATGTGGTTTTATTCTGGGTCTTTTACTATGTTTTAGGATCCAGTTTAAGACTTCAACATTCCATCTATTATCTTTTCTAACAATATATCCATCCGATTTCCACTTTAGTCTTTTAATTAATTCAGTGATATCAATGATATCTGTTTTTTTCTTATCTAATTATTTTACTTTTGAGTCCTTCTCATTATTCCCAATTTCCCATATTTTGTTGAGTAATCTAAAATCTCTATTGCTAAATGTCTCAGATCTATAAGAACTGATAAAACACATCTATTAAAAATTATCCTTTTCAAACATATAGCCATATTTTTTTTTAAATATTACTTCTGTCAAAAGCATTTTATCCAAGAAGATTTATAAAGAAAAATTATGTTGATAATTTATATATTGGACTGAATGAGTCACTTATAATGATTTTATCAAATTAGACAAAGGTATAGTAATAATTCAATATTTTCCCACTTTCTCATTATGAAGCTGATTTTATATGGACACATAAATATTATAATTTAATGTTTTAACAGACATTATATATGGTAAACTTTTAATAAATAGGGATTCTGTTTTTAATATTAGTTAAAAATCTGCTGCTATGATCACATTAAACTAGCAGCCAATCATGGCTAACTGCACAAAGCTGAAAGGAATAATACGTTATCAGTGCTAGTGCTATTATATAGGCAAAAGCATTATGGCAAATTTATATAGGTATGAGAAATCAAAGTAAAACAATTTGAGACTCCCCCTCTGCAAATCAGGTATTATAATTTAATGTTTTAACAGCCAATGGGGAAAAATATTTTTTTTTGTCTCTGCCGAATCTGTTTTTCATTTGGATATATATAAGTGATATATTTTATCACTGATTTGTAAATATGATGAATCTACATGCTTCGCACTCGTGTATTTTTTTCAAACTGCCGAATCTGATTTTTATTCAGGCAAAATAGAGATTTTAATACAACAAATGTTTTTAAATGTGCACTTGCGTATTTACTCTATACTTTTGTCTGACTGCACCAAATCTGTTGTATTTGGCATATTTTATAAAAATTTTCCAGCCGTGAGGAAAAAATTTTCTTTTGTCTGACTGTGCCAAATCTATTGGGTTTGGCTGAATTGCAGGGTTCCAACAGTAATATCAAAATAAATATGAACACTCCCAAAATATAGATAAACATAGTTAATATGGTGCTGGTCATGCTGAATGACTAGACTCACATCTAGCTGTATATATTAGTTTGTCTCGTGAGTTCTAGTCTTAACTCTTCTGGGACAGCTTGCCTAGAGTTTGTTAAATGACTCTTCTAGCAGTATTAAACAGCTTACCTCAAGTCTGCTGTAGTCATAGCAGCTTCTAGTCCTATCGGGACCTTCATTGTTGGAAGTGGTTTCAATGGAGAGCATGTTCAGTCATATAGGTAGACAGATGTTCTCTGGCTTGCCGCCAAAAAAGGCTGATTATTTATTGTCCGATCCCTTACCTTACTGGCAGCAATCGAATTCAGAGAGCCTAACCAGTGGTAGGATTTTATAACATGTTTACACATTGACAATACTTGTTTTTACCCTTAGCCCATGTTTGCCCATTGGTCAGCAGCAATGGGTGCTCAATCCGATTAGATAAGGAAGGAATCTGGACTAGTCTGAGGCAAGTTCAGAGAGTAAATATTTTAATAAATGAGGATTCTGATTTTAATACTAGTTAAAAATCTGCAACTATATTCTTATTAAGCTAGCAACTAATCAAAGTTAACTGTGCATAGCTGAGAAAAATATACTGTCAGCACTATATGCACTCGAAAGGTTATAATCTCTTCTAAATATGACTCATGTTGTTATAAGAGCACAACACCCTACAGCAAATTTATATGTCAGATTATTTTACAGTCATTATTTCTATGCTTACATATACAAACATTGATTGTTATTTAAATATTTGAATTTTCATTTGTCATTAACATACAAATGGCTTAAAGCAATAAAATCAAATTTAGGCACTAGCACGTATTAGACTTGTGGCACCTTTTCACAACCACAATGAATGTACCATTGGATTAGGTCCAATAAATACAATTAAATCCTGGTATTTTGTTATCTGATGTCACAGCAGAACATGGTTTACTAAGTTTATCTCAATTTTTGTTATCGTATGTCCGATCCTTCTTACCTTATATCTGATTTTATGGAATTTTGCATAATGGCATCTCGTATTAATTGCTTAAAAATGATTTTAGTTTGTATTAGTCCTGTGATATGGAGCATGTATTAGACATGCTGTGACTTTTCATATTCGTATCAACCTGCCAATAACTTTGTAATTCTTGGGAAAATATCATGTACAAAAAAATCGTATACACGTTATTTTAGTAAATTTTTGCGAAAATATCATGTATAAAATTCGTGTACACGTTATTTTGGTCAGATCACAAGATTACAAAGCTATCAGTGGATTGATACGAATGTGAAAAGTCGCAGCAGGTCTAATATGTGCTTTGGATCACAGGACTAATACGTAATACAAACTTTTAAAAAAAATATATACTTAGCATTTTTTTTTTCAGACTTGTTTCTGTTATTTCCATTAACACTTCTTAGATAACTTATAAAGTTATTTGTCTATTTTTAATGTAAATTACTGTAAGAGAAATATTCTTTTATGCCATATAAAGAAACAGATTTTTCTTCTTATTTTTTTTAGCACTGGAATTAATGTTTAAATTATATGCCCACTATATATGTGTAATTTTGTAATCTTTTTTCTATGATCAGTAGGTTTTCTTTTTTTAATGCCTCTATATATATCTGCAATATATCTTATGCATATATAATATGTATATTTATCAAATACTTCTATCAAATAGCAAGTAAATCAGCCTCACATATAAATGATAAGCATATACATACTGACATTCTTCAAAC
Source organism: Epiperipatus broadwayi (assembly GCA_028023455.1). Lineage (NCBI taxonomy): Eukaryota > Metazoa > Onychophora > Udeonychophora > Euonychophora > Peripatidae > Epiperipatus > Epiperipatus broadwayi. The sequence goes on from JAQFVV010012582.1 coordinate 1,712,672, forward strand.
TCAGATTTATCTTCTATAGAATTTGAACTTCAGGTACAGCAAGCAATAATTGCACATCCAGTGGGTGCAATGATATAGAACACCAATGCCCCAAATTCTAGTCAGCATGGATTCGGCTAGAAAGAAAAAATTTTTTTTGATACTGCAAGCTTGTCAATCAAATCAGACCCAGTATTTATAGCATACATTGAGGAATTTTTCAGGTTGATATACTGATAGATTATAGTTAAGCATTTTTCTTTCTTACTTAATAAAAACATATGATTAAAATATGTTGTTTTTCATTGCCTTATGTGTATTGACAACATAGATTCAATTTAATTAAATTTTTTCCTAACCTCTTTTTAAAACAGGCAAAACTCTCCTTACAGTAGTATGTGATGTTTAGTGCTTTAATCTCTTTTTAAGTACAAATACCTTTGCTTATACAAAAAAAAGTTATCTTTTTTTTTTGTTACATTAAAAATTTTAATTTTGTTAATATTTAAGTCATTTTCAATTTACATTTTAAATATTTATATAAATAACTTTTGTCTATATTCATTTCCCCCCCCCTGTATAAACTTTAAATATTTGTACACACATTCTACCAAGATTACTCATTGGAGCCATTGGATACTCTGCTCATGCTATCAATAGGATCCATTTGTGACAGATATTGCAATGACCTTCAGGTATGGAGGGCTAATTGTAAATAACGAAGTGCCCAACTAAGGGTAGCCCCTGCTGTTCTGTAGAGTAGAATGTCGGTTCATTAAAGCCTAGGTACTGTTTTTGTTAGACTCTTTTCCGTTTCCTCATTTCCTTCTTTAATGACTTAAGTTATTGAAACATCTAGTTACCATGAGCCTCTTATGTCATCATTTATCTCCCTATACTAATAATGGAATTGACTGATCAATCCTATTTCCATCCATTAAGTACATGTGCAGTATTTTTCTTTTTTTTTTTTTTTTTTGTTCACACTCTCAAGAATTAATCAACACTGGTGAAGACAGATTTAGTAGGATGGCACTTCTTAGTTGTGATTTTTGCTGAGCAATACAATAACTAATGATTCCAGTTTGGAACTGAATTTGAGACAGGACTTTTATCAGAAAAAAATTGTAATGTTTAAGTGACTCTATTTAAGGATCTCTTTACTTAGCATAGAAATAGAAGGGACTTGGAAATGTGGTCAAAAATTGGCCTCTATCACACCCTTTGGCTAGATTGTTGAGTCTGCCAGATTATAATATTAATATAAACATTATGTGTAAACTTTACTTAATACAAACTCTTCAAGACTAGAATAGAGAACAGCATTGATAGTAAAGGAGCAACCAAGATTTAAGATTGATGTATCTGCTCCTAGTGCCAGAGGAAGGGAAGTTTAATTCAGCAGATGGATGGATATGGTCATGAGATTGTCTGACACAGTATATCTAATTACTAAACTTAATTCAACTATGCTTTGAAATATCTTGAATATTATTTACCTTCATTTTAAATATGCATATTCACTTACATGCATCCATTTATAAAAGATTATGGACTGATACCTTGGTGTATTTATGGACTGATACCTTGGTATATTTATTGCTACTATCTTGACTGCTCCATTATTTCAGATAACCATTAATGGACCAGAATTCTGTGTGTATATCTGCTAGTATTTTATAATGCCATGAATAATGGATTTAACTGTTTTGTTGTATTTATAATAGCAATTATTTATATATAAACAGTAGTCCAACTATGAATAAACTTACATTCATAAAGGATCTTTAATAGGGAGAAGATAGTAAAGCTTATTCACAAGAATTTTCTTAATAATGTTTAAAAAGCATATCCTTGAAGAAATAAATCAGTAAAAATGACTTCATCATAAGATTCTTCCAGTGAATCAATACATCAGTTCACATGAAGAAACATTAATATAATTTGCAAAGTTATTTATTGAATCACAGACTATTTTCCAAAATCAAATTTAGCATTTGGTTATATCCCACAATTTGTTCACTTCTGTTTCTTTTTCAGGGACATGTTGGGATTGCCTTGGCATTTTTCCTTCCAGACTGTGAGGTAAGATTTTAAATACTACCAATGCAATTTTTTTTCCTTTTTCTTTTAATTTTACAAACTTCTATATGTGTATTAAAAAAAAGTAACACTTCCTGGTATTAAAGACTTATATATTTATTACAGCATAGATTCTGATTCAATATTGTATTAGAAATTTATTATAATTTAATTAATGTGAAATGTCAATTTAAACTGGGAACAAATAAAGTTCAGAACTGTAACAGTCAGAACATGTATCTCGCTAATACACTGCAAAATTCGAAACCCAGACCCGAAACTCAACACTCTAGGAGGGTTGCCTTCTAGAAATCTCAAGTTCGAATCTAAGTCTATGCTCCACAGCGCCATCTACATGATAATGAATCTGATGCTACTAATAGCATAGTTTCTTGCCAGTGGTCAGGGAGAAGCAAGAGACTCTATATTAAAATATATAATTAGGTTAGCTAACTAAAGACTATAGATGATACAAAATATATATAAACTGAGAAATAGACCGGAGTAATGGTGTGGACTGCATAAAATAAATCATTATATTCAAACTGATTATAATTTAAATATGGTTTATTAATTAACACTATAAAATGGCATTGTCTGAATAAGCCAGACCGGGCCATCAATTCATTAAAAGATAAACATATTTTAAATAGATATAATCAAATGCCATTTACAGTCTTTCTATACCTCCGATCAATGCATGATGAAATTTTATAATAATGCACTTAAACAAATATGCAATTATAAAAGAAAGGTTAATTCGCAATATGCAAAGCCTATGGCGAATATGGCGGCTCGCCAGGGACCCCATAGAGGTTTGATCACAAACAGCCCGAGCATGGCCTATCACCATAAACTCCGTGACTGGGTTATTGAAGCATAATCTTCCAGGTATGGCTTTCCGCTCATACAATATCTGGAAATTGTGAGGGTAAAAGGGAAAGGTCCGAGTCATAAATCTCCACATTAACAAAGCAAGGTCTCAACATCCTATTTGCCTACCCTAGTAACACACAATATAAATAAAACGAATGTATGAAAGAGATAATTGGATAGGTAAAGGTTCTTAACCAATTCCTATATATTTTAAAAGATGGCCAGCACATTCTCGACCTCAATTTTGCTGTTCGTAAATGGCATTATAAATACAATGTTATTTGAAAATAATAAAATGGAAGGGAATGCATGATTAAAGAGGGATTAATAAGGTGATACGCAATCATGCATTTCTCTAATTATAAAGTCTACTTATCAATTTCGCGCATATGCATGATTAAAGAGGGATTAATAAGGTGATACGCAATCATGCATTTCTCTAATTATAAAGTCTACTTATCAATTTCGCGCATATCCTCGCATTATATATATAAAAAATATGAAACATATCTTTCTTGAAATCAATCGTTTAAGAAATTAATAAAATAGAGTAGCCTTCGAACAAGCGATTTTAGAAAACATTTATTTAGGGGTCAATTAGAAAATTAATCCGTAATAATATGGCGACACACTAATAGAGAGGGAAGGAAATAATTCGCTCGTTCGATGGTTATTTAAGCACACTACTATAACAAAAGAAATAAATAGGCAAATATATAAATAGAAAATATCAACCTAAGGATAGAAAGAAAAGCACTCAAGTTAGGTTACAGACATATTTTATAGAAATACAGTTTTATAACAAAAGAAATACACTTTAATTTTGGCTAGCTTTTAGAAATGAAATAGACAACTCAAGAGCTCTTGGGTTAATGGGGGTACCTCATGTTAATTTGGGGCAGTTCATGCACATTTTGATCTTCTCTGGGTTAACTCCAATGGAAGTTAGGTAGCATGTTCTCAATATGGCAGCTTCTTGGTTCATGATTAAAGATGATACATGTTCTTCAGTGATGGCAGTTTACAACAGGTCCGGAGCATCAGGTGGTATATGCTGCAGGTTGGCCATTTCCCCAAGCAGGAAGAGAGCCTTCCCGCCAGTCTTCTATTCAGTCATTCTCCATTCAATCAGCAAAGATTGGTATATCATGAAATTATTAAAGGTCTGGCTTTACTAATTTCAGCTGTTTTACGTTCAATATTTTAAATATTTTAATTGACAGGTTGAAGGCAAAATATTAAATACATCAAGTATTTATTGCAAAGAAATTCACACTAATATTATAACATTGATTAATATAACAGCATAGACTAAAGATGATGAACCAATAAAGAATAGAATGAATCAAAAATGAATCAAGAATAGCTTAGCATAACAATTAATCAAGAAAAAAATAATTCATAAAATCGGCCCTATATGTACTAAACCAGCATACAACGAAATTATCCCGTGGCGGTCACTATAGAGGCAAATAGATACAAAATCACAGTTGCCAACTTATCTTATCTGAACACCTGAAAACAGGGATTTTATAATTAGTTTTTGCTTTTAAGATATTTGGATTAGAACTTGTAATTTTAACAATGTTTTTAATTAAAATACCTGAGTGGATATCTGTTGTTTATCTGATGGCAAAATATTTAAGCCACTAATTAATAAATGTTACCAAGATTTGACTAATTAATTCTATTGTTATCTTCCCAACCCTCATTTACTTTTATAATAAAATTTGTGGCATGACTTTTATAAATCTAAAATATAAAACTATTTTACTTTTAAATTGTAAATGTTTAAATCTATTTACTGAGAAATATTGCTTTACTAAATGCAAATATTACAAATGTAATATTTTCTAAAATAAACAGCTTTAACAAACATAACTTTAAATAACAACTATATTATTTTATTTAAGTTTTAAATGTATTATCGCAGTCTGTGTGTAAATTTACTTATATAACCTACTCTTTTAAAATGAATATGTGTACATGCACATACTCGCAATTGATAAATTATTAATGATAGGGTTTTTAAATTATATATATCATGAGCATTAATACATTCGTGATCTAATTTAGGCGGGATTTTGACATATAAGTGGCAGTATAGACACACCACGATAAACTGGGGTTTGAACTAGAGTACGAGGGTAGGAAAGAAGTGAGGTGAAACTAAGATTTGTACAGAAAATCTTACTGTTTCAGAACAAATGATGAACTTTAAGATAAATTAGTGATTACATAATAATTTTTTATTTATAATTATTATATTAAAGAACTGAAGTTTATGATATATGCATTACAACATTGAAGCTTATCATTAAATAAAATGTTTATTAAATAATAGACAACTTTTACCCATAGAATAAGTTTTAAAGAAGTGGTGATAGTTACCACCACAGATCAGAATTAATTAGAATCTTATTTAATATAAAGCAGATTTTATTTGCTGTGTGTTCCAGACAGATGAAATCAAAAGCGATTTAATTTAATTTGTTTGGCAGATGAAGTACAGAATCATTATTATGCTGCTTTTATAGAATCAATGACATTCATAAAATATATTAATATATTCTAGTCAGATAGGAACTAAGTTTATTTTTGTAAACTTCACTAATTAAATTAAATATGCACATGACATTGAATCATTATATAAGTTATTAATGACCCTGTTGTGTTTGGCTGAATTGCATATTTCAGATCCAAACCAACAGTAATATCAAAAAAATATGAACACTTACAAAGTTAATATGTATAATTTATTAGTACAAATGTACATACATGTTATACCATTAATAAATACCATTTTCTATAAATAAAAGTAGTTAATACTGTGCTGGTCATGCTGACTCACTTTCAGCTCTATATATTAGCTTGCCTTATGAGTTCTAATCAAAACTCTTCCGGCTGTACTGGACAGCTTGCCTTGAGTTCTAGTCAAGATTCTTCTGGCTTTACTGGACAGCTTGCCTCGAGTCGACTATAGTCTTAGCAGCTTCCCATCCTTTTGTGTACTTGTCTTACTGTGTAGATGTATCGGTAATGACTGTAATAGAAACACCTTCACTGTTGGAAATGATTTCAATTGAGAGCACATTCAGTCATTCAGCTTAGACAGATGTTCTCTCTCTTTCTGGCTTGCCTCCAAAAAGGTGACTATTTATTGCCAGATCCCCTATCTTACTGGCAGCAATCAAATTCAGAGAGCATCATTGCCTATTGGTCGGTACTAACCAATGGTAGGTTTATCTACATGTTTACACATTGGCCATACCCATGTTTTACCCTTTGGCCATGTTTATACATAGATTATACACATGTTTACACATTATTTATCCGCATGTTTGCACATTGATTAGTGGCAATGAGTGCTCAGTCTGATTCAGATAAGGAAAGAATCTGGACTAGTCCACTTCTGAAAGCAAGATCAGATATGACAGACCCAAAATTTGTAATATGTGATATTAGGTAAATTGTTCGACAGTGAAATAAAATATTAGTTGTTATACATTAAACATCTAAATATTTTTATATGTCCTCGGTTATTTATGTATAGGATATGTATGATAATGCATTTCATCTCTTTGATATAAAACAAATAATATCTTTTTTGTGTGTATTTGCATGTTGGTTCTGGAATCAGACTACCAATAGGTAGTGCTCAAAAAAGGTTACTTTATAAGATGTGTGTGGCTCGGGTTGTATTTTAAATGCACTTTTTTTTATCTTAAGTCATTCATGTGGGGTAAAGAATGAATATCTTGAAACTTATACCACAGATTATGTATCTGTCCTAACTGCTGCAATGGGATTTGATATGTATGTGTATCCTTAAATGCACATATATATATATTATGATTTACTAATGAAAAGAAGTAATAAGTTTAAATAAATTAAAGAATTTTAAAAGTTTGATTCTTTTAAAATAGGAAATAAAAGTTATTTGTAATTGTTAAGATTAGAAAAAAGATTATTTTCTAAAAGTAAAAGCAGTTTGATTAATGAGAATCAAATTCAGTATGATAATGAGATATAAAACAATTAAAGGAATTCGAGTTTAGATTATTTTCTAATTTAATTAATGAGAGTGGAATTCAGTATAAAGAGATAATGATTTAAATTCTTCTATCCAGCATGGAGCAGTGAAAGGAAGAATTACCTGAATGGATGGACAAGAATATGAGCCAATCAACTTCAGGGATTGAAACAATGAATGAACTCAGTGCAAATTGGATCAAGAAAAGGATACTTCATTCTTGGAGCTTCACCTGTGCACATGACTTATAAGTAGGTGCAGAACGTCTCTCACATTGCACAAGGACTTCAAATGCAGAGAACTGCCCTCTGAACAAGAGAGAGAGAGAGATGTATATATAATTTGTAACATAGTTAGATATTGCTAAGAATATTTATTATTAAATTGCATTTAATGTCAACCTAATAGAGTTGTGCCATTAGTGGGGAATTATTATTGTTAAATAAGTCTGGAATGATAATTTCACAGACAAGTTGTCTAGCAGTACATAGAAGCCGGACATAGCATTGGTGCCGTTGCACAGTTGTGATATGAACCTCAGCAGTCTGTACCCATAACAGTAGAAGCCCACAACTCAAATAGGGAAAGTCAAATGTACCCCAGTCAATGCAGTACAGAGGCAGTTCAAAGTTTGAAACTGTAAGTGAATTTACAGTAGTTTGAAACTCCTCAGAATTGCGCTCAGATCAAAGTGAATTCACAGTTAATTGATTCGAATTAAGGAATCAAAAGTAAAAGGTTAGATTGACGTATAAAGATTCATTAAAAATGCAATCAAGTTTAAGTAAACTTGATGTCAGTGAGGCAGGTAGTTGGCTCCTGTACATTCAACATGTGGAAAAATACCTATTTCATTAATAAAGTTAAAGATGATAAGTATAAAATTGCTTCATTATTATGCTTTTCTGGGAAAAGAGTTACTCATAGAACCTCTAACTCCTGAAGATTGTTCAGATAATCAGGTTAAAGATCAATTGTCAAATCACTTTAATTTCCAACCTTCTAAGCATGTCGCTAGCTGCAATTCTGAGATTAGTCCCAATGTGTGGATGAAAGTGTAAAAGATTATGAGTGCTCTTTCTACTTTAGTGAAGAATTGCATCTACGGATCTTTTCTAGATGAAGCTCTTCTGGAATAATTTCTAACTGATATGGGTAATGATAGTTTACAGCAACAATTATTGGCCATTAGTGATTTAAATTATATAGAGGTTATAAGATGTGGGATAGCTTGTGAACTCACGCTTGAGCAATCTCGAAAATTTTCCGATTTCTAGAATAATAGCAAATTGCAAACAGATGCTTGTAAAACAGATAAGAAAGAATTTTGCTGCAGGAAAAATGGTTACAAGGGCACTACAAACACGAACTCTGTAAATGCTGCAACAAAAAGGACACATGGAAAAAATGTGCAAAAAAGAGCTCAGTGTAGACAGAAATGATACTATTAGTAGTAACCATATAATAAAGGGTCAGGAGAAGCACTTGACTAATATTAGAAAGATGGCAACAACAGAAAATGATAAAATAATGTTCAAAATTAAAATATGTGGTCAACCTATTGCCTTGAAGATTGACAGTGGTGATGGAATATCATTAATGTCAGTCTGTTTTTGGTATGCTGTTACTTCTAAGTATAGGAAAAGACCCATTCAAAAAATTGATCTAAAGGCGTTAGATATGAACAGTAATGCCATTAGAATAAAGGGTATAATTGAAGTGCCAAGATAAGGAAGTAAGGGCAAAATTAACATACTACCATTATACGTAATACATGCCCCTATCAACCCCATATTAGGAGAAGACTGGTTTAGTGATGGCTACTAATGAATTATGAAGCACATTAGAGAAGCCTGGCTGAAGCAACATCCCTGTTTTCTTCACAAAGAATTATGGGATGCCTGGAAACACCTGTCAGTATGCAAAGGCTGCATTATGAAAGGCGATTGTACACTGATACCAGTCAAGTAGGCAGCATATAGTAAAGTGGTTGCATAATAGTCAGCAGGACATTGGCAGAATAAAAGCTCTAGCCCTTAGTGGTGTCTGATGGCCAGATATTAATGTAGATATGAGGAAAAATAAAAAGAATGATTGTGATTTACAAACAAGTACATGTCTAGATAATGCACCTAATGAGTTGTAACATAATTCACAACAGCATGCTAAAAGGAACATTAAAAAACCCACATATCTTAATGACTATGTACTAAGTTCAGAAATTAAAACCTGATCTTTGAACTTGGGGGGAAGTAATGATATATATGTCTATGCTTAAATGCACATACATATATAGGTATGAATTACTGATGAAAATAAGTAATAAGTTTAAATAAATTAAAGAATTTTAAAAGACTGATAACTTTTAAATTCGGAAATAAAAGTTATTTATGATTCTTAAGGTTAGAAGAAAAGATTATTTTCCAAAAGTAAAAACAGTTTAATTAATGAGAGTGGAATACAATATAATAAAAAAATTCGAGTTTAGATTTCCTTCATGAGATAAACTATAAGCTAAAAAATAACTCATTAATTAAAGTTAGAGAGATAATGATGTAAATTATAGTATCCAGCATGGAGCAGTGAAAGGAAGAATCACCTGAGTAGATAGATGGCAATATGAACCAATCAACTTCTGAGATTGAAGCAATAATGAACTCAGTGCAAATTGGGTCAAGAAAAGGACACTTCATTCTTGGAGCTTCACCTGTGCATATGGACTTATAAGTGGCTTCAGAACATCACCCACATTACACAAGGACTTCAAGTGTGGGGAGCTAGTCTCTGAACATGTTAGCATCAAATAGTACTCTTACAGGTCATATTGATCTATAATATGATTTATGTATTATACCGGTTAATCCACACCCTGTTAAGATGAGCATGTGCACATATTGAACATGAAAAAAAATATGGCGACATGTCAGGGTAAGAAGCAATTTTAAATCTTTTTACGATTGCCTTGATGCAGTCATTAGGGTGATTATTAAAGTATTGGCTCTTAATATCTTTGAAGGATTACTTTAATTACAACCCCTTGCACCACTTCCAGAAAGAGAAAAAAATATTTCCCCTCCTGAAAGGATATGCAAGGCCAATAATGATGAAATATAGTAAAACAAATAAAAATCTCATAGAAATAAAGACCCTAATGACTAAAGATTTAAATCCCGATAAGTTGGTATCCCATATGCCAACTCACCATTCTCTTTATCCCCGGTAAAGAAATGGGAATTGCAAAACTCATGTAATTATCTAATTATTTTTATTATTAGAGGCAATTCTAAAAATTATTGAATAAATATTTATCGAATCCCATATCCCTTCACCAATTACAAAGATAAATACAATAATAATGAACCCCAATGTAAAGAAAAAAATATATGATAATATAATAGTTATTTTGATAAAGAAATATAAATGAAAGATATAATAATATATAATTAATAAAAATAGAGTGTCCCGTATAAAGTCTTTATCATATTTCTTTGGGTTCTGAGTCCGCTATTCATCTGTTCATCCAGAACGGCGAGGACTTTCTTGAACACAGCATTATGTATAGCAGCTTTCACAATCACTTGGTGGCTGGATCTAGGAGACATTTCTGATGGTAGGTACGGAGCTGGGTGGGCAAGAGTAGACTTGGGTTGCATGTTTAATCATCAACCACTAATAATAGGATTTTCTTCTTGGTTTATACAGCACAGGAACGGTTCTCTTTTACTTTGGTTTTTTTCAAATATCAGCACCCTCCTGTAAAAAAACAGTTCTACACCACACTAATATTAATTTTTTAATCATCTTGATGCCTGCTCTTCACCAGCATGATGTAAAATTAATATCTAGAACTCTTTGAATGGCTGACTGTTTGTCTCGGTAGGTTCAACTCCAACTCTCCAAGTTTACGTAAGTTGAATAATTTCGATAAGTTCATCTCCAAGTCTAAGTAAGTTAAAATAAATGCAATACGTAAGCAAGCAAGTGAATAAGTCCAATCCGTTCCAATAAGTAAGTGAGTGAGTGAACGAGTCATTGAATGAGCTAGTGAAATGAGCTGGTGAATGAGTGCTTCAAAAACATGGGGAACAGCTTATATAGCTCACTCATTACAATCCCAATCCAGGTACACCTCTGAAAAACATTTACTTAGCTAATTTTGAATTTTATTAATGGATCCATAAAATGCATGAATCATTCCTATGTAATCCCCTAATTAATTTGAAGAATTTTGATTTTTAATTAAATCTATTATTCACTCCATCCACTATCTGATTGAACACAAAAAGAAAAAAAGAAAAAATTTTACTATATATTTTCTGATAATCAGATTACACCTAAAATATTTTTTAATTAAACTAGATATTTTTATCCACCCACATTAACATAAGTTTCAACAAATTCTTTTGACTAGTTGAAATACGTGAGAATTTAAACAAAAACAAAATTACTGATTTACTAAAAAAATATATATAAATGCCTTTAGGCTTTTCTTAAATCTAGAACAATGATTTTCCTCCCTTGCTTAAATGTGTTTGTAGAGAAAAATATCTAATAAAACTTTAAAAATTATATATATGTTGGAAAATTTAATCATTTCCATCTTTTTCTTCTTCCTTTTACAAGCACTTAAAAAAATATAAATACAAATTACACATAAACATCTTTGCATTTTTTTTAAACATATAGCTAATACGCTTACACATCTAATTGTAAGCCTTAACTATTGACTTTTCTTGTGTGTGCGAGTATATAATATATCTACAGACCCATCTCACCTATTTTATAACATGACTAATTTTGATTATATAGGTGGTACCCCCCCCCCCCTTAATGGCTTTATTATGTACTTTAGGCCATTTGCTTACTTAATACAATCTTATGCTTGGCCATATGAAGTATGCCCAGCACAGTATGCTTATGGGCTGATGTATATATTGAAACGAAGATCTAAAGATTTTTATTAACTTATTTTATTAGAATAGGCTCGAGCCGGAACGTAGACGAACAGTGGAGGTGGTTTTATATAAATACGACATAAGAGATAGATGTGCTGGTGGTTTTATATAAATACGACATGGAAGATAGATGAACTGGTGGTTTTATATAAATACGACATGGAAGATAGATGAACTGGTGGTTTTATATAAATACGACTTGGAAGATAGATGAACTGGTGGTTTTATATAAATACGACGTGGAAGATCGATGAACTGGTGGTTGCCTGGATTCAAGAGCCCTACAGTAATCAATTGCGGTGCATTAACGGAATACCGGGCGGCTTGTACTTTGACAAGGCTTAATGCCCCCAAGTAGCTCCGAGACACGACAACCAGCCGGGATCATTTCGAACCCCGGTGATCCAAGAGATTACCGGGAAAGAAATTGCTTTCATTCCCCAATGGTAGTATGGCGAGACGCTAACTTCAGCGAAGGGAAGGCATTGCCACAGACGTGAAGGACGAATACTTGAAGCGGATTTTTAAAAGAAATTATATAAAACCTGGAAACTATTTGTCTGTTTCTACGCCACAGGCTGAGATCCTTATCCCAATAAAACATAGCGAAATTAAACTGACGGTGAAAAAACAATAATTAGTTAATTTTACTCTGGGACTCCTAACCCTTCAGGTTGACAGGCGGTAGCGACAGTATCAAATTATACCGGGAGTTATTTCTCAGATCAAACATGACATTAAGATAACACTTTGAAACTATTATATATATATTTAATATTGAACCTTAGATTGTAATTTTATAACAACTTAACATAGAATAATAAAGTGATTTAACATTTACTAACTTGGAATGTGAAAGAATATTTAATTCAGAACATGAAATTACTTTTAAATTAAATCGATCATTATTACACACTAGTTTACACCGGGTTGGAAATATTACTATTGGCATTGTTTGTTCATGAAATAAGCAATCGGAAGAGCACACGTCTGCATTCATTTAAATGATTATTACTATTAATTACAAATGTTATAAATTATTTCTAAAGACTAGAGCAGAGGATCAAAAAGAAAAGAAAACTTACTGACAGGTTAAACAATAGCATTATAAACGACATAAAAACTTACATGTAATTTATTTGATTGATAACACTAAGCTCGGGAGAAAGTTAAAAGTTCGTGTAACACAGTTACTCTTCTTTCTTCATCCGGCTTGCTTTTCCCGATTGATATTTCCGACGAACGTAGGCGCGCATTTTGAAAGTTATTTGCAAGGCATTGTCAATTTGGAGATTGGAAGCTGGAAACTACGAAGCACATACAACATGATCAGTCAGCGGCACGAAGATTCAATTTGGCAGGACAGAGATCAGCTCCTGGCACTTAGCCCATCAACATTGCGGTTTACAGGTAAGCTTCTTAATAAGATATTTGAATTATTGTTAACTGCTGTGTTGTCTCGAGACTACCTCTCTCAAACACGACAAAAGTTAGAATGTAAGTTTTTTTCTAAAGTAGCCACTGCTGACCTTTCCGACTTGTTTTTGTTTTAGGCTCCGCCTACTTTCTCTAGCCTCTAGCGATGCAGCTTGACCAACAATCAATTATCTGTTTTTAGCAATCTTTTAATTTAATATCTCATTTTTAAATCGATACATTAATTACATATAAAAATTCCTTACTAATTTTGAATACAACTTAATTGCTCTGAACATTTGTGCAATTAGATTTTAATTAAAAACACTGATCAAAGGAATGTGATTTTTGATCAGTATTTTTAGACGACTTTATACAATTTTAAACTTAAATTTAAAACAAATACGCCCGCACTGAAACTTTAAATTAAATGATATAAATTCGCAAACCACGCACACACAAATATTATTTCATGGTTTGCGACATTTATATACGGCATCTTTACACATTGACTGATAAACTATAAAATATATAACTAATTTTTATTATAAATTAAAATAGACAAAATCTCACTGCGGGCGAACAGCGGTTCGAATTACCGTACATAAAAACACCTGAAACGAAGATCGGTTCTCCGATCTGTCCGTTTCAATATATATATATATAATCATTACAAGCATAAAGCTAAACTAGTCAATATAAAATCAAAACTACCCCAAATCTAAAATTAAACCAGACCAGCATAAAAATAATATTAAAACACAACCTAAGGTTTCACTGCTACAAGCAGACTTCTCAAGTGTAAAGAACTACAAAAAAACCACACATTATATATACTATTAAAAACTACCCACATATCCATTCACTTCCCATCCACCCTTAATATTAAAAGAACTCTTAAATAAGTTAATTGCTTCAGAATAATAAATTTTCAATAATAAAGACTCTTTAATTCTTCTTTTGATTTCATTTCTCTCAAAGAAGACAACCTTAGCTTCATCAAAATCAATAGTGTGGCCTGTATCTTTTTCATAGACATACAAAGCAGAACTAAGATATCTATTTTTAACTCTACTTTTATGAACCTTTATTCTTTCATTTAAACTCAAACTACTCTGACCTATGTAAACCTTCTTACAAAATAAACAAGGAATAAAATATACCACACCAGGAATAGTCTTTCTATCAAAAACTTCTTTTGTATTATTTAATAAATTATTCAATGTAACACCCCTTTTCCAAGCAATTTTCTTATTTCCAAACAATTTACTATTTCTACACACAATTTTATAAGAAGACAATTTAAATGGCAAAGAAATAAAATCATATTTTTCTTTAACCTTTACATCCTTACAAATATTACTATTAAATAAAATACTTTTAACAAATTTATCAGAGTATCCAACACTCAAATAATCTTTATAAAATTGATATTTCTGAAACAAAGCTACCCCACTAGAATTATTTAATTTAATATTCCTATGACAATAATTCCTTAAAGCAGCTACTTTATGAGATACAGACTGATAGCTATCAGGTTTAATTATAGATCTTAATTCTTTACTTTTAACTAAATGACTGCCCAATAAACAATTAGTTTCTATATTTCTAATCACCAAAAGATCTAAAAATTTTAACTTACCAAAATCTAAACCCCCTCCTTCTAACACAAATTTTATAGAAGGATCAAAACAATTAAACTCATTTACAAATTCCTTCAATTTATCATTCTCAACTACAAATAAACAATCATCAACATATCTGACAAATAATTTTACATATAAACAATTCTTTTTAATAATAATTTCCTCTTCCATAAAACTAATATAAACTGAACATACTAAAGGAGAAATAATATAACCTATTATCCACCCTTCCTTAATCTTATAAAAATTACCTCTATAAGTAAAATACATAGAATCTTCCAATAACAAAAGCAAATCTTTAATTACTTTAATTTTATTTTTTGATAAAGAACTTTTCTTAATCAATACAGACAAAAGAACATCAATACTGCTTAACCTATTAACAGACTGATACATATTTTCAATATCTAAACTTCCAAATACCCAATTACTTTCCATTTTAAAATTATTAATCTTATCAAAAGCCTCAAAAGAAGAAGAAACTGTGTACTGACCAAAATCAACAACCTTAGGTTGTGTTTTAATATTTTTATGCTGGTCTGGTTTAATTTTAGATTTGGGGTAGTTTTGATATATATAATGTATATAGATGTATATATCATTTGTAATTTAGTTAGATGTTGCTAAGAATATTCATTATTAAATTGCATTTAATCTTAACCTAATAGAGTTGTGTCACTACTGGGAAATTATTATCGGTACATCAATTTGGAACAGTTAAGTTCGCAGACAAAATGTCCAATAATATATGGAGACCTTACATAACAGGATTGTATATATGTGCAACTCCATTTATATTCTATACTTAATTCTGAACTGAATCTTTTCTTTTTAAGCAAATACATATTAGTTTATAAAGTATTCAATATCCTCAGTATTGAAAATGCAATAAAGAGGATGAGTTAATTAGAATGGGACTCTTTATATATTATCTTGCATGAGGTGCTACAATTACTGATGAGTCACATTGGAACTAGGAACAGGAGTCTCTCACCTTTGTTTGGGCAATTCTGTTTAGGGATCTTCCATCAAAAGTATAGAAGGATCTAAAAATTGGGGTCTAAAAATGGATTGTCTCACAAAAATTAGTTAGGTTTTCTCATCTGTCAGATTTCTGCCCATTTTGGTCACAATATTTATAATATTGATAAAGATGGCTAAGAAAAGAGTAATAATTATAATTACAGAAGTCTCTCATCTATGTTTGGGCAATCCTGTTTAGAGATCTTTTTTTTTTTGCATAATGTAGAAAGATTTAGAAAATGTAGTCTTTTTATAGAAATTAATAAGCATAAATGTCACAAATTCCATCGCTTTATTTATTATAGTTCTGAGGAAAATTGTAGGACAAGTGAAATGTCAGGTTATCTATTGTTATATTTTGGAAAAAATATTACTTTGGTAATTGTAATTTGTATAAGTTATAAAGCTAGGATTTGTGACTCCAGAAAAAATAGAAAAGAATAGAAACTTAAATATAGAAAGATATTGTAAGTTTAAAGCAATGAAAAAAGATGGCTGTTAGATAAAAGAAATATGAAAACGCTGGAAAGGCTTAATGGATTTAAGTATAGAAAAGGCTGGTATTGTTTAATTAGAGAATTAAGCTATTTTAAACTAATTAAACAAAAGAATACAGAGGAAGGATCAGTTTAATCAACATTTGAAAGACAATTGCCAGTGAAAGGAATGTACACTGATGCAATTAAAAGCTTGATGATAATTTTGTGAAAAGACGCATTACTGGGGGGATAGCTGAATGTAAATAGGTATTATCTTTATAATAATTAATACCAGATATTAAATTGTGAAATGTATAAATAGTGTGTGCTGGAAAGAGCATTAACTTTCCTTAGTCTTTATGTGATGGTGCTGTTGCATCATGGGACATCAGGAGAAAGGACCCAGAGAAAAGGCCGTTGGAAAATTTGTAGTGACTTTTTCTTCTACAAGGGACATCATCCCAGATACTGAGCATCTATAGATGTGGACAGACAGAAAGGGAATTTAAACAGACTGCACCAGTCTTATTTTTATTTGTGTACGCCTGATAAGACTCTCAGGAGAACTGTGCAGAGTTGGGCTATGAGTATAGACAATTTTTTTAGTATTTACTCAGGTCTGAGAATAGTTAAGGTATTGTTTAGGCGTTAACAGTGGGAAGTATTAGCATTTATTGAGAACTATATTAATCAAATTGTATATAATGTGTGATGTACTATAATGTAAATAAATATAATTTTCATCTTTATTTAATGATTTTTATTTCAACTTGTAATTTATGTTTTTTAATTGTTGGCATTCGGCTTTGTACTTGAATACCCAACATCTACACTAAAAAAAAAATTTGCTACAAAGTGTTTAAAGTAAAGAGTGCAAATTTGTATACTTCATTTGGCAGAATGTTAGTATGGGTGACCAAGAAGAGAATAGCAGTTGTAATAAAATATTTAATTTTTTTCTAAATATAGACACATGGAGTGTAGAAATATTACTTTGTTCAGGATTTTTCAAGTTCTGAATATAGGAATGTACTTTTAGCTAAAGAAAAAAATGTTTTTTTAAAACATCATCATTGTTATTAATAAAAAATAAACTCCTTTTCTCTTTAAAAATATGGCTCCAAATAAGATTGTTAGTTTGTTGACTTAAGTTTGTTACAATTGTTTTTGGGGAAAGTTGTCTTCTAAAGAAAGTACTTATAATTAAATAGGTATTTGGCTGTAAGATTAAGGGAAAATGACAGCAGGTGATTGGATTTCCTGCAAGGATTAATTTGGTATAGTTTATTTTTGGAATTCTTAAATATATTAATGAAAGGCAAATAATGTTAAAGCATGATGGGGTCCAATTTTCCAGTTTTATACTCTAATGTTAGATTCAGAACATTTAAAAAAAAAGAGTTTTTATTCCCTACTGGATAACGTTATCACATTAATATCGGTAACAGATTAATTTTTGAAGACTTTAATGCAACTGTTGGCGCAACATGAAATTATAGCCCAATGTTTTTGAAATAATGTTAATGGCTCTGTGAACTTGAATGGCTATTTTTATTAAATTTTTGCACAACATATGGGTTGATATTACAATCACTTATGTTTAGATAGCAAAATGATTATAAAGGAATGTGGATGCATCCATACTCAAAATAATGTCATGAGTTATGTTATAGTTGTGAATCGGAATGTAAAAAGTTATTATTACTTGAACTCATGTAGATATAAATTGTTGGTAAGATCATAGATTACTTCACTAATGATTGAAATGATGGTTGCTTTAATGATAATTATCGAATGGTTTATTGCTTGAGAGTTCATAAGAAAATCAATCACCAGAAGTGATATTGATCTGCTATGGCTTCAGAATCTGCCTCTCTACTGCTGCATCAAACCATATAGTTTAATAATGGCATTAGAAAATAGATTTTATCCAAAATCATTGATAGAAATTTAATATTTATTCTTTAGAAACAACTATTGTTCATCCTGTATTTCAACAGTTGCTAAATCCTAAAATTACTGATTTGGATTTTCAACATTATCATATTATATGGACATGGAAATTTTTTTAAGGAGTGTGATATGGCTGCAAATAAATATGTTCTTATGCTCAATAAAAAGAAAAATTATAGCAGGTTATCTGACAATGATTGTAATATTAACGACTTAAAAGAATCATGTGGCATTATCTTTTTGGTTGACTATTCAAATAAATATGAAGAATATTTGAACCACAGAGGTTTGTGTATTAGATGGCCTTCTTTTATATGATAATGTTAATATTTTGAATAGATAGAGAAAATATTTTGATCATCTTTTAAATAATGACATAGGCAGTGAGATAATTCAGTAATTGCCTGATGATTTGTGATGATTGTATTTTAGATGCAATAATATGTTGGACTATTTTCATCATCTATCATTAAATTCTTGAATATCAAATTTTAAGACAATGCTTTAACCAATTTAAAGGTTTAAGTTCTACTTCTATGCTAGTATTGTCATTGGTCAGACCAGCAACACCATGAAGAAAAGTGGAGAATAATATCACGGAAAACATTGTGTAATTACTAACCTATGTTGTCTATTTGCAGTTGCTTGTATTTGAAAAGTTCAAATAAAGTTTAAAATTTCTAGACATTCAACATTTAATGATAGCTGATTGAAATAGTTCAACATATCACAAATAAGATATCTTCTTTTAAAGCAGTTACTTAATGATTTTTTAGAAATTACATCTTGGTCAACTTTAAGAAGCTCTTTGTTATTTTTAAAAGAGAAAGACTAAATGCTGATAGAATATCTAGAAAAGCTTTAGAAATTGGGAGAGGTATTGGAATATATGTTCCTATGAAACTGCACACCTTTTTATTTTTTCAGTTTAGAAGAAACAGATTGCTTAGTTGTAAATAAAATCACATTGTTATCCACTAAAACAAAAATACATTCAAGAATTTTATTGACTCAGTTATTTCCTATCATAGTTAAGTGATTATGAGATATATATGGAGTTTTGGAAGATCAAGAAGCAATGCAGATATGTTTTGTGTCATCTGAAAAATGCAAAAAGTGTCATGCGAAAAGATGTGATATTTTTATAGGTCAAATGAAAGTACTTGTTTCAGTTAATCAAGAAGATTTTTAGTAAATAGCTGGATATACATGAAAATTGAGTCTTATTATACAGTCTTGAAATTATGAATAAGAAGAGTCATTATTATTGGTGTGAAAAATCTGAAGCAATTGAAATAAAAACTGATGTTAAACAAATAGACATATTAATTAACACTCCAGTTTCTCTTTCCATGTTTTGGAATAGTTTATAGGGGGCTTTATGAAGAAGGCATTAAATTGCCATAAACGTTTGACAGTAATTATTAAATTTGAACAAATTAAAAAATGTTTTTAATGTGTTTAGTAATTCAATCAATTGTGGAAGAAAAATTTCAGTCCCTTTAAGTTTGGATGTTTATCATCTTGAAAATGTAGATCAAGTTAAATATTCATAATTGATTGAAGATTTGGATATTGAGATGCAGCAGAGACTGATTTTCTCCTGATTCTTTATCAAATTAAACAATAAGCTATTTTATCAAAGCAAACTCAGGAGCTCTGGATCCTCTCAAACAATAAATCATTCCAGTTTTTATTTTACTATTTCAATCAAAATAATTAAATAGAGAGTTGTTTTTCTACTAAATTCAGAAATTTCATGGGAAGTGAAATCTGAACTATATTGATGAAACATAAAGGCCAGAAAAAATTTCACTTATGCGTGCTCTGTTGTTTTCCTAAAAATATGATAAGAGAATCATAAGATCAATAGGTATATTCTTTATTTGCCACTACATGATATTGCTTCAAATCTTGCAAAGTTTATTTAGCTGCTGACATTTTATAATTAGTGATCACCAATTTTTTTTTTTTTCATTAATGATATGAGTTTTTTTATGCTAATGATCATTTGCATACTACAAAATTTCCATAATTGTAATATTAAGTAATCACATGTGAGATTCATCTTTTCTTTAGGCTATACAAACTTATTAATGGCAATATCTGTCACTACTAATTAGTTATTATAAATATTTGATTATGCTAAACTGAATGATACCTTGGCCCAAAGTATACAACTGGATGGTCCTATATATTCAAAAATATAGATATGTAATTCAAATCCTTAGACAGGATTTTTGACTTCCTCTAGGAAAATTAAATCATACAGTGGTTATGTATTTTTGTTATTATTTATCATCATACTGTTCTAACAAAACAGTCAGACAATCATTGGATATAACTAATATCAGTGAAAAAGAATCTCTTGATAAATTGAAATAATTTATTGAGATAAAGACTGTTTTTAATCGTCAACATGTAACTGAATAATTCCAACTCAATTGCCATACAGTTTTTAAAATATGATTCTTGTTTAGTAAATATTTTAATATCTGCCATTACATCATCTATATATGTATATATCACAATTTTTAGCAACAGTTAAAAAAGTTTTCAGGTCAATAATGTAATAAATTTTTACAGACTTTCAAAAGACATTTTTTCTGCCACCAATGATAGCATCTTTCTGCTTTAAGTATAAAGATAAATTTGTTGGATAGTAGATGCTCCTATAATCAGCCTATTTGGATCAATTTTGGCTGGCAAACTTTTTTGTGAGAAGATATTATATCCATGTTATCTTTAACTCTTATAACCTGTATGGTCTATTTAAGTAATAGAATGGTGGACTCTGAAGCTCAAGGTCCATGGATCACAGTTCCAGCCCTTTTACTTCCAGAGCTTGAATCCCTTGTGAACTCCCAAGCAATACACTATTTAATTATCTTACTCATGCTTAAAAACTTCATTCAAGGTTTTAAATGCTTTTAGAAATCATAATCTCATGAAATATCATTTGGTATTGAGAAAAAAGTCTAGTAAAAACCAATACTGAGTGTCACATGAGTTCTCCAATTTATATTTAAATAGACAGTGCTGCTATCTAGATGCCGAAGTATTCGCAGAATCAAGTACTTCTAGAAACATTTAAACTCTACACATCAGTCAGACCCATATGACCGATTTCAATTTTTTTTTGATAAAATGACATTGATTTGTATAGTTTCCATTTTATCATTAATAAAATTAACTCTACAAAAATATTTTTTTTAAACAAAATAATCTTAATACTGAAATTATGAAAAATAATTATTCCAAAGATTATCATGGTTTTAATAGTATTCAAAGTAAATAAGACAAAGCAAAAATGAGTAACACTCAACTATGTGTCTTTTCAACACACTAAGCAAAGTTGAGAAACAAATGTTTTAATTGGATATGCTAATTTATTGTTTAACAGTTGTTCTAATTTAGAAAGTTATCATCATCTAAGAGAGAAATGTTTTTCCATATTGCAAATTTCAACTAAGATCATTTTTTTCTCACACCAAACCCTTTTCTATCGAAAGTGCCACTAAAAATGCTGTAATTATCACCAAAAACATATTAACCTTTTATAAAGTCAATCAACATTTTTTCTCCCATAAGAAATCTTTTTATTTAGATAATTAGTAGAATTTTTACCATAATCTTCTTATGCTTTGCAGAGAGCTCAGTAAATTTTGACAATGATGGAAAGATAAAAATCTGAGAATCTATAAAATACATAGAATATATGCTTCCTACAAGAAGCTTTTTAATATCAACTTTAATAATCCCATATGACATCATGTGAACAATATCTCATTTACAATTATTTAATCACCAAAACTCAAAGAATATGTTGTTTCTAACAAGCAAACTCCATATCTAAACATTTATTACTTTCACTTGTATTAATTATTAAAGATATGAAGAGAAGTCTAGTATCTACTCAATAGGTCTATGAGTTATCTGATACAAGATAAGATTCATGCTGCTAGAAGAAAAAATGGTATTCAAATAAATCCTTTAACTTTTAACTGTTAATCAAACTTTATTGAGAATTATTTATATTTTTACTTCAGATTATTCTTAAAAGAAAATTTTTATGTGGACATATGATGGCATTCTTAAGTGGTAAAAGATAGACAATGAAATATTTTTAAGATAAAACTTTCCATACAAAAGATTTATGAACTTATTTCTTATGTCTGTAAAGAAAGAGAAGTTCTGAACTAAGGAAACTGTAAACCCCTTGCCTTATATTCATTTTTTAAAATGACAACAGTTGGACATATGATGAAGTTTTTTAAGCAAAAAGAGTACCATATACTGGACTGATTAATCTATTTTATTATTTAAATTTCTAAGTGAGAAGCATATATGGAGTAAAAGTCTTAAGTAAGAAACATTTTTAGTCGAATAGATTATATGGTTTTCTTGACTTCCATCAGTTCTGCTGAACTACAGATTAATGGATTCTTTTAATTTTCATACATAAGCTATTTACTACACAGAAAAAGAATCATAATTAAAACCAATTCTTTTTTTATGTTGCACTTCAAGTATACAATAGTCAAATATGTTTAAAAATAAAGATTACAAATTATAAAATTATTATATAAAAGCGTTTTTCGGCAAATTATGTTAAAGCACATACAGCTCCATTTATATCAATACATGAGAGAAGACAGATAAACAAATGGATATCTGACACGATCTATTATGTGATTTTTTTCTTCTCAATTCTACTACAAAATTACTCTGTTATATATATTGAATGGATATATATCCACATATATTAATTAATTAACTATCCATTCTTTATCCATTAACCACTTATTATTTAACTTAATGGATGTTTTGTATATATTCATACAGTTGCTTTTATTATACATGATATAGTTTGTTTCATATATTTTACGTCTATTAACATTTTTAATATAATCAAGAACACTTATATTATCAATACAATTTATTTTATGTCCGTACTGCAAATAATGAACATATAATGCAGATCTATCATCTTTCCTAGCAATAGCATCATTGTGTTCTTTAGCTCTTTCTCCCAATTGCTTTGATGTCTGGCCATAGTAAATCATATTACAAAAATTACATCTAATTTTATAAACCATTCCTCTATTATATTTTATATCATCTTTCATCCTACAATTAGTTATCAATTTATCCAAATTTTTGCTATTAGCCCATCCATCCCACATTAATGTTTTTATCTATAAAATTTTTACTTTTTTTATTTAATATATTATATACACTAGGCAAATATGACATTTTTATCCACTTCTTTTGTTTATTAGTCCTACATCTATTATTATTCGTGCTATTTACTCCATGTTGTGAAAATATATTGTCAATACTACGCGCTGCATATCCATATCCCATATATGTTTGTTTAAATTTATCCTTCTGTAACATAGCAATATTTCTATCTGTATTAAATCTATCGTTCTTATATTTAAAATTCTTAATTACACTCATCTTTTGTGTCCATGGTTGTTTTGAATCAATTGATATAATTTTCCTTAATTTATAATCTTTAATAAAATGTTTAATTATAATATCATTATTTTGATTTAAAATAATTTCAATATCTAAATACCTTATTTCATTATCAATTTCTTTCATAGTAAACCTAATATTATCAACATTATTCTTAAATTGTTTATATAATTTATATATTGCCCTTTTATTACCAATTATCAAACTATCATCTACATATCTAAAATAATGTAATACTTCTTTTTTAAGTATACTGCCGTTTATAATATTGATTTCCATGTCATTAATGAACATAGATGCCATAAGCCCACTTATCGCGCATCCCATTACCCATCCCTTATTTATACTCCAATATTCATTATTATATTTAAAATATAAACTATTATTTATTAGGTTCAATGCTTCATTTATAATACTAATTATGCTATTATCATTGATATATAGAGATAAAGCCTTTATGACGATACTAATGCTTTTAATTCTAGGGATACTAGGGTACATCAATTCTATGTCCATCACAAAGATACTGTGGTTTCTATTTATATTCATCATATTTAATTTATCAATAATAGCCTCTGTATTTTTTATACAATATTGTCCATAACCAATAATATCAGCTATCCATTTGTTTAAATATTTACAAAATTTATGTAAAATGAAATTGCTAAAATTAAACAATAATCTTAAAGGGTTATCTTCCTTATGCATTTTTACCTTACAAAATATATATGGGTTCTCATATGAATTAGGATATAAAGAATAATATTGATTATCACTTATAATGTTATTAAGCTTAATCTTTTTTAACAATTTTACATATTTATTTTTTATATTATTTGTAGGATCTTTAGATAATCTACTATACCCCTCATTTTTTATTACACTTTCTATTCTATCATTATATAAAAGGCTTTTATATAATAATTTTATAATTTGTAATCTTTGTTGCTTGTATATATGTATTTTTAAACATATTTGACTATTGTATACTTGAAGTGCAATATAAAAAAAGAATTGGTTTTAATTCTGATTGCGGTTGTTTGGGATATGGAGCATTTATGGAAATATATGAGAGATAATTTGGATACAATTGATTTGATTAAGGTAAAAAAATTAACTAAATTATGTTTACATATGGGAAAAATAAAAGGTCAATTATCATATTTAAATAATTGTAAATTACATAAGATTATGCATAAAGCATGTATAATTAACGTTAAAAGGAATAAGAAGATCTCAAATAATAATAAATTAATATATAAATTGGAGAATTATTTGTTGCAGATTTTTATAAATGAAAAATACTACATTTTTAAAAGAAGTTTGGATAGATTTAGAAGCTTAAATAAAATTATAAAACCAGTATTAAAAAGGATAAATGTCTGGGATAATTTCAAAGCTTTCTTAAATAATTATCATAATAAATGGAATTATAAAATTCACCTTAAATATACTAAAAAATGGGAATGGCTGATTAATAAATTTTCCACTAATAGATCATGCAGATATGATAATATTCAGCAATCTTATAAATCTATGGAATATAAAAAACATGTTTCAGACAATTTTGTAAATTTAACGGACTATAAATTTTCACGTGAACAAAGTAATTTACTGAGTAAAAAACCATCATTTATCCCATTTATAGACAAAGATATAAAGAAGAGGATTATAACAGACATTGAATTGGCACATATTTCATACGGGGAGAAAAAGAAATTACATTGTGTTTTAAATAGACATTTATACGAACTTAATATTTCTAATAAGGATTATAACTACAGAAAAATAATAAACGAAATTCGATATATATGTAATGGCTCTGGGATTGTAATAAGTAAAGAAGATAAAGGTTGTTGTTTTGTTGTAATGTACACTAAGGACTATAATGATAGAATAGATAGTGTAATAAAAAATGAGGGGTATAGTAGATTATCTAAAGATCCTACAAATAATATAAAAAATACATATGTAAAATTGTTAAAAAAGATGAAGCTTAATAACATTATAAGTGATAATCAATATTATTCTTTATATCCTAATTCATATGAGAACCCATATATATTTTGTAAGGTAAAAACACATAAGGAAGATAACCCTTTAAGATTATTGTTTAATTTTAGCAATTTCATTTTACATAAATTTTGTAAATATTTAAACAAATGGATAGCTGATGTTATTGGTTATGGACAATATTGTATAAAAAATACAGAGGCTATTATTGATAAATTAAATATGATGAATATAAATAGAAACCACAGTATCTTTGTGATGGACATAGAATCAATGTACCCTAGTATCCCTAGAATCCAAGCATTAGTATCGTCATAAAGGCTTTATCTCTATATATCAATGATAATAGCATAATTAGTATTATAAATGAAGCATTGAACCTAATAAATAATAGTTTATATTTTAAATATAATAATGAATATTGGAGTATAAATAAGGGATGGGTAATGGGATGCTGCGATTAGTGGGCTTATGGCATCTATGTTCATTAATGACATGGAAATCAATATTATAAAAGGCAGTATACTTAAAAAGAAGTACTACATTATTTTAGATATGTAGATGATAGTTTGATAATTGGTAATAAAAGGGCAATATATAAATTATATAAACGATTTAATAATAATGTTGATAATATTAGGTTTACTATGAAAGAAATTGATAATGAAATAAGGTATTTAGATATTGAAATTATTTTAAATCAAAATAATGATATTATAATTAAGCATTTTATTAAAGATTATAAATTAAGGAAAATTATATCAATTGATTCAAAACAACCATGGACACAAAAGATGAGTGTAATTAAGAATTTTAAATATAAGAACGATAGATTTAATACAGATAGAAATATTGCTATGTTACAGAAGGATAAATTTAAACAAACATATATGGGATATGGATATGCAGCGCGTAATATTGACAATATATTTTCACAACATGGAGTAAATAGCACGAATAATAATAGATGTAGGACTAATAAACAAAAGAAGTGGATAAAAATTTCATATTTGCCTAGTGTATATAATATATTAAATAAAAAAAGTAAAAATTATATAGATAAAAACATTAATGTGGGATGGATGGGCTAATAGCAAAAATTTGGATAAATTGATAACTAATTGTAGGATGAAAGATGATATAAAATATAAGAGAGGAATGGTTTATAAAATTAGATGTAATTTTTGTAATATGATTTACTATGGCCAGACATCAAAGCAATTGGGAGAAAGAGCTAAAGAACACAATGATGCTATTGCTAGGAAAGATGATAGATCTGCGTTATATGTTCATTATTTGCAGTACGGACATAAAATAAATTGTATTGATAATATAAGTGTTCTTGATTATATTAAAAATGTTAATAGACGTAAAATATATGAAACAAACTACATCATGTATAATAAAAACAACTGTATGAATATATACAAAACATCCATTAAGTTAAATAATAAGTGGTTAATGGATAAAGAATGGATAGTTAATTAATTAATATATGTGGATATATATCCATTCAATATATATAACAGAGTAATTTTGTAGTAGAATTGAGAAAAAAAAAATCACGTAATAGATCGTGTCAGATATCCATTTGTTTATCTGTCTTCTCTCATGTATTGATATAGATGTCGCTATATGTGCTTTAAATCGTGGAGACATATTGAAAAGGGTAAAAAAACATAATTTGCCGAAAAAGGCTTTTATATAATAATTTTATAATTTGTAATCTTTGTTGCTTGTATATATGTATTTTTAAACATATTTGACTATTGTATAATCTATTTAATTTATCTTCAATAATTCACCTATTTCTATGGATAAATGCTTAATTTACATGTATAATTATTTGTTTTTATTAGCAAACTTAATTTTTTTTTACTTACTGAAAGGGGCTTGAAATGTAAATATTGAACCCAAATTATACACAAATTATTGCACATGTAGAAATAAATTTTTTAAATAGACACAGATGAAAATTTTCAAATAATCAACTAGACTAGGGGTGACCAACCTATGGACAGGCACTAAATGTTATGCGTGGTGGTATTAAATTGAGCACATTGGTTCCCTGATTATAAAAATAAAAAGTAAGCCTAGATCCTTGTAAAGTAATATTGTAATAAAAAAAAACAGTTTTTACTAGTATTGTATATAGAAAAGAAATTTATGACAGAAATTGAAATCCAGTAAGGCAAATTAAAAAAAAAAAATTTGTTCTCTGGAGTCCTTGTCTTATCTTTGATGTGACTAATTCAGAGCAAGGATATTAGTTTTTAATCATTCATTTTATGATTGTTCATCTTTATAAATTTTGCAGTTTTGTTTCTTATGAATTTTTTTTTTTTATGAAATTGATAAAACAAAACTATGTTACATCTAGCTGGTTCAAATTTGAAAAATGCTTTAAAACCTATCAGATTAAAAAGTCTCACTAAAACAAGCATTATTTAAATTTTAAATATTTTCTTTAGTGCATTAATATATTATAAAAACTGTTAAATGTTACTTATTTATCATGTACTCTTTTTTATATGAAAATTGAATAGTTGTGCAAAAGTTTTAGGATCATGGGAACTTATGCACAAAAAATTAGCACATTTCTCTAAAACACACCATCCCTGGGTTAAGTTTTTTATTTAAAAAAAAAATGAACAAATGAATAGAAATTGAACTGAGCAACATTTGAGGTATTAACACATTCTGGAAATTTTCTTTCATTGAAATTCTAATTTTGAAAATATTTACGCAGGAATATGATATAAGAAATGACTTTGAATGTTTCCATAGTTGTGTCAGGAAGTAAATCTCACAATTTTAATTAGTTTGTGGTAGTCTTTTTTTAGTATATATAGGCAAGAGGTCTTACTCATCATTTTACATATATTGGAATAAACAATATCAGTTTTTTTTATTAAGCCAATTTTAATAAACATGCTTTAGTTTGTATTTCACACTAGAAATCCACTTTATTTTTTTCTAAAGACAGATTTGAAACCCCCCCCCCCCAGTATAAAAAATGTCAAGCGTTTTTTAAAGCACTAACTACTTCTTAATGAGGAGTGTCTCTAAATCAAGTAGCAAAAGAAATTCCTATTGTTTTAGATATTAGTTGTTATTGTTCCAAAGCCTACTGGATACTGGTACTGATTTTTTTATTCATCAAGTTGATTGGGAAAAATAATAATGTTATTTTTCTAAAATATATTATTGAGATCAAAAATAATTTTTCTCAATAAAAATATAATGACTGTTTATATAATTGTTAATGAGAAAGTTGCAAGTAAATAAACAGTCTGTACTTCAGTACCAGCTAGAAATCTTGAAAGAGAATTAGAATATAAATTGGCCAAGGAATGCCAAAATAATAGATTATCTTGGTCTGTACATTTCTAAACTAAAGCAATCAAAAATATAGTTTTTAAAAATTAAAATCGTAAATTTGATTTTGAATACGAATTTTTTAAATAACTGTGTTTTTAATTGTTCTGTTTACAGATAGTTTTAGTTTCTGAGGAATTTTCAATTATTTTAAAACTAATTCTTAATGAACACTTTTATATCAGATTGTAACTATAATTTGGAGCTTGTCTTCTGTTTTAGGTTATTCTGTTGGAAAATAAAGAGTCCTCTGTTGCTAGAGCCTTGAATCGAGTGCAGCGCCTAGGTCTGACTAATATTTCTATTTATCAGGTATATCCACATTAGGTAATAAATATTTTTGAAAAATTATTTCTCAACTATATTCTATTGCAATTATTCAAGAGAATCATAAGGAATCAGATTTGATGAAATTTTATATTGGCAGATATGATTTTTATGAATGAATGTTGTTTTGGAGAATGATTTTTTCTGATGTTCATTAAGTTTCTTTAACAAACGTACAAATGTTTAATCGTAGATTCATCTTTCAGTAATCTTTGAGACAGCTTTTTAGCTAAATATTGTTTTATTTCCTTTTTTATATTAATTCTAGCTGTATGGAGAAAATGTGGATGAGACTGCATACCCCAAAATTAATTTAACCTGTGTGTTGAAGAGAGGCATTCTAGATAAGATATAAAGTTACATCATGATCAAGACATTTCTTTTATATAAAAGAAAAGAAAGGCAACTCAGTATTAATATCATGAAATAATTAAAAATTCTTTGAAAAATGGGATCAGGTTTTCAGATAATAGTGCAAAAGGGAAACCATCTTTGACCTGCAAGTAACAGTCAGGTTTGATGCAGAAACCAATATTGAGCTTAAACTATGAGTTAGGAACAGAAACTTTAAAAAGGAAGGAAATTGTTAGAATGCATGTGGTTCTACAGTGATCTTTCACAATCCAAGAATTGAATATTAATCTTGCATCACAATCCAAGAATTGAATATTAATCTTGCAATTTTAATAACAAAATCTAATTTTAATGAGGGCTACACATTATTTTTATCATAAAACATCATTAGTGAAAGCTATCTTTGTGTATCTGATGTTATTATTGATGAATAGAAATTATAATCTAGTAAATGGAGAAAAATCTAAAATCATCAGAAAATAGAATTAGATTTTTATAAAAATAGAAGACTTTAAAGAATAAACCAAAGCAGGATTATTTATATCCTGTTAGATCTTTGAGAATAAATTAACTGAATTAGAAGAAATGTATAACATTCCCAGCTTATGCTCTTTCTTACTTTTGGGAAATCTGGAAATTTTATTTACCATCAACAGACCAACAGTATGGGAGATGATTAGAATTATGTTTAGATGTGCATAAAATGTTGTGTGCCAATCTATACATCCAATACCTAGTAATGTAATGTTCACAGTAAAAGACAGTTGTGTCTTTCAGTTATTGAGTTTTGTTGCTCCATTCTTTTCATAACATTTTGATAGTACACAAAATTAGCTGTTTCCACATCATTATCAATTAAGAAGATGGTGTTTTTTAACTAATGGGCTATACATAAGGTAAGACTTTATTAAACGTAGCAAAGTAGAGTAATTCTTCCTAAGAAGGAGAACAAAAACCCTTTAAGATTACATTACATGGAACCCAAAAGGTTTTTTTAACATTTAAATTTTTTGCTAGAAACCAAACTGGAAATTTAGTTATAATATAAATTGTTATTTTTAAGTTGCCTTTTAATCTTTAGTTCAGTTTTTTATCTCACATGAATGTACATACGTGGTATTGTCTTGAATCTGTTTACCACTAGGTACTTGTCTTGTTTGCAATTTGTTTAACTTTTACTACCAATAAAGTATGATATGGAAAGAGTATTACCAGTTGCTGAACTTGGGAAAATAGTGAAGATATCTGTGAATAACTAATAAGCAGTTTCTGATCAAGGGATGGGCAATGCCATATAAGATATAATGTCTTCATTTGCTCTCCATTTTTTTTAAAACCTTTCTATTCCCATCATTTAGATTGGTATGAGGTCCATTTGTCATGAAGCACTCAGACTTAAATATGACTCATTCAAACATATTTATTCTTTAATCAAGTGCACACAATTTTGATCCGACTATTTTGTTTTCAGTATAAAGAAAGCAATAATGAGAATAGGTTTACCTGATTAGGGATCTTTAATTGCACATTTACGTGACAAGATATTTAATAGTGAATCACTTTTAAATTAGAATGGGACAAGAGTTTCACTCTGCAAATGAATACTGTTTATATTTTGTATCCCTGTTTATGGACCATCCTGCTCCTCTTCTTCATATATGTGGAAAGACCTGGAAAAGTAGTGTAAAAACAATGTGTCACATAATTTCACTAAATTATAATAACTGGAGGATTGTTCACTTAAGCAGAAGAAATAATTGCAATTAATTTGGAACTGAATTAATCTATAATTAAAATAGATCGACATAGTGATTTTACACAATTGGCTAAAATTATCTTTTTATTGATGTAGTGTAGGGGTCCCCAACCTTTTTGCACTTAAGAGCACATTCTATAATACCGGCCAGGTGGCAGGCACCATTTATTTTTTTCAACCTGATGGCAGGCACCATTTATTTTTTCAATGTAAATTTATAGTTGGATATTGTTAATAATACACATAATGTACAAAAAAATATTTATTTCAAAAATAAAATTTTAACATATAATTAACGTTTATATTTTTACGCTGTAAAAGTATAGTATGCCCTACAATTTGATTACAATATAATACAATAATTTATAAGAAATTTTAAAAATTAAATTTATTTGTATCAGATAAATAATTTTTTATCATGTTCGGATAGCGGCGGGCACACGTAAAATGGTCTGCGGGCGCCATGGTGCCCACGGGCATAGGGTTGGGGACTCCTGATGTAGTGAATCATATGCTGTAGCAGTATGCTAACCCAGAATATTTTGAATCCACTGTGGCTCACTAATGAACCAACTATGAAAACTGGTTTATTAAAATAATACCAAGAAATATCATATTATTGTACCACAGAATAGTGTTTAAAATGGATGAACCAAAGATTATGTTATGAATATGTACCCGATCTCAGGCTGAGTCACTTTATCTAACCAGGAAATATTTTACTTCTGGAACTGCCAATGATTTTATTAATATTGTGAATCCATGAACTGCAGATATCTTCTGCTCCTGTTTCTTTCATAATATATAATTATTCTATGATTCTTATCTTTTATTTAGTAACATTAGTGTGTGTGTGATTTTTTTTCCCATATAAATATTGGTTTGAAATTTTTGGTGTGATATTTAATTGTTTAATTTGTGCTTGTTTTGTCAAAGATATTGTATTTTATTATAATGTACAATATTCCTCCTTTACTTGTAAAGATTTGTAAATAAATGTATGGACCAATTATTCTCATCATTATCATTTTCAACCATTATCATTTCATTGCAGAATGAAGGTCTCGCCAAGTTCAATCCATCTTCTCCAATCTTTAGCCTCTCATCTCTATGTCAACCTAGCATAGTTTTTTATTTCATCCATCCATCTCACATGTGGTCTTTTTCTAGATTTTTACAATTTCTTGGAATCTTCATGGACCAGTACATGGAAATTTATTTCTTTTATACATTATTCTGTTTTTTATCTGTCTGTCTGGATCAAATCTTGTGATAAATCTATGATAATACATTTTTTTAGAGTTTGCAAACAATTTTAGTAATATTTTATTAAGGCTGTGAACCTTAAGAGTAAGCGCCTGAAAAATGCAAAGATAGGGACCTCTACACATCTTAAACACAAGCTTACGACTTAGAAGAAAAGAGCGGAACCACTCTTTATTTCAACCTACTTTCCATATGAATAGGCTAAACTAAAGCATTTAGAGCTGAGAGCATGAAGCTATTCAATAATAAATTTAGAATTACAAACAATTTTAGCTAAAATAATTAAAACTGAATGATTTATTGAAAGCTGATGTCAATAATTCAATATTATGAATATAAAAGTAAAAAGTATAAAATAAAAAATTTAAAGAAATGCTTGTATTCATGTAAATACACTGAAAAGTAAAAAAATAATTTTTCTTCAGCTTTCACAAATAAAATTATGGGGCATAGAAACATTATTACAATAATTTCCAAGTCAGGTTCCCACTGAATCATTCAAATAAACTTGCAAATATCTTGTCTCAACACCACTTTGTTCATCAAATTAAGTTATATTTTATTTGACAATTAAATTGGCATTGATACAATAAAATGGATATTATTTGCAAGTTTATTTAAATGATTCTTTGGGAATCCAACTTGTGAATTATCTTAGTTTAACAATGGGTTAAGGTCTTGCTAAAATAGAATCTAATTTCTATTTATGTGAAACTGAAGAAACAATTTTTTTTTGCACATTTATGTGAATAAAAGCATTTTTTATGTTAATATATATATATATATATATATTTTATTTGTTAAACCAATAAACATCACATGATCACCACTTTTTATGCTTACACAAGCTGTTTACTCAGAGGCAAAACTCTCCATTCAGTAGCGCCACTCAGTGGAAGCCAGAGCAATCAATAGATGTTGGAAGATTTGTGCATAAATTTCCTATCTAGTGCCTACTTGTTCACATTGATTACTCTGGCTTGCACTGATTGGTGCTATTGTATGGAGAGTTTTGTCTCTGGTTTTTTATTTATTGCATATAATAAACATTTCTAAAACAAATAAATACAGCTTTTATATATTTTATAGCTTTGTTACTGTTAAAATGTCATTTCTTTAGTGCAGATTTCTTTTATTTTTTACACATCTGCTTTTTTATGATTCCATTTTATTGCTTGCTTATTTATTTTTGTAAAATCCTAATACTCTAGTTTAATGATCAGCATTTGTCCTTTTCATTACTGTCATCAAAACTATTTGGATTTGGTAAAGGATAATAATTGAATGATTAGTTGCTTAAGAGTCATGTGATATTTGAACAGAAAAGATGCAGAATGAACAAAACACTTTCGTTCATTTAAATTCATTTACTTTAGTTTTAAAGTAAACCTTATTGATATCACACAGGATACAACAACTATATTGACAAGTAGAATATGCTTAAGGAAATATTAACATTTGTTACTTTTTTAAGGAATACAATTATAATTTTCACATAATAAAAAACAACAAATATTAGTATATATCTATTATGTATTTGAAAATTAATTAATTTTTACAAAAGTAGTATGTTTATGAAAAAAATTTCAGTTCATGACTTAGCTTTTGTAATTATAGTGGTTAATGATAGTGAAATCAGGTTACCAGTGGCTACGTATATGTTCAACAATGCCAAAGCATGGTCTTTGATTTGTATTTTATTATATTTACTTAAAAGCAGTGATTGAGGTTTCTAAGATATAGGATTGAAAGTGAAATGATAATTCAGAATTCAAATAAGTGAAAAGAATAATGATGATTATTCTTATATTTAGAAATGGCCTCCTACTTAAGTTATTAGTTAGTACATTTAGGAGAGAATCTTGGAAGTGGATGATGATAGATATTATGTTACAGTAGAATTGTAAGGGTGGACATTTAAATATAATGTGTTTTATAATTTGAGAATCTTTAGTTCTTAAGTCTGCCACTGTGGCATTGCATTAAAACATACAAAAAAAAAAAATCTTCATGCGGCACTTTTTTTTTTTTTAATTAAAGCTTGACCCTTTTTTATGCAAGTCTAACTAATACTTTCATTGATTTTTTTATTTTTTATATTTATCCAATTAATAATAATAATTGCCATAATTTTATTTTTTAATAAATAGGTAATGAATGTTAAAATTGACTTTAAATGTTTTAAATAATCTTTGAAGTTTTTGATTACATTCAATTTACAGAAGATTTATTTATGTAAATGCAAACTTAATAGTTTGCCATTTGGATAGTTGACCATATTATTTTTAAATAAGTAAATGGAATTGGGGGTGAGCTATGAATAATGAATAAAAGATTTTATGGATCTCTTTAAAAATTTTTAATTGTATATCATATAATACTACATCATCCATGCACCTTATTACTATTACACAATGCTTTATTTACCACCCTCTTTTACAGTTTCAATTACCGTAAAAGAGGGTGGTAAATAAAGCATTGTGTAACAGTAGTAAAGTGCATGTATGATTTAGTCTTATATGATAAATACATTTGGCAATGCAATAAGAAAGATTAATTATTATATTTTTTAAATTGTAACGATAGATTTTATTTTTAGGGTAATTTAAGTCACTTTACAGGTCTGTTTGACCTTGGAATTTGTCTGCATGCATGTGGAGTTGCTACTGATATGATTCTGGAGAAATGCTTAGGTCAGCAAGCATCTTTTGTTGTTTGTCCATGCTGTTATGGAGCAATACGTTTAACATCTTTAATTTCCTATCCACGAAGCTTACACTTTAAGAATGCTGATATTTCCTTTGAGGTAAGGTTTTAATTTATACTAATTGGACTTCTGAAATTTATTAATTATTTTAATATAACATGTTAAACATGCTATATTTCTCTATCTATCTATGTATATGTAAACTACTGGGCAATCTCAAGGAAATATTGCAATGTGCCATCAATATGAGATAGTAGGTTAAACATGCAAATCTCAAAAGTTGAATGTTAAGTACTTGCCAACTACAAAAGATAAAAGGTCAAATAGTTTGAGGATGCATCTAGGGTTTATTATGTCTTAACATCAAACAGATGCTGTGGGGATAATATTATCTGATAATACTTAGGAAATATCATTGTGACTAATTAGATATTTCAGAAAAAAAGTAAAGTTAACTTAAATACGTCTCATGTAGTGCATATATTCTGGAATGCTGCAATAGTTGGATTTGTTGGCTTGGAGGGAAAGAAAGATGATATTTTTGACAGACGAGTTTCTAGGAAACATAACCCTTTCAGTAAGAAATATGTGACAGCACATTGTATAGTGAGGCATAAAAATGTTATGAGATTTAAGCTTTTGGAAACCCATTCACTGATACTGAGCTAGCCAAGCAGATGGGGAACCACCTTCTTCTCTATCTGAGCATTGACAATTTGATAATAATCAGTCACTTTTAATACATACTTTTGGTACATTGAAGGCCAAGCTAAATGACTGAACATTTACTTTCTCTTAGTGTTTCTAGGAAATTAACTTGAGCTCTTACTGTGTTCCTTATTGGAAGACCTTTGCAAGCAATTTTTCACCCACTCAGTTATGTTACAAGTCTACTTGTTTCTAACCACACAAGTTCCTAGACACTATAATCAAGTGGCCTTTATTTCTTTGTCAATGGAGTGGTATGATCTGAAAGAATGACATTGTTTTTATCTGCTAAAATGTTTTTTTTCTGAAACTATTCAAATTTTTTATTATCAAGATTTCATTACTAACTTTTTTATTGAAATGATACTGGTACAAATGGGATGGTTTTATTCATGCCATCTTTTAAATTGTTTTAATTTTTAGAAAGTATCATATCTACTGTAACGGGCACATACGTACGTTACATTGTTTTTTATTATTAAACGTGAAAAGAATAAAAGTTCGCAAATAAAAACTTCTTTTTTAAGAATTAAAAATTGAAAATTAAAAAATCATCTTAAACTCGTATATATTTAAAATTGCACAGATAAAAAAAAATTATTAAAATAAAACTTTATTAAAAATAGAAAAACTAAATCTTTCAACAAAAAGATTTAGAGATAAAAATATATCTTTAAGTTTGGAAAACACATTAATTAATCAGAAATGGAAATGATTATTTTAATTAGTCAATGTAAACTAGCCTTGGGCATTTAAAATGTATAAGCAAAGGTCAGATAGGAGAGAAAAACAATGGAATCGGACCTCAGCAAAAAGACCATCACATCGATGACGTAATGTCCATTGGATCCTTAACTTACGTATAAAAGAAAAAATTTGGAAATAAGTGATTTGGTTTAATTAATTAGAAGACGAGATGTGACTATATGTGTTAGTGCGAAGTTGAAGGAGAAGGGATTGAAAAGACGCACTCTTCAATCTCTTCAGTTGTTATAAAAAAAAAAAGGAAATGAAACATCGCTTTTCTTATACTGAGGATAACAGGATCATCAGGGGATTTAATGTGGATTCCAAACGGCATGCAATGGATAAAGAGGAACATTTTAAAAATCATAAGAACTTTAAAAACATTTTGAAACACTAAGAACTTTAAAATATAAACTTTCTCAGTCTTTAATTTATAAGAAATAGAATCCTATCTGACCAACGTTATTTATTAATTAGTTATAATTTTATTTAATGTATTTCTTTTGTAAAATCATTTCCATTTATTTATTTATTTGTTCTTTAAGTTTTATTATGATTTCTGTTTTTCGTTAAACTAGTTATATAAATGTTAAATTTATGTCGGGCGTGAATGGCTATATAGATTTGTAAAGTTATATATATAGTTTAAGGGAGGGTAATCTTAGGTTATTCGTTTCGTAGTTGAATTAGCTCAATTGATTGGATATATTTGTGTAATTAGTAGATGTAGTATGAGATCCACTACGGGCAGGATTAAATATAAATGCCATACATCTTCTGTTTGCATATGGATGGGTTTGTAAGTCGGCAAAGGACCGCAGTCCATTCCTATGGAGTTTTTTGTTTATTGTTCTACTCGCCAACAGATGTAGCATTCCTGTTGGTGGAGAGACAATGTCTTCTCTAACTCTACTTACTGTTCAGATGTACATTCCTGACAGTATAGTATTTTGTGTTGTCGTATTTTCATGCTACATTGAATACATAAATGTATCAGATGGATTGGCACCGGTCTGACTGCAAACTTTTGGCCAAAGGTTAAATAAGGGAAAGAATATTTTCTTTTCAAATGCAAATCTATGTAGTCTATTCATACTCGACACTCTAAATAAAAATGCATTAAATTTAGGTTGGGTATAGACGCTTGCATGGGTTCGTTACCGGTTAATTATGTTTTTGGTTTTCATATTTGATCAAAATATATAGACATTCGGTAAATACTGATACCTTACGGTGAGTATCTAAGATGTATTTATGTCGGATGTCTTTTAAGTTATTGGTATCTTGCGGCATCTTGTGATGAATGCTATTGGGTTCTTATAAATTTCCCTCTGCAATTGACTTTATCAATGACTTTGTATTTTGATCGGTTATGTTTATTTTGAAATGTTTTTAACCATGTAATCTATGTAACCGATCTATACTCAACATTATAAAACAAACTTTCATAAATCCATCTGTGCGAACTTAATTAAAATGTAAACTTATAATATTATAAAAATTAAAATGTAAATTTAAATTCTAAAATCAAATTAAAATCTAAAATAAACTTACAAAATAAAAATGTTAAATTTTATATATATGTGCGTAAATAAATGTTTGTATGTTAATTACTGGCAGTGGCTTATTTTATTCTTTTTTAAAAATATTCTTAGATAAGAATTTATTGTAAATATAAATATCTGCTGTTCCATTGAGCTAGTGACAATGGGCTAACGTCCGGATATCAAAACATTAAAATAAAAAATTTTTTCTTTTTTTTTTTTGATTTACATATCTGCCTACTTTATAAATTTTTCTAGGTTCAAATGCCTAGATGGTGCCCTGTAGTATAGATGATGTTAAGCTACCTTTCTCCGGATTGTTATACTACATTGGTCACCTCTCAGAATTTTGTACCAAGAGTGACTCTTCTAAAATAGTTGTTTTTTTTAAATCGAAGGAATATCAACTGTGTTGTCAGATTGTTCTATTTTCATTATAGTTTTGCCTTCATTTTTTATATTTTTTTATATTATATATATTTCAAATGGGTAAATTTTAACAAACAAATTGTCCATAACGTGGCCTTTTTTATAAAAGTGAAAATAATCAATTTTAAACAAATTTGAAGTAGACAACTAAAAAGAAATACATTTTTTTTAATATATCAAATCAGGCTTTTGTTTCTTATTGGAACCATATCAAGATATTGCTCTTATAATTACATATGATGTGATATGGCTACTCCTTTATCGAAGTCAGGAATCTCTCAGCCACTATGCATATGATGTGATATAGCATGCCTATAGAAATCTGTTAGCTACCTTACTTTCCCTTTGCTCACCCTGTTTTTCCCACATTCTTCTCTATCATGCTCCATCCCATTTCCACATTATTTTGTCCACTCTATGGCCTTTATATTTAGATTCCTTTTATCCTTTTCCAAACCCAGCATAAAAACTAAGAATCCATTTCTCTATAATCACTGCTTATATTTATTCTCCCACAATTTCATTATATTCCATTTTATGTGTATATTCCCTTGTGTGCTTGATCCTGTTTGAGCCTTAAAAAGTGCTATTGTCATAAATTAACCCACACCCAATGTTCTGTTTACTTCTATTTATATTTAAATTCCTTTTACTTTTCCTAACAGTTCTCCATCTCTCCAATTCCATATATTTATGCATCGATCCCATTCTTTGCCACTATAATACTCAACAATTCTCCTAACACAATCATTCCATGTTTTGTACAAATATATTAACATAAAGTCTTTATCAAATATTCTGCATACTTTACTACCTTTCTCACCCATCTTGTTATCTGTCCTTTACTCTTAAACCAATTAAATATTATTTTGGCAATTCTCTTACTATCCATAAATTGTAATCTATTGAAAATTTTCATTTTGCTTTTTGCATCTCTTACATAAAAACTTGACCATCTCATTTTTCCTTGAATTGTCTCCTTTGCTATCCGCACATCTGCATCTAATACATGTCTTCATACTTCTCTTTGTACTTTTTCTAAGTAATCTAACACTCTTTTATTAACACATTGTTACCATAAGTTAACCCTGCTACTGCCACTCCCATTTATTATATGAAAACACTGTTAATTTCTTTATCAATCTCTTTCTTTTCTTTGCTTCATTTATCTATTTTTTCTTCCATTCATCCAAGCAATTTATCTGATTACTTAAGACGATTCCAAATAGTTATATGGATTCACCACATTTAACTTTATATCACCCAATAAAAATTATTTCTCTTCTTTTTCCCCAGCATTTATTATTATTATTTTTGATTTTTCTTCACTAAGTTTAATCCCCATCTCTTTACCCACCCTTGTGCATGTCTTAAGCATAACTTCCATATCTTCCCTACTTTCAATGCACAAAAAGATATCTATTGCTTTCTCCATTTCTCTCAAATATAACAAAAACAAAATAGATGTCATAAGGCAGCCTTGCCTTAGTCCCACTCCATTTTTAACTCTGATTTTATATTTCCTAATTAATATGTATAGTAATTATTTTTATACAATCTCTTAATAAGATCCATTAAAGCTCCATTTATTCCCAAATTTATTAAACTTACCCATAATCTATTTTCGTTTATTCTCTCATATGCTTTATCTATATCTGTAAAGATCATATATAATTGCCTACCTGTATTTCTACTCATATCTATAAGTTGTGTGACTACAAATAAACTATCTTCTATGTACCTATCCATTCTAATACCTCTTTGCATTTTTCACACTATATTATTTTCTTCCATCCATTTTGCTAACTTTCTAGCCACTATATATGCAAAAACTTTATATAGCACTGACATTACCACTACTGATCTACAATTGTTTATCTTTCTATAGTTCTTACCTTTTCCTTTAAATAATAGCCTCACTCTTGTATTATTCCAGCTATCTGGAAGAATTCTGTGCCATCTTAATAAAACATGATAATAGATATAATTTTGCTCTATTTCCCACATTCATCACCATCTCTGCTGCCCATCCATTTGAAACTCTTGCCTTTTCACTTTTCAACTTTTTGCTTGCCTCAGTCAATTCATTTTCTGTGAAAGTAATATTTCCACTACTATGTGCTTTTATATTTGTTATCAATCTGTTCTTTACATCTATCATCATTTATATATACATTACATAGTTATTTAAGATTGTCTCAACTACACTCTTTTTCATCATCATTTAGAAATACTATCTCTCTCTCCCTTACATTTTTTATTTTAATATATTTCCAAATTTTTTTACTCCCATCTCTTCTACTTTTATTAAAATTCTCCAATAATTTACTATTTAATTTTATTCTGTCATTATAATTATCTATTTTAGCTAATTTCTTTTTAAAAAAATAGTTTTTTCATTTAATATTAACATCTTTTTCACTTTCTTTGTTTTTAACAGCACATTCATATTTTCTGCATGCTTTTTTTTTCTTTTTTACATTTTTACTAATTCTCACTTTTCTATTATTTTATTCTTCTGAGTATTCTCTTCTAAAATCCTATTTGCCACTTTTTCTATTTCACCATACCAATCTTTATATTCATACCCAACAAACTCTTGCATGATTTCTTCTACTTTTATTTTATATTCTCTAACTTATTTTTATCATCCATTCTTAATCCACATCTTTCACTATCTATTCTACTTTTATTATTATTTTCTATTACATTACTAACCATTTCTATTACAAAAAAATTATGATCACTATTATCGATATACTCTCCATTATCAAACACTATAATTTTCCATACTTTATTCATTTCCTCTTTCTCTACTAATACATAGCCTGTTGTGTGAAATATATTATTACTAGACCATGTGTATTATACTTCATAAATAATTGACAAATTTCCAATGCTCAAATTCACTCTATGATAAATTTTTTTCAAAAGTTGTCCACTCTTGTTATCCACATCATCAATTTCTTCAATATGCCCATTCATATCCCTTATAAATATTATTTTGTTTCCTTTTTTTCAAACTCTATATATCCTTACTAGGCATTCATTTATGCTACTGTTCCACTCCATTATAGTTTGACTATCTCCAGTGGCCATATAAACTATAGCTACCATCCATTCTTGTCTTTCTAACCATTTCTCAAACAACAAATGTTTTTCATCACTTTACAGTTGTAACGAGCACAGACGACATTACATTATTTTTTTTTATTATTAAACATTAAAATAAAAAGTTCGCATTTAAAATTTTTTTTTTAAAACAGAAAAATTGAAAATAAATTCTACCTTAAACTCGTACATATATAAATCGCACAGAGGAGAAAAATTATTAAAATAAAACTTTATTAAAGAAAAAGTATTTTAAAACTAAATTTTAAAAAGATTTGGAGATAAAATTATATCTTTAAATTTATCTTTAAATATATCTTTGGATTTGGAAAACAGGTTAATTAATGTTATGGAAATGATTATTTTAATTAGTCCAAGTGAATAAGCCCTTGGGCATTTAAATGTATAAACAACGGTCAGATAGGAAAACAATAGAAACTTTTAGCAAATAAAAAAAAATCCCTATGGAATCGGACCTCAGCGAAAAGACCACCATCATCGATGACGTAATGTTGAGTCAATCCTTAAGATTAATATAAAAGGAAAAGTTGGAAATTATTAAAGATTATTAAGAGAGGAC
Organism: Epiperipatus broadwayi; assembly: GCA_028023455.1. NCBI lineage: Eukaryota > Metazoa > Onychophora > Udeonychophora > Euonychophora > Peripatidae > Epiperipatus > Epiperipatus broadwayi. The sequence goes on from JAQFVV010012582.1 coordinate 1,755,518, forward strand.
TGAGATGTGTTAAGTCAGAGAGTTGGAGGTGAAGGGATTGAAAGACGCACTTTCAATTCCTTCAGTTGTTATAAAAATGGAAAAATGAAACATCGCTTTTCTTATACTGAGGACAACAGGATCGTCGGGGGATTTAATGTGGATTCCAAACGGCATGCAATGAATAAAGAGGAACGTTGGAAAAAAAAATCGTAAGAACTTTAAAAACATTTTGAAACACTAAGAACTTTAAAATATAAACTTTCTCAGTCTTTAATTTATTAAGAAATAGAATCCTATCTGACCAACGTTATTTATTAATTAGTTATAATTTTATTTAATGTATTTCTTTTGTAAAATCATTTCCATTTATTTATTTATTTGTTCTTTAAGTTTTATTATGATTTCTGTTTTTCATTAAACTAGTTATATAAATATTAAACTTAAGTCGGGCGTGAATGACTATATAGATTTGTAAAGTTATATTAGGGGAGGGTAATTTTAGGTTATTTGTTTCATAGTTAAATTGGGTCAGTGGATATTGGTGTAGTTAGTAGATGTAATGCAAGATTCACTACGGGCAGAATCGTTTGTATATGCCGCACTCACCCGTTTGTCTATGGGAGGAATTATAAGTCGGAGACCGCAGTTCCTTTCTATGGAGTTTTTTTATTGCTCTTCTTGTCAGATAGATGTATGTATTCCTATCTGATGAGAGGCAATTTCTTCTCTTAACTTTTTGTGCTGCTGTATTTCGTATTAGATTGAATACATCGATATATCAGATGAATTGGCGTTTGTTCGACTGCAAACTTTTGGCCTAAGGTTAAATAAGGATAGAATATTTTCTTTCAAATGCAAATCTAGGTAGTCTATTCATACTTTACACTAAATAAAAATGCATTAAATTTAAGTTGTTTATAGACGCTTGCATGGATTGGTTATTGGTTAATTATGTTTTGGGTTTTCATAGGTGATCAAAATATATAGACATTCGGTAAATACTGATACCTTATGGTGAGTATCTAAGATGTATTTATTCGGATGTCTTTTAAGTTATTGGTGTTAATGCGGTGTCTTATGATGAACACCATTGGGTTTCTTGTATTCCCTATGCAATTGACGGTATCAATGATTTTGTATTTTGATCGTTTATGTTTATTTTGAAATGTTTTTAACCGTGTAATCTATGTAACCGATCTATACTCAACATTATAAAACAAACTTTCATAAATCCATCTGTGTGAACTTAATTAATTTTTATGTTAATTTAAATTATAAAATCAAATTAAAATCTAAAATAAACATACTAAAATAATAATGTTAAATTTTATATATATATGTGTGTAAATAAATTTTTGTATGTTAATTACTGGCAGTGGCTTATTTTATTTATTTTTTAGTATTGAAATATAATTAGATAAGATATTATATTACTAAATCTCTGCTACTCCCTGAGCTAGTGACTTGGGCTAACGACCGGAATCAAAATTTAAAAAAAAAAATTTTTTTTTGATTTACTTATCTGCCTACTTTATAAATTTTTCTACGTTCAAATGCCTAGATGGCGCCCTGTAGTGCAGATCACGTTAAGTTCTATTCTCCGGATCGTTATACAGTATTTAATTTTTTTTTTGTCATAACTCCTATACCACCACCCCTTTTTTCTTTTCTATTTATATTTTGCTATATCAAGTTTTTCAGTGTAGGTTTTTCTTTTTCTCTTAGATATGTTTCCACTACTGCTAACACTTTAAGCTCTTCATTTTTAACTGCTTTGTTTAATTCTGGCCACTTTTCTGATCTCCTTCAGCTTGCATATTCAAATATCTAATTTTAATAATTTCTTTCTTTCTTACTATCTTTTTATAAATTCTTTTGACTCTTTCTTCTCTATTACATTTGTAATTAATTTGTTTATCATTAGTTTTACAGATGTCATGTGATGTGATGTACTGTGATTTCTCCTTAAACGGAGTCAGGAATCTCTCAGCAGCTATGCCCAGAGAAACCTGTTAGCCACTTTCCTTTCCTTTTCCATTGTCCACCCTAAGTTTTGTCATAATCTGCTCCATCCCATTTCCACAACATAATCTTTGTCAACTCCATGACCCTCATATCTAAATCCCCCTTATTTTTTTCCCAAACCTAGCAAAAAAACCAATAACTCACTTTCTGTATAATCACTTTGTTCATGTGTGATGTGATGTGATGTACTGTGACTTCTCCTTAAACGGAGTCAGGATTCTCTCAGCAGCTATGCCCAGAGAAACCTGTTAGCCACTTTACCTTGTTTTTCCATTGTCCACCCTAAGTTTTCCCATAATCTGCTCCATCCCATTTCCACAACACAATCTTTGTCAACTCCATAACCTTCATATCTAAATCCCCCTTATTTTTTCCCAAACCTAGCATAAAAACCAATAACTCACTTTCTGTATAATCACTTTGTTCATATTTAACCTTCCACAACTTCATTATTTGTACCCTTTCTGCTTCCAAACATTTACATTGAAGTAACAAATGCCTAATATTTTCCATGCCTTCCTTACACAACTTGCAGACTAAATCATCCATATTTTTCCATTTACATGTATATTCCCTTGTTGCTAAAGATCCCGTTTGAGCCTTAAACAATAAACTACTTTCCTTACTATTATCATAAATTAACTCACACCCAATGTTCCGTTTACTTCTATATATATTTAAACTCGTTTTACTCTCCATACTAGTTCTCCATCTCTCCAACTCCCTATTCTTTATTAGTGCATCTATTCTCCTATCCCACTCCTTCTCACTGTAACACTCAACAATCCTCCTAACACAATCATCCCATCTTTTGTACAAGTATACTGACATAACTTCTTTATCCAAATCTTCTGCATACCGCATTACCTTTCTCACCCATCTTGTTGCCTGCCTTTTACTTGTAACCCAATTAAATACTATTTTGGCTATTCTTTTATTATTCATAAACTGCAATCTACCAAACATTTTTAATTTGCTTTTTGCATCCCTCATATAAAAACTTGACCATCCCATTTCTCCTTGAATTGCCTCTTTTGCTGTCCACATCTCAGTATCTAATGCATGTCTTCCTACTTCCCTTTGTACTTTTTTTAAGCAATCTAATACCCCTTTACTAACACATAATGCATCATTGCCGTATGTTAACCCTGCTACTGCCACTCCTTTCCATACAATTCTAGCTACATCATATTTATTTAAATGAAAACACTGTTAATTTCTTTATCAATCCCTTTCTTTTCTTTGCTTCGTTTATCAATTTTTTCTCCCATTCATCCAAGCAATTTTTCTTATTACTCAAGATGATTCTCAAATAACTATATCTGTTCACCATACTTAACTTTATATCCCCCAATAAGAAATCTTTGTCTTCTCTTTCCCCAGTATTCACCATCATTATACTTGATTTTTCTTCACTAAATTTAATCCCCATATCTTTACCCACCCTTGCGCATGTCCTCAGCTTAACTTCCATACCTTCTCTTCTTTCTGCAAACAAAAAGACATCATCCGCAAAAAAAAGACCCGACAATGTATATACTCTCTTGCCACCTGTTAATGGTATCTCTATCCCTCTTCCTAGACTTTCTATTGCTCTCTCCATTTCACTCAAATACAACACAAACAAAATAGGTGACATAGGGCATCCTTGTCTCAGTCCCACCCCATTTTTAACTTTAACTGATTCTATATCCTCAAATTGATATGTATAGTAATTATTTTCATATAATGTCTTAATAACACCCACTAAAGCTTTATCCATTCCCAGATTTGCTAAACTTATCCATAATCTATTTCTATTCACTATCTTATGCCTTCTCTATATCTATAAAACTCATATATAACTGTCTACCTAAATTTACACTCATATCTATAAGTTGTGTAACTACAAATAAACTATCTCCTATATGCCTATCTGACCTAAAACCTCCGTGCATTTCCCCCACTACATTATTTTCTTCTATCCATTTTGCAACTCTTCCAGCCACCATATATGAAAAAACTTTATATAAAACTGATGTTACTGCTATTGGTCTATAATTATTTAACTTTCTATGATCCTTACTTTTTCCTTGAAATAATAATCTTACTCTTGTATTACTCCAACTACCTGGAGAAACTCTCTTCTGTGCCATCTTATTAAAACATGATAGTAACTTTACTTTTGCCCTATGCCCCAAATTCATTAACATCTCTGCTGCCCATCCGTCTAATCCTCTTGCCTTACCACTTCTCAGATTCTATCCTGCCTCATTCAGTTCATTTTCTGTAAATGTAATATTCCCATTACTATATGCTTTCATATTTTCTATCCCTCTGTCCTTCACATCTAACATCTTTTCTATATCATTCTTTCTCCACAACTCCACCCAGTGGACATTATTTACATTATAAACATGTAATAATGTCCATTGAGTGGAGATTGCTTTTATAAAAGAGAAAACATTTTAATAAGGAATGAAAGACTGATTTGATGTACTAAATATATTTTTATTTATCTTTAGTCGTCTATCTCAATTTTGTTTCTTATATATGTATCACATTTTGAATATACTTCTTAATATTTCTTTGATTTTTCATTTTTTTATTATCTGCCAAACTGACTAACCTTCACTTCAGGGAAGACTTTCTTATAGAGAGATGATGAGAACAGCTGCTACATTATCAATGAGTAGTGAGTTCTGATTGAATTTAGGCTTATCTCGTGAGAAACTGCAGGTTTTCCATTGCCAGTGCCTTACCTTCGATCAATCAAAACTTTTTTCTGAAAGAAACTTGTACGTAGATATTTGGTAATTTAATATGATTCAGGATGGACACATAGAAAACACACTTTTTATACTATAATCCTTTTATATTAGCTTAAAATGTATTATCTTTTGCTAAGACTTTTATTTATTTATTTATAATTTAGCAGCTTTTCAAAATAAAATTAAGAACAACATTTAATTTTTTAAGAAAAACACTTGCAGAATTGTGTTTTGTATGGTATTCTCTGTTCACCATATTAGTCTCCATCATTATGTTTTGTGTGGTATTCTCTGTTCACCATATTAGTCTCCAACATTGTGTAAATCACAATGATTTTCCTGGAGCTTTACATTTCATGACAGCTTCTAAAGATTGTTTATTGCTTTTATATATATATAGTGTAGAATTAGTTTTGCCTTCATTCAGAAAACTTCTTTAAATGTTAGATTTTTATTATGCCTATTTTTCCTTGCTATTTTTCACTCTAGGAGATGCTTCTCTTAGCTGGCGGAGCTGACCAAACTCATGGACTGCCTGAAAACTGTATAAAAGGTAATGTGTTGTAGTCATTTCCTGAGTACAAAATATTTACTGTTTTAATAAATTCACATTCATTCTGCCATCATCTATTGATTTCAAAGATACATATATAAATAATCACTTATAGATCGATAGCGATAATGTCAGTGCTATATAAAGTTTTCTCTTATATGGTGGCTGGAAGGGTTGCAAAATGAATGGAACTAAATAATATAGTGGGAGAAATGCAAGAAGGTTTTTGATCAGATATATGTGTAGAAGATAGTTTATTTGTAGTTATACCACTTATGGATATGGGTAGAAATACATGTACATAGTTATATATGGTTTTTATTGATATAGAGAAGGATTATGATAGAGTAAATAGAAATCGATTATGGGTAATTTTAGTAAATTTGGAAATGGCTAGAGCTTTAGTGGATATTATTAAGAAATTATATGAAAATAATTACTATACGTATGAATTAGGGAATATAGAATCTGTTAAAGTTAAAAATGGGGTGGGACCAAGGCAAGGATGCCCTATGTCGCCTATTTTGTTTTTGTTGTATTTGAGAGAAATAGAGAGAGAGCAATAGAAAGACTAGGAAGAGGGCTAGAGATACCATTAATAGGTGGCAAGGGAGTATATACATTAAACGGGTCTTATTTGTGGATGATATCTTTTTGTGCGCAGAAAGAAGGGAAGAGTTATGCTGAGGACATACGCAAAGGTGGGTAAAGAGATGAGGATTAAATTTAGTGTACAAAAATCAAAAGTAATGATGATTAATACTGGCAAAGACAGAGGATTTTTATTGGGGGATATAAAGTTAAGTGTGGTGAATAGATATAACTATTTGGGAATCGTCTTAAGTAATAGAGAAATTGCTTGGATGAATGTGAGAAAAAATTGATAAATGAAGCAAAGAAAAGAAAGGGATTGATAAAGAAATTAACAGTGTTCTCATATAATAAATATGATGTTGCTAGAACTGTATGGAAGTGAGTGGCAATAGCAGGTTAACATATGGTAATGATGTGTTATGTCTTAGTAAAGAGGTATTAGATTACCTACAAAAAGTACAAAGAGAAGTACGAAGACATGCATTAGATGCAGATGTGTGGACAGTAAAGGAAGCAATTCAAAGAGAAATGGGATGGTCAAGTTTTTATATGAGAGATGCAAAAAGCAAAATGAAAATGTTCAGTAGATTGCAGTTTATGGATAATAAAAGAATAGCCAAAATAGTATTTAATTGGATTACGAATAAAAAGCAGGCAATAAGATGGGTGAGAAAGGTAATGCGATATGCAGAAGATTTGGATAAAGAATTTATTATGTCAGTATACTTATACAAAAGGTGGGATGATTGTGTTAGGAGAATTGTTGAGTGTTATAGTGTTCAAGAATGGGATAGAAGAATAGATGCATTAATAAAAGAATAGGGAGTTGGAGAGATGGAGAACTAGTATGGAGAGTAAAAAGAGTTTAAATATTTATAGAAGAAACAGAATATTGGGTGTGAGTTAATTTATGATAATAGCTAGGAAAGTAGTTTACTGTTTAAGGCTCAAACAGGATTGTTAGCAACAAGAGAATATATACATAAATGGAGAAATGTGGGTGATTATAGTCTGTAAGTTGTGTAATGAAGGCATAAAAAATATTAGGCGTCTATTAATTGAATATAAATGCCTGCAAGTAGAAAGGGTACAAATAATGATGTTGTGGAAAAATAAATATGAACAAAGTGATTATACAGAAAGTGACTTATTAGTTTTTATGCTGAATTTGAGAAAAGATAAGGGGATTTTAAATTTAAAGGCCATGGAGTTGAGAAAGATTATGTTCTGGAAATGGGATAGAGCAGGATAGAGAAGAATATGGGAAAACTTAGGGTGGGGAATGGAAAGGGAAGTTAAAGTGACTAGCAGGTTTCTCTGGGTATAGTTGTTGAGAGATTCCTGATTCTGTGTAAGAAGTCACAGTGCATCACATCAGGTGATATTAGAAAAGTATATTTTGAAAAGACTCTAATATAGGGTGAAAACCAGTTCCATAATAAAGAAAATATTTATTTTTGTATAGTTGTTTTATTTCATTTGTGTTGGAGTCACAATAAATTATTTGAAAACAACATTATGGACAAATTTATGTTTGTCCATTGTTAAAGAGATTACTAATGATAGTTGTATTAACTTAATTTTTTCCCCCAAAGATTGTTGCTTAAACGTTATGATTTTAATACCTCAGTTTATTAACATTAGTGTGATTAAAGTAGGTAAAATATCATAAAGTTTATTTTAGATAAAGAAGAAATATTTAAAGGTTTTTTTATTTTTTATTGTCATATTGAAATGTTTCTCCCATTTTTTTTTTCAATATAAATCATTAATATTTCTTAATAATGGTCAAATGTATTAATAAATAAATCTGTCCATAATGTTGTTTTCAAAACCTTAAAAACTATTTCAAATCAATTGAAATAAAACAACTAATTAAAAATAATAAACAATTCTGAGGGATGATTCAATCAATATAACCATTATTTGTTGTTGAAGTGAGATTTTTTTAAACTTCTTTCATCTTACTTTTCGTATTGAGAGTTTGTTTTTTCATTAAGGTTTTCATAAATTTAAATCGGATCTTTAAAATGATGATTGTTTTATTAATTTTTTTTTCACATTGATATGAATATTCATTTATTTATAAATCATCCAAGCTATAATAACATTAAAAATAAATAAATTTTGGGAAAATGCATGATTGTTAACAATCATGAAAGTTTAATAAATTATTAAGTTATGTATTTTTGCTAATCAAATTGGTCGTTTGTTTTTTAGCACCTGATAAGTTCCATAATTCTAAAATAATCCCTTGAAAATGAAATTGTAGTCTATATATGATAATTCTTGCTAGGAGATGATTAAAATGATCAACCACTGGAAAAATCTTTCATTGAGCAATCAATGAGTAAAACTGGAAAAATCTTTCATTGAGCAATCAATGAGTAAAATATTCACTAAAGAAATAAAAAAACTCTTTATTTTCTGTAGTATTTTCAATTTAGTGTGTAAATTGAGAAATATGTGAAGAGTTTGTTTTTGACAAAAAAATAATAATCTTTAATTAATATTGTTACACAATATCAACATTCTTTTATGCACTGCAAGCATAATAATTTATTATTTTAAACTTTCAATAATTTCTAACCGTTTTGACTGTTAGTCAATCTTGCAATAGAATTCATTTTTTCTTTTCTTCTTCCAGCATATTCTTTTATTTTACTGGCTCCAAAACTTAGATGAATGCAAGGTCCAATCAGTTTAATTCTCTCTATATCATTGGTCATCCATCTATACTAGTTTCATTATAACAATGGGACTGTTTGTCTTTGTAATGACTTTTCCATTATTCACTTGCATGTATTTTTTTTTCTAACTTTCTATTCTTTTTTTTCTCTATTTTTCTTTTTCTTACGGAGTTTAGAGTGTTTTTATTTGTTTATAGGTGGCTGTTTGTAAAATTGTACAAATTTAGATTCAAATATTTATCTATCATTAATGTCTCTAATAGTTAGGCCAGAAATGATCTTAATAATGATGAAAAGTGACTTTGTTCACCAAGAAATTGGAATGTATGCAGAAGTATTTAAGGAAACTGTGGTATTTTGTAAAAATTGCATACAAGTTTGTGCACTCTCAGAAAAACTATAATTTATTACAGAGATTGTTTTTAGATCGCGCACTGATAACTGAGGAATTTAATTAATACATTAACGTAATGGCGATCGATAATTCCAAGAAATATTTGCTGATTGCAAATATTTCTAGATAAGAGACCTTGCCTTATTGGACAATGTAATTAATTGCTGCAGTTATCAGAAAGCTATAAGAAGTTATTTGAGTACAACTCTAGTAGACATCTATTCAATTCCAGTAAGAGATATCTCGCATCAGTGCTTGCGGTTAATGACCAGCGCCCAGTGGAACCACGGATATGGTTGAAAGAGCCCACAGAGATGGGGAGACCTTAGCCTAAGTAAACCGTCTGGATAGCAGCTGAATAAAGAGTTGATTTTCCAGCGGTTTTCAAGTGGAGATATTGAGAGCATCCATTGCAAGAGAACAGTGTGAGAATTGCAAATTACCCTCATTGAGAAAGAAGAGATCAACATCGTGAATACAGAGTGTATTCAGTGAATTCGAGCAGAGCATCCGTTGCAAGAGAACAGCATGGGAATTGCGAATTACACTCATTGAGAAAGAAGAGATCAACATCGTGAATACAGAGTGTATTCAGTGAATTTGAGCATAGCATCCATTGCAAGATAACAGCGTAGTAATTGCGAATTACCCTCGTTGAGAAAGAAGAGATCAACATTGTGAATACAGAGTGTATTCAGTGAATTCGAGCAGAGCATCCATTGCAAGAGAACAGCGTAGTAATTGCGAATTACCCTCGTTGAGAAAGAAGAGAAGTTAGATGTAGAAACTATACGTTCAGAATTATAGTTCGAGTATTCGTTATTGTATGCACATAGTGTACTTTTCTAACACAGCTCAGTGGTAATCAGAACTTTGTATAAACTGTAAATTAGTGAGCATCAAACTGTTTTGAGAATTAAACTAACTAATTCGCAAATTAACTTTTGTGTGCAGTAATTGAAGAATCAATGCATTGCAGAAACATTCCTCCTTTTTTCCTGCATGAGTTCTAATATAAAAAGCAGTAATCAAATGGCTTTATTGCATGGGAATTCATAAATTCCAGTACCAGAACTGGAATTAATTTGAGGATTCCAAAGTGAGATAGTCTACAACAGTACCAAAAGGACATAAATAACAGTAAATTTCAAACTCTCTTGTGCTCCAATAGAATCTCTTTATTAATTCTGATAATTTTGACCATTAATTTTATTCAAAACTGTAAATACACAATGCATTTAACTTCAAACCTACAAAAAAATCAGGTCAGAACAATGTAATTCAGAATAATACATATAAAATGTATGAACATTATTGAAATATTACATCATCTATTTTCATATAGATTGTTGTAATTATACATTAAAAAGCATTACATTTATTGGTAATTTTATAATAGCATGTTGAAACCGCTGGAGAGCATGGTTTGTTTGTAAACAAAGATAAATATAATGTTGTCGGGACCGCCGCTGGGTTTTTTTATTATCACATTTAAAAGTAATATCAAATAAATTTTTGAACACACAACAAAAAAAAAAATGCAGAAATCAAAAAATTGAATTTAAAAAAGTACTTGAATTTTTTTGTTATTCTTTTCATTACTTATATTTTTTTGGGGCCAGGGTTTTTTTGTATGTATGTTTTGATTTTGTTGATCACATTTAAAAGTACTATCTATCAAATAAAATTTTGAATGAAAAAAAAAAAGTACATAAATCAAAATTAATTTTAAAAAGTAGTTAATTTTTATTCTTCTCATTACTTACATTTGGCGGTTGGGTATTCTACGAAATCAGCTTCTTTTCTTTTTTTTTTTTATAAATTACAAATAAATAGATTTCCATTTAATGGTAAAACATTTACAACCAAAAGTCAAACTTTGGTGAGGGGAGGGGTTTCAATTCCAAACGGAATACTCTAACTCGAAGGTTGATCAAGTTTTTACCGTAATTACCAAAAACAAATATATACGGCAATTAAAACCAACTTTTAGGGCTGTTCAGGAACACCACGCATGCAGCTTCAAGCTCTTTAACCCTTCCAGCATCAGTCAGAGAATCTTTGACGTTCGGAAAGTTTCCTATTTCAGCCATTTGATGAAGCTCGCAGTTGTTCTCGCAGAAACATGACTTAGAGCGTGATTTCATCCGAATCACACTTGCACCTATACTTGCCGAATTTTTTGAGCAGGAAATGTGGGCTAGGGAAGCATGAGACTCTGCTCATAATTGTTAGTAGACATTCATAAAAGATGGGAGATAGAGGGGGAGGTTGTCTTAATGAATATTAAAATAGTTTTGACAATCGGAATTGCAGTCACCCTCACACTGTAGCCAAAAGTGAAATGTGATCGCACATCAAAAAATGCTTAGCCCAAATCACGATAGCTTCTGTGACAGATTAAATGTCATGTTTCTGTGCATTAGCCACCCCATACAACGGACTATATCTAGGCTTACGCATTAGAAATAGAACGTTCAATAGCGATGGTAGGCCGCCTAAATGGCATATTTCTGTGCGCTATCATAGAAAAAAAAAAAAATGTCCTCCGGCAGTTTCAACACACTATTATAAAACAACCCATTTATTTAATTGAAATGTAGTTTTTATTTAAATTTAAAACTTCAAAATCAAAAGTCAATACTCTTTTCAAAAGTTGCACCCGAGTTGTGCTTTTATTACATTGTTAAGAATATAAGTTAAAAGAACAGGAAAGTTATATTTCCTCATGAAAATGGTTGAAATTTAGAAAAGTAATATATTAATAGACAGGGTATGAGCACAGACTTTCACATGACCCACCACTCTCCACACTATCTCATAACACTGATACACCTGAACACACATATGTCGAAAAGATAAATAATCACCAATATAAGTATTTCATGCTAAACCAGCAATCATCAGTTGGTCCAGATTACCATCTCTACACATATATGCTACAAGTGCTCAGATATATATTAAGATAGCAAATACTACTTTAATGGACAGGCTTCAATCTACTCCACACTCCAACTCTACCACTGTCCATCCAATTGAAAATCTGATGATGGAATGCTCAAAGGCCACCCTGAGGCCGAGATTATTGTCACACCTATGTTGACCTAAGGTCAATCTGACCCCTAATGTACAGGACATAATCCATTAAATACATATACAAGGGATAGGCAGACATCTCTAATATGTAATAGCTGAAATACACAGGCTTATATATACCTGTGTCTATATATGTAATAGACAGGGTATGAGCACAGACTTTCACATCACCCACCACTCTCCACACTATCTCATAACACTGATACACCTGAACACACATATGTCGAAAAGATAAATAATCACCAATATACGTATTTCATGCTAACCCAGCAATCATCAGTTGGTCCAGATTACCATCTCTACACATATATGCTACAAGTGCTCAGATATATATTAAGATAGCAAATACTCCTACTTTAATGGACAGGCTTCAATCTACTCCACACTCCAACTCTTCCACTGTCCATCCAATTGAAAAATCTGATGATGGAACGCTCAAAGGCCACCCTGAGGCCGAGATTATTGTCATACCTATGTTGACCTAAGGTCAATCTGACCCCTAATATACAGGACGTAATCCATTAAATACATATACAAGGGATAGGCAGACATCTCTAATATGTAATAGCTGAAATACACAGGCTTATATATACCTGTGTCTATATATGTAATAGACAGGATATGAGCACAGACTTTCACATGACCCACCACTCTCCACACTATCTCATAACACTGATACACCTGAACACACATATGTCGAAAAGATAAATAATCACCAATATATGTATATGAATTCAGTAAAAATAAAATACATTTTAAAAAGAAATAAATTGATCAAGAAGAGTTACAAATTCATTTATTATTTATATTATTTTTAATTATGTCTAAACAATTATATTTAATTGTAAATTTTAATTCATTTTTAAGGCTTAATATAGTATTTCTGTTTTTATACATCTATTATATATTTTATTTTAAAAATTATTATAACTATCATTAAAGTCTTTATCATATAAAGTAATTTTTAAAACATATTGTAGGTAAATCATTTTGTTAACTATTTAAAATAAGTTAATGAAACTACTTTAAAATATTGATGCATCTAAATCTAATATTGGCATCTAATTACCCACCTCTCCTCCTGTTTTATTGTAAATAAAAGCTCATAAGAAGTTGAGTGCCAGCCTGCGAGTGCTAAAATCAACCCTGAGACCTCCCAATCCCAAGTCAGATGCGCCATCACATGTGTCAAATCATTTGTCAAAAATAAAAATTATGAATATATATTTTTTAATTATAAACCATCTAAATTAAATAATAATAATAATAATTTCTATCCCAAATAATAGTAATTGCAATAATAATAGTTCTAATAATAAAAATAGATAAAATTTATAATACAATAATAAAAAATAAAAATTATAATAGATAAAAACAAAAACATGAGTGTTAAAATAGTAAAAATCTAGGCAAATTAATATGTAATTATAAAATGAAAGATGTTATAAAATAAAAAAAAGGAATTGTATATAAAATTAAATATAGAAATGGCAATACAATTTATTATGGACATCCAGGGAAACAATTAGATAAAAGAGCAAAAGAACATAATGCAATTAATAGAAGAGATGATACATAAAATAGATGGTATAAGTTGTGTTTGGTTAGGCTTACAGATTCGTTTCCAAACCAAAAGATGTTATAAAATAAAAAAAAGGAATTGTATATAAAATTAAATATAGAAATGGCAATACAATTTATTATGGACATCCAGGGAAACAATTAGATAAAAGAGCAAAAGAACATAATGCAATTAATAGAAGAGATGATACATAAAATAGATGGTATAAGTTGTGTTTGGTTAGGCTTACAGATTCGTTTCCAAACCAAAAGACACAAAAAGAATAACTACTCAGCAATCAGTATGTACAATTTATTAGTCCAAAATATATTCACACATTAGTTAAACAAATAAATAAATACAGCTGATACAATTGAATGCTGAGATAGTCGAGCCGAGAATGAACTCACTTCTATCTAAATAATTAACCTGCTTCATGAGCTCTGATAAGACTTTTCCAGCTATGTATTTAGCTTGCCTCAAGTCAGCTCTAATTCGGATGTAGCAGTTTCCAGTCCATCAGTGGACTTGCCTCACTGCATGGACGTCACGATAATGACTAGATAAATACCTTTGCTGATGGCAGAAGGTTTAATGGAGAGCACATTCTAATGTTCAGGTTAACAGAAGTAATTGCTCTCTGCCTTGCCTCCAAAAAAGCTGACTATTTAATGGCAGATACACTACCTTACTGGAAACGTGGATTTGGTGCGCAAATACCAGTGAAGGATTTAATCCCTCTGGATAGCAACTGGGTGCTAGCCAGTCAGGTAGGGAATCTGGAATAGTCCACTTCTAAAGCAAGGTCATATGTGATATCCCTCCCCCTGGCTAAAATTAGCCCTGAAGGACATAGTCATCGAGATGTGCTGGACGATATAATCCGCTTGGTTGGTTTCTCTGGTTGATTGCTGTTCCTGTCTTCATCTTCACTTGATGAACTTGTTTCTGTTTGTCTGCTGCTGTTATGATTTTGCTGTTCATCTTCTCTGCTTGAGGGCTCATCCCAGGTTGACCACTGCTTTTGTTAACTTCTGATGTGTGGTTGAGTCTTAGCTGGTTGTGATGGCGATGATGATGATGACCATCTTTTTGCACAACAACAGTATAAAGACCCTTTATTTGAGTAACCACTGCTGGTATCCATTTTGTGGACCCATAGTACATACAGCATAGTACCTGTATCCCTATTTGAAGTTTAATTTTTTTTTAACTTGTTCAAGTTTGGCATCAGGTTTCAGGGTTGATAGCGTAGTTCTTAAGAGTCTGTTGAATAACAGTTCTGCAGAAGTCTTCCCTGTTACTGTGCTCAGAGTGGAGTGCTGTGCTTGCAGAGTCCTGGCAACTTTTTCTTCCCCCTCTTTCCCCTATCCTTTTTTCTTCTTACCTCTTTCCCTCCCCCACCCCATCCCCCCCCCGGCGGATGAGGGGGGAGGGAAAGGGGGGGGGGGGAGGGGGGGGGGGGAGAGAAAAAAAAAAACCCAAAAAAAAAAAACCCCACCCGTGTGCGAGAGTAGGGGGAAAAAAAGGGGAAAACCCCCCCCGCGCCGAGGGGGGAGGGCACCAACCCCACCCCCCCCCCCACACCCCCCCCCAAAACCACCACCAGCACCCCCACCCAGCCCCCCGCGGGGCCCGGAGGACCAGCAGGAGCAGGGCCCCGGGGGGGGGCGGGCGCGGGGCGGGGGGGGGGTTGGGGTTTTGTGTTTTGTTGGATTCCTCACCCACGGGGGGCCCCGCCCCCAAGGCAAGGAAAGAAGGAAAGCCACCCCACCACAGACGACCCCCCCCACAACCCCCCCCCCCCCCCCCCCCAGCCCCCCCAGGAGAACAAAAAGAAAAACAAACAAAAAACCAGGGAAAAAAAAAAAAAAAAAAGAAAAAAAAGAAAAAAAAGAAAGAAGAGAGAAAAGATGCAAGGAAAGAGAGGAGAAGGAAAAGGAAAGCAAAACGGGGCGGAATGGGGGAACAACCCGGGCCACCCCATGTAACCCACTTTTGAAACCCGGGAACACGGGAAGACCAGCCCACCACCAACACGCGGGGGGGGGGAAAAAGGGAAAGAAAAAAAAAAAAAGAAAAAGAAGGAAAAAAGAAGGGAAAGGGCCGCCCCCCCCCCCAACAAGCAGGCAAAAGGCACCACGGGGGGAAGGCGAAAACAAAAAAAGAAAAGAAGGAAGGCCACCCCCCACCAGGCCCCCAGCACCACCCCCCCCCCCCCCCCCGGGCCCCCACCAAAAAAAAAAAAAAACAACGGAACGCCGAGCGGGAAAAAAAAAAACCACGGTTAAAAAAAAAAAAAAAAAACGGTGGGGGGAGAAAAGAAACCACCTAAGGAAGGAGGAGGTTTAGAAAACCCCAAGGGGTTTTTTGGGGGGCCACCCCCGGGGAACCCCTTTTTTTTTTTTTTGGGAATCCGGGATCATTGTTAGTCCACCCTATCACGGATTTGCGGTTTGGGGGTAATGTGGATTTAAAATAATTATGGATTGATTGATAAGATGTTGGACTGCCTGTCACTTCTGCAAGCAGTCGGCTTAATGCATCTACGTGGGAATATGCTTTCCCTCAGCGTATTGAAGGGTAAAGTCATAGCCTGATAGGAAATTGAACCACTGCAGCATTCATGGTGATGCATACTATGGGATTCCCTTATCAGATGCAAAAATCCCCACAAGGGGTTTGTGATATGTTTGGAGTATAAATGGTTTACCATATAGATAATCATGGAACTTTTTGATACCATTGATCAAAGCCAGGGCCTCTCTATCTATTTGAGCATAAATTTTTCTCAGCCCTAGAGAGACACTTTGATGCAAAAGTAATCGGGCAGTGTGTTCCAGCATTATTCCTATGGGACAACACTGCCCCTGTTTCTACAGGTGATGCATCACAAGTCAGCACTAGCACTCTTTCTGGGTTGAAGTGTGCCAATACTGTAGTATCTGATATTAGATTTTTTAGCATCTTAAATGCTTTGTTGTGCTTACTGTCCCACTTCCATGCTGTTTTTTTGTCTAATAGCTTGTATAGTGGTTCAGCAGCCTATTTTTTATGGTATAAGAAGCCTTCATTATAGTATAGTAGCCCTGAAAAGGACTGAAGTTCCATCTTATGGTGTTTTGGCTTTCTTCATTGCCATCACCTTCTTTTGAGTTGGGTAAATGCCACTAGCATTTATTTTATACCCTAGAAACTCAAGCTCTCTGGCTTCAAATATCCATTTTTCCAAGTTTATTTTAATGCCAGAGGTTTGAATTTATCTAGGAGTTCTTTGGTGGCATTCCAGAGTTGTACAGGATTTTGGGCCACTAGTAAGACATCATCAAAGTATGGTAGCACAGCCGGTATTTGGTCCATGACTCTTTGGAATATTGCCAAAGTGACCAAAATGTCAAAAGGTAGTCTGTTCATTTTGAATAACCCCTTATGGGTTATTATTGATAATGCTCTTGCAGCTTGGTCTTCCACAGGTAGTTGCAAGTATGCTTGTTTTAGGTCAATTTTGGAAAAAATCCTACTGCCTGACAATGTGGCTAGGATTTGCTTGACTGATGGTGGTGGATAATTATCTGGATCAATTGCTTTGTTGATTGTACAATGATAATCTCGACATATCCGTATATCACCATTTCCCTTTGATAATTGGTACTATAGGGGTGGCCCATTCAGAATATGAAATGGGCTCAATTATCTCTGCTGCCTGCCACTTCTCGAGCTCTGTCTCTACTTTGGTATGCAAAGCTAGTGGATCTGCACCTACAAATGATAGGTGTTACCTCTCCATTTAGTGGTAAATTGATTGGTTGCCCCAAGTACAAACCTATCTCTTTGTTAAAGACTTACTGAGAAGTCATTTTTTATCTTTGATAATGTTGTGATCTGGTTCACTTTTGTCACTTTGAATCCTAAGTGACTGAACCAGTCATGTCCTATAAATCACTATGGTTACTGCAGTATTCAAGGTCAAGCAAGGTAGAATAAAAATGATAAGTTGTACAATAATAAATGTAGAATAAAACTAATAACTTTGTAATGTATACTGAATATAATAAAAAAAGAATAATAACTCTATAGTAATTATGTATAACGATTGTGTGTGAACATTTATATTATATAAATAATTGTAACTGTAATATGTAGCAATGTAACTACCATTAAATTGCGAGGTTGTTAGATCATAGAGAACCCAGCTGACCTTATAGGGTCAGAAAACTGTATAAAATGCCATATATGGTGAGAAATGTAAAAATATTACGGGTATGTGAAACTG
Organism: Epiperipatus broadwayi; assembly: GCA_028023455.1. Taxonomy (NCBI): domain Eukaryota; kingdom Metazoa; phylum Onychophora; class Udeonychophora; order Euonychophora; family Peripatidae; genus Epiperipatus; species Epiperipatus broadwayi. The sequence goes on from JAQFVV010012582.1 coordinate 1,773,436, forward strand.
TATGTGAAAACACCATATATGGTTAGGTATGTAAGAGACTCCAAAAGTCTTGAGGAGTAAGTTCTGAGTATTAATTGTAAGTCAGAGACTCCTGCCTCTGTAAGTCCAAAAGCAGGACTTGGGTTATTATATGCAGGTCACCACGACCTTTTATTATTTTATTACGCCTTATAATAGGCAATGTATATAGATAAAAATATTCGTATTTACTTAAATTAAACTATAAGCTTACCATCTCAATTCTGTCTTTGTCCATTTATTACTTGCTGGTCGTAAGACACAGCAGTTACCCAATGCTACTACTAGTGGTAGGTATAGTTTTTGTAGGCATAGTAATTTTTCCTGTTGTTTGACCCAACAGTTTGATTTTATTCCTTTGATAGTCTGATATTGACTTACTGCAAGGGTGCAGTTAATATTTATTCTTTTTATTAATGATTATCCAGGTCTTTCTTGAAACTATAGACCCTGTTGACCCTTCTTGAAACTATAGGCACTGTTGACCCTGTGTCAAGTTCCATCTTGACTGGCATATCATTAATAATGAGTGTATATAAACCCAGACTTGTCATCTCTGGTATGGTTTATACAGGCTGCTTGCTCATGTTTCTTATCAGTGCCTTTACTGTTTTTAGGAATAGACTTGGCTGTTTGTCTTTTTAATTTCAGACATGCTGCCTTTATATGTCCAACTCTTGCAAAACGTGCGTGTTGCGTTGCAGCTATGGGCATTCTGTATGCATGTGAACGTGCTCATTGCATCTATAACAAAGCCATGGGCCAGAATTATACTCAATTTTTTGCACTTCATACTTTATGTTTTTTTAATGGGTTAGCCTGTCTAGCTATTGTTTCTGCTAATCCTGCCTGAGATACCACTGTCTCAAAATCTAGGTCTGGAATCATTAACATTTTCAGCCTCAAATTGTGATCATGTATGCTATAAAACGATCACGAAGTGCTTCATTCATGAAGTCTTTGAAATTGCACTTCAAGGCTAATATATGGATTTGTGTTGCAGCAAATTCTTTATCTGTTTCACTCAGTTCTTTTATGCTGAGATTAAAATGATATCTCTGCATTATTGTCAAGGGTTTAGGAGAAAAGTACTCTGTGAGATTTGTCAACACTTTATCAGAATCCAGGTCAGCTGGGGTTACAGCCATAGATTGAGATGAGTATATTGTACGTTTGCAGACCTATTATGGTCATTAGGGTGGCTAACTTTACCTCAGGCTTTTTTATCTGGTAAGTCGGTAGATAAAAAATCAAACACTCTACAATTTGGTCAGCTCTCAGGTTGAGCCAGATCAAAATATTCCATAGAGCTGATTGCTTTCGCCATCTTTATTTATTTATGCGAGTAACCACTCATAATTATCTTTGTTTTACAGTGAACTTTTGTCGCTGTCTTGCGAGTAAAGCTCTCACGATTGGTTGAAGCTTCAAATTGACATGCCTTTATGTTTGCAGTCAATTTTATTCAACAGTTTTACGTAGTTTTTTTTTTTTTTTTAAAAAAAAATCACCCTAATGAAATTATGGTAACAAATTTTTTTCAAAAAGAAAAATAATAAAACAAAAATGCAAAATATGCACTGCCATATTTATAATATAATTTTCCAGCTGTGAGTGAAAAATTGTCTGACTGCCCCAGATCTGTTGAAACTGGCATAGTTTATTTTATAATTTTTCCAGCCGTGAGGGAAAAAATTTCTCTGTGACTGTGCCAGGTCTGTTGCATTTAGTTAGGCTTACAGGTTCATTTCCAAACCAACAGACCCAAAAAGAATAAC